>JAECWJ010000688.1:5185000-6417500 GCA_018150375.1 Drosophila sturtevanti | reverse complement strand
ATGCTGGCATAACCTTGCCTCATCACCTCACCCATTCACCCGCTTACCCGCTTACCCCCGCGCCCCCCTCTTCTTCGCTATTACCTCTTTTTCTCTACCGACAGAAGTCTTCACCTCTTGGTTTTCCCTGGAGCTGGCTCAAGTTTCATTAGTTGTTGCCGGCCATCTAACAATTTTTCTTACTAGTAAATTAAAAACGATAATTGAAAAATGAACTTCGAGTTAAGCCAGCATGAAGCAGTGGGGTGGGGGGGGGTTCTGGGGAAGCACCAAGGGAATGTTACACAAATGATAAGGGCGGCGAAAAAATATATTGTGAAAATATTGGAAAATTTCTTTTCCTTTCAAAAAGAAAAAAAAAATGGCAATCACAGAAAGCAATTGAGGGAACTTAAACATATTTAATTGAATTTCTTTATAAGAGACCTCAAACGGAAAATAAAAAAAAAAAAAAATAAAAAAGAAAGAAAAATGAACTAAGTCTGCAAGCGACCGAACAGACATTAATCATTTAAATTACATAACATTTTGGCTTAAGCCGAAAAATAGGCCAGATTAAGGTCATTCAATCATTTTATGGGGTTTTTGAGTTTTCAGCCCCAAATCATGTAGCGGCTTAATTTACTTCATTTTGCAACAATTTGCATAAGTTCAACCCCAAAAATCAACCCAAATAGAAGTCAATTCATCAATTAGAGTATATCATGACCTTCATAACCATGTTGGTAATCTACACCAGAAATGCATTAGCATATATGTATATGTATATTTATGTATGTACATATGTGCTAAAATAGCCATTCGTAGGAGTGTTTGGAAAATACAAAAATAATTATGCAGGAGAATCGACATATACATTTTTTTCCCCTCTTGATTTCATTTAAAAACAATTAAACTATTTTTTTTTTTTTTTTGTAATTTGTCAAACTCTCAAAAAGGGCATACATAAGTCAATGTTACTGAATAAATTATTTTTATACATTTTGCATTAACATAAACCATATTGATTTACTTTCTTGTAAGTTAAAGTTGCTTTGTTACCTTTGGCATTGTTAACGTACCTGTCCGCCTGGCGCTGGGGCTCCCACTGTATTGGCTATGGTATGCAAGACCTCAATATATAATTTCTCTTTCTCATCCTGACGGTCAATGGACTCCTCGGGTGCTGGCGGATCACGTTCATTCTCAGGATTAGCCTCGGCACGTGCTTCCGCGGCACGCGTTGCCGACATGCGACGATTTTCACGTTTCCATCCAAGAGAAGTAAAATTCTCAAAATATGAGCCATCCGTTTCCTGTACACTAAAATGAGAGAGAAAATAGACAAGAAGAAACAGAGGGAGAGAGAAGAGGAGATGAGAATGCGAGTTTCAAAGAGTGATAAAGAGTTGTCTGTCTCTGGGTGTCTCTCTCTCTCTGTGTGTGTGTCTATGTGTGTGTGTCTGTCTGCGTGTGCATGTATTCAAATTGACTAACTGAAACTGTCAGTGTCAGTGTCTAACTTTAATTGGCACTGTCAATATGCTGCCGTTTTTCCTCCACCACACACTTTTTCTCCATATGATCCCTTTTTATTCTCCCATCTAATGCACAAAGACACACACACACACACACACACACACACAGACAGACGCACATACGTATAAATGTATGCAGAATGTCATACCTATTTCAATTTTGATAAGGGTCGCCGCCGATCCATTTTACCCACTAGACCCACTAGGCGTATGCTTGATATTTGCCTTTCAAGTTGTACGCTAATTGTCTACAAATATTTAGCTGTTTGCATATTTGATGGAAATAAACTTTTTTGATTTTAATCAAATGTTAAAACGAGATAGACAGATAGAGAGCCAGAAAGAGATAGTAAAGATGTGAAAGAAAGTTATAAAGGGGGAGAGGCCGAAGCAAAGTCACTATATAATAGAGATATATGGCATGCTTATAGGACTAATCATTTGATTTGAAGGCAGCCCAGTAGAGAAAGCAACAGCAGCAGCTGTGGCTGAAAAAAAAAAAAAAGTTGCCACCAACTTTTTTTTTGCACACTCAGCATAGAGACTCGCTGTCTGTCTCCCCTTATACTAGAGAGAGAAAGAGAGAGAGAGAGAGAGAAAAAGATGGGGAGGGAAAAAAGAGATAACGTCGAGGCATGTGGCATATAGAGAGGGAGAAAAATTTCTAAGCGGCTTAACTTTTTGTTGCCAGAGCAGATTTTATTTTCAGCTTTCAACTGAAACGACTCTAAAAAGTAGGCAACACTTTTTCACAGTCGATGCCACTCGGAAATGTAGGCAACACTTTTTCATTTTTTATACCCTTCCAAATGGGTATAATAAAATTTCCTCAACTACTTGTAACGACGCATAAAAGAAAGCGTTTCCAATACAATCAGTTGGTATATACATATATTCCTATAAACAGTATTAACACCAGAGAAAATTACATCATAACAGGACCACCACAGGACCAAATTTAAAGCTTAGTTCCATACGATTTTTTTTGTCAATGGTCATAAAATAAAGGTTCGGTTTGGATTTCTGATTTAACTACGAATAGTGGCAAGGGTATACAAGCTTCGTTCCATTCGAAGTATTTATTTTCTCCCTTATTTTTATTTTTTTTTTTTTTGGGTTTGCTAGGTGTTGGGCGTGTGAATGTGAAAATGGTCGGCACAGCAATTGCTGTAAATGATAGGCTAAGGATACAAAACGAAAAAAAAAAAACCCGAAACGAAAAGCAAGAAAAACGACCAAAAAAAAAAAAAGGTTTGCTTGCCGGAATTCTCCGACTGCATTGTTTGTCAAGTTTGTCAAAACAAACGAACAAACAACAAAAAAGAAAATACGCACGAAAATGAAAATTAAATTTTCAACTTTCTAGGGCTGTTGTTTGTCTTGCCTCTATACCCTGTACAAAATGGATATGTTGTCACAAGGGTATATTAAAGACATAACAATAATATGGATGGAATTTATTGATTTGTGATGATTAGCTGAATTAGCTATCAAATTGATTGAGATTTTGTTTATTTCAATATGCGTAAATTAGAAAAATTATAGTCATTTATTTTTGTGAAATATTTTCATCCAATATCAATTTTAATATTTGACCTTTGATTTTTGATCTTTGGCAATCTCTTTATCTTAATGACAAATTACTGTAAATTGTTTTTATATCACACAAAATATCTGTCAATAGCATAATGCCAACGGCTCAAGACTCAGACATGAATTAAATATTGGTCTTGGAGAGAAAAATGAAGTGTCATGCAACATTGTTGGCAATTGGTGGCAAATTTGTGATAATTCAACCTTCTACTTGTTATATATAGGGTATATAAAAGTTCTAACTTTTGTCATGCATTTAAGATTTTTTGTCGTTCCTTGCTTTCTGCTTTGTGATTTGTGATTTGTGATTTTTGTCGCATGTTTTGCTGTTGCTGTCGTTGCAACACTCAATTTCGCAGAGAAAGTTTTCCAGCTGACAACTTTTACTTTCCATTTATTTATACTTAAAAAATAATGCTTTGCTTTTTCTTTCGTTACTCTATTTTGCTTCTTCTTTATTTATTTTGGCATTTAACTTAAAGGTAAATATTGTTTTTCCAAGGAATTTGCAAAAAAAGAACTTTTACCGATAAGAAACAAAATCCGGGGCACAATGCCACATTTTTCTGATAACTTAAGAGAAAATACAACAACAACAACAACAAAAATTTAAAAAGAAAAAAAACTGTTGAAGAATGCGGCTAAACTTATGCAATTTTGAGAAACTTTCAACCGAAGAGACTCAAGAGACCGAAACAAGTTTATATGAAATGTGACCGATACAGAAACATTATTTTGGGCATTTTGCCTGTCGAAAACAACATGAGAAACAGGATAACTCACTTCCATTTGACCCACGCTTGTTCCAAGTCTAAACTGTCAAAGAAATATACGAGAAATCGAAAAAAAAAAATATACATACATACATATATAAAGAAAGTGAAAATTATTAAAGTCTTACACTTTAATTAAAAGAGTTTCCATCATTTTTATGAATGTAAAAGTTATTGAATTAAAGCCTATTTTATGGATATTGGTCAAAGTTTTAGATAAAATAAAACAAAAAATAGAAATATCACCTAGACCATGATTTGATTTGATTTTAAGCTATCATCTACCAACTTGTACAAACTTTATTAATATTGTTAAATTAACTAGGAGAATGAGTGGCAAATGCCTTTCATCTTGTTAGTTTTCAACTAATTGAAAGATTGTGAATAATTCATTAAGTATGATGATAAATGGAAAATAAATTGATGTTTCTATGTATATATATATATATAAGTATGTATATATAAATAAATCAGTAATGACAAAACAAATTTGTTGACTATTTTTATTTCCCTTGATTGATTTATGTGGTTGTTTTTCTCTCTTGTTATTTTTTTTTTTTTTATAGTTAATTGCAACACTTTTTCAAGTGACTAATTATGTATAATTAACTTGCTAAAAGCATCATATAATTGTATATACTTAGTATATGTATGTATGCTATATAAAGAATGTACATACATACATAGATATATTTACAAATATTTTTCTTTTTTGTCTATGTATATTTGAGTGAAATGTCACTCAGTTGATGCTGATGCATTTTTCACTTAATAGGAAATTCTTGTGGGTTTTTCCAAGTTAAAGCAAGCAAGCAAGCGCCTAACTAAACTAAAAATCTCATTTCAAGCTTAATTAAATGTAAACCAAGATACCAGAAACTCACGCTCATTATGCGCACATTTTCAACAGATTATGCAAAACTGAAGGAGACCCACAGTCTGTGTAGCAAGGTGAACCAGGTGAGCCATGTTACTCAAATGTACGAGTGTGTATACTGTATAGGGTTAGACCGGTCGCCAGGATACAGGATAATATTGCATCTTGCATCTTGCATTTTCTTCTTCGGCTTTGGTGGCAACTTTTTTGTGTCGCAACTAACAGATAATTCCATTTCCACCACTTCAATTGTATATAGAAAGGGATAGATACGGAAAGAGAGAGAGAGAGAGAGAGAGAGAGAGAGAGAGAGAGAGAGAGAGAGGGAGGGGAAGAAACAGACGTAGAGGAGAACCAAAGAAGCTTTAAAAATAAGACACTTTCAATGTGAAAATTGGGAAAAAAGTTTTCTCTTTTCCCAAAGAAAAGCCGTGCTCGCTCCCGCATTTGCCACGCCTCATAGCCAACCAAAAAAAAAAAAAAAAAAAACAGAAACCGACAACCGAAAATAAAAAAAAAAATATATGAAAATAAAGCAAAAAAAAAAAAAAAGATCGAAAGTTTTGTTGTTTTGGAAACTTTTGTAATTACATAATTATGAAGGTCGCTCCCCTGATGAAAGTTTTATTTGTGCAAGATTGGAAGGGTGGGGTGGTGCGGAGGAGAGGGTGATTGGAAGTACTGTGAGATGGAAAATCTGTCCCCTTCAGGAAATACAAAGCCGCCCCCTCCCCCCGCAAAAAAAAAAAAAAAAAAAAAAAAAGAAATATAAAACAAAATATATGAGCATGGCAAATCTTTAAAACAAAAATTTAAGTACATTAATTAATTGGTAAATAATTCATTTTACTTGTAAGTCCTTTTCGTTCCCTTCGGCCCTAAAATTTCGTGTTATTTATATTTGGCTCTCAAACTTCCCAAAGGGGCTCTCATTAGTTGTTGTTGTTGGCTAACCTCATACCATGAGGATATCCTCATCCTTCTCTAACTTTCTCGTCTGCCTATCATTATGGCTAGCATCTCCACACCAACTTGCATAATTTATGCATTTCACATGCGAATACCTTTCACATCATGTGCAAATGTCTGCCAGACTAAATATTAACATTTCTATCTCAATTCCTCCTCCCCGCCTTCTCCTCTACTTCTCTCTGTGTGTTTGAGTGTGCGTGTATGTGGCCTTTGCCTTGGTTAATTATTTGAAGCAAACATGCTTCTGACTTTACCCTATACCTAACGTATACAGACTATGGACTGCATACATACATATGTATATTGAAAGACAGGTCTTTAATTTCCAAATTCATTTGCTTTTTCCGCACATCATCAACTATGCATTAAGGGTTGGCCATGAGAGTTGGTCCGTATTTTTGACTTACCCGGAATTGGAGCGTGGATCCACCTCGGGCCAGCTTAGGCGCCGTTTGCAAAATGCCAATGGTGGCCGTGGCGGTGGATCGGGCTGATGTAGCGGTGAATTTCGTTGCCGAAACGAACCGGTACGCGGTGGTGCCAAACATTCCAGAGCACGTGATTGACGACGTGAACCATGGGGCGATGATGAGGGATATCCTGCAAAAATACGTGAGAAAACAAAAAATAAAAGAATTGTTGAGGAAATTAGCTTTTAAATATTTCAATTTCAAACCATTTGGCGGCAGGATGTCATTTAGCTACTATGTATAATATGTACATATATGTATGTATAAAAATGTCTATTATATCGAGTACTATATAAATTTAAAAATTCTAACAATCTTGAATATTATTATTTGTTTTTTGATTTCTATATTCTGCTGATTCAACTAAATTTAAATACGTAACAAATTGAACAAAATCACAGATCCCAAACGAAACTTATGGACTATTATATTGTAATAATAATTGATATACAAATCTGTTTTCGTTTCCGATTCAATGTATTGGCAAGAAAATGAAAATCTCTTTTCGCACTCATAATTCCAAGCCAAATTATTCGGATTTTTGTTTGATGAAATAAAAATTTAATTTATCAATATAATACAAATCCAAATTTTTTCTTACACACACAACCGACCAAATTTATATATTACTTATTAATTTTAGGGTTGCCAGCATCTTTAAATACACAAATATTAATTCCAATAACTATTTTTTCACGTTGAATAGTCCAGCAACTAATAATGATGGATAGAACTAATTTAAATATTTTAAAAATAAGTTTGTTTCGGAATGTCTTTGTTTAAAATCTTATTATTGACGCTTTGAATATGATTTGATTATGTATCTCGATAACCCTTAAGATGATTAAACACCGAATAGTACAGTAGGAAGAAGGAAAGTTGTAAACCACCCAAAATTAAGAATGTAAAATAAATACAATTGATATTTTTCTCAAAAGTACAAACACCAATTCCAAAACAATTGGAATTTGAGATTGATTTACTTTTGAAAACGATTCAAAAACGGAAACAGATCTGATAGCCCTTGAAGATATCCAAGTATCCAATACGATAGATCTTATTTGTAACTATGTTCGAGTGAAGGTTCTATTAAATTCTTTTGCACAAATTCTTTCTTAAAATAAATACACGTTGTCTGCATTTAAAAAAAAAAAGTGTAAAATCCTTCATAAGAAGGACAACGTACAAATCCTTCCAAGCAACCTCTACTTCAGAGGGCTCCAATTCAGTCAAATCTCGTCCGATTTTGAAAAACTATGTCTTTATTTGCTTTTTAGAAACGCCATTTTAAGTAGCATAAAAATCTGGAAAACTAATTTTCAACTCGATTTTCGCAAATTTTAACGATGGTTACACTGCAAAAATTTACGAAAATCCGGTCAAAATTTTTTTTCCAACTTTTTTCAACTTTTAATGCAGTTTTTTAATATGAAAATTATCCAGAAGATTGATGTGAAACTTTTTTCAAATCGGCCAAAAGATGGCCAACTTAGAGCCTATAGAACATAGGTAAAATCCTTCAAAAGAAGGACAACGGACAAATCCTTCGAAGGATCCTTTACTTCAGAGGGCTCTATTTCAGTCAAATCTCGTCTGATTTTGAAAAACTATGTCTTTATTTGCTTTTTAGAAACGCCATTTTTAAGTAGCATAAAAATCTGGAAAACTAATTTAATATAAAGAAAATATAATTTAATATAAAGAAAATATAATTTAATATAAAAAATATGTATATTCAATTAATGAGGATTTCAACGAAGTCTGATTTTATGACAGGGTATACTCCAAGTCGGGAGTTCACTTTATTTTCTTTAAAAAGTAGATATGTGAAGTTTCCTTATGAAAAGGAAATGTAAATGCATTTACAAGAAGTAAATGGATTAAACTTAAACACATTCTGTTAATTTACCAGTAACCAGGAGCAGATTTGCATAATGCTGACCATGAAGTCCATTAGGTGGCAATCACCACTAAAGGATTATGTAAAGTAAAGTTAAAACACGGTTTTCATTGTGATATACATATGTAAAGTACAGCATATGCAACGTGACATCATCAACATCGAGAATATTGATTAACTTTTCGAAATGGCTTTTGCATAAATATATTTGTATGTACATATGTATGTGTGTATGTATGTATATATATATATATTTTAGCTGGAACTTTTAAAGAATATAGTCAAGCCCTAAAGTTTTATTACTTCAACGAGTTGCAGTTGAGTCCATTTTCGTTTAATCGTTCCATGGAACACATTTCTGTGCTTAAGCTTTAAAACCAAATGTATTGGTTTATTGAAAGGACGAACAATGAAATGAAAAGAGGTAAAATAGAGAGAAGTAAGCCACCAAAATGCATGTTAATGGGCTAATGTGGCCAACACACGCGATGAACACCATAAGGTAGGTAGCAAGAACTAAAGGGACATGCCATATGAATGACCAAAGGGAAAGGGAGTTGTGGAAGTAGATGTGAATGAGGGGACGGAAGGAAGTATGATGAAAAGTATGGTATAGACGGGAGGGAGGGAAAGGGAGGTGGTATAGTAAAAAGGAAGGAAGGAAGTTAAAAATTGAAAGCAGCCCGGAAGTCAAAATGATGGTAAAAGAAGGGCAACTGCAAAAAGGAAGCCAGTCGTTCAAGTCAAAGTCAATGTGATGCGGTCAATGCGGCTAACTGGAAGCAATGATGCTCACTCAAGGTAAAACTAAAAGGCAAAATGCAAGCCACAACCTTGATATGCAACAAGGGCAACAGAGGCTCCTCCATCAGATGCTGCAACTGCCAGTGGCAAGGACAATAACTAAAAAGGAAATGAAGCCCAAGAGAGAGAAAGAGAGAGCGATATACAGAGAAAGAGAAAGAAAAAGAGAGAGCCATAGCCACAGCCATAGACAGAGACAAACTGTGACAGAGAAAACGAGTACGAGAACAAGAGATAGAGAGAGAGAGACAGAGAGAGAGGGAAAGAAAATCGGCGGGGAAAACATTTTTGGGCACATGTATGAAAATTTCCCCTTCAAATTTGTAGTCAACTGAGTCGAAATTTTACCCACACACACACATGTATATATAGAGGGACAAGAATAGATACAACCACAAATCACACACACACATCGAGAGAGAGAGAGAGAGAAAGAGACAGGGGAGGAGAGTGAAATCCGCTTATACGTTGACTGTTTTCGAGCTGTTTGCCACCTCTCAGACCCAGTTCTATTCTATCACCCACCAAAAACCGCCAGTTTGTGGCTCGTGCAACAAGATAAGCCAATTTCAATTTTCATTCAAATGCTGCAGAGATGTCACTGAATCAAAATCTAAGCAAATGCCAAGTCAATGTTGTTGTTGTTGCTGCTGCTTGAATAGTTTCACACACACACACACACACACACAATGAGACAGAGATACACAAATACATAGACATGCGGAAATCTGTACACCAAGAAGACATTGGTTTTTGTGGCCAGGACACGCTCTAACTCTGGCTTCACCGTTGCCTCCAGCGTCTATGCCTGCGTCCTATCCTGACATTTAAATGTGTTTGCATTTGCCAACTACAAACGACTTGTGCTGTGCCTTCATTGGGATATCGCAAATGGCAGGAAGAGCAACAGAGCCAAGGATTGTTGGGCAAGGGCGGGGGAAAGGGGGAGCTAGGTTAGTATTCAGATCTAACCAAGAGAAGACACATATGCATGTTGATTGCTTTGGTTCCCGCATAGTTTTCCTGCGGATTTGTCTGCACATTTTGTTTATGCATATCTGCTTTGCTTCTTCTACTTTCCGATTTTCTTTTCGTATTTGTTTTTCGTTGTTGTTGTTGTTGTTATTTTTTTTTTTTTCCTTTTATATTCTTTCTCCCTCTTTTCATATTTCTTTTGCTTTGGCAAAACTTTCTCGTAGCATTTGGCTTGTAATGTGATTTTCATGATTTCCATGATTTTTACATATATGGAAATTCGATGACAACGTTGACGCCCATCGCAAAAATTCAATAAACTTTGGCGTTTTGTTTGCACATTTTTGTGGCTACCGTTTGTATGTCTATATATATATATATGTATATATCTACATCTATCTATTTGTCTCTTTATTCATATGCGAGGGTCATTCAATAAGTAACAATTAATTCAAATTTTTTTCTACCACTTGAACAATTATTTTTCTCCTCTATTTCATAAGAAAATTTCAAAAGTTTCAGTTGAAATTTAATTATTCTGTTGTACTAATTTCTTGTGTTACTTATCGAATGACCCTCGCCCCTTGCTTGAATAAATCTACATATGTATTCTTGTTTGCGATTTAAGTTCTTTTGAGGTTTTTGTTGACAAATATTTATGGCCTTGCCAGCTGAGTTCTGAATATCTAAAAAAAAAGAATGCTTTAGGCAATGGGGCGTATGTGGAATATTTCTTCCATAGTAAAAGAGCAAAAAACAAACTAAACAAATTTATCAATTATTTATACTAGAAAGGATTGTAAAGAGAGCTGAAATTTATATTAAAGTAACCATTTGTAATAATTTATTGTAATAAATTTCTAAAAATTCGTTCTTCACAAAAAAAATATTTTTATGAATAGAATGAACTTGAAAACCGAAATGACTATCAGAACATGAAAGATTTCATATATTTAAATAGGAATAAATTTCTCTAATAAGCAAATAAATAAATATAAATTTTTAAAGTTAATATTTATCAGAATAATTCAATGTCTTAACTTTACGTAGGATGTAATAAATCCGAAAGAACCTTTCCAAAAAATGTATGTAAAATTTATGAATTCAAATTCAATTCAATTTGTAAGAGACAAAAAATGTTTCATTATATATCTATTATTTGACATCCTGTCCGAAACTTTATGCATTTAAGTAGGTATATAAAATATGATTGTTTGTTGATGGATGGCTTGAAATGGTGGCCATAGATTAAGGCCATAGATTTGGCCTTAATTTTGAATAATCATGAATAATCATTACACCTGTCGCCTTGAGCTGATTGATTTAGTTAACAATCCAATACACACGCACACACAGACCCTCACACACACACACACACACACACACACACACACACACACGAGGAACAAGGGAAAAAAAGTAAATAAAGGAAAAGGGAAATACTGAAACATACATAAATAGAAATAAAACTTACCGAGTAATGGATTAGTGGCATTCGGATTACCGATTACAACGCCACCGGCTGGGTAATTACCGCCTGATGATGTTGCCACCGACACGCCTGCTGTGGGCTGTGCTGGTGCCCCATAGCCAATGCCACTTCCGCCGCTTAGCCCAAGGCCAATGCCGCTACCGATACTCGCCTGTTGTTGCAATGGGGCATGGGAGTGTTGCTGTTGTTGTTGTTGCTGCTGTAGTTGTTGTTGTTGTTGTTGCTGCTGCTGCTGCTGTTGTTGTTGTTGTTGTGTCTGTTGCAAAAGAAGTTGTTGCTGCTGTTGTTGTTGTTGTTGTTGTTGCTGTTGTTGTTGTGATTGTTGGTGCTGCAAAACGGAAATATTGCCAGGTGTTCCTCCTAAACCAAGACCAACACCAACACCAGCACCAGCACCAGCACCAGATTGCTGTTCGGTCGATTCTTGCCGTGAGAGGGAGAAACGACGATTGCCCAGACCCAGACTGGATATGCCACTTGTTACATATTGTTGCATAGAACTAAGGAAACTCATGGCGGCATCTGTTGCTCCTGCCTCTGCCTCTGTATTGCTGTTTGTTCTTGCTTTGCTGACAACTTTTTCTTATTTTTTATCTTCTGCCTCTTCGTCTTCTTCGACTTTAACCTCTGCGCCTTTTACTGGATTTCCTTCCTTCCTTTCTTTCCTTTTTCTTATCACTGGCGTAATTGGCTTAGATTGTTGTGTTTGTTGTTGTTGTTGTTGCTGATGTTGCTGTTGCTGTTGCGGCTGCTGCTGTTGTTGGCCCCTTTGTGAAATTAATCACTTGGAAAGCCCTGGGATTTGCTTCCTCCTTATGTAATTATAAATTTTTGGCCTCAACTCTCAGCGTTCTGCAAGAAAAGGAGAAACAAGACAAATGTAAGATATGTCTACTTTAATTTAAGTCTTAAATCGATATAAATACCGAAATAAATAAATATTTTCGTCAGCGGATTATAAATAATTAAAATAGATAAAGGTAAAGTCATTTCATTTGGCGCTAGGTAACCGAAATTAGATAAAAGGAAAGAAAGGGGCGGAATGAACAGAATGGGGGAGGGGGAGGAGGACATCGTAACTTTAAAACCAATTAGTTGAAAATTTAATATCCAAACGTTATCGGAAACTGATTCGGAAATAAGAATCAATTATTATTATTATATTTAGATTATATGATATCCATATATCGATTGTTTATATTATAGTAACGACTTTAGCATATTTTAATCAATATTTCGATACCCAAACGTTTCCATTGTTGCTAACGGTATTAATAAAAACCTTCACCGATAAAAGAAAACCTCATAGCCGCAACTGAAATTAAAAAGATAGATCTCATCCCTTGTGTATATATTATTCAGAGCAAACAAAGGGAGCACAGCATGCAGACATTCAATTTGCTTCTTTGCTTTTGCCTTCCGATAGATACCCTATATCTTTTATGCCAAAGAGTATGCCCGGAGTTATAAAAGGTCCTACAACATATAGCATTGATTTCGCCAAGTCTGTCGAGTCTTGTGAATAATTTGCAAATTACAATTGTTTTTGTTTGTATTTTGTTTATTTTTTTGTTTTTTTTTTCTTGTGTTTTTTTTCTTGTTTGTTAAAGGGTATACCAAAGTCGATGATGGGGAATGATCATAATCTGCGTTTTTGTGTTGAGATATTCAACTTATTTTGCACTTTGCCATTCATTCTCATAGTCAACCCAGCGTTCGTTCATCCCTTTACACTGTTCGGCACTTTCGGTATTTGTCTTTGATTGGAAGTCCTCGAAGAGCTGCTGTTTGATTTGCCCAAAAACAAAACCAACGAAACCATAAAGAACAAGATAAGAATGACGTCGAGAATAAGTTTGAGAATGTGAGAGTAAAAGAGAGAGAGAGAGAGAGAGAAATAGAGAGAAAGAGAAAAGAAAACAATACCGAAAAAAAAGAAGGAAAAGAAAAATGATTGGCTGTCTTTTTGTTTTATCAATCGATTGAATTGTAAAGGTGAAGCATTTCTTGTTCATTTCAAGGCGCTGCTGGATGGCAGCTAATTAATTTTACTTCAATTCAACTCCTTTTGATTGACACACATACACACACACACACACACACACTTATAGTCACTCACAGAATCATAGTAAGGATTTGTCTCCCTTGTTGTGTTGCTTTCTAATTAACATTTAATCAGGTAAACTCAGTGAAGCATTTTGTGGTTACAGTTTGGCAAAAGCGTCTAATCGATCTGCATGAATAATTGCTACCTTGTCTGATGGCCTTTGGATTATTGGGGATGGTAATGGAGCGGTCTTGGCTATTACTTTTTACGCTATCAGCTTCATAAATTAGCTGCCAGTGCCCAAAATACTAATAATCATAATAATTATGACCGACAAACAAAAAAAAAAAAAGAAAAAACAAAAAAAAAAAAGAAGAAAAATAACAACAATATAAAACAAAAATAGTTGCTTAATTAATTACTTGGCTTGCGAATTTGCGGATTGTATCCAATGAGAAACAGTTTCTGTGAGATAATATATTTTACGCATTTTGCAAAAACGAAATGAAATGAAATTCACTTGAATCTATTCTCTGGAAACGTGACTAGATTCGCTTTAATTCCTTTTGGTTAATCTATTTAGTTATTGTACGATATCGCAGAACACAATTCTCGATTCTCGCAACTTTTCAATAAAAGCCACAAATAAATTTATTTCATAAGAATGAGAACGCAGTGTAATACCATGAAATCGTAGACCAAAATCTCAAAGTTGCTTAAGAATTAAATTAGATAGAAGTAAAATTAAATCATTTATTTAAATTATAATATTTATAAATTGACATAATATTTAATTTCAATTTGCTGCCCTGTCCTAGTTGCATTTTGAGAGGACGTACTGTATGCAGCACAGTAGCAATATTTCTGGTTTACAGAACAAAAAGTGTAGCATACTTATCAGTTGTAGTGACAATTTCTACACTAGGCAACAAAGTTGATGAAACAATCAAGCAATCAAACTTGCTTTCTTTAGCTATACCCTGTACTAAGTAGAGATGATTTATAAAGTCCAAATCGCCATCAAATTAAGATAAAAAATATTTCGAATTTAATTCTCTCAAAGTAAGTAAACAAAACATTTTGGCGACTTTAATATACCCGTTTACCCTTGTGGTACAGGGGTATATAAACAAAAGGTGAAATCGGCTTAGAATGAAGAAATTTCTGAGAAGGAAAACGAGAGTGGGAGGGTGAGAGAGAGGCCCTTCCAAATAATAGACATTCAACGCGTGGCAGAAAAAAAAAAAATTTGAATAATTTTAAATTTTATAATGAACAATTTAATTTTATACATATACATATTGTACATATATATTTTGCATATTGTACATATATATTTTGTCAGCACTGTACTTAATTCATGTTCACTCTTTCTGTCACAATTTTAGTCATCGTGGGAGAAACAATGTGCCTTTAATTAAGGGTATTAGAGATGGTACCGAGAGAGTCCTTCACCCAGTGATTCTTTTCATTAACAATGTATGCTTTATTTTTCTTTTCATTTTATTTACTTTTTGTTTTTTTTCTTTTTTTTTTTTGTAATTTAACTCAGTGTTATTCCGTATAATTAAACGCACTTGAACTCTTCTGGCATATCAAACACAATAGAAGGTATTAAAATCCTGTGTGTGTGTGTGTGCGTATGTGTTGGGGTTGTGTGTTTGTATGTTTGGTTTACTTTAAATCGTATAAAGGTAAAATGAGAAGCAGCAGCAGCAGCAGCAGCATCAGCAGCAACTGGCCTAGCCTGGAGAGCAAATGGGAAACCAACAGAAACAAAGCAATGCATAGAATTGGATGCTGTCCATTTAGTAGCGGTTAACTGGGTGTGTGTGTGTGTGTGTGTGTGTGTGTGTGTGTGTGTGTGTGTGTGTGTGTGTGTGTGTATTTAAGTTTTGTGTAATCTGTGGTATAGGTATGCATAGGTATTGGTGCTTGGTCAGCTAAAATCCTATTTACTGGCAGTATAATTAGCGTTGAGGTCGAAAAATAATTTGCAAAAAGCATTTTGGGCCGTTATCTATCTATGGCTCAAATTGTTTTCTATGTTTTGTTCAATGCCTAAAAATAAATACGCCCACAAGCGAAACGGACACAAATACATATATAGAAAAGTTGATTTATATGTTGCACGTAAATTTGCCATTAAGAGGCAGACAAATGTAGAACAATTAAATGAAAATGGAAACAAACGAAATGAAGTCCAATTCAGGAAGAGCAACAGCTGCCACCCAGTCAAACTGATGTACATATACTTGTATGAATATATATATATATACACACATACATACATACACAAATACAGCCACACACAAACCAAAATATAAACCTACACACACACAGACACAGAGACACAAACGCATATACTAATATATCTGTTACTGTACATATGTGTGGCTTGTTGTCCTTTATATATATTTTCCCGCCTCTGATCTAAATTCGCAGCCAACTTTGACTTTAATTAAGATTAATTAGTCAGTTCGGCCAAGCCCCATGAGTGTAGGGAAGTTCATACCCTTCCTCCCTGCCACCCCCTTCAAGCCCCCTTCTCTTTACCCCAACCACACAAAAGAGATGTATGTTTGTTGGCATGGGTAGTCTCTCAATACTATGTCTGTGTGTGTCGGTGTGTGTATGTTTGTGCGTGTGTTAATGAATCCTCGGTATGTCAGCAATCTATTTAGTTTTTATTAATGATTACTCATACGACATGTGTGGCAACTAACCCTCAACTAACTATCAACAAAACAAAATATAAAAAGAAAGAAAATAAACAAAAATACGTATGGTAAAAATAATAATAATGGGTAACTAACTAAATAAAATGCTCGTTGCATTAATGTGGCCTCTCTCACTCTCTCTCTCTCTCTCTATATCTCTCTCTCTCCCTCTCACTCTATGTATTCAAAGTATAATTAACTTTCTTCTTCTTTTTCTATGAAAATCAACTAAAAGTTGAAAACTTTTATTAATTCCACAACTTAATTCGTAAAACATTTCCTTGACCATTAATGGTGTACATTAAAAGTTGAATTTACCATCCAAAATGACAGGCCAACAAATGGTCTAATGGTTAAATCCAAAATGATCAAAGTAATAACAAAATATTAAAGCACTTTCATTATGGTTAAGTGTTTATATATGGATGGCCATGTATAAATGAGAGTCAGTAATTACAAACGATTATTTATTTAAATGTGTAATTAAAACAAAAATCGATTGAAAATTTATCAAATCTATCTAGATATATGTATATACATACATTTATTTCCGATTAACCTGAGCACTAACACTTTCCCTTTGATAGATTTTAAAGCCATTGATAATACATTGGCCATTGACAAATTATAATTTGTCAGAACATATGTATGCATGTATATATATATATAAGTATGTGCTTGTATATGTTTCTATAAGCCTTCTTTTAATGCCATATTTTCATTTCATTTAAGTAGGTAAATTTAATTTGAAAAATTTCATTTTCTTTTTCAATAACAAAAAAAAAACAAAAATGAAAAAGAAGTCGAAAAAGGAAAGCGAACTCTCAATTTTCTCTCTTTACTTATCCCTTTTAAGTCAACCAAAGCCGCAACTGGTGAAGAAGAAATATTTGTTTGCCATGTTTTGGCAAAGTTAAAAATAAGCATATTCTCCCCCCTCTTTCTGTTTCCTTCTCCTTATTCTCCCTTTACTTTTTCTGTTCCAATTTTATTTGGTTTTCGGAAGCGTTAGAGGTATGTGGTGTGTGTAAGGGGGGGATGGGTAGAAGAACCAGGCATCAGGGGTAGCAATTGTAAGGCAATTTCAAAGGCAAAATTATTATGTCGCTTTATGTCATTTTTTTCCAGTCAAGATTTTTTCAAGGCAAACTGCGCCGAGATGAATGTGTTCAGCATTTGTGAGAATTGAAAGGGAATGATGGCTATAGAAGTGTAAGGGTGGGGGGGTGGTGAGGATTGGATGGGGTATAGGTATAGGGTAGAGCTACGTGAAAATGACAAAGCAGCTGCTGAACAACAAACGGCAACGCATGCTGTGGCATAAAATTTATTTTCACTTCTCTGTCCCCATGGCCATGATATGTGGCCTTAAATCGAAAGCAAAAAAAAATATACAAAAAAAAATAAAATAAAAAAAGAGAGAAAAAACTTCACACAAATATACAAGCACACACATACAAATACAATGGAATATGGCGGAAGAATATGTGCATGTGTTCATGTGTGTGTGTGTGTGTGTGTGTATGGGGGCGAAAAGGCGAAAACTCGTTTACATAGCCAAAGCAGACATTTTCAGATTCGACATTTCAAAAGGCAAATGGCCAAATGAGGAAAAACAAAAATAACAAACCAGAGGGAGAGAGAACGAGAGCGAAAGAGAAAGGACGAGGGAAGGGGGAAAACGCACCGAGAACTGAGTTTAACAAATGTGCGGCATTCAAATGTCTTATTTGGCTTTTGCTACTGCCGTGTGCTCAGTACTTCTGTGTGTGTGTGTGTCTGTGTGTGTGTGTGTGTGTATGTGCGAGGGTGTGCAAATGGGCGTGGCAAAACATAAATTACTTTACGCACGAGCTGCAAGCGAAACGCGTTAACAATTGTGGCCCAAAATATATAACAAATATAATTTAGTTGAAGCAGTAAAAAGTCAGCCAACAGTTGAAGGTTAGCCAAATGGCCGTAAAAATAAGCATTACCAGTTTAAATATACCAGTTAGTACAGGTATTCGTATCGTACTGATAAATAGAGTCAGTTATATACATACATATCTATAATTTAATCCATATGCTATCTAGAGATACATATGTATATGCACATCTAGAAAATTATAATTCTAATTAATAATAAAGATTTAATTACAATTAAGAAACTAAGAAATTATTTATTTCCCATATTGTAAAGAAAACTAGGATCAAATGAACTTGGACTGTAACAAATTTCGTATATATATATATATACATATATAATTTATCAGAATCTTTAGAATAAATAAAATGAATTTCTCATTCCGATGTCCCAATTGTTCCTCTAGCAGCTTTGGAATATAGTTTTAGATCTGTTTACACTTTATAAAATTATTATACCCTGTACCCATAGGGTTCAAGGGTATATTAAAGTCGCTAAAATGTATGTAACAGGCAGAAGGAAAATTTTCCGACCCCATAAAGTATATATATTCTTGATCAGGATCAACAGCCGAGTCGATATAGCCATGTCCGTCTGTCCGTCTGTCCGTCTGTCCGTCTGTCCGTCCGTCTGTCCGTCTGTCCGTCCGTATGAACACCTAGATCTCAGAGACTATAAGAGCTAGAGCAACCAAACTTGGTGTCAACATCCGTCTAGTGTGTACGCTGATCAAGTTTGTTTCAAATTTTTGCCACGCCCACTTCCGCCCCCGCAAATTAGAAAAAACTATATCTAGAGTTGTATTAAAGCTACAGTATTTCTTTTTGGCGAAATCAAATATAGCCAATATGTACCGTCTGACCGAATTTGACCGAAATCGGTTAATAAATATCGGAGATAATACGTATATATGTTTTGTATGGAAATTCTATGGGCAGCAGCAGCTGAAATGTGTGAGCGAGATAGCATGCGCATGTTGCTTTGTACCGAATGACGCATTAGTTTCGTTCACTGACATGAGAGCGAGAAAGCATGAATTTGGCTAGAAGAATTTTGTAAAATAATTTAAATTCAATTAATGGGGATTTGGATGGAGTTTGAGTTTGTAACATATCTCTTATTGGTACAGGGTATACTCCAAGTCGGCAGGGACGACTTGCTTACTTCATTTTTTTTTATATAAACCCATAACCAAAACGACATAGATAGATAGATAAAACTTTATTCTTGTAAACTATATAATATAGCCAACAGATTGCGCCCAAATTTAAAAAAATAATTATTTATAAATATATAAAATTAATGAATAATAAGTTTAATGTTTACTAGCTTGTGAAAAAATGTGTTTTTAATACAAAAGCCTAAATTGGAACACATTTAAAGCAATATAATAAAGTCAGTTATATACTCGTACGATCTGGCTAATTCCAGTATCACGATAACTGTCAACAACTCGTCATCATGATCAAGAATATATATATACAAATTTAAAAATTGAATGATTCTTCCTTCCAAACGCTGTAAACTTCTAATCAAATGAATATATTTACTCTTCTTTGCATGGGCATTAAAATAGACCAAAGACTTTATATTATAATTAATTACTTTGTCTTATCTTTTCCCAGTATTTCTCCTTGATTTCGAGCATAAAAGGAATCAATTGTATGCAAGGCAGAAGCTTCTAGGAACTGACCATTCAAAGAACTGCTCCTGCACATGACTTTTAATTAAAACACAAAATTGAATTTCTCTACAATTCACATCACATTGTTCACGCAAAATTTGGTGTTAAATTCTAAGAATAAAAAATAATCAATTGTAGAACTAACCTAAAAAAAAAAAAAAAAAAAAAAAACTAGAAAAAGGTTATAACAAGATTGGTAGAAGATCTAAAAGTTATTAAAAAATAACTAACAAACTATTTGTTAAGCTTTATCTATAGATCTAATCATGAATAGAAGATAAACCTTTATTTATTTTGTAGCAATTCTTGGACATTTTTGATAAATTTTGAAACAAAAACAAGCTCAACAAATAAATTCGCATCCACAAAAAAGATAGGGTATTTTCTCGAAGTCTCATATAGAACGAAATACATACTAAACTTACAATTGCCTAATTTCTTCCTTTCTCTCTATGGTAGCTTAATGATATAGTCAACCGATTCCGGTAAAAGTTGATGAAGGTATTAAGAAGAAACTCACAAATATTCAATTTCGTGGCATTCGCTTGAAAAGCAAAGGAGTAGTGAGATGAGACCAGATTCACAACGAATCGTTCCTATGTGACCTATACGTTATAGTTGTCTGATCGGGATAATAATCAAGATATAAAAATACAGCAACAGCAAAACCAAAAATCCGATATGCAAAATGTCAGCTCTGTAGCTATAAAGGTCTCGGAGGAGTAGCAGACAGACGGACGTAAGGACTAGATGGACTTGGCTATTCATAACAAGCAAGAATATATACAGTTTATATATTCGGAAATGTTTCTATCTATGTATACTAAAAATCGGCAACAGTCCATGTACGACATTATATATTCCTTGTTTCCTTGACAAACTTTGTATAAACCGCTTAGAAATTGTGGCAAATGAATTCATGGAATTTCGCCGATTTCATTTCCTCTTCAAATTGCAACTGAAACAATTTGATATTTAATAGCAAGTCCTTGCAGGTCTTTAATTAGATATAATGCTTCAATTCAGCCAATTAAATAACAAATTTGTCTAATTGACAGCCATTTGGTTATAGAAAGCTTTTGGTATTTACACAAAGAATGAGTGCGATAGTTTGCTTCCTTTTCATTTTGGTATCGTTTTTTTTTTTTCCATTGGTTGGCAGCCACAAGAGTGTCCTCAGACTGCTCTCTAAACACCATTAGAGTAAGGGGAAAGAAGCATGGTCATCGCCATCATCATCGTTATTATTATCATCATCATAAATCAGAAAAGTGCAGCACATGCATCACTTTTCACACAGTTTACCACAGTTTTGCACAGTTTTGCTTGCCTTTCTGTAGCGTTTCTTTTCATCTTCATGACATGGCACAGCATAACCTACTATAGCATACCATACCATACCATACCATTGGCTATTGTTTGCTATGGCCATAGTGTAAAGGAACCAATCCTTTTTGGTCTTCACTGTCAAATGCAATAAACCATGCCACCAACAATGCCCCTAGATGGGTAACAAGAACTTAGCGATGAAGAACAAGAAGCTGGACAAACAACAACAATGATTCACTCAAGGGGTGAACTTTGAGTAATGTGGCAAGAGCATGCTAAAGTTCCCACCACCCCCGACCCCCCCCACCCCTTAAAATTGAAGGCGAAAACAGCAGCTAGAAGCAAAACGGAGTCCAGACCCAAAACACAGGCTTTATATCGAACATGGGGGGGGAGCAGGAATGAGAATGGAACCGAGGTCGTCTTCATCTTTGATAAATGCGCTCAAGGGTTTTTGGCCAGTACCAAAGCAACTGCAGCTGCTTAATTTGTTAAAGCACAAAACATGCAGGGCGTATGAGCAATTTGTGCAAATGCAACACAAATTCAATTAACTGGCCTGACAAGCATCTCGTCATCTAACTTTTCACCACCCACTGGCTCTATCACATTCTCTTGGAATGGATTTTCCATAAACTGCTGATATTAATTACAAAAGAAAATGTCAAAAACATGGTAAAACTGTCTGCACTTGATGGTTGCACAAGCACAGAAGATGCAACAAATCCACTTATTATTCTATCCGACTCACTTGCTTCTCTTTCGATATCTTACCACCTTCTGATGCCTGTCCTTTGTCCTGTAAACAATTCGGTAACTAATTAGCTACCGTTGAACGCATGTGTGTGTGTGTGTGTGTGTGTGTGTTGTAAAGTTTTTAGTTTTAAATTAAAGCAAAATTTTTGCAAGTTGAATAAAAAGTTTAG
This sequence comes from Drosophila sturtevanti, assembly GCA_018150375.1. Classification (NCBI taxonomy): domain Eukaryota; kingdom Metazoa; phylum Arthropoda; class Insecta; order Diptera; family Drosophilidae; genus Drosophila; species Drosophila sturtevanti. The sequence goes on along the minus strand of JAECWJ010000688.1, from coordinate 6,395,515 downwards.
TCGCATATGTTAAAGTTAATTAAATGCTGGCCTCATTTAATTAAATCTTTTGAGCATTCTAATCAAATTTCAAAACCATCCTTTCATCCTTTGACATATGCACAGACGCACACACACACGTACACACACACCCACACACACATACACCCATACAAACCCAAAAGGGGAATGTTCAATTAAAACTATTAAATTACGCATACGCCACGTTGTGACACTGCCAATGGCAATGTCGTCTAAATATCATTCGTAACCCCTTAAAGGCAACACCAAAATTTCGGTTTCAAATTTCCCTCTGAAATAATTTCAAGAGCCTAATCATTGACAGATAGAGATAGCGAAAAATTAAGGCACACAGTTCGAGAGAGAAAGAGAGACAATTTCTCTGGAAATATTCACAGGAAATTCGAGTCGTGTCAAACAGAGATACTCACACTCATACACACACACACACACACACACACAAGCATGCATAATTAATGTAGTGGCAGAGTTAGCTGTTTCTCTGTGTTGGCTAATTGTCAAGTAGCCTGAAACCGCACAGTGAAACAAATAGATAGATAGGAAGGATGAGAGAAAGATAAAGTGAGTGAGAAAGCGAGGCAGAGAGAGAGAGAGAGAGAGAGGTAGTGGAAAATCAACATTTAATTGTTGTCGTTGCCATTGCCATTGCCATAGCCATAGCCTTAGATATTTCAGCAGTTTCAAATTGCCTTTTGTTAGCCATTGTTTGTTGCATATTTAGTTACCAATTCCAATGACAACCCCAAAAATCACAAAATTCCTATAAATAATTTGCCAATCGGAAACAATGCCTGCCATATGCTATACTAACATCAAATCGAGATTCGCTTTTGATTTAAAGCCATTTTGTACATACTGATAAATCTTTTTATCGTTTTTAGCCCAATTTAAAAGTTAACTAAATTTGGTCATGATTGGTAATCGTTTTACATTCAATTAAAAGCAATTAACTAAAAATATTCACAATCAATGAGACACATACAAACAACTAGTCATCAAATGGCAATTGATGTATTTTAGTTTAGATTAAATGAACCTAATATAAACTAATTAACCACTTGATCTAAACTATCTAAAGGAGTGCGAGAAACGATTCTGGTTAATGGTTTTTAGTGACTTTTTGCATTAAATTGCGTCAACTGAATCAATTCAGTTAATTGAAGTAACAAGAATTGAATCAAGTTTTATTTGTTTTGCACAATCAGACTAAATCCACACACACACACACACACACACGCATACACACAACAGCTGGTTCATACAACTTTCTGTGCACTGAACTTGAATGTCACCTTTGCCGTTTGTCTGCTGCTGTTTGTTGTCTCCTGTCTGTTGTCTCCTGTCTGTTGTCTCCTGTCTGTTGTCTACTCTCTGATGCGTTTTTTGACGCCAATCAGATTGGCATGACATCCACACGACGATGTCACATTTTAACCCCATCATCTTACATTTTACCCACACTACAAACTTTCATATCCTTATCCTTATCCTTCTGTTCGTGTGTGTGTGTGTGTGTGTGTCTACTAGCAAACGCTTTGTTTGGCTTTGACAAGTCAAATAACATAAAAGCTGAGCTGAGCTGAGCTGAGCTCGAAGCAATAAAGGAACGAGTATGATGAACGAAGATGCCCCCCGCCCCCAGGCGATGCAGTGGCTCAAGCTCAAGCTCCACACACACACACACACACACACACATACGCACGCATTGTTGCAAATTACAAGAAAATCCAAAACGGCTCAATGCACAAAATGCTCAAATAAGGGCAAACGGAGTCGGGGAAAATCGGAAAATCGGTAGAATGTGGTGAATGTGGATGGAAGAGAGAGTTGGTTATGGGTTTTGCCAGACGCTCTACATTTCCAACTGGTTGGTTGGCTTTAAGTTCATTTTTACCGAGTTAACACAAAAGGCCAACATAAAAATTGCTTTTCAACCTTTTCTGTTCGTGCCACTTGTTGTTGTGGCTGCTGCGCGTAGTCATTGCCATTGGCCTTTATGCCATTCTGAGTTTATTGTTTGCTCTGGCCTCTATCCCGGACCCTGTACCCTGCCCCCCTCATCCTCTCTCTCTCTCTCTGCACTTTTTTATGTCACCCGCTTCTTCAGTTGCCGTCATGTCCGCAATTAAAGGCGCCGCAGCTTATTTACGTCCCTGACAATGCGGCGTATGCGCAATGCACTCATTTTTCGCACACACGTAGACACACACACACATACACAGCGAGACTTACATGCATCATTCCCTTCCTCTTCACCACTATCTTCAGTACTGACCAGCAACAATTTATGCATAAATTTTTTTTTTTTTATATTTTCATCTCCCATTTTCGTATTTTTTCTTCTTTTTTTTTCTGTTTTTGTGGGGGCCTTTGCAATTAAAATGTATTTTTATTGTATGCCTTTCCACACATTTTCACGTTTTTCCACTCTTTTTGTTTGCTTAAAATGCGCGGTAATTAAAAAGCATTGAGGGAAAAAAAAGGGCTGACATGGCCTGTGGCAGGGGAATGCGCTAAAAATTTGTTTAAATATGTAAGCTATGTAGGAAACAACATTTCCTCCTCTTTTCCGCAACATCCTCCTTTTTCCCCATTCCCCAGCAATTTGTACATTGAAATTTTCCATAAATATGTACGAGAATATACATCGTTAGAGGAGCCAGGATCAAAAATGCAAGGATGACCATCGAAGTCATGCGAGGATATCCCCAATAGTTTTCATATAGCAGCATATCAAATGCTGTGCCGTTTATTATCGTAAAAAATAAATATATTGCAATATACGGAACGCTATGGCATTTATAGCCGATGCAATTCACTAAGAAAAGCAAAGAAATGAACACTCTGACAAATTGATGGCCGCTAGGGGGCGCTAGATAACCAACTAAGAGTGATTGATGACTTCTTCTTTAGAATGTTTGTATATTAAAGTTTTTGGAACAAAAAAAAAAAAAAATAACAAACAAGGATATTTTCTCGAAATAATGAGAAAATCCTTGTAATAGAAGTTTACTTTTAAGTATTAGTTTCACTGTTAATTAAATTAATAATTCAAGTGGCAAAATACCTTCTGTTTAATGATGTTTCTCATTACAAACTTTATGCCCTGGGGCGTATGAGTAATATACATATATATATATGTACATATATACATATATGTATATGTAGATTTCTTTTTTTAGAACTTTACAAATTACCCCATACAACAAAAATAAATGAATGAGAAAAAAAGAAACATATTATTATGCCATAAATTATAATCCCTGTTAAATGCGAAATGGAATGAAAAATTAATTCTTTTCAAATTCCAAGTGCTAAATTCTAATGGAATGCAATGAAATCTATGGAATAAAATGAAATGGATGGACATAACTAATCCTTCTGTTGCATGTAATGCAATTGAATGAATACATGATTTAGCAGTATTACTTGAATAATCTATAAATGTGTTCAAATTAATGATAATTGGGCAAATATACAAACTAACTGATCAAGAAATAATTTATATTAATAGTACATTGATAATTTCATTGAATTATTAGGAAAAATGTTTATAAACTTCGATTAAAGGTATAAAGATTAGCTAGTATTTACTTATAAGTGTAGTCAGAGCTATATAGGAAAGTTGAAAAGTATGAGAAGAAGATAGACAATTGATCCTTTAGATATATCAAAGACTTTATCTAATTTTAGTTAAGTGGCTTTTTGAGTACACACAAAGTTGCCTACATAAAGTCTTCAAGCATTTTATAAACCTATATATATATATATATATATATAAGCCTAAGACCCACAAAAACAAGAAAAACGCCAAAAATACTAAAAATACCAGAGGAAAAGAATAAAAAGAAAAGAAGGAAAAAGGACCACCCTCAAGGGGATTTCAAGCTGATGATAAATAACCCATGGACGAGAAGGAAAAGCCTGTCAGTCTTGTGTGTTCTTTCATTTTTATATCTTTAAAGTAAATACCTATATAAAACACATATATAGGTACTTTTTATATATATTTATACCTATATACATAGATATATATATATGTATATAGAAGTATATATATATTTATATATATATATATATATATATATATATATATATATATATAGATGTATAAAAATATGTGCATATATATATTTATATGACAAGCAGCCTACGTTTTATGCTGCGTGTTGTTGTTGTTGTTGTTTTTGATGCTGTTGCCGCAGAGCTGTCAACAAAACGTTAAGCAGGATTAGCGCCTTTTTGCATTCCGCTTTTTGTTTAGAACGTGCGAAAGAGAGAAAATACGTTTAGTTAGAAAGAGAGAGAGAGGGGGAGAGTAAGAGAAATATGCCAATGCCGATGCCACTGCCAATGTCTTCCATCAACAAGGTGACATAAGAGCAACAATGACAATAGCAACACCAACAATTTTCACATATTTTGCATATGCCTTTAATGCCGCAGCTTAAGAGCATAAAAATAGCAAAAGTCGCTACGGGGCGAAGGACAAAAGACTAAAAAGATACAAAAGTATCTCTCCATGTCAACAGCTTTATAAATACATACATATATACACACATACATACATACATACATACATACACACATACATACATACATACATACATACATACATACATACATACATACATACATACATAGTATATTCTCCACTTATTTCTGTTGTCTATGTCTTGAGGCAGCCTCCAAAATGTTGAAACAACTTGAAGACAGTTAGCAAGAACAGAAGGGGGCTGGAAAAGGGGGCAAGGAATGGAAAATGGATGTGGAAGTGAGGAAACGTTGTCTGAAAGCAAGCAATTGGCATTGTCAGTTGAACAAAGTTTTTAATTAAAATAACCGAGCAATAAAACAGCGCAAAAATAATGTGACAGGAGAGAAGGGCAAACAACAGAAACTCCTTAACACACAGAGACACACACACACACATACATTCACACACCAAAAATGAGAGTTTAGGGGGATAAATTGGAAAATTTGTTAACGACAATATTCGTTGGTTTTATTTATTTATTTCTTTTTGGTTTAAAAGCCTACACCGTAAAAACAAAGAGATTTGAAAAGTCAAAACCAAACAAAAAAAAAAATTGTTAATAGATAAACCAAATTAATTATAGAAATTGTTTTTAGCAGCGTTTTCAACGTTTTCAACTAAGGCGATATGAATAATTGATATTTCATATCGGAATTGGTTTTTTGTTTTTTTTTTTGTTTTTCTCAGTGTGTTAACCATTCAGCAGGGGCTAGTTGAATTTTCAGTGGAATGAGAGTTTGCCCCAAACGCAATTAAAATTTCATGGTATCCCCTAAAAGCTTCTATTCAGAAATTTACACCACTTGAATATTTATTGCAGCAGTTGTATGTATAGAAGAAAGGTCAATGCAATGTGGCCTTGAACTTGAACCCTTTTTTTTTTTATTCTTCTTGTTGTTTGGTTTTTGTTTTTATATAGGTACTGCTGCCCTTTGTTCGATATTGTTGAAAAAATTTTCTTGTATTTTTCAAAGGTTTTCATGCATCACTGGCTGACTGCCCGACGCCCAGAGAATCCGAATGGAAATGAAAGTGAGCATGACAATGAGCAGAGTGTAAGAGAGATTTTGGAAATCTGAAGAAAAAAGAAAACTAAAGAGAAAAAAATCGCTGAAATGAACTCATTAAAAAATCATAAATCAAACCACCCAATGCAAGTTGAAAGCTGCATAATGAAAATGAAAATAAAAATGGAAGAAAAGAAAAAAACCAGAACAAAAAACAGAAGGAAAACTTTCAATAAAACCGAAGAAAGGAGAAAATGAAAGAGGAAAATTTCACAGTTATATGTACTATAATGATGGTGCGTGCGTTGGCGTGAGTTGCTGCCAAGATTGATTGATGACATGACGTCAATTTGCTTCACAATCCAACCAAGAAGAAAAACACAACACAATACCCAAAAAAAAAGAAGAAAAAAAATCAAAGAAAGAAAAAAAAGGAAAGTATGCAAAAGATCAAATTGTGCATGATGTGACCAAAAAGAAAGAAAAATGTGTGTACACACACACACACACACACACACACACACGCACACACAGAGGGAAAGAGAGGGGAGTGATCCTCCTCCTCCTTCATCCTCCTTGCCTTAGTTTCACTACTGCCGCAATGGCGATAACGATGACGATGTGCTCCTCTGTCTGCCATGGTGCCTATGAAAAGACAATGAAAAAGGCATTAAAATTGTGGTCAGTCCCATTTCGGGGATTCCACAATGGTTTGAGTTATGATGAACCACTCGTGGGCGTTGTTGTGGTGCATGTTTGGCTTGTTTGTGGGCGTGGCGACCAAAGAGCCCCAAAAGAAAGAAGAAAAAACAAGCGGAAAAAAAAACCATACAAGACACAAACCAACTTTGGTGCTATTTTTATGGCTTTTGGGCGGAAACTTTGCTCTACCATGGGAGATGTAGCCAAATGATACAGAGAGAAGGGGGGGATATGGGATGGGGGGATGGGGGGATAGATGAAAATTTTTCAATAGCAAAGTAAAGTATCTTTTTTTTTTGAATTTTTTTATTTGTGGGCAAGTGATAAACATACGGCAATAAACAATGATAATAGAGCAAAGATACTTTCGCACTTCAATGAAATAAATCTTAAACTTTATAGATAAAAAAAATATATATATACATACATACATATACATACTTATGTATGATGTAGGTGTGAACAATTTAAAATTTTACTTCTGTTAAGTGAATTCTATTTTAATTTTATTTGTTGACAGTTTCTAAAAATAAATCAAGTTTATTTCTTTCTTCTAATTTTATGAATTTTCTAACTAATTTAGATAATATGAACAGTTTAACTAGGAACTAGTAACTAACTTTTCTTAGCTTAATCAAAATGAATGCAAACAAAAAGCTTTATTAAAATTATTTTGTAAGCTGCTTTAATCGTTAAAACTTTGTTGTGAATTCAGAATTTGAATAGTTTTTTAAACTTGTTATCATTGTGAAAAAGGATATAGAAATATCCTTAAATGCGGACAAAAACCGACATGAAGTATTGTTAAATTTATTAAAAATATCATAAAAATAGAATTTCAAATGTACAATTTCAATAACAAAAAGGAATCGAAAAAAAGGACATACTCAGTTATTTATCAGTTCAACGAATTTCGTTAAAATTATATAAAAATAGCTATGAACAAAATGTTCGCCATTCAATTGGACATTAATAAATTGTTAGCTATCACCTGTGTCAGGGTCGACATATTTTTTATAATTTAAATACCAAAGAAGAAAACATTTTTTTCTGGGTAAATGATTGGGCTATAACAGAAGAGCCAATTATATTAAAAATTTGAGTACACACTGTACAGTGGGTAGCGCCAAGTCGATTCAAGCACATTAAAATTGTAAGAAAAAGAAACTCGCCAAAGTCCACTTAAATAATATATTCTATATACATATATATGTATATATACATATAATGCCATTAAATTGGGCATCAAAAAAAAATGGCTGTACTTCTTTCATTTTCATCTTTATTTGCCCAGATTTTCTCTGTCTATTTATTTTCTTTTGGCTAGTTAAATGGAAGAAAGAAAAAACTGAGAATTCAGCTGTTTATTATCCTGTACAGAGAGAAAAATAAATGAAAATTATTACCTAAAATAAATTTGTTGACACTCAAACACATGGCTTGGCATTCTGGCAAGGAGCCAATGAAATCAAGAAAAATCTATGAAAATTTTATGAAAATCAACAATATATATAATGCATATACATATAGGTGTATATAAAAGAGAGAAATCACATAAAATTGTTGTTTAAATACTTACCGCAAAAGGCAAACAATTTGATGGCAATGCGGCAACATTTTTGCAGGCAAACCGTCTTAAAATCCTTAGACTTGTCTTTGCTTCTACTACATCATGCTGGGCACGTTCCTTTTGAATGTCCTTGTTGTTGCCCCTACTCCTGCTACTGGTCCCTCTCACGTTCCTGCTGCTGCTGTTGCTGCTACTGCTTCTCCTACTTCTGCAAAGAAAAGATAAAACCCGAATCGGCTTCAGCAATTACTTCAACTGATGAGTTTCTAATTTAGAGCTTAATTTCTGTGTGAGCGAAAAGGAAAATTGTTAGGCGCATATATGTACACCACCTGATACCCTATAATCATTTGGCAACAAAAAAAATAAAGAATACTATATGTATGTATGCAGGACATTCGTTTGGTTCTACAACTTATGATACTTTCTGTTTGTACAGGGTATTCCTAAGCCGAAATGTCAAAGCGATTCCATTTTTCTTCTTTTTTGTTTTGTTTTTTTTTTTTTGGTTGTTTTCTAGCTTTTGGTAGGAAAAGTCATAAAATGTCAGCAACATACATACATAGGTATAGGTACACCGACAGCATCAACAGTAGCAACAAAAAACAACAATTTGCAACACTTTATGGGGCCCAAAGAAGAAAAGCGAAACCTTTCACCTTTCTCTACACATTACGTATACGACCCATTCTAGCCGTGTCCCCTTTGCTCACACTGCCTATAAATTTAATGTTAGAAATTGCTCAAGTTATTCCCTTTGCTTTCGGGTCCTTGTAACATTTCCTCTTTTAGTTGCTTTTTGGAGTATCCGTTTCCGTTTGTTGATTTTACGCACTCAAGTTGGTTGCCTCGTCTGTGTCCTGTGGCCTCAATCCACGTGTCCTCGAGGTAAGCAACACACAAAAAAAAAAAAAAAAAAAAGGGAGAAAAAAAAACCAAAACGAAAAGTAAATTAGAGTGTCGCCTGTCGCAGGCTCAACTACAGTGTTTTCCTTCTTTCCTTTTTTTTTTTTTTTTTTTTAGACCATTAATTGCCTTTGGTTTTCTTTTCGGTTTCAGTTTCTACCATCCTTCACCTTTTCACCCTCTATCGCTACTTCTCCTCTATTTCGTTCTCCATATCCATATCTGGTGCTGTTGCCTTTAGCTTCTCTTCCTTCTGGATCTCATGCTTGATTGCTCGGGCGTAAAGCATTAGAAGAAAAACTCAAGACAAAGCAAAAGATATAGAGAGAGATAGAGAGGGAGAGAGAGAAACATTGGGGTTTAGATTGAAATTTGCTGATTTGATGATTGGCTATTTGACTAAAGAAAATGGTACAATTCGAATTGCTTTCAGCTTACGTCTTCAAAAACAAAAAAAAAAAAAAAAAAAATCGAATTGCCATTCCATTTAATTCAAATAGTGAGACAATTTGAAACTCATTTATATTCTAAAACAATAAAAACAAATAAAATGGGAAATGGGTGGGAAAAAAAAAACATAGTGAAATGTAGATAGAAATGAATTATCTTTGAAATATAATAGTAAAACGATTAGATAAACTATATTTCACTATAATTGAATGTCTTTATCGAAAATTAAATTCACTAAATTGAAAGTAAAATGAATATACAAAACAAAAAAGCAAAATGTCAAGAATTTTAAATAATTATTCATTTCAATTGTTGATTTTCGCTTTATCGGCTTTGTTGTCCTTAATAGGAACAATTGAAGTTGATTCATTATCTGAAAAGTGTGTGGTTAAAGGTATATTTGCGAATTAACCAACTCAAAGTCAAATCAAAGCCACAAAGACAAGAGAGTTGTTGAAGGGCGGCATAACAAACGCATGTCAACATTGTTGATGTTGCCCATGTCCGAGGACCAATTGCTGATGCCCCATCCCCAGTCCAGTCCAACCCATCAAACCCCACATTTACTAACAGAAAGGCAAATGCTGTCACTGACAGATGAAGAGCGGAGTGAAGTGGGAAGTTAAGTGGATCGGTGTGGGTGTGGAGTGATATAGAGTGGAGTGGAGTGGAGTGGAGTGGCCGGCGGTAGACAATGCAAATGAAAATGTGCAACGACGCAATCCCGAGCTAGGGAAAACTGACAGAACTGTCAAAGTGTCTTTATTGTGTCCACTTCGTTTGGTCAATTCTTTTGCTATGTCCAGTCTTTCACTTTCAATTCCATACCCTACTCCGTTTTTTCTTTTTTTTTTTTCCCATCCTCTACCCTTTACCCCTAGACCAACACCTACCTCACTCTTCTCATCTGAATGCCATTTTCAGTTTTAGATTTTCACTAAAAGCTTTTTCTTAATGGTGGCATCAATATTTTGTTCACCCGCACAAAAAGAAAAACAAAAAATTGGAGGAAAAAAAAAAATACAGGAAAAAGGGAAATGAGAAAATGTAGCGGGGGACGTGGGGTGATGGTGGGGGAGGGGGATGGAACAGAGGCGATGAAGGAATGGATATAACATAGCCACAAACAAATTCACTTTGTGCATTTTGACGAATGAAATTGAATATAGAAAAACCATCAAGAACAACAACAATAACGTAGGTAGCAGAGGAAAAAAAAAACCACATAATTTCATTTAACTGTAAATGATGGTAGAGAACGAGGGGGGATAAAGCAAGGGAATAGGCGGTAAAGGTAGCTAAAATGAAATGCTAACCCTTTTTCCAGGGCCACACACTTTTCGGTTTGTTTTTTTTTTTTTTTTTGCTGTTGGTATTTCTATATATATGTATATACCCTTTATCTATAATTCGTATGGAATGATGAGTATATTTGTGCAAAACGAAAATATAAAATTAATTTATTTGAGTAATTTTAAAAGAATAAATTAATTTAAGACTTTAAATTGACAACTAATTACATATAGGATTTCATTCTTAAAATCTGGGGAATGCAGTTTTGGAAAATAGTAAAAGTAAAAGTTGTATTAAATTCACATTTTGAATGGACTTGAGTAATTGTTATTAACTTGAATATCATTCTTTATTAATGGATATTTCCAATTCGACAAAATGTTGAAAATAACTTTTCGCTTTTCGTTTCATATACATAGATATATATTCTTCTTTTTCTTCTTCTTTTTTGACTGTTCAGCTGGCAAACAACTAACTCTAGGAAGGCATCTTTCCTCGATGTAGTTGGCTCTGACTGTTGCCTTTTTGCTTCGCTGTCTGCCAGCATTTACACAATATAAAATACACACACACTCACACACCAAACACATACACATCTATGTACATATATATATATGTGTGTGTGTGTGTGTATAGACACATATGTGCGTGCGTGTATGTAGAATTTCTTTTTTTTGGTATTTCGGGCACGTAAAACATCAACGCATAAATACAAAATACAGAAGCATGTGGAAGGAACATCGGCCGAATAGCGAATAGAAAAAATAGAAATGGGAAATGGGCAAAAAAAAAAAACAGAGAGAGAGTGAGAAAAAACGTGAAAGTTAAAGCTGTTGTCCGATAGATATGTATGTACATGTATGAGATGGCATCTGCCGATCAGTAGACAATGCAATACACTTAAGTTAAAATGTGTTAAACACGTACAGACAGATTAAGCTACCAAGCAACCAATTGGAATTAGTGAATGTTACTAAGTTGCATTCCTTTTATCTATCTCAGTATAACATTTGTATAGTTTCTTCCTCCCCCTCCCCCCTCCACTCCTTTTGACGTTTCATTAATTTGCTATTCATGAAAATTTGCAGTGAATGTGAAGGACATATGTACTTAGATATATGCATACCTATATATATATATATCCTTTTGCTTGTGGTAGGTAAACTAATCTGCTATTTGACTTTTGAAATTTGATTTATTGTATAAGTAAATTGTAAGTTCTCTTCAACTCCATCAAATAGAATTGAAAAGGTTTAATCAAAATTTGAATTATGACCTTTGCTTAGTGTGTCCTTATGTCTATATATGTGTGTGTGCATGTAAGTGCACTTTTGTGTTAATCAAATCAATGCTGAATCCCCAGAATTTCATTAGCCTGACACGTTAAAAAGGCCAATTAAATACCATTTGTGTGAGAGCAATGAAGCAAACTAATGCACAATGACTAGAATTAAGCATATATATTATTCGATATATATTCAAATAATTTACCAATTTGGCTTGCCACTTCACCTTTGTCTGAGGCAAATTAATTGCCAATGTAATAGAAGAAAGAATTAATCGATTAGAAGATTGTAAGTAGATGAAGTTAAAGATCCTCAACATATGACTAAATGAATTTACCGAATTGTGTTTGAAGTTCAACTGTGACACAAATATTGAATGCTTTTAAATTATTTAAAATTGGCATTCTACTTATGTTCCATATGTTGTAAAAGTTTTCCATATGGTTGGTTACCTTACACATCATTCCCCATTTATGGCAACATTTTGTGGCTTTCGTTTCGCTTGAATTGTAAAATACTTGTATATTTGCTACCTTTTATTTCCCCCTGGTTTCTTTTTTTTTCTTTTTTCTTTCTTTTTAGTGGGCAGCATCTGTCAATATTTAGTAAACGTTTTTGGCTTCCCTTTCTCTCTCTCTCTCTCTGTCTCTCTCTATCTGTTTCTCTCTCTCTGTGTCTGTTTTATACAACAACAACGGTGAAGTCAGGATGGAAATTCAATTCGTTATAATTTGAAAGAATTTCATTTTTTTCGTTATGTAAATGTCGAACGATAAGCTACAGACGATTTAAAACATATACAAAAACAAACATATCTAAAAAGAGAGATAAAGAGAAATACATATATATCTTTATATATATATATATAAGCATATGGATAGGAGTAAATGCTTCTGGCACCACCCATGATGAAGAAAAGCAATTTGTGGCAGCTTAAATGTCAATACGTATGAGGCGAGTGGCTAAACTTACGATTTGGCCAAAAACTTGAGGCTATAAATAGAAGGGGTGTGGATTGAGGGGGAGTGGGGGTGTGGAGGTGTGGAGGTGTGGAGGGAGGGGTTAGCGAAACATGTCTTGGTTATTTTTAGCCCAAAGCAAAAGGCGTGTCCCATAAAACTAAAGTTCTGTTTTCTCAGATGGACACAGCGTAAAAACAAATTGCAAACGATAAACAGAAGCCCAAAGGCAGCCTACACATGTCTATATACTTGTTTATATACACCTCTACATATGTACATATATGTGGACGTCTATATATATATATAAATGTGTGTGAATTTGTATGGATATGTATATATGGGAACCATCATCGATTAAAAGAGACATGAACACAACTCAGTCCTGAGGCCTCAGTCCAGGTGGCAACAAAACCTTTTGTTCTCTCACAGATGCCCATTGATTGTTTTTACCTTTTGAAAACATTTTTTGGATGGGTGGATACCTCTGTGTGTGTGCACGTGGGTGCAGGCTTATATCTGTTGTTATCCTTGAACAGGAACATTTCAATTGTGTAAGTCCTGTTCTTATCGCATTGTTTTCAGCCTGTCAAATACGCATCATTCGGCCTATCAAAAGTTACACTCTCCTACATTAAAAATTGGTCAAGTATTTTAAACATCCAATTGTTGGCTTTAAATTAAAAACAAAAACAAATAGTTTTGATAACAAAAAATCCATTACGATATGAATATATTTTGACGGTCCTCAGCCACATAAACATGGAAAAAGGGGTTGTTTTGTTAAACAGTGTCTTTGATATTAGCATAACTGTCAAAAAGTGTTCCTATTATTGGCTTATTGGATGCAACGTGGCGTATGATTAATATATACAATAATAAAGCCTTTCGTTTGCCTTTATATGCTGCGACATTTATGTCTTTTTTATATAGTCGCTTTCGTTTCGCCACATAATGAATGAGAGATATAGAGGAATGGAAAGCGACGAAAAGCGAAAGAAAGATATATGATTACGATTATTATTATTATCATGTGTACAATTGCTTACAATAAATGGAAAAGCTCTTCGAAAAATTTTAGCTCAATAACTCAATCAGATTTCGACACACACCAAAAAAAAAAAAAAAAAACACAACAACAAAAACAGCAATAATAATATAAAAATAAAAATAAAAAAAGATATACATATACACAAGCAGACAGAACATTTTGATGCATGGCCAAGAATACAACACAAAAATGAAAGAAAGAGGAAGAAAATGGAAGGGAGGTGGAGAGAGAGGAAGAGAGAGAGACAGAGAGAGGGAACAACAGGGAATATATATATATTGCTGAAGCCATAATATGACTGCAATGATAATACCAACGAATTTCCTATACTGTTTCTTCTTTTCTTATTTTTTCATTAATCTTAAAACTTTTGAAAAAGAAAAATAAATATTATTTTATTTTTATTTGGAATGAAAATAATTTTACAACATACATACATACATATGATTAGGTCATAGAAAATCAAATAAAAATGGTAAATTCTACAAAATTTTAAGTTGCCCCAAACAGTATGCTATGCTTTTTTCCTTGCTGTTATTCCCCTACCTATAAACTTTGTCTGAACTCTCTGGTTAATAGAATCCACAGAAATTGTGCAAATTTCCTACGTCAATCAAAAACAAATGTATCAAAGAATGTTCCCCAATCATGATCATGATACATTAATGCATGTCTATTAATTTATGATATAGTGGCCATACCCAATTTACTTGTAGAGAATTGAAAATTTGTTATTTTCCTCAGTTTTTCTTATTTTTGGCTCCCTGACCACGTATATTTGTTACAAAATCGATGAATCAAAGTAAATTACCAGAAATAAATGAGATAAAATATGGGTAAGCGAGGCAGCTCGACCTCGCCCAACCATTTCCGCCGCAATATTAGCCAGGTGTATAGCTTACGCAAGTCTAAAGAGTGGGCAGAGAGAAGACAAAAAAAAAAACAAGTGGGAGAGACAGAGAGTTTGAGAGACAGTGTGAGTAACAGAGATGGAGGAGATGAGAGGTGTGTCTTTGATTTAGCAGAGGATAAACTACAAGTTGACCTGAAAAGCAACTACGTGGGTTTGAAACTAGCTAGTTGTCGCCTCTATTGTGAAATCCTGCTTAGATGAATGGCAGCCACTAATGTCAGGAGGGGTGGGGTGGGTTACGTGGTTGGTTTGGTGTATATGTGTATGTATAACACCTTGCTCATACACACCCACCCTCACACTCATGATGTATGTATGTATGTGTATGTATGTATGTGTATGTATGTGTGTGTATGTATGTGTGTGTGTGTGTGTGTCGCTGCAGGAAATTGAAAAAGTTTGTATATGCCAGAGGGGAAACTTCCGTTTCAGCTGTTCCGTTTCGAGTGAGTTCGAGTTGAGTGAGCGGCGATGGCGGCGACTAATTTAATAAGGCAAACGCGAAAGACACATGGCCACTTTTTACTACACACATACACACACACCCACACACATTCACCATATACATTTGCCACACACAGACACACATACAGTCTGTAGATACAATGCTTTTTCTAGCCTTCCAAATTGCCAGTCTTTCTTTGCTTTTTTTTACTATTTTCTAAACTTTTCCGTTTTTTTTTTCCTTTTCTTTTTTTTTTTCAAAGTAATCATATAAATATTTGTTGGTAACTGTGTTAGTTTTCCACTCATATGTGTGTGTATGTGCGTGCCAAAAAAAAGTTTAGCGTGTTGCGTGTTTATTAAAAAAAAAAAAAAATAGAAAAAAAACAGAAGGAATACAAAGAAACTTGGCCCACATTTTCTTTTATCCCCACAATGATGGCTTTTGTCTGACCCATAAAGTGAAATTCATGGTCAGCCAGTTTCTATGGAGAGTTCGAGGCGTGTTTTGCAATATATTACAACTAAATATCAAGAAAAAAATGAAGAAAAATCCAAGCCAAAAGCTAATGAAAATGAAAAAGTTCTCCAAAAACGAAATCAAAGAATACCAAATATTTTAGAGAGCTTCAAGTAATCGATAAAAAAAAAAATATAAACTTTTACAATTTTTACAAATTATGAAAGGGTATATTAAAGTAATATATAATATGTATAAACATACATATATAACAGGTAGAAATAAAAGTTTTATTTACGCAGATCAAGTTGTAAATTTTCGCCGCACCCACTTTCCCAAATGCTACATAGAAAAAATTACCCAAAATATACGACATACATAATTATATAATAAAATGTATCAGTTGTCCAAGTTTGACTGAAATCGGTCAATAAATATGTATTTATACAAAAATTATATGTTTAACATTGAGTGAGTGAGAAAGCATATCTTTGCTGTTAACAAACACGATTTTGACGAAGTTTGACGCTAGTAAGAACAAGGTATATATATCCATGATTGATTCATTTGAATTTGATATACTACAATTATGGGAATTCTCATTATAGAGATAGAAACTTGTATAACTGAAAAAATATTCAAGCAGAAATTAAATTGACACAAATGGATACATTCACATCTAAGACAAGTTACTTGGCTTAGAGTTTCAGTCGCATGAACCTTGGGGGACCCTTTGAAGTCTTCCCCCAATGTTTGTAGAGGACTCTCTCTCGCTCTCTCAAAAACAATTCACTTATGCACACATCATTATTATTATTATTATTATTATTATTATGATTTCAACAGTTGGTCAAATGGCCAGACTAGAAGCGAGACCAAGCTACATGCTACTTGCTGTTTAATTTATCGTCTAACTGGGAAAAAAAAAATATTGCTTGCCTTCGCCAACTCCAACATTACCCAATGGCCATGCTCCCCTTAGCCTTCTACAACTCACTTGGTTCCCTTTTTTCATCTCTTCTTCCCTTTCTCTTTATTATGGCCATAATAAACTCATTAAAATGCAACACGCTGGTCACTGTCAACGCCAGCCGAACCGATGTGGGGGTCCTCTACCATATGGTTGAGTGCTTCCTTTTTCGACTTGACGGCCGGGCAATGGTGGTTTAGCATACGCAAAGGGACAAGTAGTAGTAGAAAGGACCCCGATGCTATTGCCACTGTTTTCCACCCCCGGCCAGCGAAAGCTAGCTAAAAGGTTTTTCGCTTTTCCTTTTTTTTTTTTTTTTTTTTTTTTTTTTACATTTTACTGGGCGCGTTCCGTGCTCTTGGTCGTATTGCTCCTGCTGTTCCTTCTACTGGTAATGTTGTCGCTGCTGGCTAAGTGGGTCAATGTGCTTTGAACTGATTAGTGCTGGGCCTTAACTATGACCATCATTATGACGATGGTCGTGTGGTCGTGGTGTGATACCAGTGGTCTTTCTACTGTGTGACTATGTTTAAATGTTCCATCACGTTCCTTAAAGCCATATGTCCACCACACACAAAATCTACAGATGCTATGCATAAATTTTATTGCGGAGGCCAAGTAAAATCGATATGATATCGTTATGTATGTATGCCACGCCTCCTCTATATACTCCCTTTCCCCCATTTCTCTCACTTTCCCCCTCTCTCTTTCTCTTTCTCTAGCTCAGTCATAACGAAGCCAATAAATACAGGAAATTATTATCACATATTTTGAAAGCATACACTTCAAGAAAGTGAAAAAAGAAAAATATGAAAATAAAAACCAATCAAGTCTCCATAGGATTCTGTCTGTAATGAAATTTCGTTATTTGAAAAACTTGATGCTGGATAAAAACATTTATTGATTTGTGTGAATATCCCCCTCATTTCTTATATGTATATAATAATAATTTGAATACACAATTCTGATATTTATTTATCATTCCAAAATGGAGCACTCCCAAATAATTCAAATATACTTTACTTTAGCTAAAACAAAATATTCCTTATTGATTTCAAATTTTGTCATTGAAACAAATTAAATTTCAACTTTTTTTGTTTCATTTATGATTTTTATTTATTTATGTGAATTTCAATGCATTACCTTCTCTCTTTTTTTTTTAATAGTGTATTATGTTTTTCTTCTGTTTCTTTTGTTCCGCTTGTCCTGATTTCTTTGTTTGTTTATGTTTTATGTATGACCAACAAAACAGCAACAACAACAACAAAAAGAAACTGACGACAAACAAAAAAAAAAGAAAAAAGTAAAGATGTTTCAATGCGTCAAAAATTTAAAATGAAAATGTTTATATTTATGTTTATATTCATGGCCAGTCAGTCAGTCAGTCAGTCAGTCAGTCGTCTGTCTGTCCATGGAGAAGGAGAAGGTTTTTGGCAGTCAATGCGCTATAGCTATGTATATCCAATGGGGCTATCATTAGTGAGGCAAACTTTTTCAAACAATTTGCAAATTTTATGTTTGTTTTCATTTGACATTTTGTTGGCTCGTATATTTTTCCTGCTCTTTTGCCGTTTTTCCTTTTCCATCCTGGCAAGTTGAGTAACTTCATTTGGCGTTTATTGACAGCGACAACTGACAAACACAACCAACCAACAGCAACAAATACAGAAGGCAGCACAATATCGAGGCCCAAAAAGCAACAAAAAAAAACAACAACAACAAGAACAGTAAAAACAGTAAAAACAGCTACAACAATAACGGGATGTTGTAACTTTTTATCAAGTTATTAACTTATCTAATTCGATTATGGCCCACGCGGCCGTTGCCCCTCTCTGCCTCTGGGTCTACCATTAACTCTACCTCTACCTCTAGATCAACCTCAACCTCAACTTCTATCTCTACCTCTACCTCTGTCTCTACCTCTACCTCAGTCACTAGCTGATGCCTGCTGCCAGTATCGTCAGTTACTGTTCGTTTCCTACTCCTGCCAGGCACACGCCTTGTCGATGTGGCAATGCCGTTTACATAGCAAAGCAATTCAATTACAAATGTGGCAGCACCAGCATAAAGCAACACCAACAACACAGGCATTGTCAAAATGGCTGCCTAGACAAACAGAGAGACAGAAAGATAGACAGACAGACAGACAGACAGACAGACAGACAGACAGACGGACAGGCACAGGAAGAGGCATAGGCAACTCTATAACAAAAACACAAAGAGGAACAACAGAAGAAAAAAACAAAAAAAAAATGCTTAACAACCGGCTGGTGCTTTGAATTCGCGCTTTTTTCCTCCCATTTAAGTTGTGTTTATACGCGAATGGAATTCATGAAGTATTTATATATATGGAATTCGTATTAGGGAATATTTAGAGAACTTTAGTTTATTTCAATGTAAATAGATATTATATTAAATGTATAAATGAATATTAGAGTAAAAAGTTATGATATTAATTGAAATTTAATTAAGAATTCTGTTTATTTATCATTCCTTCGGCAGAGCTTTATATCTTATCCACGCTGTTGCCATTATCTTTCTCACTCCTCAGATTAGCTATTGGCTGCGACCAGGCTAAGCAAAGGTTGCCATATCCTATTTTAACTAATCAATAGCTCGATGTGTTGCAAATAAACGATTTCTTAGGCATTTACACTACAATTCAATCTATAGATTTTGGATTCTATAGCAAAATAGTAAAAATTTGGTAATTTAATGTTTAAGAATATTATGCTATCGGATTTTTATCGCAATAAGCCTTTCTCTGTCTCTCTCTCTCTCTGTCTCTCTAAATCTGTTTATTTTTTTACCTATCTATGTAAAAATTAGTTATTGCATAAACTAATATAAAAATTATCCAAATCTGTTTTAGTATCTTTATATCTTTCTCTGTCTCTATCGTTTTGTTTCTCTTTCACACACTGTTGGCTGACATTACATCCAGTTTTTGGTTTGGCATCAGCAGCAGCAGCAGCGGCAGCATCAGGTCTCTTTGTCAGTTAAATTTTTACGATTTGTTGTCAAAGCCCGCATAGAACATTAAACTGTCTTCGTGTTTTGCCTAGAGCCAGGCAGGCAGGCAGGAACCTCCATCTCATCCCTCTCCCCACTGCCTTTACCTAGCAGTTATTTTGTTTTTTTTTCGATTTTTTTTTTTGGCCCAGACTAAATGGAAGGTATGGAGAGAAAAAGTTGGCCATTTGTCTGGCTGTCGCTTTTAGTCAGTTATAAAGTTTTTAACCTTTATGGAGTGCGGCCCATTGTTGCTGTTGTTGTTGTTGTTGTACGTGACCAGCAATTGCTACATTGTTATCAAGCATACATACAAATATATATTCATATACACACACACACACAGACAGACAAATACATATGCAAGTTTAGTATGTAAATATATGTATATATCTAAGCTTTGCAGTTTTTGTTCCGTTTTTGTCATTTTTAATAGCATTTTTTGTTTTCCCTTCCCTTTCCCTTGTGTCATTTTTATTCCTCTTTTTCTGTGTGTGTGTGTGTGTGTGTGTTGGTCCTTTTGTTTGGCAATTGATTTGCGCCAGAGAAAAGAACAGTAACAATAACAATGAACAGCAAAAAAAGAAAAAAAAAAAAAAAAGAAACATACAAAATATGATAATAAAAGTGGACACACAATGGAATATACCTTCACCTCCACCTCTAGAGCTTCAGCTTCTACATTCGACCCCAAACACCCAGAAAAACTTGCTCCTCTTATTGAGCTTTTCCAATCAAACTTGTATTTTTGTTTTCTTTTTGTTGCTTGGCCAAAAATGTTATTGAAAGCAGCTTAATACGACAAGTAAGCTGTTCCATTATGCCACAACATGTACAACAAAAAAAAAAGACAGGAATCATACTGGGGGAGGACAGGGCCAAAGTCCACAGGACAAGAGGCACAAAATATTCGAACAAAATTCGAAAAGTAGGCAGAGACAAAGCATTAGACAGGACCGCTCCAACACAGACACACACACACACACACACACAAAAGAATAAATGTAAGGACATTAACAGGACAGTGGCCTTAATATCAAATAAAATGCCTAAATTGACTACTTCTGTGACTAATAGATATGCTTCAGATAATGAATTCAACAGAGTGATAAAATTTCGAGTCTTAGTGACCTGAAAAACTCATTTCATTTTCAGAGCGAAGACTTCATCCAGACTTTAACATTTTTTTACAATTCGTATAAGAATTTAAGCTTACCCAAAACAATTTAACTGAAACTTATATATATTATATACATATATAAAGATTATGTACTTATATATGTATAAAGTTTTACATTAATAAACAATTTATATATATTTTTTGTTAAACTTTTTTTTTATCATTGTTTAGTTTGCAATCCGCTCCTGTGTGAGCCTCAAACGCTTGTCTCTTCTTCATATACTATGCTTTGCCATTGTTGGTTCAAAACTGACGAAAATCAACTTTTATATTTTTGCATAAAAAATATGAGAAGAAAAATTTGCTTATTCCGGACAAGGAATAAAAAGTCATATTTAGAAAAAGGAGAATGAAGGCAAAGGTGGTCCAGGAATATTCATGAACAGAATTTGCTCACATAGATATAGATACACATACATATAACAGCAACATCAACTACAAAATAACACAACAACAACAACAACAACACTTGATAAAGAAATGTACATTGAGTAAGAGAGTAGATGGTAATATGTAACTGCATAAGTATGATTGATGTTTTTGCTAGCCCAACTTCAATTACCAATTTATAGGGGAAGAGAACCGGAGATGGCTAACAACAAAATCATCAAGCTTCGAGATAGACGCAACAACAACAACAACAACAACAACAACATAAACAACAACAACAACAACATAAAATAAATGCCTACGAAACGTTGACTGCTTTTTGCGCTTCAATTGTGAAGTGAAGAAAACCAGCTAAATGAATTGGGGCAAAATGCAAAGAGGGGGAAACGGTGGAGTATGGAAAGCCTTGGCTTTGTTTGTTGTTGAGAACAATTTCTTTTGTTAAGTGGGCTAAAATCCTTGTTGATTCACCCTCCTCTCACTGACTTGGCTGTGGTTCTGGCTCTGTCATCCACCCCTAACACACAGCATTTAATGTTTGCTTTTATAATTAAGCGATTTTTTAATTAATTTTGTTGTTTTTGTTTGTTTTAGGCACATTACGCATACGCCACATGAGCTGCCGCAATTTGAGACAACACACACACACACACAACAGAAGAAAAAAAACAAAAACAACAAAAAAAAAACCGATGTGAACTGCTTTAAGGTGATACATTTACCAGTCCATTAAAGAAGTTGGCCAACAACTTACCAACTTATTGTTAGTGAAGTGAGAGAGAGCGAGAGAGCGAGAGAGAGAGATAGAAGTAAAAGATTCCGTTTGAGAATGAAAATGACATCCGTCAGCTAACTGACAGCGAAGGACAACTAAGAAACGCCAAGAGTTAACTAAATGCTCGACAGTTGCATTAAGCTATGGCAAAAACTCGAGCTAAAAAGTTTCTCTTAACTGTCGCTGACAGGCTTAAGGCATTTTTGCTCTAACCATTCCCTGTCGATTGACTCTTTATATATATCCGGTGCCGCAAACACTTCCTGTTTACAATTTAAACTAATAAGCAAAAGGCAAAGGAGTCTCACAGCACCACCAACAAAAACAACAATAACAACAACAACAGCAACAAGGATGACAAACATTCTGGCTATGCTCCAGCCTGTGCCTATGTCTTTGCCCCTACCAAAGGGAGACATCATCATCATCGTCAACCTCATCATCAACATCAACATCATCTTTGTTGACTGGCATCGTTTTGAATTTTCATTTTAACGCCATTTTTTGCCATCTTTTTGCTGTCATATTCAATAAATCGAAATTGACATTTGCCTCGACAGGGGGCAATTTTTCGTCCTCTCCCGTATGCAGAATTTATATGAAATAAGACAACAGAGCAGATATCCTATATGCAAGGATATTTTATTAGCTCTATGGCAAACACACAAGAGAAAAAAAAAAATTTTAAGAAAAAAAATATTTTATTTAAATTGGCCTCCCTAGGGTTGTTCTTATTAGCTTTTTCGAGACTAATAATGTCATAATTTCCAT
Source organism: Drosophila sturtevanti (assembly GCA_018150375.1). Taxonomy (NCBI): domain Eukaryota; kingdom Metazoa; phylum Arthropoda; class Insecta; order Diptera; family Drosophilidae; genus Drosophila; species Drosophila sturtevanti. Next base: position 6,372,818 of record JAECWJ010000688.1, on the reverse strand, counting down.
AGATTTACATAGAATAAAATTTTTTTTTATTTTTTATTTTTATACCTTTGCAAAGGGTATATTAATTTTGGTCAGAAGTTTGCAACGCGCAAAAGGAAGCATCTCCGACTATATAAAGTATATATATATTCTTGATCAGCATGAATAGACGAGTCGATCTAGCCATGTCCGACTGTCTGGATCAACAGCTACTCCTTCGAGACCCTTATAGCTACAGAGCATAAATTTTCAACATAGGCTTCTTTTTCCGATCTCGGAATCATCGGACAACTATATCATATAGCTCCCATATTAATGATCGATCATGAATAAGGTTTATCCTCAATAACTCTGTTGTTTTCTAATTGATAAAAAAACCGATAAAATATACTTATTAATTAATACCTCGACTAAGTTTTATATGAACAATCGGGACACAAAATTTTGAACTTGTAAATTTGGTATGTATAATTTACAATAATGGTTCTGGTATATTATATAGAGAAAATCTACAAGGGTATACGAAGTTTGGTACGGTCGAAGTTAGCCCATACTTCTAGTTTATTATTTATTCAGTGTGCCGCAATCGCAAAGCAATAAACTAGGCATAGCATTCATTGAAAGCAAAAAAAAAGACTTTGAATTTTACAAATCCAAATTTTCCTACATTTCTACATTTTCTCGATGAAAATGTTTTGGATTCCTTTTTACTAAAGAAAATGTTAGACATTCCAAGGCTTTTCCATTTGTTTATTTGATTTTCATGTTAATTAACATGGATTTTGAGCATTTTTACTTTAGATAGAACTCTATTATTCAAGTTCACTGTATTCGCAGCATTCCATTCAATTTTCACAATTTTTGTTTCACTCTTCTACAAGGCCTCCTCCATTTCAACACCAACTTGTTAAAACTCAATTAACTTGTTTAAACGTTAGGTAAGTAAGACAGAGAAAGAGAGAGAGAGAGAGAGCGGGAGAGGTAGCGAGTTCTCTGAAAATTTGCGCTCCTTTAAAATGTTAAATATTTGTGAATACTTGGCCATAAGGGCACTTGAAACAAACAACAACAATAACAAAAAAAAAAGAAGGAAAACAAAAAAAAAAGCGCAATCAAAATGTCAGTATTAAACAATAAACGTTAGCTCAAATTTAACATGAACTTTTCCTTTTTGTTTTTAATAATTTTTATGACGAGCAACAGCAAATATTCAGAGGAGGAGGGAGGGGTAGAAACGAACGTGAATAGCGGGGTAAAGACAGCCAAAACTGTCAGTCTGTCAACGTGTTGCTGTGAGATGAGATGAGAGCCAGTTACCGTTACTTCTACTCACAATGGTAAAGTGGCAGCAGCCAACGAAAAAAGCAAAACGGTAAAATATATACTCGCAAAAGGGCAATGGAAGTGAGACAGAGACCGAGGTAAGAGTAGAGAAGATGGCGGAACAAATGTGGGAGAGAAAGATGGAGCAGAGTGTGCGAGAGAGCATTACAATGTTTACGTTATCTCATTTAACACTTGAAAAACTTTTACACACATACATGCACAACAGTTCTGTCATTTTGGCCTTTTTCTAGCTAAATTTTTTTAGATACCTATCACTTGGGTTCAATATTAAAAAAAACTTACGATATATATCAAATATAGTATAGTAAGAGTAGTAAAAATTAGCGGTTGGTTTACAACAAATTCTAGTATTGAATTATTTTCCTATTTGTATTTTGTTGAAAAACAGAAAAAACTATTTAATTATATATACATTTAGAATTCAAGTAAGGTATTTAATTTGAATTTCATAGTGGGCGAAAGTATGCAATGAACTGCAAAATTTATGCAAAAATATGTACGCCAGAATTAATAATATCTTCATAACAATTGAGTTAAATAATAAATTTTGATTTGAAATTAAATTCTAAATTATATACTCTTAATTAGATTCATAAAACGAATCTTTTGTATTTGTTTGAGCATTTTAGATTTCATGAGAAATTCTCAGCTCTGATACAGGAACATGTCTACTGTCTGTTGTTCTTTGTATCCGTGTTGTTATGTGTATACGAGCCTATGCGTTTGTATGTGTTTATCTGTGTGTGTGTGTGCGTTTGTGTGTGCTCCGTATTAAGTAGGTGCCTCGTTCCGTGTCTGTTACTGCCATCTCATTCTACTTTACACCCATGTCTGCTTTCTCTTTAGTCTGGCAAAGGCATTTGCACATTAACAGTGTGAAAAATTATGATGGAGACATAAAACAGTCAGCTGAGGCCCAGCAAAGAGCAAAACAGGTTTACTTTTGGATACCCTCAGAGAGCGAGAGGCAGCTCCCCCTTGCCACATGTGTGGAGTAAAAGTTTCAATGGCATTAGTTGGCTGAATAGATCGTGGGATGAATGTATAAGGTGTTTTCTTTTGGTGCTTTTTGTCTGTCTGCTTATTCTAATGCATAAATCAACAAAGCTCAACAAGCCGACTCCCTAGAGAGTCACAATTAAGAGGCATGCCCCATCCCCTGCTCTGCTCTGCTTTGAATTGCCCAACTCAATCGAGCCTTGCCCAGCTCAGCCCAACCCTCCACCTGTCCCATACTATATACCGTTCCCCTTGTACCCAGTCTCATGTGCCTAATATCGTGGACTCTGTTTCAATATCAATAATAAATGAGAGCTCAGAAATATTAAGAGTTGAATTGACTTGGTCTGGCATATATACATAAATCAATCATGTGACAAGCTGATAAACATCCAAAAGCAGCTATACAAATATGTATTTAAGTGGTCGGTCATACAACGCAGCAATATGTACATGTGTGTGTGTGTGTGTGTATGTGTGTGCATGTGACTGTATATGCATTTGCTTAAGACAATAAGAGCCAAGTGATTTCGGGGTTTTGGTTACGCATTTATTGGATTTTCTCCAGCTTTTGTTAACGTTGCGTTGGTATTTTTAGATCAGCTGCTGCGCAACAGTTTGGAGCTAATGTCTATTTATAGACAATAAAAAGCTTTTATTACCCCCACAGCCAATCTCACCCTAACCTAACTAACCCGCCCACACATTTTCAACTTTCTCAAAGATGGCAGAAAATCAGCTTTCCTATCTTTTCTTTGCATGCACCACAGCAACAATTATTTTAAGCCATAACATATATGTATAAGTACCCTACACTTTCTTAAACAGGATATTAAAGAATATAAAAAGCAGCATACGAAAGAAAAAAAAACTGTGAACTATGCAAAAAGACAACAATTTCAGTTAAGTAATACAGAACTATGAGAAGAGCTTAAGAAAAAGGACTTGCAAAAGGAATAAGAAACCCAAAGATAAACTGTTTTTCCATTTTTTTGGGAGGGAGGAAATGTTGCTACATATACATATATGAGAAGAGTGAAAAGGATAGCTTCGTAGCTATATAATATGTATATATAATATATTAAATGTGTCATTCGATTTGCATTATATCTCATGTTAAAAATGTTGTTTTGCATATTCGTAGTAATTTGAATTGGGACTCTAGTTTGTGTTATCTTTTCATGTGGAAATTCTTTAGTAATCTCTCTAGTTAGTCGCTTATATGCACTTTTTCGTCACAAACTGAGTGGTATGAAAATGTTTGCTATTTGCGTTTTACTTTTGCATTTCTTATGCTTCATTCTTGATTCCTCTTTCTCCATTTTGCTTCAATTTAGCCGTAAAGTATGCAATGCTGTTTCTCCATCTTTGCATTTCAAATGTGTCTAGTCTTTTTTTTATACCCTTGCAGAGGGTATAATAAAATTGGTCAGATGTTTGTAACGCATAGAAATAATCGTTTCCGACCCCATAAAGTATATATATTCTTGATCAGCATCGAAAGCCGAGTCGATATGACCATGTCCGTCTGTCCGTCTGTCCGTCTGTCCGTCTGTCCGTCTGTCCGTCTGTCCGTCTGTCCGTCTGTCCGTCTGTCTGTTTCTTCGCAAGGAATCGAACTTAAATTTTGAGCTACATGAATAAAAGTCATATCATTCTCTTCATTGATGATTTATCTGACACAAGTTTAAGAGTTGGTAGAATCGGACAACTATAAGTTATAGAAAAATAGGAAAGATCAGAGGTACCTCGGTCAAAATGTGAGTTGTTCAAAACAGTTCTTGTGAGAAAAACTTTTTTGTTTTTTAAGATATCTCAACCAAATTTGGCACATAGATGACAATTCTACTTTTACACCTTACCAGCAAGTTTGATTCAGATCGGATAATAAACACCGACATAAATCAATAAAATCAATAATTAACCCCCATCAGAAAAAGTATGTTTTTGTGAGAAAAACTTTTTTGTTTTTTAAGATATCTCAACCAAATTTGGTGAGCAGATGAGAATTATACTTTTACATCATATCAGTAAGTTTGAATCAGATCGGATAATAAACACCGACATAAATCAATAAAATCAATGAATCAACCCCTATCAGCATCAGTATGTTTGCATATGCAGCCAATTAAATACGTTTATATTTGCTTTTATATATGCGTACACAAACAACATACATGGAAACATACAAACATACATACATACATATATGCGAACACGTGCTTGAAAAAACTACAAGCTGAGTGCGAAACAGAAAGAGACGGAAAACTATTTGTATTGTGTTGTTGTTTTCTAGAATTCGTCAGAAACTTTAGAGAGCGAGAAGCTGGACGCTTGCAATGTATACCGAAATAGCGTGGCCCCGAATTTAAAGTTTGGTAGCGCAATAGGTAGAGATCGTTTCTGGGAGTGATGGGATCGGAGGTTCAACTCCGGCCGTTGGCAAACTCGAAATTTTTGTTACTGATTCTTTTCTTGGTTCAAATTTTTTTAAATTTTATATTTCCAATTTTTAAAATATATTGAATCCGATATGACGGAGAAAGTAATCAATTAATCTGCAAGGGTATACAAACTTCGGCACGGCCGAAGTTAGCTTCTTTGATATTCTTTTTTTCTTCCTTTTTTCTCTTCGCTTTCCATTATTTTTTTCCTTCTATTTTTTTTTTTTTTTTTTGAATGTTAAAGAAAAGCATTTGCTTTTCTCCTTCTCTAGCCTTAACCCATTTCATCGTGTTCTCCTTTTTTTGCGCACAATTACGCAACAACAACAAGGACAATAAAAGAACCAGAAGGGGGAAACAAAAAAAAAAAAAAGGAAAAACGAGTCGGATAAAAAACAAAAATGAAAATAAAAAGAAAAAGAAACGTAACGAAAGCATGGCCCGTAATCAGAAAGACGTAAAAATTTTCTACAAGCAGGTAACAAAAATATTTGAAATTGCTTTTTGCTTTCTGCTCATAACCTTTCCTTCTACCCATCCATTTGATTCGCTTTGCCTTATTCCTTCCTTTAGTAGCACTTCGCCTTACTTTGGCCTTTGGTTTCGGCAGCATTCCATCTGGCTGCTTGTTAATGGCATACATTTTAGTCAACGTTCGCCAGTTTCTTGACATTTTTTCGACGCTTCCCTTTCCCCCCATCACCTACCACTTTCGCTGTCTCTTTCAGTTCGTCGCTTGATAAGGTTAATTGCCCAATTTTTTTTTTTTTTTTTTTGGGCTTCCCTTTTTTCCTTTTCTCGTTTTGGCCCATTTTTGGTTTGGTGGCGAAAATTCCCGTTACATTTTTTGTCATTTTCATTGAAACTTATCGAATTCTGATTTGACATAACCCAAATGGATAGCAGAAATAACTGAAATATTTTTATCTACCCATCTCAGGCAGTAAATGGAGAACAACACAGCATACAATAGCATTGGAGGAGGGAGGGAATTTGTGGTATCTTTGCATAATTTCTATACGTACATATAATTTCAAATCGGTTGATAACCATGGTTACTATTGACATTATTATTACAATGTATAAATGTAAAAATACAATTAGAATCAACAAATATGTGTATATATATGTATATATATATGTTGATGCATATTAAATTTCACTTCATTAATTTGTATAACCGAAATCGGGATAAGCTTAAATTAAATACAAATATTATGTGGTAATAATATAATTGCGTAAATATGTTGCTAATTGATGATGTAACTGAGATTGAAAAACAAATTTATCCCAAATAATTAACTTTAACCATCACACTAAATATAATATGATTCTTTAAATCGTTAAAAAAAAAAGAAAGATTCGCCACTATTTAAGAGCAATTATAGGCCATTAGTATGCAATTGGTCATAGCACCCCGATTATCCGTGACGGTTGGGACCAGAGCCATTACATTAAATTATTAAAATATATATATATACATATATATATTCAATGGGCGGGTCCAAAATTTTAAAACAAATTATTTGATTTGCATACAATTTGGTATCTTAAGTCTCTATCTACAAATTTCTCAACTTTATGTTAAAAATACGATCAAATTTTCAAATTTTATTCTTATTTTTAATCTATTTAATATATATAATAATTTTATATTCAATATTTTAAGCCATAAGCCCAAATATATATATATATATATATATATATATATATATATATATTCGATTCTCCTACATATAAGAACTATAAACACCTTCTCATTCTACATTGCCATCCTTGCAAAATCTTTCACAAACCTAAAAAAAAAATATTTCACACATTCCGGAAAAAAGAAATTTGCAAAGTTTTGCACCGGAATGTCTGTGTGTGTATCTTGTTTGGTTTGGTTTGTTTTGTTTTTTTTTTTTTTTTTTTTTTTTGACGCCCCATTTTCAGTTGACCACAAAAACCACAGGAGAAAAACAGGAAAACAAAAAAAACAGAAAAAAGTCCCGAGGTAGGAAGCAGGCAAAAAGCAGATGCCAAAACAATATGGCCAAAACGAAAGCGCCTTAACTACTACAATAAAATAAAAATAATTATGACTAACGAAAAGTTGTTACTTTCTTTCCGCCCTTTTTTTGTTTTTGGACTATTTTATTTCACTTTAAGTAAAATTAAAAGACAACTTGTAACCTTTTAAAAAAGAAATATGCAAAACAACGCAGAAAAAAAGAGGCGGCCAAAAGTCAGAGCACTTGAATGTTGATTTTAATAAAAATGTCCTTTGAAGTTGCACCAATTGAAAAGGTTGGCAAAAAAAAAAAAGAAACGAAAAAAAAGAAATAAAAAAAAGTGGGCGGTGCTGCGGTTAAAGAGAGGAAAGTCGTATAATAACAAGACAAAACACTGCCGGAAAACGGAAGTAAAATGGAAATTATGATAGTCCTTACGAAAAATAAAGGAAGCGTAGGAAAAGAAGCAACTGCTAGAAATTATGTAATCAGCAAAATGAAAACAACAGACGAACAAAAAAGAAGCACAAGGAATAAATTTGAAGAGTTTGACTCTAGCCAAATATAAAAAGGGGAAAAATGTGTTAAGGCGGTATAGGGAGTTGTGGGTGAAGATTGGGGGGCGTGGGTGGAGGTTATACGGACTTGTCGGGTGTTACCAAAAATATGTCTCAATGTTAAGTGCTTCATTTAATTAACAAAAGTTGACATGAAAGCCATGGCCTTTTGGTTACCTTCTGCTCTTACAGCTACTCCACTCTCACTTCTCATTGGCTTGGCGAACCCGCACCTTTAGGATGTTTGTGTCCTCCAGTTATTTGCTCTACTTTTTCTTTGCTTTTAATTGTTTCTCGTTGCGCTTTAGCCTGATGAAGGATACTTTCATTTTGTAAGAAGCCCTGCAATCCTTATATATATATACATGTATATATATGTCTGGCTAATGTTTTGTTTATATACTAAATGAAACGCATCTATTAGAGTTAGCTTGTCGAAGTACTATTAATGATAATTAAAATGAGCGAGAATGTATATGTCTATATATATGTAGGTACTTATCGCTAATATCGAATAGATTCTCCCTTTGAACTAAATTTGGGATGCAAGTAGAGTATCTCAATTTCGATGAGCAACTGTTTTGGTATCTCTTCCGTTTCTTTTATGTTTGTGTTTTCACCATGACACGTGGCTAACACACATATACACATCCATATAATACACATATATATATATATATATATATATATATATATAGGTACATAAACTCCAATAACACTCATACGTCAGGTGTGTCGTAGAAAGTGGGTAGAAAAAAGAAATACTTTTAATTAATTTTGTGGTGCTGCCAAATTGGTAATATCACTAAAATTTGATATCCATTTACATATTCTATATATATACAATATATACATACATACATGTTTGTTGTATATATGTACATACGTATATGTAAGTTTTGCTGTTCAGATTGTTTTGACCAAAAATTTAATTACAAAACAACAGACAACTCTGACAGGGAACGGTAAATAAGTTTTTGGGATTTTAATTAATTGCCTCAACAATATAGTATTTTATGCCACTTTTACACCTTACCCATTCCTCTCATTTTCACCCTCTACCAATGTTCCACATGCCATATGTATGTACATGCATATGTACATACATATGTATGTACATATGTACACATATTTATATATATATTGTATCGTATGCATGTTCAGTTATTTGTTATTACATTTTTATCTCCTTTATCGTCATTTTAGTATAAATATAATCAACAGCTGCGCATTTCGCAGACAACACAACCCGTAAATCTGCGAATGACATACACACATACATACATAGATACTTATGTACGTATAAGGAAACAAATTGCACCACGGTAACGTCACATACAGGGTGATGCGACTGTGATGTGTGACATGTTGAAATAAATACATACATATACAGATTATAGTTTACAATAATCCTGATAGACAATTCTGCATTATGGTTATAATAACAAACGATTTGTAGGTAGATTTTTGAGATTTGAACTATTTTAAAAATGGGCCTAAGAATAATATACATATATGAAAAGGTATAAGTATAAGTAAAAAACAAATCGAAAATTAAACAGATCACCCTATTTATATATGAATATATATTATATATACTTATAAGTATATATTTATATGTTTTTATATTTTCATATAATAATACATACATGTATATACATAATATACATGTATAAATATCCCTGGATGATAACACTGAAATCATTAAAGTCGCCCCTGGCCCAGCATCAATAATAACATAAAAGCGAGCCCATGTTTGTTTTCCATTCTTTTGAAAGGAAAATATGACTCTCAGATTCGATTTGTTTAACTTCATTTATGTGTGTGTGTGTGTGTGTGTGTGTGTGTGTGTGTGTGTGTGTGTGTGTGTGTGTGTGTGTGTGTGTGTGTGTGTGTGTATTTGTGTGTGTTGATTCATTAAAAATCAAATAAAAAAAAAACTGTTGTATAAATATGATCTTCAAACAAAATCAAATTGAAATCGATTTTTTGCCAAATACATTTTTGATTAAAAGTTTTTTTTTTGGCAATCAATTGTTCACAAGAAAGAAAAAAGAAAGAATTTTAATTTATTCATTCATTGATTTGAATCATGATATAATTGAATTAATTTGTTTCTTCTTTTCTTACTTCTACATCCTATGTTTCGAAACAAATTTTATTGACTAACACTTCTTAACATGTACATACATAAGTGTGACCATAGATTGATAGATTGATTTGACAATTACCAAATTACAAATGAAATCTTTCGATTTCTTCCATTTTTTAGTACAAAAAAAACTCTCTCCATCGTATTATATTTCAATTTGTAATTAAACTAACCAACATATTTTACCTTTTTCTCTTATGAGCATATATTTATATTAGTTATTTAAAGTTTTTTTTAAATTTTTAAGCTCTTAAATTCTGACACTGAAAAGTCAAGTTAAGCCTTAAAAGGGGATATTAACACTTAACTTTTGGCCGCTTAATAAATGAATATACATATACACCTTTCAGTTTGATGTACACTTTTTTTTGTGGCAGACTTAATACATATACATATATTCGTTTATATAGAAAACATTTTAATAAATAATGAATTGATATATTAATATAGCTGGCAGGCGAAAAGAGGAATAACCATAACGAACAAACGATACGAGAGGCAGAACAAAAAAGAAGAATGGAGAAAAACGAACACTTTAAATATTTCATAACAATTAAAAAACAATAAAAAATTCAACTCGATAGGCATAAATTGGTATTAAGCATAAATAATGAGACAGTTGAATGAAAATGGCTGAACGGGAAAAACCATCAAGGACTCACCTTTATTCAAACGAAACTCGTTTTGCCTCTTAAATACGCTGGTTGTGAATTATTTCGAAAACTTTTTTCTCTTTTTTTTCCCTTTATGGCTGCATAAATTGGCACTTGGAATAACTCAACTTGCCGCGGCGCGGAAATTTTAATGCAAATTTAAAAGTGTTGGCCACGTTTTATATGGGTTTTTTCGATTTCTATTTCATTTCATATTTTTCACTCATCTTTTTTCCTTTTTTTTTTTTGAAGGGGTTTTTTCGTTTTCATGCAACTTTTTTGTTAAGCACTTTTAAAAAAAAACAAAAAGGAAATAGAAAAGTGTAGGGAAGAGCCAAGGTTGGGAAAAGATCGTAAAATAAATGTTCTATGAGTGTGTGTGTGTGTGCCGTGAGTGTGGTTGTGGGTGTGCGCAACAGTTGCCGTGACTGTTGCTTTTACCGTAACCGTAACCGAATCGTTACCCTTGCTAGTTGTCCAAGCCAACAAATGGGTTTTTATTTTTATCGTTCAAGCGAGCAATAAAAAAAATTCAAAAACAAAAAAAAAAAAGAGGAGAACCGTGCAACAGTTTGCAATTATATGCGGCAGACGGCAGACGTTTGAGGGCGATAAAAGGGTATGCTTGCTTTAGTAGGAGAAAGGATGAGAAAGATTGAGAGATCTTGTTATAGTCCTGGCTGCAATTTGCAATTTACAATTTGGCTTTTAATTGTCTTTCCGCTCTCAATTCATTTCAATTTCAGTTTTAATTTATGTTTCATTTACGTTTCATTTCAAATTCGCGACGCGCACTTTAAGCTTAGCTACAAAACAGCAACAACAACTTTGTTTTTGTCTCTGTCTCTATCTCTGGCTTTGGTTGAGTCTTCCTCTTTTGTTTCTGTTTTTAGTTCTTCTTCTTTATCCTCTTCTTGATGCTCTTCTATTTAAGTTGCAATTTTAACTTCGACTTGAAACTCCTGCTCCTGCTTCTGCTGATGTTTCCTTTGTTTGCTGCTTTTGTTGCTGCTGTGTTGCTATTGCTGTTGCTATTGCTGTTGCTGTTGCTGTTGCTGTTGCTGTTGCTGTTGCTGCTGCTGCTGTTGCTACCCTTCAGCGCTGCCTGCCATTTGCAAACTGACTTGCTCCAGTTTTGTGTTTCACCTTATAAATGCGAATCGCTCCTGTTGTTATCCTTAAATGTGAGTCCTGCTTCCAGCTAGTCGGTTTGTCTCGTTTGATAAGAACGTTCTGTGTAGTAAACGCGAAGTCTGTGTACGTTTCGCTGTCTGTGTGTATGTGTGTGACTATGTGTGTATGTGTCTGCCACTGTGTATGTGCGTGAGTGAGTTAGAGCAAGAGAGCGCAAGCGAATTTGTAATACGAGAGCTTTAAAGAGAGTGGCACCGACTGCTACTGCTATTGCTGTTGCTGGAAGGCCAAATTAAATGATATAGAGAGCGAGAGAGAGAGAGAGAGAAAGCGAGAGTGAATAATTTATTGAGAGAACGTTCAAGCTTTTTCTTGTTGCGGACTATTTAAATTCAAATGAAAGGGACATGAGAAAGAATCAAATTGATAAATACTTATGAAGTATTAGTTTAGATCGGAAACATTCTAATGTTGATTCAACATATTTACTTTTTGTTGAATTTTTTTAACTTTGGCAAAGGAGTTCGATTTCAAGATACCATTTAGAATTTGTCATTAAGAGGATATTTAAAACTTGGCAAATAATACTTCAATAATATATTTTATATATTTTTTCTAAAATCCCTAGCAAATTTCATAAATATTTTGAAAAACGATGTTGACAACTTATGGGTGAAAGGGTGTAACAAATTGACAAAACCATTCTCAAACAAATAAGGATCAACTTTTTCAAACTTCCATGTAATGATTTTCGAACAACATTCGTTAAAAAAATGAAGTAAGCAAGACGTCCCTGCCGACTTGGAGTACACCCTGTACCAATAAGAGATATTTCATAAACTCAAACTCCATCCAAATCCCCATTAATTGAATATAAATTATTTTATAAAATTCTCCTAGCAAATCCGAATCACCAAATACATGCTTTCTCGCTCACTCATGTCAGTGAACGAAACTAATGCGTCATTCGGTACAAAGCAACATGCGCATGTTATCTCGCTCACACATTTCAGCTGCTACTGCCCATCGCATTTCAGTACAAAACATATACATATATGTATATCTCCGATATTTTTTGACCGATTGACAAATTCGGTCAGACGGTACATATTGGCTATATAATTGAGTCTGCCAAAAAGAAATACTGTAGCTTTAATACAACTCTAGTTATAGTTTTTTCTAATTTGCGGGCGCGGAAGTGTGCATGGCAAAAATTTGAAACAAACTTGATCTGCGTATACACTAGACGGATGTTGACACCAAGTCTGGTTACTCTAGATCTTATAGTCTCTGAGATCTAGGTGTTCATAGAGACGGACAGACGGACGGACAGACGGACATGACTATATCGACTCGGCTGGTTATGCTGATCAAGAATATATATACTTTATGGGATCGAAACATTTTCCTTCTGCCTGTTACATACATTTTAGTGACTTTAATATACCCTTGAACCCTATGGGTACAGGGTATAAAAAAAGAAAAATATATTTTTACTGAAAGTATATTTTTCCATAATTTATATAATCACATTTGAACTTTAAACAACCAATCATCAAATGGATCCTTTATAAACGTTTTTAAACTTTCAGTTAAAAAACACACATTTTCAAAAATATTTAAAATATTTGAATAAAGAGTTCGTTCAAATGTATTCTCAAAATTCAAATTGGTTTCTTTTGAAACATTTTGGAATTCTTCTTTAGTCAATCGGAAGCGTAGCATACTAAGTCTCTTTTTCTCTCACTCTCTCTCTCTCTCTTTGTCTATTTCTCTCACAGATTGTCGTTGTGAAGAGGTATGGAAGCATCTGCGTTCATGAATGAACACCCTCCTGTTGCATTTGTTTTTATTGTAAAAGTACGTAAGGTGTAGGCAGACTCTCTCAGACCATACACAAAAGATAGAACTCAGTCAACTAGGCAGCGACCCTCACGCACTTACCCAACACACACACATACACACACGCACATACACACACACACATATACACACACATACACATACACACACACATACTCACATTTACGACCACATACCACTACCTCTAAGCTCTTACGTCTGGCCCCTGAAATTCAAGATGAAGGTTATGCAGGCATATAAAAACTCTAAAAGCTTTCAGAAAAAAAGCTTCCTCTCGTACTCTTTAGTCAGGCGACTCTCGCACTCTTTTCTTTTATTGACAATCGTGCTTTCAATTTAACATGTTGCTGGGCTTCGCGACAACGACGACAACGGCGACGGCAACGACAACGATTTGTTTTGTTTTCTGCTTTGTCGCGCCCCAAAAATTATGCTACAGTTTTGTGAGTGTGATGAGCTCCATTAAGCGACTGACGGTTTCCTTTCCTTCCTGCGTTTTTAAGCGATTGTTTCAGCTATTTGGTTAAGTCTCGTCGCTATGAACGCGAACCATCCCCTCTATCACCCTAACGACACAATTTCATGCCTTCACGTAAACAAGACTTCCAAGGCTTGTGTGTAAGCAGCATGACCAAAATTAAAGAGATTTTGGGCCTCTTCAGATTTTGCAGTCATACATATCTTAAGCTATATTGGGCTTTAAATTGTTTTTTCTTTCTGTTGAGAATTTTCTGGTACATTTGTAGATCTGTGATTGATTGCATTTCTCAGCATTCCGTCTGCCAATATTAATATACCCTCACAAAGGATATTCTAGCATTGATTAGATATTTATTCTCCATAAAATAAAGAGTTCTTGATAGCATAAAATGTAAATCCATATAGTATTGATAAATTTTTAATAAATTTTTAATATTGGGTAAGGAGAGTCTATTCGATTGCTGAGAGAGTACCGTTTACTGATTCAACTGAATAATATGAAGCAATCTACTTTTTGGGCAACCAACTCGAAAATTAAGCTTTACAACAACTATAACTGCGGCCCATCATCATCATCAAAGTGCCACAGAGTCCCGTTGCGTGCCTCTGCATATTGCTTAAGCTGATGCTGATGCTGATGCTGATGCTGTTGCTGCTGCTCTTTTGCACAGCGAAAATGATAAAAGTTTGCCTCCAACTCTTGGTACTATCTTTTTCTTAATTTGAGTTTGGACCAAAGTCAGAGTCAAAGTTCGTTCGCTGTCAATGATGAGAACTTTTGAACTTTGATTGGCTAACTACACGTACATACATACACACACACACGCACACACACTAAGCCACATACCTTCAAAAGGTTTTGGTCAATGTTAATCCCTCGATAAATTGATTTTCAAAAAGATTTAGTTTACCAGGTAATTTAGATAGTGGGTAAGAGAAGGTACCCATATAAAATAAACCTTTCATTCAGAATGTAAGTGCATATTGCAGTTGAGTGAACAAATTTCAAATAATATTCCTCACTTTTTTGTCATGCCATAAATTCTGTAAATTTAAATTGGCTATCTTAATAAATAAGCGATTTACATTAAAAGCGTACTCCTACATCTACATAGTAAAAGCCAAAGAAAATCTTATAAATACGCCCAACTTTCAGTTAATACCCAGCTCATTTCAACAAGCCTTACAAAGGCAATAAAAACAACAAAAACAACAATATCTATCCTATGATAGCCTGCAGGCAGACAATTCTGCAACCGAATGCATTCCATCAACTTCATTACGTACACAGGCACAGTGAAGGGAACAAAAGCCATTCAGGTAGATGGTTTGCCTTTGGGACTGCTGTAGCAGCAGCAACAGCAGCTTAAGCTCAGATAAGCCTGCACGCTATGGCCTTCCCTCTAGCTTAATATATGGAACCCAAAGTGATGGTTTGGTGAGTTGGAAAAGGTGGGTGGGGTGTGTGAGTTTACTGTGTTGAAGGGGTTGAGAAATGCAAATGAAATGCCTTAAACAAAATGCCAAAGCGCAGCACCAACAACAACAACAACAACGACAACTGACAGAAATGTCTGTCAGCTCAAAAACGAAGCAAAATAAATTGCTAAACTGCCACAATTTAACCTCTATTCCCCTCACCGACCCTCGCAAGTGATACAAATCACTTTCACTAATTATGCTTTAGTTTAGTTAGAAAAAAAAAACAAAATCTAATCGCCCACAAAGGCACGCAAACGTACTAAAAAGCGAAATGACAGACAAAAGGAAGGTGGGCAAAAAACGACATGCCAAAAGACCAAATTGAAAATGTTGATGAGAGAGAGAGGGAGGATGGAGAGAGTGAAAGAAAGCTGTTGGTCACGATTCGGCCATTAATATATTATTATGGCCAGACTTTAAACGGTTTTGATTATTCCTTATTGAGTTGCTTCATTTTTGGAAAACAAGGATACTGAAATAGTAAAAATAACCTTTTAAAATTAATGTATAAAATATAATCGATTGTCAGAACCAAAAAACAAAAATGAGCATCGCAATTGATTCTGAATTGTCGGTTATTTCGATGAATATTGCCAAAAATTATAATTTATAATATTTAAAGCTTTGTTATCTCTTAAATGACTGGCATAATAGGAGTCCTAAGCTGAAACGTTTTAATTATCATAATAATTATAAAAACATTTGATTAGCAAGTATGCTCAAAAAATAATAGCATACTTTTCTGGGCTTTTCTGTTTTTTTTTTTTTTTTCAACACATTGCGGCAATTTTACAGTTGCGGACGGGCATTAAAGTGACGGGCACAAAAACCAATGGTGACTCGGTGACTCTCGGCGCTCCCCGATCGGTGAGCATTACAAATATCTGCTATACCACAAGCTGACAGTTTTCCGTTTTAGTGTTGTTTTTGTTTTTCTTGTTGTTCTTTATTTGTCTAGTTCTCTAGGTGGACATTTTCGATAGTGCTGTGCCCGTCTGTCTATCTTTTTACAAGTATGTATATAAGTAGGTAGCTATATATGTATGCATGTCTGTGTGTGTGTGTGTGTGTGTCTGCTTCTATATTGCCAGATGGGTGTGACCGCATTTGCACCTGAGGTCACGAAAAACCTTCAACTTGTCGTCGTAGTTTAGTTTAATTAAAGTTTTCTTGAAATTTTCGTTGTTGGATATTAAGCGAATTGCTTTATTTGCTCTCCGTCATTTCATTCGAATTGAGTAATTTATTTGACTGTCATGACACGTGGAATAACATATATTTTTTTTTTGCTCTTCACCGTCACCCCCATCGCCACAAAGAAGATACTGTTATGTACATTCTATATATATGTACATATGTATATATATATACGTATGTACATACATTTATGGGTATTTATTTTTCATTAATTTAAAAGAAGTATACAAAGAAAAAAAAAGTTAAATTCTTTCGTTTACACTTTGACTACTGTCTACAAAGTTTTTGTCACGTAAATCAATTAGTATGAACGATTTTGCTACCTCAAAGCGTCAGTGGGTAGCGGCCACCCACCCATAAAAAGGGACAAAGGTGCACAGAAGCAAAGAAAAAATACCTGCTGTGTTATTCCTCAAACTCCAGCTAAGGGTCATTAAAACAACAGAAACAAAGAAAAAAAAAAAAAAAAAATAAAACGCCACAAGGAAGAAGAGAAGAGGACAGGTTAAATATAGATACAAAAGCAAATTCAATAGAAATACGATTTATATAGATCATGGCACTTTCAATCTTTAACAAAGATTAATTCTGTTGATACTATTTAACCCAGCTGATATTTTATTTTTTTGGGTCAATTAAAGAGGTTTAAGGTCATCTAGAGTGCTTTCATCTACACATTACTATGTTATTTTTGTTCCTGTTTAACTTGTCATAAATTTTATGCCAAGCCTCCTCTCAGTCTTTATCTGAAGTTAGACAGCCAGCCTATGCTTCTTGGTCCACCACTCCCATCATTTTGATAGTCTATTTATCTGTTCATTTCTGTATTACCGTCTGCCTTTTTGGCATTTTACCAGCTGCTACTCTTTATTTAGTCTGCTAATACGAGGGGAGGAGTAAAAATAGTTAGCCAACAAAATACATATTAAATTGAAAATGTGGGCTTAACCAGAATCCCGAGTCATTAACTAAATATATAAAAATAACTATATATGTATATAGAAAATAATAAATATAAATCTGATGTCAATGGTTTGGTTTTTCACGCTAAATACTTTTTTCCGTTTTTTCTTTTAATCAAAGCTATAGCGAATAGTCGGTCGATTCTACATAAGCTTAATTGAGATATTGCTATAAACATAACAAATAAATAAACTCAATAGAGATATTTCTGTAGGCATCTACCTCTACATATACCTATATATACATATATGTAAAACATTAAAAGCTAATTGAAATACTTTGATAACTTAGACAACTTCTCAGTTAACCCTTGTGGTTAAAGGACTTTCCATTTGCCAATTTATGGGAAACAGTATTCTCTGCTGTCTGCTGTATGACTTGATTCAGAGTTGCGTGTTTGGTTCGGTACGGTTTGAGGTCTTCTTTCTGCTTGTTGCCTCTACTAGACATTATGGTTTGGTTTCCCCGAATGATGATCGATGCTCTGACGTTGGTACTCCGTTGCCAGAAATTATGACCACTGATATCAGGACACGCACAAAAATTTTGTCGCTGTCAATGTCCTTGGTCTTGGGTTATTGTCCGAGTGGGTTCTGCATAAGAGATAGTGCCTGGTTTGCATGAAAATTGGTAATTTTCATTTAATTTATTGACTAATTGCATTTACACTAAACTAATAGAAAACTCTCTGAAAATGCCAAATAAAATGGCAAATTTATCAATTTTTATCACGCGGCAGGTAACGAATAAAGGGGGTGTGGTAGGAAGTGTGGGGGGGAGAAGAGAAACTTCAGCCAAAAAATGATAAATATGCCAAATCAACGACCGCGTCATAAAATATTTGAAATGCTAATTTACAAAATGGTTGCCCACACACACACACACATATATCAACACAACTGAAAATGTTAAAAAAATTAACTTTGGCCATACCGAAGTTTATATACCCTTGCAGTTAAAACCAATAAAAATTAATTGAAAGCAATAAAAAAAAGAATACAAATCATCTTTCCACACCCGAAGTTGAAATCCGAATCTGATTTCTACATACTTCTTGTACACCAAAACCAAATCATACATATATATATATAGCAAACGTAGGGCATCTCACTCTTTCTAATTCAAAGGCTAATAGTCTCTCTCACACACTGCTAGTACATTATAGTTATTCAATCTAAATGAAATGGCCTCCATGTCGAAGTTGGTTTCAATAGCATTAAAACTAAAAGAGTTTTTTTAAACAAATACTTTCACCCTGATCGTTCCTACATGAGCTATACCTTATAGTAGTTAAATTCGCCGATTTGTTGAACATATTTACTGAATTCTATCAATATGCCTTAATATTTTAGTGTTTAAGTCTGCGAAGAAATAGACAGACAGACATTACTAGTTAGACTTGGCTATTGATCCTGACCAAGAATATATTTACGTTTATGGTATTTGAAGCGCATATTTTCTATGCGTTACAAACATCTAAACAATTTTATTATATCCTTTGCAAGGGTATAAAAATGTGAAGGCGTGAAAAATGTCGACAGTTTAATATATATACTTGTTTGTATGTATGTTTGTGTAGGTGAAAAATGCCTTGTTAGGCTTTAAAGTTTTCACCATTTTCCTGGTGCGTCTCAACTGTCAAATGAATGTCAACAAGTTCTTCTCATGGTCCAGAAAATACTTGGTTGTTTACCAAAAATCTGCAGGTGACAAGGTCGCATGTTGCAATTGAAGTTGCCAAGCTTCCAATTAGGTGGCATCAAATAGTTTTCCCTCTCCTCTCCTCCCCGCACTCAACGCCATTCTGGTTTTAGATTGAGTTAAATATTTATATAGTTGGCGAGATTCCAATATATACGCGTAGATTATTTCCTCGAAACTAACCAACTTTAAAAATTACTAAATTCGAAAACCTATTTAATATATTTGTGAATTAATAAGAAAGAATGGACTCACTAAATGAATAAAATTTCTGAATTTTCTAAAGGATTGGATATTTTAATTTTGGTTTAGCAACTAATGGAATTACATATTGTTAAAGCTAACTGATAGTTAACCTTTAAAATTTGTAGTTTTCTCTGCTTGATTCTTCATTGATTCAATTAAATTGGAATAGTTTTTAATTATCTTTAACTTTGCGCGCAGCAACAATAAGTCAATTTTTTCATCAAGTAGAAACAACTTTAGCTTAATTAGTGCAAAATTGAAAGCATTTATGTGGCGGAGACCAAAAAACAAAACTTTATCCGAGTAGTTTTAGCAGAAGAGCGTCGTTGCTGGAGCCAGTAAGAGGAATATGTACAGGGGCAGGGGGGCCAAAACCAGGAGGAGAACAAGGACCTGAGCCGAAAGAGAGTGTAAGCACTTTCATTAAATTTTGAGCGGACTTTTTGAGTTGCTTGTTGTTTCTTGTTGGCCATTGTCTAAAGTTATGGCCAGCTAATTAGAAACTCATAGAGGTATAAAAGGAGTGGAAGGAGGGATGGGAGTTGAGGTAAAAAGGAACCCATGGCGAAGAGACAATCAAAAAGGAGAGGAAAAATGTGGGTAGAATGAAGCGAAAGTCCTTAACTGGACAAAAAAGGATATCCTGTACATTTTGTTTGTTAACTAAACAATGTGTGAGGTGCAAACAGATACATATGTACATATATACAATGTACGTATGTATTTATGTATGCCCCCATCCATACATAACTATCTATATAAATAAATGTATGTGTGTATGCTCGTGTGTACATAAATTATCGCCAGAACAAGCAACAGACAACAACAAAAAGCAAACACGGAAACAACTTGTTGCAACTACAAACAACAAGAACAAGAATCAATGGGTATATAATATGTATATATACATATATACAACAAAAGGAATCTTGTATGTCGTATGTGGAAACGTCGCTGGTTATAAATAATTTATATTGTTTACCGAAGCAGGTGTGAAATCTACACTCTTCTTATACCCTTGTAAAAAAAAGAAAGAGGCAAGACTCAATCCTGTCCAATAGTTTGTTATCAAACAATGTTACGAGTGTCCTTCCTTATTAATTTCTCTTTTTTACTGCTGCACATGCATATTTACGTATGCCAATCACGGAATCGAACGGCTTCATATATTCATTCGTTAAAGGAGCTCTCAAATATTACAGTGAAAGTCCTTATAACAGCCACTCTCTCTTAACTGAACGTTTTTTCGTCGTCGAACATCATTTTCTTTTATGTATTTTTCGAAACAACTCTCCTTCTCCTTCTTTTAAAACAGAAACTTCTCTTAAGCGAACCCTAATAATATTTTTTTAAATAATTTTAATTTTAAAAAAATATTGGTATCCCCCTAGTTGAAATTTACACGTTTCAATTAACTTGTTTTTTTTTTTGGATTCATATCATGTTGATGCCATTCCGTGTGTATCTCTTCCTCTGTCGACACAAATTAAAAAGAAATTTTTATTTTCAGCGCTAATTAATCCACCTTATATTCGACTATTTATAATTTCTTTAAAATTTAAACATATTTATAAATGATATCCTACCATTGGCGGACACCTCTCTTAAAAAGGCAAAACAAAATCAATGATATTCGCTGTCGGCCCATTAAGGTTTTTCACTGTAATAAAATATTAAACCCACTGCAAGAGTATAAATAATTCAGTATGCTAAAGTTAACTAACTTGCTTTTAGAATCGTTCTCTTTCGTTTAAACTTGACTTTGATTCGTGTGCAAGCATTGTACACACATACTTAAGTGGGAATGGGGAGTTGAAGGTGTGAAGGGGAGAGTTGGAGCATTTGTGTCCATTTTAAGTTAAATTTGCTTTAAGCAATTTAAGATTTTCCAAAATTGATTTCATGCAGTTGAATGTGGTTTGCCCGCAGCAGCCACAGCAAAGCCACAGCCATTAAAACAATAACAATCGAAGAAAAAAAAATAAAAATCAATTTTTACATATTGTAAACAATACAAAAGGCAACAATTGAAGCACACATGTAACTGGCAATCTAAACAAAACAATTTAAAACAACACAAACACAATGAAAGAGGGGGGAGAGGTGGGCAACTGTAAAAAGGAAACAGGATTCGCTGTGATAATTGAAATGCTGTCGCGTGCAGCACCAATAAAAATGAAAGAGGCGAAGAAAGAGGGGCAGGGGAAGAGTGGAGCTTGTTAGTGAATGGTGGGTGGTCCGTGTTTTGGGACTGGAAAATGGTCTCTGGCATTTAAGCTAAGCACAGGCAATCAGGCATAGGCACGGCCTTTGATAGTCCCTTTAACCTTCTCCTAAACTAGGGCAATATCAAATATTTACAATAATGTAAAAAAATCTAAAAAAAAAAAAAAAAATAACGAAGGTTGTGCAATTCTAAAACAAATAGTCATCTATGTTAACAATTTCAATTAAATTTATGAGGATGCAATAAAGAAGTCTCATTTCGTGTTTTCAGAAGAAAATTAAGCAAGGAAGTCGGCCTTGTCGACTTGGAATATACCCTGTGCCAAGTAGGAACGCTTCGTAAGGTCGAATTCCCTCAATATCGCCATCAATTTAATAAAAAATTTAAGTGAAACTTTCTTATTATTGTCCGATTTCAAATTTGAGACTAGATGAATGGATCTCTTATAGCCTCCAAGTTCTTGATGTTCATACATACAGACGGACGGACAAACAGTCGGATTGTAACTGCTCAAGAATATGTATACATTAAAAAAAGGAAAATTTTCCCTTTGCCTATACATACATACATATATTCTTTTACCCAATGGGTACGGGCATAAATATTCGAAGGACTGAACTTACCGTTCCATCTCGCCATCTCATTCACTGCCGCATCACATGAAAGCACGACTATAAAAAAAAAACACCAACTAACATCACCCTTAGGACACACGCGCACGATCTCATAATTTCACTCTTATTCTGCTCTTATTCCAATTCGTACACCAATTTTGTCAGCGATTTAAAAATAAATAAACTTTTAAGAAACGATTAAAACGACAATCAACGAACCGATTTTTTTGCTTACTAATCGAATCCAACCGGTTTACAATACTGAAAAACTAATGAAAAGAAACTAGAAAAAAAAAATACGGACAGTGATCAATGGTGATCAAACCCTAATCGAGTGTAAGGCATTTTTGAAAATTCAATTAAGATTTTTTTTTGAGTAATTGTAAATTTTTGAAAAATAATATTTTAAATTTTAACCTCATATAACTTATGATCTTATTGCCCACCATCTTTATTAAAAATTTACTTATTATAATAAATTTTTACTTGACTGCGAAACCACTGTAAAATAAATAAGCTTATGCACATATAGTTGTTTCACTCTTGCACACTTTATGATCTGTTCAATACTGAAATCCCACTTGTTATTAATCGTTTTGTTTTATGAATCTTGGAAATATGCAAAGGTTTCGACAAATATTTGGACAACAAAAATGCAAAGTGATTGGAATGGTACACGTGGAAGCGCTGCCAGGTGAGGGGCAAACGATAGCCACCATGAATAATGTAATATGGGATGACAATTAGGAACACCAAATTATGCCGGCAAATGGAAGCAGACGATAGAGAAGGCCATTCACGAGGCGGAATTGTACAAAAAACATAAACTGGTAAGTTAATAAGCAATTGATAACATCAATTTATAAACCACATCATCGTTCCAGGATGCTGTTCTTATCGAAAATATGCATGACATACCTTATATACCAGAGCGGCTCTTAGGACCCGAAATTGTTGCCTGCATGACACGTCTGGGTCAGGCAGTGCGTCAAATTATACCGCATACCGTGCCCTGTGGTGTCCAGGTTCTGGCCTGTGGGAACAAGCAAGCCCTGGCCGTAGCAAAGGCCAGTCAATTACAATTTATACGATCTGAGGGCTTTGTCTTTGGTCACGTTGCCGATGAAGGCTACACAGATGCCTGTGCTGGAGATTTGTTACGCTATCGCAGATTAATCGATGCCCAAGATGTACTAATCTTAACAGATATGAAGAAAAAGCACAGCTCCCATGCGATCACTTCGGATGTAAGCCTTTTGGATACAGCCCATGCAGCTGAATTCTTTCTTACCGATGGCATTGTAATAACAGGGACAGCTACTGGCCAGCCAGCAAGTCCCAAGGATTTAAAAGAGCTTTCCGGTAAAATCAAAGTACCCCTTATCATTGGTTCGGGTGTTACCAAGGACAATGTTGAATTATATTATAAAGAAGCTGAGGCCATGATTATTGGTTCCCACTTTAAACTCCATGGCGAATGGCAGGAAGAGATTAGCGAAGAAGCTGTAGAGGATTTCATGAGAAAAATATGTGAACTCAGGGAAACAAGATAAATGATTAGCAGGTATAGAGATTTATTAATATTTTGCGCAAATAAACACTAATAATAATAATAATAATAATAATATTATTATTATTAAATTGAATATAACACACGATACAGAGGCAGAAGATAGCGAAAAACGACAATTTTAGGTCTCTATAATGTAAATGATTATTAAAAATTTTTGAATTATCAAATTAATTGAATTATTTATGAAACATAGTTCCAACTTAGGATTATCAAGTCTATTCAAATCTCCTAACTTTAGAATAGCTTACTCCTTATGTCTTATAACTAAATCAAGTCTTCATCATCAAGAAAAAATATAACTTATGCTAGTCAAGCAACTACAAAAGTCTTCACAAAATACCTACTATTAAACTTTACCCAACGCCAAAAAGAGAAACATGTAACATACAAAACAATTTAAATATAGTTACAGAAACAAAAAATATTTGATATGGATTATTTTGCATAAGACCCAGAACTCTACAAAGTTTTTATGGGTTTCCGAACTCTACAAAAGTAGCACAAGGTCTAACTTTACTTAGTATAGCAACATAACATATAGGGGAAAATAAATAGTTTAGGTTGTTAATTGTTGATCATATAGAATCTAACAGAGTTAAGGGAAATTCAGGAATAATTAGATAGTACATAATGAAATTTGTTTGGGTCTCATTATCAGATGAACATACATTATCCATTCATCAATTACTACTTTGACAGCTATGATATAGAAATCCGATCTAATTGATGTGCGATCGATACAAGTCTTTTATCTTCTGTTTCAGTATCGTGAACTTTGATATGCCATATAAAGTTTTTGGCCAAATTTCTAAAACAGATTGGCAAAAAAATCGTAAATGCGTTCACGCAATGAACTTGGTTTAGAAGTCCCTTCCACTTTGGGAAAAGTAAATGGTTTCTCCTCTTTTAAATTCGTCGATGTTGTATCGTGGAGTGTATCATCAAATTTCACCCGCTTCTTTTGTGGTGGTGAATAGATTTGCTGCTCCTGGCTTGGTGTTGACCATCCTCCATTGCCACTCTTTTGACTACTGCCACTTGAACGTAATGGGAATAGAATATCTTGAAAATTACCATTACCCAAATCCGAATCGAAGAGATCTTCACGCTTCAACGCTGACGGTATGGTATTATCCACATTATGAGCACGAAAATATGATTTTGAATCGGAATATCGACTTGCAAAACCATATGTGGGATCGTTATCTGTATTATTAGCTGGTGTGACATTTGATCTTTTCAATATTCCACGTACATTATTGGCCATTTTATTATCGCCTGTAGCAATCATTTTATAGAGCTTGGAAATCCGATTTTCTTTACAACCATTTGCTGACCCACCTTCTCTTAGCTGAACAGAGGAAGAGGCTGTGGCAGATGTTGTTGGTGGCTGTGGTGCCAGACGCTTCTTTACCCTATTATTGGGGCTTACGCTTTGAGTTGCCTTACGCTTGCCAGGAAAACAATAGCTTTTACGGTTGGCCTCCTCTGCATCCTCCTCATCGGATTCGGCTGAACGATTCTTATTGCGAAATATGGTCTCATATTCCTAGATATAAAATTTAAAATTAGGATATCTATTTGTATATTTACTATGCATTCGGACTCACGCATTTTCGCTTATTGGGACTCAGCACATAATCCGTACCAAATTTTTTAATATCCTTTTTCCGTATGGGGGTCCTCTTGCTTGAATCCTTGCGTAAAGTCTTGCGACATTGGACATGTAAATCAATGGCATCGCGTATAAAGCCCACCCATGTGCGAGACAGTTGCAAATCTCCAGCACCAAAAATGATACCATCACTTTGACAAGTTAATTTAAAATTTCCTGGCAGCATTTCATACACTTTGCACTTCTTGAGAGGGAAAATACAACAACATTCCAGCGAATTCTCAACGACTGTATTGGGTGGACGTTCCTTAATCATTTTGCAGTACATAAATATGTCAGACATGAGGACGCAATAGCGCTTAATCTCAGTACCCTTATGAGTAATCTTTTGCAAAATGCCCTCCTTGATGACTCGACGTGAGGGTTTTACTATGTTGGGGGTACGATTGACCAAGGAATTTTGCAAGTGAATTAAATATTGGGTAATTTCCTGTTCTTCCACACAAGAATTAATGTGAGATGCAGTAGCTTCGATTTCTTTAACTGAATCTAAAGGAAACGAAAGAGGTATGACATTTTTCCTACTTCACACTTATCATTATCTTGGTCTTACCCTTAAGAAATTTATAATCTGCATCAGCGGGACTGGTGTAGAGTAAGACTTGTTCTAAAAGCAATTTATATCTGGGGACTCGTTGTATGGGTACAATCATTAGGGAATTTAGTTTCCTTTGAACTTCCGGGCGACTTTCCGTCTGTTCCAGAAACTTGCGAAAAACTGGATTTTTACTTATCAAATCCTGCAATATGAACAAGGCGCCACGATAATCAAAAGCATATACCGAATAAAGCTTAAAGAAGGGAGCCATTTTAAGGAAAGCCTGGGCCACATTTTCCATATTGGCCTCAAGTTCTTTGAGAAATTCCCCATTTAAGTTGTGAATCATCTCAATCTGCCCAAAGAGAGCTGTATGATTGGCTCCATCAATAATGGCCTGCTCCTTAAGAGGTCTCACAAAATAGTTCATCAATAGCTCCAATTGTTCTAAATAAGATTTCTCAGAGGATATGATTTCCTCAACAGCCTGCATACGGAATCCCATCCGTTTTCCTGCCTCTGGATTGGGTGAGCCAATGGGGCTACTTGAATTGCTGTCCAGCATAGAGCATACTATAAACCAAATACATGCAATCGAAAAATTAACATTTGGCCTTGACTTTACTTAGTCTTCGTCCTTACCTTTTTTCCGCGATTTGGCTGTAAGTAAATTTCGTTCCTGCAACACTTGACGCAACTCACGGCTAAAGCTGAGAGGGGTACGAGGTGAGGAGGCAAATGCCTGACCGCGACTTTTTTGCCTGGGCGTATACATCTTGTGCAGCTTATCCTTATTTTCCACAAAGGAAAAACCAAATGATAGCAGAAAAAAAAGAAGCGACGCCAACACCTGCTGCTGCCCGTTCAAACAAAACCCGCTACTATCGATAAATATTGCTGCAAACGCGATAACAACATTAACACAAACCCTGAGAACTAGATCAGATGATTTGGCTGCAATCAAATAATGTACATTGATTCGCAATGATTTTTTAGAGAGCCGTAACCTACCTGCAGATGGAATATTTCATTTCATCATTGTAAAGAACTATAAAATGGAAAAATCCAACATATATCGTGGACTTAAGTTCTTTTATGTAGAAGAACTAGTTCACAGAAATTCTTTTAAGTTCGTGAGGCCCTCATACAGGGCTACGAAAACAGAAAATATAACAACAATTTTCTAATTGTATTTACGTGTCCGTCGACAGTTATTAACCTTTGCATGTTTGTTTATTTTATTTAGCTGTAAGAAAATGCCTGCCAATTTGAATGACATGGAACTCCGTATAGTGCAACGTTTAAACGAGCAAATTGGCAAAGATATCAACCGATTAAATCGGGCTGCTCTCCTTAGGGATCATTACAAGGATCAAATAACGAATCTTTACAAGACGGTAAGATTGACCATCCTGAAACGTAAAGTAAAAGCTATTTTAATGACTGACTCTTTTGCAGCTTAACTACGGTGACCCTCAAAATGTGTCCAGTTACAAATCGGCTTTTCAATGCCAGCAACAAGTGTGCGAGAGTATCGACTTTGAGCTGGAGAAACTCAGTCAGTTTGAAGCAAAATTGAAGCAGAAATTGAAAGAATGGCAGCCTACACTAGAGGGTGTGACAGAGGATCTACAGCAAGTTCGTCAACTGCAAAGACTGACGCAATACTTGCGATTGATCCAAGACATACAAGAAATTAGCTCTGCTCTGTCTAACAGCATAAACGGCAAAGATGAGGAGAAATTGGTTAACATTTATTTAACCCTTTACGAGAGTAACGACTGCGAACACAGTGTGGTTGGACGGCTTCATGCTGTGCAGGCCCAATACCTGAAATCCTTTGCCGAACGTACTGCCATATATTGGCATAAATTGTTATTAAAGCGTTTATCCAGCGAATTCGAAACCGTTTTGAAGGCCATGCGTTGGGCCCATGCTGATCAGCAGCCTTTAAACTATTCACCTGGACGAGATACGGCCAAAGCCCAACTATTGGCAGAGTATATGTTTCTAATCAAATCGCCAGCCGAAGAACATAGCTCCTTAAAGGCTATAACTCCAAGTATACTCTGCCCGCCCATAAATCAAGTGGTACAACTTCTGCTTGCCCCATATCGTCAGCGTTTTATGTATCATTTTACTGGGGCCAGACAAACAAATCGTCTGGATAAACCTGAATGGTTCTATACACAAATTCTTAATTGGGGCAAGGAGACACATTTGTTTGTCGGCCAAACATTCCAAATGTCTGCAACAAAAGCAGGCAAATTGGACTATAATTTAAGGGTAAGAAACAATGTTAATTCCTGGACAAAGGATTAGAATATTATGCATTGTTATAACATAATTTTATTTGGTTCACCAGTTGGAATTTATGCGTGGCTTGGTACAATTGACCATTGAGAAGTTAGCCTTGGATATAGAGCAAATTGCGCAGGAGCAGCATCTTTTTACCCATTTCATAGATGAAACTTTGGCCTTTGAAACGGAATTACGTGAGACATTTGGTTATCCTTCAAGCTTTCCCAGTGCCATTTCTGTGATCACACAACCCATGTATCTACTCAAATGGATAGCTTTGGAAGAGCAATGTAAATATAAATTTCTATCATATAAAAATTAATAATTTAACAAAAGTTAATTTCTATAAAAGTTTGCGCGGAAAAAATGGATTATATACTGCAAGCGGAATGTCCCTTTCAATTGATTGATCCAAATACATATGAGGATGATCTAAAAATACCCAAATGTGCTGATCAGTTTATGCGTCTTTTAGAGGCAATTAAGGATCGTTACAGTGCTCTGATTCAGCCAGGACACCAACTGCAATTCCTACATCTACAACTGGAGCTAATTGACAGCTTCCGGCGACGACTTGTCCAATTGCATAGTAGTGGTGCTGTGCCCAGTATTCCAATCTTAAATGCCATTAATTACATTTTAATGGTTCTACGTGAATGGGGTGAAAATATCCATTATTTGCATTTACACGCGGCCTTAGCTGGTCCAAATGCCTCGGAAATTAATTCTGTATTTGAACATGCTGTGGCTGAGTTAGAGCATTGGTCACGCCAGCTTATAAAGACATTGGCATCCAAAGCAGTGAACGAAATGAAATCCAAGTCCATGTCATATCGTCATGACTCATGGCCCACAATGCCTGAACAGTCTGGAAAAGAACCCTTCATTCTTTCACCCAGTGGTGGTGAAATGTTTCAGGTTCTGGTCACCCTTCTACACAATTTAGAGCGTGAGTTATCCTCCAATCTTTTCAATCAAACGTTGCGTCTAATGGCCCAACAAATTGATGAATTCATGCTGGAGAGCATGGTCATGAATACCAAATTTTCAACATCGGGTGCAGCCCAATTTAATTATGATATGACACGGAATTTGTTTGCTCTTTTTGGCCAATACAGCAGAAGGCCAGAGTTACTATTCAAGAGGTGGGAAGTACTTATATGAAACTGTATACGAAAAATCCATTAAATTTGTTTTACTTTTTCATTTTTTATACAGAATTCATGATTCTACCAAATTACTGATCGCAACACGAGGCACAGCTTTGCTATTGCTGGAAACATTGCGCAGTCATCAACCGGTTGAGGAGAAGGCAAAACCTTTAAGGGAGCTACAAATTCTTAGTTTGGATAGCAAACAATGCATTGAAGTACTAGAAAGGCGAATAGATATCAAAATGTTTTAAGTTAGGATCAATTTTAGTATAAATATGGTGTGAAAGAACGTGTTTGTATACTTTATGAAATAAAGATACCAGAAGCTAAATTTGATGCCATTTATTTAAATAAGAAATCTAAAAGAAAATAGATATGTATATATAATTAACAATATGTTGAAAAATTGAGAATTGGTTTCCACAAAATAGTTTTTTTTTTCAAATGAGGATAATGCAAATTGACCATGAAATAACTAAGGTATTGATATCTACAGTAATAATGAATAAAAAAAATTATATATAAGTTCCATTTTTTAAATCAATAACAGTAAACATAATCTACTTATATAATTAGTTTATGGAAAATAATTAACTCGAAATTTCATTCATCTAATAGTTACACATTTATATATATATATATATATATATATATATATATATAACAGTCGTATCTCTGCATTGTATAATATAGATTAATTATTCCTTTAGGGAAAATTTACTTGAATCTGAAAGAGATGCAAGCAGTTGTCTGTCACTCTTTATTTTCATGCTCTCATAAAAAGATTTTGAATAGAAATTGTTGAACACATGACAAGATATCAGACACATCTCATAGAAAACCACTATAGGATGCAAAAAAAATTAATAATTACAAAGTATACATTTAATAAATGGAATAAACTTAAATTTAAGGTCGCTTAATTTGCTTTTTGGTTGGTTGTTTTCTTATATGACGATTCGTTTGGGACTTGGTCCCAGGCAATTCATAACGAAATATAATGCAACGGCGATCAAAAAACAATTTTAGATCCTTGGGATCATATCGATGTCCCATTTGCTTAAAATGTAAATAGATTTCCTGTAAATCGATAGGTTCATACATAAGAAGACTCTCATGGAGTTTTGGATTGGCGCATAGAAGATTATGCCAGGCTATATGAAATGGTACCAATGGCTGTGGCGTTTTTTTAGTTACGTTTGTCTGAAGAATATAGAACTCAAAATCATCGCATAAACTAGGAGCTTGAGTTTGAGAAAAACGTAGTAGTTCCGAACCAAAGGCATCACTGAATTTTATTTCTGTTTGGACAACTTTGGATGTTTCCTGATGACTAAAGGTATGAAGTGGTCTAGATAGAGAGCAATGTGGTTTATCTATCATAATGGGAGCTGGTGTGGATTTGGAGCGTGGAAGATTATTTCGATTTTCAAGTAACTCATCCTGGATTATTGGATGCGTTTGATTGTATATAAACTCCAGTATTTTGATGGCCTGTTTACGTTTTAAAGGCTTTATGCCATAATTGTACAACTGTTGGAGTAGCACTGATTCAGATAGTTTGGTAAAATCCGGTTTTGGTGTACTACAAATACTTATATGATAGACTTTACCATTTAGCTCCAATTCTTCTTCTTCATTGGAAGTTTTATCAATTTTTTGAGACGTAGTCGATGCTGGCAAAGTTTCTATGTTAATTTCACCCTTTAGCAATTGATCCAGACCACTGGGCATCGCTTCATCTATGTTGGATTCTTTTGTACTTTGAAAAACCATCCGATCAAAGTCATCAAAGTCATCCTCAATTGGATTTACTTGTTCACTTAAAAACTCTTGAAACTTGTTACTGCTTTTGCGAGTGAACGTAGGCTTTGTGGTGATCTCCAAAAATGAGCCTTCAGACCAATCAATATCCACCTGGGAATTCTTAACGGACGTCTGTGACAAGTTAAATGGCTGAGAAAGGCCTTTATCTTCTAAAATGCCAAATTCAGCTCTTTCGTTTGAGTGTCTTGAAGCTTTCAGATATGTATCCAAATCTTCGGCAGTTTTAAAGTGCTCTATGGTTCCCTTTTTTATTGAATGAGGTAACATCGTAAATGATTCTCCATCACTGCCATCGGAGGTGTTTTGTGGTTGATCTCTGCCCATAGTTTTATTTGCCTTCCAAATGGAATAATTAATTTCATCATCAGATAGTAAAATACCATAATCATCATTATCACTATGTTGAGTCAAATCTATGCTCACATTTGATTCAAATGATTGCAATCCTAATTTACATTTGGTTAGAGAACTTGATGGTGAATTATCCGAGTTATTCCAGTGACTAAAACTCAGAGGGGAAGCGTTTAATTGTGAGCTATTTTCATCAGATTTAGGCTGACAGGAACTAAAAGAATTGATCTGTGCTTTGGGTATTAATTTATCCGAGTTATTCCAATGACTAAAGCTGAGCGGAGAGCTTTCCAAGTCCAGTTCTGACAATGAACTCGAGGAATTTTCACTAGTTTTCCGCAGAGAGGTTTCTAGATCCAATTGCAAAGATGATTGAGAGTTATTTTCACCAGAATTCAAGTCAAAAATACCATCAGAATTGTTTTTTCCATCTTCGTATGACTTATCCAAGTTAATCGAGTGGGTAAAAGTAAAGCTAGACGAAGAAATTTTTAAATCTGATGGCAATGATGATCGAGAGTTATCCTTTTTATGATTATTAGCTTTAACCATAACCAAAGTGCAATTTAGATTATCAATATCTGAATCAGATTCTATAGTGTGACTTTCATTAAGAATTATTGCAGCATCTAAGCTAGAATTTTCCGATTTTGTATCACCCTGAGTTAGATCTATAATATCTTTAAGAAAACAAAAAAACACAAAGTTCTTAATGGAATAATGATATTTATATTGAACATTTGAACTCACATTCATCAGAAATCTGCTGTGGTGTAGCTTCTGCTGAAACAGTCTTTACTAAAATCGAAAACATAATTTGAATAATATATTTTAAAATTAAATATGTATAAAATAAAAATATCTCACCCACCTTCTTCACTGGAACTGGTGTAGATTTCATAAGTAGTTATATTAGAAGATTCTTCTTGAATGCTGACATTCTTATAACAATTAAGAGAAAGATTTTTTACCTCTGATGTTTCGCTATATATTTCTTCATCGGAATCGGCAAAAAGATCCGGTGAAGTGCAGCGGGTATTACTTTTAGGCAAAGTAAGTGTCGATGTACTAAATGATTGAATCTCAGGTTGAGTTGGCATAATGTTTTCCTTTTCCGGCGACAGTCTGACTCGTTTATCTGGTGGTTCCTTTAAAGGACTACTGTTGGTAGAAGATATATCTTTCTTTTCGATTACTTGTGATACATCTTCTACCATATTCTCCACTACCAACTGCTCCAAATCATCTAATTCCATATCATTAATTCGACCATTATCAAAATGTTTCTCCAGTTGTTTGTAAACAATTTCAAATTGCTCTAACTGCTTTAAATTTTTCGTATTTAGTCGTTTCGGTGACAGATCGCGTCCTTGTATGGCTGACCAGTCTTTAAGTAAATGTTCAGCAGGTGTATAGCTTATTTCCATTAAGTCTTTAACATAATATGAATTCAATTCGATAGGATCTTCGCTTGGTTCACTTATAATATGTAGTTTTGAGGGGGCTTTAAGTTTCTGAAGTTGAGAACTTATAAGTTCATATTGCGGCATAATCGATTCCACTTGCTTGGTCCTTACATCGCATTCCTTTAACAAAGCAGCCAGTTTGCATTCGAATTTCTTCTGCTGCACTTCAGGATTACGCAGAGTCAGAGGTGTAAATTTATTGGCCCATTTGGGACGTTTACCACGCCTAAGGGCAGGCAAAACGGCTGCATAAGCCAATGGATTATAATCTAAAAAAGATGAAGAATATTAGTTCCTTATTAATTATGATATACTTGATTTAGTTAACCACCTTCTTTGGCTGCCGTCCGAAATCCGTATTTCTGTAGTTTACGTCTAATAGTTTCTGAAGATCCTTCTGGTTTCTCTTCTCCCAATATGTTGACTACATCATCGACATCATCGACTAGAGGCAAATTCCCCTGTTTCTCTGCCTCTGATTTGGATAAAGCCAGGGCCATTTCAATATCATCGGGATTAAAATTATCAGCCAAACAATGTTGAGCTGTGACTTCGGAGAAGATTTGTTCATTCCTTAAGAAGTCACTCATACTGGACTGCTTTCGGTTGCCCTGGGTACGAGATTTCCCTCGACGGGAGCTGACACTCTTTGAATTTAGTTTGGGTGCCTTTTTAGGTCTGGGACCAGGCGGCTCAAAAATTTGGTTATCACTCGTAGTCTTCATACTCGAGGAAGGATTGGCTGGATCTTCTTTAGCTTCCACACTGTCAAAGTAAGCCGACAACGACAAGGCAGACGTGATCCTTAAGGAAAAATACAAAATTGCAATTTTGTTAACCTTTTTATTAACACAGCAGAAGGAACTACAAGTAGAGAAACTAAAATTACCGAAGCTTGGGCTCGTTATTGGCGCCGGCCGCCTCCTGAAGTTTTCTGAAGTTGGCCCTCCGTGTATTTCTATCCATTTTTTAACGTTCCGTTCGTTGTTTCTCACTTTCCTCACGAGCGTCACGTATAAACTTTGCAGTTCTTGGGGCACCAAAATTGAACAATTCCCGACGATCCACTTCCTCTTCTGTTGTAGCTAACGCCTTGCGCAAATTTTCATCGGCTTTACGTTGAATGGGCGTTAAACTGTAAAGTATTTTGAGTTTTTGTTATAAATATATAAATAAAAATGGGGACTCCGACTTTTACCTCCAAATACCGAACAGAACAGTTCCCACTGCTAATACAGCATAGGCAAAGCGATTCCGATATGTAAACGCTGGAGTACCTTGAGTGCGTCTGGGTTTTCTTTTACTCGTATCAATTGAGGCCATTACTCTTGAAAAAGGTCTGCGTCTTATATAATTAAGTACATTTTATGATTTCACAAGTAAATCTAAAGTAAAACATGCAAAATGGGCCGCGTTTAGTCAATAGAGTTGCCAAGATACGGAAAAAACGGGCAATCAATATCAAATTGACAAGTAGGTCGTGAATGCTAAGTACTAGATTGCAAAAATAAATACCCCTTTTTATATTGTTTGTCTAAAAATGATTTTATTTGTGTATCTTGTAGTTTTCTAACTGTTTGTTGTCCCAATTAAAGATGTAAACTTTGAAAATTTAAATCGCTCGACATCCCTAACAGTTACTAGTACACCTGTCTTGTGCAACACTGACTACTACTACGTTGTGAAAGGAACACCGTGATTTTGTTTCCAGTGACTGCCATGATTTTGGGAATAATTTTAAGCAGTGACAGGAACCGAAAATTATTAACTATGAAAATTTGATGCAAAAGCGCTGATTAATTAATATATTTCAAGAACTCTTATAAATCTCTTAAAAAAAATTAATATAGTATTTTGCTGATGACTAACTTATTCTTAATATTAAATCCAGTCTTTCATCTGCTATTTTTGATTTACAAATAAATATATTTGTGATTTTAGTAGTTTTGCTTAGTGAAAGTTACATTGTGCAACACTACCTTCACTGTATATGCGTAATATATTGTTAATTAGCAAAGAAGAGAGAAAATTCAAATCAATTTAGTTTGATTTGTATAGCAATAAAGTGCGGGTGCAGACGTCACAACAAAACCCAGTTTTAATTGTAAGTAGAGTGGAAAATATTGATAACCCCACAGAAAGAACTACAACTACAAATATAAATCTCACAAATCATAGGAAGCAACAACAAAACAAACAACAAGAGTAGAGCATCAGCACTAGCTGAAGAATTAGAAAAAACAAAGGCTAACTACAAGTATAGCTGCTGTGCATACAGTAAACAAATGTTCATGCAGATAACGTAGACAAAGCAAAAAAGAAATACAAGAGACAGAAGAAGCAAAAAAAAAAAAAGAGTTGACCACTCAAGCACACACACACACACAGTTACAGTGAGTGTTTTAAAACCCCGATACAATTACAATTTTTGCAGTATAAGCAAGAAATAAGTGAAGCAGCTACGATAAAAAACAATTTCAAACAAAAGCAACCAAAACGCCCACAGCAGAGCAACAGTTCAACGGCCATTGGCCATCGGGTAACTGCCGCTGAATTATGGCACGAGAGGATGAACAACGCATAGTCGACAATGAGCAAGTGGTAGCAGGACGACGTACGGAGGCTGGCAATGAAGAAGAACGAAGTATCACCAATTCACAGGACAATGAGTTGACCATGCCATCAGATGGATGTTGCATGCCATCAAGCACTTGTCATCGCTTTCTTGCCTTGATCTTTATGTGCCTGCTGGGATTCGGATCATATTTCTGCTACGATAATCCTGGAGCTCTGCAGTCGGACTTTAAGCGTGATTTGAATTTGACCTCCACACAATTTACTTTAATTTATTCCATTTACTCGTGGCCAAATGTGGTTCTCTGCTTCCTTGGTGGCTTCCTGATTGATCGTCTATTTGGCATACGATTGGGTACCATTATATATATGATAATATTGCTTGGAGGTCAATTACTTTTTGCTGCTGGAGCCCTTTGGGATACTTTCACGCTTATGATAGTGGGACGCTTCATCTTTGGCATTGGAGCAGAATCATTGGCCGTTGCCCAGAATAGTTATGCTGTGTTGTGGTTCAAGGGAAAGGAGCTGAATATGGTATTTGGCCTGCAGCTATCTGTGGCACGATTTGGTAGCACTGTTAACTTTTGGGTTATGCAACCCATATACAATTATGTCAGTAAGTTATATAATGCCAGTGATCATACAGTCTTGGGTATGGTACTTCTTTTGGCGACTGCAACCTGTGTGATGTCCTTATTTTGCTCCCTTATATTGGGCTGGATGGACAAGAGGGCCGAAAGAATTTTGGAAAGAAATAACAATCCATCTGGTCAAATACCCAAATTAACTGATATATTTACCTTCCAACCACCATTTTGGATGGTTTCCATCATCTGTGTAGCATATTATGTGGCTATTTTCCCCTTTATTGCCTTGGGTCAGAAGTTTTTCGTGGACCGTTTCAACTATACAGAAGCCCAGGCGAATACAGTTGACTCATTGGTGTATCTTATAGCAGCCATATCATCGCCCATTTTCGGTTATATTATTGATAAATTGGGTCGGAATGTTACATGGATTTTTAGCGCAACATTATCAACGATTTTGGCACATGCCTTGCTTACATTCACCCAATTAACTCCCTATATTGGGATGGTAATAATGGGTCTATCCTATTCAATGTTGGCCGCCAGCTTATGGCCATTGGTCGCCCTCATCATACCCGAATATCAACTTGGCACTGCCTATGGCTTTTGTCAGTCAGTGCAGAATCTCGGACTTGCCGTTATCACCATATTGGCCGGAATCATTGTCGATCACAGTAATGGCGAACATATGTGGGTACAGTTATTCTTCATGGGCTGGCTGACCATCGCCCTGATATCCACTGGCGTCATTTGGGCATACAATAACAAAAAACGCGGCAATTTGAATATGACACCGGCACAACGAGCAGAATATGTCAATGTTCAGAATTATCAGCATTTCGAATAGGAGGATAAATAAGTTGGTCATTGAATTGATTGAGAATGATTCACAAGGCACCCGCATTGAATTGATTTTTTGTCATTCTGTACTTGTTTAGTTATATAAAATACATACATACATATATATGTAAGCATGAATAGTTGTTCTCGATATGGTATGATCTAATCTGATCTTTATCCGTGATGATGTGTATAATTATAATGTATTGTGATGGTATTTACGAGTTGCAATTGTTTTTTTTGAAAGAGAAAAATTATTATTCATTTTATAATTATCAAATTTTACAAAAAAAAAAAAAAAAAAAAGCCTAAAAAAATAAAATATAAACCAATTGAAATATTTTTACTTTTACGCATATGTATTTTTAGACCAATTTATACATTGTAATATTTAAATAATAATATCTAACTTGCAGTTACTGTCTTGTTTCATTACAAGTTCCACAAAACGATCTAACTGATAAATGTTTAATAAAAATTAAAAAAAAAACGAACAAATTTTAATCGCAATTTTGTTCAGTCTTTGTATTTTACCGAAAAACAAATATTTTATATAGGCCTTAGACTATTGTTAGGCGATGTATGTACATACATACATACATCTACAAACATTTCATTTGACGTTGTTGGAAAAGCTATTGCGTTGTACACGATGATCAATATTTATTATTGCTGCTTAAATTTTAGAATAAAACAAAAAGCTTTTGTTACATATATATGTATGTATGTCTGTACATACACTCTACATTAAGCGCCGCTCGATTAGCACACACACATTCGTACATACATACATATGTATGTATAAATGTTCAATATGAATGGGAAAATATTTAATGGATCTCAAATTAAACATTGAGCAGAGCTGCCATACTGTTTGTTGCTCGCTCTCTATGGATCCATCCCTAACACCAACGGGACTTCCCTTAATATTCATGAATATGTAATTCCATTCCCATAAATATATACATATATACATACAACATACATATTTGCATCATCGTAATGAGGGATCGCATTTAGGGGACAATAGAGACACAAATATAAAACTGGAATCTAATTACCACTTCCCCCTCACTACACCCATGCATAGTTGTAATAAACTTAATCAACCGGATAAACAAACAATTTAAGTTCGTGTCTGAATTTTTGTTATCACTTTAAATATACATATGTACATATATGTATACATTCATACATATTTAGAAAACACAATGTTTTGAAAAACACAAAACAAAAAAAACCTGGGTCAAAAAACCTTCAGTCAGGCTTACAATTTAACTTGTGTTTCAAAAAGTTTTCTTTATTTGGACAAAATTGTGTGTATAAGAGCACTTTATTGTAGGTATATAATATATATTTATCTTTATATAATTATCTTTATATAAGGCGAAATACAAATGTATGGAGTTTGTATAATTAGTTCTTTCAAAATTTTCGACAATCGGAATGCGACAATTGGATCATATTTTTGTACGTTAAATGCAATCATATAACTTACTAAACTAAAACAAGATATATCGGATTGGACGGCATTGAGTTACATTTAAAGGCACATTTTGAATGAAATGGGATTTTTTTTGTACTGCCATGTAAAGTGCAATATTGAAATGTTAGTTAGGGTTAAGCATTTAAATTGTTACAGCTAGTGTGAGGGGGAAGGCAGGGGGGAAGGTGGGGGGTTACTTTCTGGTGATAAAGAATGAATGAAATAATGATTATGCATAACTTATTTCATGCTCATAGGTCTTCTCCCTCAAATCATGATTATCGGGTAGAGCATGATGACGTAGGCCGCACAAACGTGGACCATAGCGCAACATAATGATAATAACACCGACAATGAACAGGGCCAGAGCAGCCACAGCGGGATAAAGGAAATATAGAGCCATTATTATATGTCGCTTTCACGTTTTTGCAACTCGACGTATTCCTCTCGCTGACGTTGCTGATGTAGAGTGCGACCCTCGGGGCGGGGCGGACGTTGATGATGATGCGAAGGGTTTACTGGCTCCAAATCCTCAATACCTATGACAAGTTCGTCGTTTTGGCTAGTGGGGAACACTTGCTGATGTGTTGTCGGCTAAAACCAAATAGTTTTAGACTTTTTCATTGAATTATCAATTGAGGCTCACCTGAAGCTGTTGAAAATACGATGCGTCTTTTAGTTCTGTAAAATCCAATGGCGGTTGCTTATGCGGTGTGGCTGACCAAATGGATACAAGCCAACGATTACCCGTATGCCTGTCTTGCCAATATTTGCGATGCTTGGAACAGCAACCCAAAATGATATTCAATATAATGATTGTGCCCAGGACAACTGTGCAAATGGCAATTGTCACATAAAACGGCGAAAAATTGCCGTAAATGTGACCAGTGAAATATGGATTCTTCTCGTATGCCTTACGTTCCTCTTCGATGGTGGACATAATCCTCCGGAATCAGTGTTCTTTCCTTATTTAGATTGAGAATGATGCCAGTTGCTCTTCCTTCAAGGATTAGCCACTTGCTGCAATATTTGTAGTATCAATAATTAGAAATGCTGACGCAGCAAGCCCTAAACAAAACTTTTGTTCCAATTTGTCACCTTTGGGCGTGGCACTAGGCAAACAAAAGTGCCAAACTAGCTTCTACCGTTTGTTTTGCAAACTTACCATTTGCCTGCAATTTACTGTTAATCCAATTCGATTTAGTTTCATTCAGATTTCTTGATTATTTATTCAACTTTGTTATAACCAAAATTTAATGTTTAATCCACCTGCAAATGAAACGAAAACAACGCCCAAAGCCTGGCTCTAAAGTACTCGATACGTTATAGGGATGGTATGCGTAAATGTATCGAACCGCAGAAGACACCGCCATATTCTACAATCTATCGATCTTAGTCAGTATTTAAAATCGATTTACTTTCCGATTACTGTAATATTCGGTCGCACTTTTGACAACGAAAACTAGATATGAATTACGGTTATATATGATGTTGTATAAATGGACGTATCAAATCTTAATAATAATATATCGGTTACTTTTAAATTAAATGGTAATTTCTTACTTTGACTCCACGGGCTGTTAGTGTTGGAAAATTCAAAAGTTTAGGAAAGCGCTGGACTTGATCATTAGTGTAATCATCAACTTCTAGGAGCGCTACCAAAAAATAGCGTTGCCAGACAGTTCCAATATTGCGCTCTTTCTTAAACCCAAAAAAACATTCTGCCTAATCTTCAGCGTGCCCTTTGTAACGACGCCGTTACGCTCGAAATGATAGATAGGTTTACGAAAAAAGTATTAATACTTTTTGGTATCAAGTATATTCGTTATTGATGCCGATATTTTATACTTGGTACTTTTGTTTCGATATTTTTATGAGTACGATGGTTTTCTTTTGATACTACTCATCAGTACATGATCTATACTTTACAATGGTAGATTTTTCTAAATTTTGAGGAAATATCGATATAATTTTGTACACCTTACTATCGGATTCAATTATCGATAGAGCTATATTTTAAGTTATCGATAGTTCTGACACTACGTGTCAGTGTCTCATGCGACGAAAATGTGTGTTTTTTTTCGATTCGCGGCGTAAAAATAGTATAACTTTAACATTAGAAATCGGTGCTTCTAGCCAATGCCATTCTACGAAACGAATCGATTAGGGTATAGAATATAGCAACGCAATAAAAACCCACTCACCGGGCAGTTAACTGCCACCTTTCCAAAACATCAGCTGGAGTTGCCGTAGCCGCCGACACCAAAAAGAGAGAAAAGAAAAAAGAAAGGCCAGGCCATACCAGCAACAAGAAACAGAACTACGATACAATATTATATCGGTGTAAATACAATTAACTAGGCAGCTTACAAGCAAGTCAATGGCTGGTCAAAAGTTTCAATATGATGAGAGCGGTGGAACGTTCTACTATTTTGTGTTATCGTTCTTAGCGTTAATATTAATACCAACGACAATTTACTATTGGCCACGTAAAAAGAAAGAAGGTTAGTGTTAATAGGAGCCGCAGCTGCTTAGCTGATTATAATCTCTGTTCCCACCTGCGCCTGCATTTGTATTTATGTCGTTTACGTGTGTGTTTGCCTGTGTGTGTGTGTGTGTGTGTATGTTAATGTGTGTTGGTGTGTGTGTGTGTTTTTGCTTATCCCCACTATTAACCGTTCTCACATGTGTTTTCCGCTCGCCGTTTAAAATGGACACGTTCCAATAATTTATTCTAACAACGTCAACGTAGCGTCTTCGTATTGGTGAAAGCTACGATTAACAACAACAACACTCAAGTCGAGCTCTCCTCACACACAATTGGAACACCAGAAATACTTGAATCGCGTTTATGCATTACATATACATACATATGTATGTATGTATGTACGCGATATCACGAACAATGATGCTCTACAAATGATGATTGACAATTAAACAAAATATCTTCATTTACATAGATGCGTACTTTGTCAACCGGTTTCTTTTTAATCTCCTAATAAAAAATATATACAAATGTATATATGAAATGCAGTTCCAGCCACAATTACAAAATATGTACATATGTATGAACATATATAAACAGATCGCTCAAATTATGATTTCGTATAAACTAACTAACAGACAACACCCCGTACGCACTTTCTCTCATACACGTTTCCTATAATAACGCCCATCATATTCGTTTGTTTCCAGATCCGGGTAAAGTTAAGGAGGACTGCCAATGTTCCGATTGTCAGATAAAGAAATCAATTTTGGCCAATGCCGAACCCTACCGTGCCCTCAAATCATGGACCATCAAATTAATTATTGTCCTCGGTTGGGCTTTACTACTTTTCCTTACCTATCGCGTATCACAGTTTGATTACGAGATGGCCAGTTTTGATCCATTTGAGATATTAAATGTGCTGCCAACAGCCTCCCAGGCGGAGATTAAGAAAGCCTATTATCGGTTATCCAAGGTATTGCATCCGGATAAGGAGACCGGTGATGAGAAATCATTTATGATGTTAAGCAAAGCTTATCAGGCCCTTACCGATGATGTGGCCAAAGAGAACTATGAGAAATATGGCAATCCTGATGGACCTGGTGCTATGTCATTTGGCATTGCATTACCCTCATGGATTGTTGAGAAAGAGAATAGTGTTTGGGTGCTCGGCTTGTATGGATTAGTCTTTATGGTCGCCATGCCATCGGCTGTGGGTGTTTGGTGGTATCGTTCCATACGCTTTAGTGGAGACAAAGTCCTTTTGGATACAACACAAATGTATTTCTATTTTATTCACAAAACCCCGCACATGTTGCTAAAGCGTGCACTTATGGTGCTGGCTGCCAGTTTGGAGTTTGATAAACGCCACAATTCTCAGGTGGTCGAGAGGCAGTCTGACAATGATGAAGTTCCAGCGGTAAGTAGTTAAATCCCTCAAACCTCCCTCTCTCTCTCTTATTCCGAAAACATTTTACTTAAGAATAATTTTTGGGTTTTGGTTTATTGCCTATTCTAGCTCATCCGTCAGCTGCCCAATCTAAATGAAAAGTGCAAGGAGCATCCACTGTGCCGCATGTATTCCATTAAAACTCGTGCTATACTTCATGCCCATCTTACACGCATTCCACTTAATGCCGATACACTTGAACGTGATCGTCAATTTATTGTGAAAAAATGTCCGTATCTAGTGCAGGAGATGGTCTCATGTGTCCATCAGCTTGTCATGATGGCCTATGCCAGACGTGTGCCTCGTCTGCCCAGCATTGAGACCATTGAGAATTGTATGAAAATGTCACCAATGATTATTCAAGGTTTGTGGGAATTTAAATCGCCATTGCTCCAATTGCCCCATCTCACCGAGGATCATTTGTACTTTATGAATAAGAAGCGTCATGTAAAAAATTTACAACAATTTGCTCAGCTGAAACCAGAAGAGAGTCGCACTCTGCTAAAGAATCTCAGCGATTTTGAGTATGAGAATATAATGAAAGTGCTGGGCAAGATGCCCTTGATTGATTTTTCCATACGTTGTGAGGTAATTGATGATGAGAATACCAATGTTGTTACCGCTGGGGCAATAGTCACGGTTACGGTTACTCTCGAAAGGAAAGATATGAAGAGTCTATTCGGTGATACAAAAGCACCCGAAAAGCAGGGTATCAATGATGAAGCAAACGAAGAGGCTGCCGGCGATGAGGGTGATGATGCGGCACCCACTACAGTGGCTGTTAAGAAGGCTTCAGCTTGGGCCAAGCCACGTAAGGGTGGCAAAGGAAAGGGTGGCAAAAAGCCAGCAAATAATCAAAAGAAAAAGTCCCAACCAAAGGTGGCCCCTGTTGCGACCACGGCGGCAACCGCAACAGCAACAACAACAACATCAACGACGACGAGCCAAGTGGAAGAACAAGCAGCTAACTCAGAGGGTGATTCGGATGCTGGGGAGCATAGCGATGTAGATTCAGCTGCTGGCACAGGCAGCGAGGATGAAGACAGGCAAAATAAAAACAATTCATCTTTGGACGATGACGATGATGAGGAATGGGAACGCCTTCAGGCTAAGCTGAACAAACGTGAGCGTCTAGAAGGCAAATCACGATTATCGCATACCGTCCATTGTCCCTACTTCCCTGAGGAGAAGCAAGAGTATTGGTGGACTTACATATGCGATCGTAAATCGCGAACACTTCTTACAGCTCCTTACCATGTGACAAATCTGGTCGAAAAGGAGGAGATCCAATTAAAATTTACGGCGCCGCGTTGGCCCGGTGTTTATACCTTTACCGTGTGCCTGAGATCGGGTGAGTAAATAGCAGATTAAAAAAATTTGTTCTTTCTCTAATTAATTTTTTTTTATACAGACTCGTATTTGGGCATGGATCAACAGCAAGAGCTTAAATTGGATGTCCAAAAAGCTCCAGCACCACCGACAGATCATCCGCAATGGGATCTGAGCGAATCAGAGCCAGAGCATAATGACCAGCAGGAAAATCTTAGTGACTATACAACGGATACATCTGACGATGAGGATAGTGATTAGAGAGCATGACTATTTAATATAACCCATGACCTCCTCATCCATCTTTCTTCCTTTGCCGCCTTTTCCTACTATTTTACATCCCTTCTCATCTATATAC
This sequence comes from Drosophila sturtevanti, assembly GCA_018150375.1. Classification (NCBI taxonomy): domain Eukaryota; kingdom Metazoa; phylum Arthropoda; class Insecta; order Diptera; family Drosophilidae; genus Drosophila; species Drosophila sturtevanti. The sequence goes on along the minus strand of JAECWJ010000688.1, from coordinate 6,328,789 downwards.
AATTTTTCTTTCTTATAAGAATGGCCCAGCAAAAACACCTTGAAATTTTAGTTTTTCCCCATTCCGACACATACACAACTCTTTTTTCGTACTTCCTTTCCCTTTTCTTCTTCCTTACTTCTTTAGGTGAATGATTCATATGTCTTCTTCCTATTATTTTTTTTTTTTTTGGATAGCGAAAAAAAAAATTATTTCGCATTTTAACTAGTTTTACAAGTGGAAAAAGACCCGGAACTAGAGCGTAAATTATATTAATATTAATTATGATAATGATATAAAAATAAATTTCATTTTACCGTGTACTGTACTAAACATAATTACATATATAAATGTACTGTATATTTAATTATTTGGATACAAGATGAACTAAACAAAAAAAAAAAAAAAAAACCATCAAGAAAAATGTGAAACATATAAGCAAAATAATGTTTATTTGATATTTTTGTGGTCATTAAACTGAAAAAAAAAACCAAAAAAAAAAAATAATAAAAATAAAACAAAAAATTGAGGGAAATTTTTTTTGGAAAAATATAATCACAAAAACGATTTAACATATTCACACGATGGCTCGGTGGTTGTATCATCACGTCACTATTGCTATGTGTCTCCAGCTGATCCCCACATTCTACTGTATTCATCCGGTTCCTTTCTCCGACCAAAGCGTCTACTACTAGTGGGCAGCCGAAGCGCGTTCGCTATCCAAAAGAAGGGCCGATTGTGATTCGACCTTTGACTTCTCGAAAACCTGTCGCTGCTGTGAGTTTGGATTCGTTGGGAAGCGGGAGAGAGGGTGGGAGGGGATTGATGGAAGTAAGGCAATTAAAATTATTTATCGGTTTCTTAATCGTGTTCGTGTGTATGTATGTATGTATATGTGAGTTATAAATTTGCATTCATTACCCGCTGCCAAGTTTAATTAATTAGTAGAAGAGGTTTCGGTTTTCTTATGTACATTATTTTACTATATGTATGTATGTGTATGTAAGTGGGTGTGCATGTGTATGTGTGTGCGTGTGTGGGAAGGTTATGATCATGTTCTTATTGTCATTGTTTTCTTTTTCTTTAATGTGATTTCTGTTACTATTATTCCTTCTCTTCACTTTCTTCGTCAGAGGATTCGGCAGAGGATGATTCTTTATCGGCTATTGTCTCGTCTGGATTTTTATCGGTTTTTTCGCTATCTTTTTCTGGTTCGGTTTCATTCTGCTGTAGATCTTCGTTTTTAACTTCTTCGTTAGTCGCATCATCAACTTCTTCTTTCTCTATCTCTTCGGTGTGGGAAGACTCGTCTTTTTTCTCTTCTTCCGTATTCTCCTCTTCTTTGGCTTCTTCCGTTTTCTTTTCATCATTTTCCTTCTCTTCTGTACCAGCATTCTTCTCTTCTTCATTGACCTCTTCTGTCGTACTTTCATTTGTTGTCGTATCATCTGCTTCTTTGGGCTCCTCTGTTTTTTCCTCCTGTTCTTCTTTCTCTTCCTCTTCTGTATCCTTGGCATCTTCATCTTTATCTTCATTATTCTCTTCTTCCGGCTTCGTTTCTAAGGCCTCATCGCCCTCAACCTTTTTGTCATCTCCCGTTTCCTCTTTCTTTTCACTATCATTTTCCTCCTCCGCCTTCACATCTTTCTCTTCCTTCGGCTTCTCTTTATCATCATCCTCCTCTTCCTCTGATTCCTCGCTGTCTCCATCCTCCTCTTCGGGCTTTGATTTGTCATCAACATCATCTGCAGTTGCATCATTATCCTTTTTATCAGCTTCCTTTGAACCATCCTCATCGTTCTTGTCTATTTTTTATCAATTGAAAATTATGGTAAATGTCCTTTATGGTCACTTTTTCTACACTTTACCTGTACTCTCCGTCTCCTGCTCTTCGCCGTCCTTTTCAGTTTTTTCGGTTTTAGATTCTGCATCGCCCTCACCTTCAACGGTTTCAGTCTGATGACAGATGCAGTGTTGTTGGATGGATAGATAGGTGGGTGTGTAGGTGGGGGTATCATATATTGTTGGATCGAATGTTGAATAATAAATGTATGTACAAGAGTTAAGTATAAGGATCGTACTAACTACACGTTTTTTACGCAATTTGCCAACTAGCTAGGATGCAAATAAATGTGCCTCATGCCTGGTGGTTAGCTTCGCCAAGGAGCCTCTACTCAGTAGTCTATTGTTATATATATGTATATATATACAGCACTCTGATTCATGCATGATATGCGTAGCAAAACTATACCTTATCTTCATTATCCCCAGCAGCCTTTTCATCGACAGCATCCGAAGATTCCTTTTGACCCTCGTCCTGGGTCTTCTCCTCTTTTTCCTCGCCATCTTCGTCACTTTTCTTTAGAAAATTACGAGGGAGGGGTACACATTCAATTAAAACTCACTGTTGCTATGTAACATGCTAACTTACAGTTCGTCAAACTGTACCTATGTATATATGTATATATGCACACAACATACATACATACACAAAAATATTTATGTATGTATGTTGTGTGTGTATCTGTGGGTGAGTATATGTTATTTGTGTTAAAAAAGAATTATATAAAAGGGTTAATAAAACAAGCATTGGTTAAATGGTTATTTTTTTGTTTTTTAGTAAATACAAATATATTTCGCTTTCTCGTTTTTATGTTCTTTTTCTTTGTTTTTGTTTTTTTTTCTTTGCTTTTACTTATTTTGTTTTTAACCATAACTTCCTTTTAGCTGCACAAAACTTTCAGCTTTCTACACTCACAATCAGACTTAGGCTTAAGTGAACTTAAACTGAACTCCTCTGGTGTGGCGTGTTTCGGATGTTTTGCGGAATTAATACAATCAATATTATATAATGATACATCATCCATACATCATACATACAAACAAAACATATGTATTATAATTGGGGGTGTAAGTGTGTGTAAGTTAATGATAATAAATATATATTTATGTATATATTTTCGTTTTTTTTTTTCGATTAAAAAGATCCAGGAAGCTAACTTCAGCCATGCCGAAATTCATATACCCTTGCAGTTTCCTATTATATCAGTATATAGTTAAACAAATATCTCCACTATCACTAAGATACTATATATCCTAAAGTTTAGTGAATATAAATTTTGCAACAGATAGTCTCAATGGGATTTACATTATCAAGGAACAGTGCAGATCTTAAACTTAATGCATTATTGATACCAAGAAGTTTTAAGTTTTTCTCACAATAATCTTATTTTTGACCAATCTCGTATATGCATAGATGTCGTCAGATCTAACTGTAGACACCATTAATTAAAAACTGATTTTCCAAGTTTTATCAATTTGGCTCAACAACTAAAAAGCGGACGGACATGCCTAGATTGATGCGGCTTTTGGTCTTGAACAGTATACAGTCATAATCTCAGATATCTCTAAAATATGCTAAATTATAGAATATCCACTGCAAGGGTATGTTCAAATTGTCTTTTTCATCTTCTCAGTGGTTAAACACAATCAATCTTAAATTAGTGTGGATGTGTGTGTGTATGCATTGTAAAATGTATACCCAAGGCGTAGTGTACGAACACTTTTGGGTGTAAGTATAGCTTAGTCTAAGAACCGCAGTCGTTATATTATAATTTTTGCAAAAAAAAAAAAAAAAGAATTGAAACACAAATAGAAGCGCATGTGTGCTAGTTTGATTGATAGATATATATATAGAGAGAGAGAGAGAGAGTGAGAGAGATGGTTGGTAGTAGGCTTGTCAAATCAAAAAAAGAAAAAAAAATGCCGTTAGACTACATTTGTCAGTTATTGCTGCTTGCTGGTAGAAGAAAGTTGCTTTGCTGTTTGTTAATTTGATTGTTGTTGCTGATGCTGATGTTGTTGTTGTTGTTGTCGCTTCGTTTAACAGTTAACAGAAAAAGTTAAGTTTTTGCTTAAGCTCAAACCTCTGGCTTTTCAGCTGCCTCGCCATTGGAAGCAGCGGTAGCGGCATCATCGCCATCAGCGGCAGCATCGCCACCTTCCGTCTCTGCTTTTGCCGATTCCGTTTCAGCATTACCCTCCGCTGCTTCCTCCTTCTTAGCCTCACCGTTCTCCTGTTTCAATTCAATCTGAGCACTGCTCACTGCTGTTGTATCTGCTGGGGCCAATTTCAAGAACACCTCCAGTGTGTCAATCTCATTGGCCATATCAAAGGCATCATAATCTCCACAATATTCCTCGTCATTAAAAATTTGGGGTGGCAACGGATGTCTAGGCTCAGGATCGCTGACTGTGCCACCATTACTGGTCGATTTGTTTTGCATCAACTCTTTTTCACCTTCCTTACCGGGCTCTGTGATATCGACAGTGTCATATTGAATATTCTTGCTGTCTAGGATCATAAGAACACGCTGTTGACGCTTCTTAACCTGCAAGAGAAAAAGTTAAAGGAAATTCTCAATTACATTGAATAGAGTTTTAAGAATTATTACCTAATATTTACATACATACATATATAATATAAGATGAAGATGGTGAGATCAAGTCACTGATTCATAGACCAGTTTTTAAACTATTTACCCAGCCCTGGTTACCGGCAAGCCCAAATACGCACACAACATACACAACCAGTTACTCATACCCATACTGAAACGCCCACTACACATGCACACAATTGTGTGTATAAACATACATAACCTTTACACACATACATACATACATACACTCATCGAATATGACAAGAAATCTTAATTGAACTGATTATTATGTCTTATGGCTTTTTGTATAATTATCTAGTGATAAGAAATTGTTTTTTTCTTTTTGTTTTCAAATTAATTTCCTTTGAGTTCATATGCCGTTATAAATGTTGACGCGTTTCATTCACTACCCTACCCTTTTTTTGCGTCTCTTTCTCCACAACAAAAACTTTGTTTTGTTGTGGGTGCCCTGCACAATGACCGTTATACTTTTGTTCTTATTGAGTTTGCAAATTAAACAAAGGGAGAGGGACCAAGAGAAAGAGAGAGTCGCAAAAGTGAATCATTCACACACACAGACACACATGGAGGAAATGAAACTGTGATCAATGAATTCTTTCTTTTACGCTTTACAGTTCATAGACATCAAAATATGCTTATATGGGCAATGAAATGTTTGCGGTCGCTGTTGCTTCTTCTTGCCACCACCACACTAACACGTAAACTCATACACACACATACGCACACAGGGGAAGACTACAGCTCATCAAAATACCCACTTGCTGTTTTCTCTGCTGCTTTTTTTGGTTAATGGATTAGGGGGAAGAGGAGCGAGTAGGGAGCAGTGGTCCCAGCCAATGCTAGATGACGTTTTGACTGTACACATATACATATCTGTATGTTTGAGTGTATATATGTTTTATGTAGACACACATACAAAGACAGATGGATATATAAAATAGATTTTGCAGTGCATGTCGAGACACCCCCGCCCAACACTTCACTACTACAGAGAATACCCTGCTTCTTTTTGATCTCTTCTAAGCTAACGGGCCAACAAACATTCCAATATCATGACACTGACAGCCGCTTAACATCCTGTCCCCGCCCCGCCCCAGACACACCTCATCAAGACGATCTAACGCACTCACCTCCTTGTTGCCGGACATGCCGCTAACGTATACTTTTAATACCATTTTTGCAATTAATTCGTTCGACCGTTTTCAAATGTTAATTTAATTCTTTTTTCGGTAATTCTTGCTTTTATATCCGTCCGTAATAATGATGATTGTACACTGAAAAAAATTCAAAGTTCTGTTTTCTTTATAACAAATGGAATTTCACAGCACTGTAATGCATTTCAGTGCTGATAAGCAACAAACATATTTTTTCTGGCAGCGCTGCTTGTTAATCAACAGACTTAAAATGATCAAAAACAGAAATAGCTCTGTCGAAATAGCGACGAACTTCGAGAAAATCTTATTTGTGATCCACTAGATGCGATACAAACTAATTTTGTTTTACAAAATTTTTTATAACACGCAGCCCTGGCAGAAAAATAACCGCTTTGGGCGAATTTAGAAATACTCTACTGCGCACTTCTCTGTAAGCATATCTGCAACTAACATGCTTTCACGGTGTACGATGTAAATCATAAAAATACCATTCAACCAGGGCCGCGTTTTTGTTTTGGCGGCAAACAATTACTTTCATAGTAAATAATTAACAATTTAATAAAACTAAAAAAAATATATTTTATATTATGCTTAATTTAATGGACTAACGTACAATTGCAAAGGGCAACAAAACTTTCGGATACCAAGAGATGATGAGAGAAAGTATATCGATATATTGCGTAAATTTGCATTCATCGATGCTATCGACAATGCCATCGATGATTTCTCAGTTCTAGCATAAACATCAGTTTTGAGTTTTTGTAGTACGCTTAGGATTGTTTAACAGGGACAATGAGAAAAGGTTTATGTGGAATTTAGTTAATAGATTAATTGTGTGAGACGAGACACAGAATGAGCAATAATAATATTGACAGCGATGAACTTATCGATGAAGACTCCAATTCAAGTGAGGATCAACCACAAATACGACGCCGTCGTCGGCAAAGAATCATTACAGACAATTTCGAAACCAATGAATTACCATCTGATATCCTACCTGTAGTGCCCTCTGCACCACTGTCACAGGAGGAGGTCCAAGGACGGCTTCAAATGGAGGTGCAAGTTGATGAGGAAGATGAAAGGCCCGAAGGGGGCCAGGAAGATGATGAAGGAGAACAACAACAACAACCAGAAACAATTGAAGCAGAGGAACCGCAACCCTTACCAGCTATAATGAGTCCACCGACCACATCACGGAGGGCACAGGAAGCAGATGTTATTGATTTAGATACTCCTCAGCCTAAAAAACGGAAACGATTATCGAAATCAAGGGAAGCTACACCAAAATCAAAATCGCCCAAATGTAAATCCACAAATGTTGAAACTAATGATGATGAAGACGATGGATTGACATGCCCCATTTGCTTGGACTCCTGGGAAATGACTGGCGATCATCGATTAGTCTCTCTCAAGTGCGGTCATCTTTATGGTGAATCCTGCATACGTCGTTGGCTAAGCGAAAGTCAACGCCAATCATCAATCAAAGTGTGTCCTCAATGCAAGACTACAGCCGCTTATCGAGACATTAGACATCTTTATGCCAAACGAGTGCAGGTGTTGGACACTGGTCTAAGAGAAGAACTGGAGGCCGAGCGTCGAAAGAGTCTTGCACTGACGTCCGAACTGGCAACAGTAAAACTTAGTCACACCATGGCATCCAATAAATTAGCATCACTTCAGCTGGACTATGATCGCTTGAAAGATTTAATGCGTGCTGGCGGTGGCATGGGAGGACGTGGTGCTTTCTCTTCTGATTCTGATCTAAAGAGTTTACAAAGTCTGGCAAATTATCGATTATATATGGAAAAGAACTTTGAAATCTGCCGTGATCCTGGCTGCCGGGTTTTACTCTACTCACAACAGCATCGCATTATGATGGCTAGCCAAAAATCTGCCCAGAATTTATTCCCTGGTTTTGGTATACGTTTCATAGATACGCCATCATTTAGACCATTAAATTTTATGCATACGTCAGCCCTAATTATCCGTGATATGGCTTTCAGTGAGAGCCAACATATGGTGAGTGTGGCCAGCCGGGAGCGTAAGATCAAGTTATTTGATGTTAGATCCCACCTATGTTCTGCCATGTTTGAGGCCCATGATAAGCAGCTTTGGTCATGCGCTTTGGATCGAAATGAAAGGGAACACTTTATCTATTCTGGCGATTTAAGAGGAGGTGTTTATATTTACGATCTAAGATTTCCTGTCTCCATACTCAGCGAGTTTCAGGCAGATGGTAAGTTACGTATTAAATTCGACACTTTAAAAATTATTAAATTTCCTTTTTTTTTTTTTTTTTGTGTTTTTTACAGAAAACTTTAGTCCTGTGATACACATAGCCACAGTGCCAAGTGGCAAAACGTTTCCCAGCGGTGGCTTTTTGGTTTGTCAATTGACAGCACTGACTTTTTATGAATATGCTCAAGCATCGGGAGCAGCCATTCCTACTCGTCTAAATATCGAGGGACCCTTTCTATCGATGCATTATGATCCCGTTCAAGATGTTTTACTTGTTTCCGTTCGATCTAATCTAAATCATCCACAATCGCGTTTCATATTGGCCAAATTGGATAAGGTTGATAATACGCCAGTTATTATGATACGGACAACAATAAATAGTTCCAAGGCGACGCCGGTAATGATACGGCCCACACAGATGGCTGTGGAGAATAATACACTAATTGTTGGCTATCATCAGGATGCCAAGCAATTGATTATGCACGATGTTCGTCGGGAGGAACGTGTCCAAACGATGGCCGTCAATGAGGTGATCTATGATATTTGTCCAGTTATAACTGGTCAATCTGACCAATATTTGGCTGCCCTAACAGATAAAAAATGTCGCATCTATAAGGTCACTAGCACAAGATAATTGGAATAGATTTTCATCATTTTTTTCTTCTTGTTTGCTACATTTTTATTTAATTCACATATTGTTTAAGAGAAAAAGAAAAACAACGTTATTTTCTGTGAAAATGAAAGAACTCCAGAAGCCAAATACTTCGTTATACATACATATAAGATGAATACGTATTAGTTTTTTTTATCAGTATCATTTCTATTTAGTACTTTGGCTCTAGTTACCTTTTATAGTTATTAATTGTTTTTTTTTTTGTTTTATTGAAAAAATTTGTTTAATTTTCTACATTTCTGACATTCTGACATGTTTGCATGTTGTCTCGTTTGAATGAAATTTGTTAAGTGTAATCCACATGAAGCTAAATTATAAGAGAATAAAAAATAATTGTCAGGAAATGATAATGTTTACTCTTATTTATATTTATTCCTTTTTAAATATTTTTTTTTTAAATTTCACCAAAATAGAACTAAAATTTCAAAACTTTGGCCCCCTTTATATTAGAAGGATTATGATGTCTCTTTTCTAAGGAAAGAAAAAACGCCCTCATGCATTTGCGTCGACTTATTCAACACGATCCTGGATACCATAAAAGAGCCTGAAGTTGGGCATACTAAATATAGATATATGCATGTAATATATATACATATACATTTATGAATATGCATGAATAGATCAATGTTGTCGGTTTTATATAAAATCCATTTTGTGTCTGTTGTATTTGCATTGGAATTAATTTAGAATACCCTTTGAAAGGATTAATTGCAAAAATTGGCATCTAATGTTTGTTCATACTTTTATTCAAAAAACATTTCTCGGTTTCATTTGCAATTTTACATGGTTTTTCTTTTTCAATTTGTTTTAATATAAATTTTCTTTCTTTTGATTCTGAAATTTCAAATTTTTGAATGTTTGCATTTGAATGAAATCGTTTTAGTTTAATATCTATTGTCTATATATATATATATATATGTATATATATATATATATATATATAAATATATATATTTATAAAGCTATAGCTATACAATAAAAAATAATTGTGAATGTTGTTTAAGCTGACATAAATTCTGTGTTATGATGTTCTATTCGAAAAAAAGTACAGTCTCACAGGAAAAACAAAAAAATGTTTTGAAAACATTTTTTTTTTTTTTTTTTTTTTTGGACAAAATCGCTGGTTAAAGACTTTAATCTCATTTTTTTTTTTGTTGTTGTTGTTGTTTGGTGCAAATTATGATGAGTTAGTATGGAGTGCTGTGATATAGTGAGAATTGAATTGAAACTGAAGATAAAACTCCATTTGAGCTCCGATATTTCAGTTCAATTCAAGATTGTATTCTGTATATATGTTTGTAAAACTAAATCTATTTTGAGTTCTGTGTTAGCCCCTTTTTCACTTTTTTTTTTTAATTTTTAATTTTTTCTTTTTATTTGTTTTTGTTTTGAATATAAAAAGTTTATGTTTAAAAATTTTGATCGTTGGTCAGTTTTTGTAAATTCTTCATTAGATTTATGTTCAGAAATATAAAAGACTTTCCGATGGTGCGCTTATCTGGACCATAATTCAACATAATGTGACTTGAAGAATTTGTTCTGAACTATTTCCTATTTGTGTAATACCGTTCGGATACAAAATTAAAGATATATGTATATATAAGTATATATATATATATATATATATATATATATTTAATTCGGCTCAGGATTTGAGAACATTTTGAAAGGTTTCGATCGTTTATCTTGGTAGATTTGATTAGTTAGAAAGACGCAGATCTTATATACTTTTCAAGTATTCAAATCAATATATTTTGTTGAGTTTTATTTTGTATGTGTATTTGTGTGTGTGTGTGTGTGTGTGTAGTTTATGATTAGAGAATTACCTTGAATATATATAAATATATATATACATATATATGTATATATTTGGGTATATATATATATATATATATATATATAAGTATATGCATGTATGTATGTGTATATGATAGACATAGATCCTGTGTTAGCATTTAACTTACAAACTTATATCGTAAAAGAGAACTAAATGTACAGTTTTTTTTCTTGCTTTTTGTTGTGGGATCCAATATATACTTATACATACTATATGTATATATAAAGAGAATAAAAAAAAAAAAGAACACTAGATTTACTTAGACTAAACTAAACTCGAAACGAAAATGAAATATAGTATAGATTCAAGAAGAAGGAAGTGGTGTGGATAGTGGAGGATAGTTTGGAGAATAGAAAAATGGGATGGTATTTTGGTATTCTCTTAATCGATGCGCGCATAACGCGGCACAATATCCTTGCTTATCCAATAATTGCAATTTTTATGATCCTCCTGGGGCTGTGCATCTTGTCCCACATTGATGACCCGGCGTCTTGAGTCATATGATTGAACCGTCCCATGTGAGACATAATAGTAAAATAGCTGTTGCATGGCCGATACAAAGCGACGCTGTTCGACTGTATGCGGCTCATAGCGTCCCAATATGGCTTGAACATCGGCATCAACATTGGCCAATTGATCCTCACCTTCACCCTGAGTGACCACATAGAAGGGTACACTGGGCTGAAGTCTGGCATTGGTTAGCAATGGACAAACAGTTCTAATATCGGTGATAATTGCCAAAAGTGAAGCATAATTAGTGGCATTATATAGTTCAATCACCTCATCGGTTAAACCCAATGCACCCAGTTGAGATTTATTCAAGTAATCTCGAATTTCGGCCTTTGTCCAATTTGCATGCATTTCGCGTAGCTTTAATGAATGTGCCTCATGGGCAGTGGATCCCATAACGAGCAATGGTTTATCAGTGGCTTGTTGCAATTTCCAGGATTCTGAAGGATGTTGATGAAGTATATCGCCATCTAGGACTAACCATTCGTGAAGTTGACCACTAGTCAGCTCTTGACGCTCTGGCAAATCCATTGGGAAATGCAACCAAGTATCTGGAGTGGCGGCCCATAATTTCTCTTTGGATGCCTCGCGCAAACATTCCACATCCTGGCAATCCAATGTGGTCATTAGTTGTTGATTAACTTTCTCGGATTCCCAAAGAGGTTTGCCGGGGAAAATTGCTGAAGCAGATGAGGCCCAAGCGCGAGTGTAAAGACCCTGTAATTTGGGTGAACTAACCAATGCAGTGACCAGAGTGGCTCCCGCACGATGACCCAAAAGAGTGACAGATTTTGGATCACCACCGAAATTTACAATATTCAATTGGATCCATTTGAGAACGGCTATGATATCGGTAAGAGCATAATTGCCAGAAGTTTTGGGATGCGATTCTTTGGTCAGAACGTCTAGTGCTAAGAAACCAAAGATACCCAAACGGAAATTGGGACGCACAAAGATCACATCATGGGAACGGGAATAACGAGCCGATGGACGCAATATGCCAGGCGAGGGACCAGCCAATGTTTCAGCACCAATTAATACCACAACTGGCAAAGGATTTGAATAACGGACATGGGGCGTAACGACATCAAGATAAAGGCAATCATCATCTCCAATTGTTGTGCCATTGCCCAATCTTTGTGTGCAAACAACGCTGCTATTATGGGTCTGTAGTGTACCATTCCAACATCCATCGATGCTATCAATTAGTTGAGCTGGTCGCCATCTTCTTTCGTCAACTGGTGCCTTGGCATAGGGTATGCCACGGAAAGCGAAGGCACCATCTTCCTTAACACCCTCCACTGGGCCGCATCCAGTTACAGCCACAATGAATTTGCCCTCTCTAAGCGGTGGCGATGTTAAAGTCTCATGGGTTAACACATAACCAATGACAGCCAATAGTAGGACAAATAATAGGATGCCGAATACAATTAATGCATCATCCACACTGCATTTATAGCCACGCAAACGTGTCCATAAGGATGCCGGACGCTCTTGTTCCTCTTCCTCGGCTGCCAATTTCTCATTTGCTGCCAGTTTTTCATCTTTCAGCTCAATAGATTTCAAATCCTCAGTGCCATTGCTCTTTACGGGTGCCCGATCAACAGTATCTTGATCTTTTAGAGAATCATCCAGAGTTTCCATAGAAGCCAATCCCGCTTTATTACCACCGCCAAGACCCAATTCCACATCATCGGGAGATCTCTTTTTTGGTATCATATTGGCTATGGGCAATTTAATGGCATTCAATAAGCCACGTTTTGGTGGTGGCTCAGCAGAAGATTCCTCTTGACCATTGGCTTCAGCAGTAGCTTCTTTACGAGACAAAGAATGAAAAGAGAGGAAAAAAAAATAATAATAATCAAATTTAGAGTCTCATCTTTATATTAAAACCTTTCAAGAAACTACAAAAAAAAATCGATTACTTACCCGATTTATTATCATTATCAGCGGTTTCTTTGCCATTAATCAATTGCTGTTTCTTCTCTTTATCCGTTGCTGGTTTTCTCACAAACAGATTGCGCAATCTCTCACCAATGCCAGGACGGGATTTTTGCTGTTGCTGTTGCAATTGTTCCTCTTTTGCTTTTGCTTCACCATTCTCCACTTTTGCCTCCTTATCATCATCCTTTTCCTTTTCCAAAAGTTCACCTTCGGCACCATCTCCTTCAGGTTTCGGTTTATTTTTCATAAAGAATCCTGGCAATTTCAGACCACCAATGGGTATCTTTTTGGGCTTAACTTCACGCTCTTCCTTGCTTATCTTTTTTTCATCATTTTCGGATGGTTTGGTGCCATTCTCATTGGGTATATCAATGATCTCTTCGCCTCCTCCACCAACACTTTTCTTTTCATCATTCTCAGATTTCTTTTTTACATCTGGTGTAGCTGGCTTAGAATTGTGGGGTGTGGCTGTCTTTTCCTGGGACGTCTCATCTTTCTTTTCCAGCATCTTATCTGTCTCTTTCGGTTCATCCAAAGATTCCTGTTGATGTCCCGACGATGCGTTGGTTGTGGTCTCAGTTGGTGGAGTTTCCTTCTCCTCTAGTTCACCCATTTTTCTCTGCTGTTGTTTTACAATTATAAATTCCGATCCTTTAGAGAAACTCTACGAGTAAGCTAAAATATAGTAAACAAAAAAAAAATCACTTTAGTTTTCTTCTTCTTTTAAAAAATTCACTTTAGCTCTAACCACGACTAGTTCCAATCTTTGGCGTTGATTTCAAACGAAAAAAAATATTTTACAAAAAAAAAATAGAAAAGACCGATCTAAGATCTATCACGATCGCTGGGTTATCTTCTACTAGTTAACCTAGGGATAAAATTCACCGCATTTATACCTACAGCGGATGGATAATTTTCATTTCGCCATCATCAATTCACCGTTTCGTTTCGTCTACCTGAGGAAAATGTACATATTTACCGCTACCTGGAAAGGAAAATCGTAGCGGCGAGAGTTGCGCATTCAGGTAAATGCTAGACGACGACGACACAACGGACGAGAAACAAAGGACGGACACAACAGGACAAACAAAATTTGCTCGAATTTCCTTGACATATCCTAGCCTTATGGCATTTTCTCATTTTCGGGGCGGGAAGACCGCAAATTTATTAACTGAAGCAGCAGCTGCTGTTGCTGCTCCGAACCACGAGACCCGACCCAAATGAAAATCCATCCCTTCCATCCCATTTTTGGTACGTGCGTTCGACGCGTCCGTTTCGACTCCGTTTCACACGTTTTTCAATTTTACACAGAAAAGAAAAATCAAAGTTTTTAATTAGCGTAAGACTAGAAAAGCCATGTTGTTGCCATCTTTTTGAATATCCTTGCTTGTTTGTCAAGGACGAACTTGAAATGATGATTAGTTAATGCCCCAGAATGCTCAGAATGGATTTTTCTTCTTACAACAGTAGCAGAGAAAAAAAAAAAATCACGTCGCGTCTAATGTATGTGCGACCCTTGAAAATTGACCAACTAATTGACCGACCGCAGTGGAAAATTTGCAGAAAAGTTATGGGAAAACTAACATTTAACAACAATAACAAGAAAGAACAAAAATAACTTGTTTCTTGTTTTGACTTTTATCTTTGTTTGTTTTCCTTTTTTACCATTACCATTAGATTTGCATTAGCAATAGATTAAGTTTGGGTTCAGACATACAAAATGATCTTGAAGAATTTTCTGGAAAAATCATTTCAAAAATTATTATTTTTGTTTGTGATTGCAAAGTTAATTTCCCAGTTTGAAATAAGTTATATATATACAGTCTACTAATGATAATTTTTCCTAGATAATCTTTGGATAATATTATAAGTTTTTATAAAATATTGATTCAGCTATAATCATGATCAAAATTAGATAAAAACACACTTAAACTTTCTTCTGTTGTCATTTATAAATATTTGAAATTTAAATTGTAACTATAAAATTTTACGTTGTTTGTGTGGTAATTAATTTAAGTTTAAATTTAAAAAATATATTTTGAATTCTAAATAATTTTGTAGTTTTGATTAAAGACATATAAAAATTTAATTTCTTAATTATTGTTTTTCTAAATAAAATATTCTTTTTTTTTTTTGGGACTCATGATTTGAGTGCATTACTGTCATATATGTATATATTAAATCCAATTTCATTATCTCTTTTTGAAAAGTTTTAAGTCTCATTATAGGGAATAGAACAATTTGAAATGACCTATATAGTGAACAAATCGAATCATTATCAACTATTATCTCCTCTACTTTAAGTAAAGTCAGGCCCTTTTTCACACATTTTCTTTGTCTCTACCCCCTTCTCCCCCTCCCCATCGAATCGTTATAGAATAAAGTGCACGCACATAAAAGTAAAAGTGAAAACTAAACAAAATGATGAAAAAGGAACGAGGAAAAAAAAAATAGAGAATAAAATAACGATGCCAAGTCGTAACCTCTGTCATGTGTAAATCAAAAGAAAATTCCATTAAAATGTGAACTTTAAGTTCAACATAAAAAAAAAAAGAAAAATAAAAGGAGAAGGAGAAGGAGGAGGTGGAAGAAAAGAGAACGCGTTGCGTGCCATAATCTTTTCTACAACGATGACAATATCATTATCAGTAGTACGGTTCGGTACGGTTCAGTTGAGTTTCTCAGTACAAGTATGTATATTCTGGCCAGTCTAACGATTGTGGAATTGTCCAAATGGGGAGTGAGTGGGGGGGATGTGTGTGTGTGTGGATGCTTTTAGACAAAGAGTGAAGGAAAATCGAAAAACAAAACAAAACTCAACATGTAATGCGTATCGAAAGTGAAAAAAAAGTGTCAACATGGCAATCCAATTGAAGCGGATTTAAAAAGCATTAGGGAATGGTCGGTCTTGTATGAAAGAGGACAACGGGGTAAAGGAAGGTGGGTAGTGGTGGATTGGTGTTTAGACTGATGGGTAAACGTTCCCATATCTGGTAGCTAGCTTCCTTTTCTCATCAACCAGAAGCAGGTCAAAGTAATTACAGAGACTTCTCTTGCTCCTACTCCTCACTTCTTCTCTTCCTCCTCCTTCCTCTTTTTTTCCTTCGTCACATTTCCCTTTTTAACTAATCGTCTATGTCTCTGTCTCTCTTCATGTCTGGTCGGTCATCATAGTGTATACTATATAACCTCCATTTCAATTGAAATCGCAAAAAAAAAAAAACTACAAAAAATTAACTATATCTTATGACTGACTATATATAGAGAGATATAGATATACCCACATAGTCATCATATTGTTAATTAGCTGAGAAATGTGTGTTAAAAACTTTGTCGACGCGCCCATTACAAAGTAAAAGACCAAGAAACAAGTTAAAATGGAACGTCACGCATTTATCTCTACCTCCCTCCCTACCTCCCCCCTAATCCATCCCGCTCTCTCACATTTCTTTCTCTATCTCTGGACATATGTGAGACCATAATTTGTCTTGGCTCATAAATTAAGCCAAATTTTTTTCAAAAAGAAAACAAAAAAAAATACTTGCGTTTGACATGCGATTTTAGTGACTGTTAACCCACACTACCACCCAATTCCCCGCCCCACTTTTACCCCATACTTAAAGGCATTTCCTTTGTACATATTGTTTAGGTTTTTTTTTATGATTTTTTTCCACACATTTTTCTAATATTTTTTTTATGAAAATTGCCGTTAAAACATAAAAAACAAAAATTGACCACAAACTGTTGGTTAGGTTATGCTTTGCGAGGAATTTACAGTGGGTTAAAGTGTGTAGAATAAAACGAGAATATCAATATTTAGTTGCATATATTAAGCAAATCAGACTGAGACTTTTCTAAACTAAATTATATAAATTTTTAGTCTAGTAGTCTTTTGATCAATTTATCAGTGATCATGTACTAGTACTATTTACCATTATATATAAGATAATAAGATGTCAATTCTCACTTGTAATTCTCTTTTACTTGAATAACTACCATTTATCGAATATATTTCAAACCACTGTGCGTTAGAGCCAAAAAGCATGCAATAAACAAGCCTAAAACATAACTGAAGTTTAACTATTTATGTATATTCGTCCATCCCCTTATAATCATAAAACTACCAAAACTTCGAACTAAAAACAAAACACCAAAAGTAAACCAAAAAAATGTAATAAATTTCATTCTTTTATCTGTGACATGTCAAAAAACACTTTGTGAAAATGCATTTGCAAGTGCAATTGGTCCCCCAACCCCCCCCTTCCCCCACCAACACCCTTGACATCTGAAGAAATTTTTTTGAGTGACCAATTGTCGTTAGATTAACGAAAATCCAAAAGGTTGAATGGTGGAAGGAGAAAGAATATATGACACCCCTGAGGGGGGATAGTACAAAACAGAAGTTACAAAAAAAGAAAAAAGAAAAGAGGGAGAGAGATAGAGAGAGGGAGGAGAAGCAAATAAATTTAACTGCCAACGAAGACGCAAACAAATGCAACCTGTGAGTGTCTGTTCTTCACCCTAACCCCAAACCGCTTCACCCCCGCGTTTCGGTTAACGGCACCCAAGCATGAAATGAAAACAGAGGAAATGACAAGAGTGAAATAGCATAGATGGGCGGGGCGGGACAGGGCGATGTCTGGGTAAGAAAGGGAAGCAATAGCTGTAGTTGAAAAGGGAAGGCGGTAGCTTTGCTATTATATTTGATTACAATTTCTACTCTTGTTGCGTTTCGACCAACGCAAAAGACAATAAAAACCTATGGCGCCAATACAATTGCCCACCTACTCGCCAACAGATGGCGGGCAAGTGCGTGCTGTGCGTGGGCGAGGCAAACAATAAAAAAACATAAAGAAAAATAAAATAACAGACATTGTGTTTTGACATGTTGGATGATAAAGAGCAAACACACACAAACACACATGGACCCAGGAGGAGGAGTGGGTGAAGGGAGAGAGGTAGCGTTTGCAGGAGGGCAAAGTGTTGTTTATGCTCAATTAAACAGGATATCAGAAAATTGCAGGACATACGCGAGAACACACGCGAATGAGGGGTGACATTAAAAATCATGATAAGGTAAAAATAAAAAAAAAAATAAAAAATGCAATTAAAGCAAATTTCAGGTTGAGCAAAATCATATCTCTCGATTCCAAGAAACAGTGGCGCAAGCGCTAATGTGGGTGGATCTAAAATAAATATTAAACTATCGAACTTTCCCATAATTATTGTGCATGGGGACAAATCATTATATACATACATACATACATAAGTAGAAACTTTTTTATATGGAAATGCTAAATAAATATAAATAAAATAAGAGAACTTAAAAATTATATTATAGGGTTGGACTATGTTTACTTTAGGGAATCTGTTATACTGAGTAAATGTAATAAATTCCGAATAAATCTTTTGTATTAAAAAAACTTGGATTCTAATAATTAATTTGTTTCAATATATACATACACTGGATACTTTCTTCTTTTCCTTCTTTGAAAAACATATGGATGAAAGTAAAGCTCTTATTTATTTTTTGTTAGTTATCCCAACAAGCCACTGTAATTGGTATGTATACAATTTATATTACAAGGAAATTAGTCTAGACAGTTTCATCTAATAACCAGAGGAACCGACAACCACAACAAATAAATGCAATTAACTCCGCCTGTTGAGGTGCAATGTGAAGCACCTACCTATATATCTATCTATGTATATATTTGCCGCATATCCTACCACTAACTAACACCCACTGAATGTCTCCCCCCCACCACCCTGCCCGACCTCACCTACCGTTTGTAGTGACTCTGCATTTGTGGCCTTCCCACGAAAGCAATCAACACGAATGTTAACGAGAATGGAAGAACGGGAGGAAAATTCAACAACCTCGGGCCTTGTAATTTTTCAATTTGTACGCTTCATATTTCCATGGAGCGAACAAAATAAAAATTTCTAACGAAGTCAATTTGTCATCCGGACACCGTCAACGAATAAACCAACCAACGAGTACGATACGAATGAAACCAAAGCAAATGTTAATGGCCTGGCCTTAAGCTCTATGAGTATAAGGGCTAACTAACGATGATGCCAAAGTAAAGAAGCACCTAACAAATCGGGCCCAAACTAGTTAACAAGTCAAGTTCTGTGGTTGCTCGGATAGTCGAACGGTCGGTTAACTGCCAAACTGCCTCGAGCCATTGCTAAATTAACTTTTTTTTATATTTTTATTATTATTTTTATAACATTTTGATCTAACAATATTTCTAGATTAATTTCATGGTAATTTTCAATGATGAGCTAATGTAGTAGTAGTAGGAGGAGGAAACGAAGGTGAAAGAAGGGGGGGAAAGAAGGGGGGCCAACCATTAAATATTAAAAGAAGAGGGTGATAAATGTAAAGTTCATTTGTCAGACACGTGTTGGCGGCCCCTAACCACAGAGAAATTCAAACCTGAGTTTATGCACGTGCAAGTAAGTATTACTAGGAGGGCAATGAGAAACGCAGGTAGACCGGAAATTTGTGCCTATATATATATATGTATATATGTATGTATATGCGTGTGTGTGTGTGTGTGTGTGTGCGTGTTTGTTCTGAAAAACCTCTAAGGATGTTTTCTGACGCCAGTGATGTTGGTAAAGGCGCCAGGGAATACAATTCCCCATGAGAGCAGAAAGTAAATATAATATAAAATTGGATCTTCATATGGCACAACGACTTTGCAATACCCTTACAAAATAAGAAAGAAGCACAAAACAGATACCACATATATTTTGACAGCATTTGGATTACGATTTACAATAAAATACTTTGGATCCATTGCTAAAATGATCAGTTATAGTAAATTTATTGAAAAGTACTAAAGAGGATATCAATCAGAATTTCAGAATTGTCTTGTATTTAGTATAATTTAGGTAATGTAGAGTATATACATATAAATATGTACATATGTCTGTCAGAAACTCATTTTCTTTATTGCCGATCCCCAAAACTAATATACCTTTTACACTTTATGCAGGTTTTAGGGTATAGTAAAGAGAATATTTGCCGAATTTGTGATATGGCGGCGGAGGATTCTTTTTTTCTTACAATCTTTTTTTTATATATTTTTCATTTTTTTTTTATTGCTTATCCAATTTCAGGACTTCAAACATTTCAAGATAGAACCCAGATTTCTTAAAGCAGATAAGAAAAGGGCAAGAAGATAGAAAAAATGTTCAGAGTTTACCAATTGAAATTGTCAACAAATAAGTATAAAATTTACGAGTTTGTTGTTCCTGTTTTATTTAATGCTTTTTTATGTTTTTTTTTTTCTTTTGGTTTTAGTCAAGCCAATAAGCTGAGTTAAATTGTTAAGGAAAAACTACTTGACTTCTTGTTGATGGATTTACAACAACGCCAACAAATTTCTGACCCTGAACCCTAAAGACATTTTCTCCTCTCTGTGAGTGTGTGTGTGTGTGTTTTTTTTTTGTGTGTTTATCTTTTCCCTTGTATGGAAAAGTGTTAAACATTTTGGTTTCCATCTAATTGCTGTTTACATTCAAGTGAAAGCGGACAACAACAATTTCAACAAACAACATTATATCATTATGTAAGAAAATGTTTGATTTCAACTAAGGAAAAGCATGAAAATTGTAACACATTGTCGGCTTTTGTCTTTTGTGATGAGGAAATAACAAAAACAAAAGTAAAACAAAAACTACAAAAAAAAAGCTGGCAAAACAATGAGCAAGCAAATCCCTTACATTAGGATATAATCGTCGCTATTTAGATACCCTTTACCAACTATTAAACTTTTATTATTGTCTGTTAGCTATTATCTGGAATCCATATTTCAATTCTTTTCTGATCAATAGTTCTAATTTAGTTCGAATAAGAAATTTCGATTATACATATATCAAAGCATTTTAAAGATTCAACTATATATCGTTTTCGTTTGATTTGACTTTTTAAAGTCCTAACCATGTCATCATACCCATTGGTTTACAGGGTATCTTTTATAGTGAAAAGAAGTCAAGACACTTAGGGAGGATGGCTAGGGTAAGGGAGGTATTGGAGTAGTGGGTGCCTAATAAATCTTTTTTTCGTATGCAAATGTTGCAGCTTTTCTTTTCCCGCTTCCTCCCCTCTTCCCATTGTAATTGTCAGTTTGAAGTTTTTGTTTTCATTCGCTTCGATTCCCCGGAAGTCATTTTCGTTTTTTTTTTCTTTTCGCTCTTTTCTTTTTGTGTTTCTTTTTTTCCTTTTTTTTTTTTTTTTTGTAGAGCAGCTGCAGAGATTTTGATATTGTTTTTCGTTTCATTTTGATTGTTTCCTTTACTTAATTGCCTTTCGAGAGAAGCTTAAAGACAAAAAAGAAAATTTCAAAAAAAAAAAAAAAAATTATAATAATAAATTTGAAAAACTTTCGACGCATTATTTTTGTTTGGATTTTCACGTTCTATTTTTGATCTTGCCTCCTCTTTGCTGATAGATTGAAATATTTCACATCTCGATGACATTTCCTTGGGGGGATTATATTTATGAAAATGTTCAAAAGGATTTGGTTTCGGATTTTCTAGGGCACTCTGCCCAATGATTAATGTAATCGAAAAGGGTGCCGAAAAAACACGAGAGAAGAGATCATTGCCACGAGCCATTATATGCTATAGATGTTATAGATGTTGAAACAGATGATTATAATGATGATGATGATGATGATGATGATGATGATGATGACGATGTCGAGATTCAGGAATCAGAAATAGCTATTAATCTTATTCACAGGTTAGATGATGCAGGAAAGCATGAAATTTTTTCTTTTGTTGTTTTCGGGGTTGTTTGCTCTCAAAAAGATAATTAAGAATTATTTTCGTTTGGCTTTAAATGGTATTAGTGTAATTAATTTAGGGCTTAGGCTGATTAATAAAACGTTTAGTATGCCGGAAAAACCATCTCAAGCGACAATCGAAATTGGGAGTGGGCAGGGGAGTTTGGAGGACGGGGGGAGGACAAAATGATAAAGTGCTTTTGAAATTTTCCTCATTAAAAAACTTTAAAATACCTTTTTCTACAATTCAATTTAATTTTAAGTTTTTAATGGGATAATTAAAAGAGATTTAATACCCTGTATTTATTTGTTAAAAGGGGTTTTTCGAGATCTTTGAAAAGGATTTAACAGCAAAAATATATACATACATACATTTAGAGATAGGAATATCTATAATTTCACCTAAAGTTGCTTGGGATACTTTGTGAACCAGAAATTGGTGATTATTGTACACTAGATGGCGACAGGATGGCGATGGTGATGGAAAGAAAGGAATTTCATTTAAGTTGCTTTTCATTTACAGTTAAAAAGAGATTAAAAATTGCAAAAAGTAAGTTGGATTAACTAAGTATTTCTACTCCCACCACTAAGCTGAATGTATTAAATCCTTACTCCTATTGTTTTTATATGATTCTGATATATTATCCTTGAATTTATTCTATTTTAGCGTTTCTAAATCTAAGTCACATTTTAATCAACTATAAACCCAAAAGTTTGATTTAAATGTAGATTTCTTTAATTTCCACACATTCAAAATCTTTAAGAATTGTTTATTTATTTTTTAATTTTGTATACTTTCTTACTTGTTTTTCCACGAAAAAAAAAACAAAACACAGAAACAAATAAAACAGGATTTGTTTTCTATGTTTTATCGTAGTGCAAATGGGAATAATTATTATCCTTGTTTGCCAAGCAGACGGGCATGTATCCTTCTATAGTTCATTTACCGCACAGGACACACACAATGGGAAACACTTAGGTGTGTATAACACGAACACGACGATGGGCACAGATTTCTGATTTCTGTCGTTTTGATTATAGGTTTTTCTTTTGTTGTTATTGTTGTGAATGTAATTGTGACACTTTAAAAAAAAATAATAAGAAAAAGTATTAAACAATTCTCGAATAAAATAGTATGCACTAATTTAATTGCAATAGGAAAAAGTGCAGCAAATGCATGTAAATATCAAAGAACGTTTGCCGGCTGCAATTCACTTTTTATTCTCCCACTTTGTTTGTTGTTTCGTATCTTCGCGTATATGCGTCTTTTTGTTGTTGTTAAGTGTATCGGTGTAAAAATAAGAAAGGTGGAGAAGTCTAACGGCAGCAGAAGAAGAGAACAAACCGAAAAAAGCGTGCGGCGTCTAGCAGAGCGTGGCTCAAACTGGCGGCCCATCATGAAAAAAAAAGTCAGCCAGACGCCACACAATTGGAAGCGCGCAATGAAACACTGGAAAGTTGCTCTCTGAGTGGAAATGCTATAGCCATTGCTGTTGTTGCTGTTGCTGCTGTCGCTGCTGTTGGTGCTGTTGCCGGCATATGGCATAGGGGTTGCCCCATAACTACATACTAGTAGCAGCTGGAAGTATATTTCGCTCTCTTATTTTAGCCTTCTCTTCCTTTCTCTCTCACTCTCTCTCTCTATATCAGTAACACTGTGTGTCTGTCTCTGTTGTTATGCTCTCTCCCTGCAGGGATTCCTGGCGTTGCATTTGGTGCTGCTGCTGCTGCTGATGGTGTTGTTGTTGTTGCTGCTGCTGCTGCTCCTGCTCACTGATATATTGTAGTTGTACAGTAAATGCAAAATATATTCTATTTGCGTCGAGATGAAGGTTCGTTTGGTTTGGTTTGGTTTTCTGTTTTGTTTTTTTTTTTTGGGAAATGGTTCAGGGTAGAGCCGAGAGCCTTTCTCAAACATACATGCATATATACACACATACTTATATATATATATGTACGTGCCATGGCAATTTTGGATTCACCTAGAACAAAAAAAAAAAACACAACTAAACTCAAAGAAAGAGTAACAAAAAAAAGTGTTGGCAAGTGGCATTTGTTTGAGGCGCAATTTTTGGTTCCGAAACATCTGGCAGGGAAATCCAAAAAGCATTGGATGGATGCGTCATTACTAAGCAACCCTTACCCCGTTCAATTTAGTTAGGGGGGAGGGGATTTCTCGTTTGGCCCTACATATTTCTACCCTTGAGAAAAACAACTTTTTATTTTTTTTTTTTTCAAAAACTTATTACTTATGCCATTGTTGGTATTGTGACGATTTTTCATGTCAGATTTTCATTGTTTTTCATGAAAATTCCAAAGCGTAGTAAATTGCTTAAATGTCTTAAAAATGTACCATTTCCAAAGCAGTGTAAAATCTATGTTAAATCACTTTCGATTAAAGAACAAAATATTTTAAATCAATTTCAGAATATTTCTTTTTTCACCTAGCACATTATATAGAAACGAGAATATATATGTATGTAAATAACTATATATACATACATAAATACACACATATGTATCTATAAATGTAAGAAAACATTAACAATAACGAATGCAAAATAAAGAGGATTTTAATGATCATTTTTAATATTTTTTCGTATCAATGTTAAGATAATGTATTAATTATATATGTACATGGGAATATTATACTTCCACTAAAAAGTTGTTTTATTCTTAATTACATTTGTTGTTATACTTGTTTAATTTTGATTAATGGAACAAATACTAGTCAGATTAATCAGATTTTAATGTATGTAGATCGATCTAAGATATATTCAATCTATTTATTGACTTTTATAGAGATCTGTGGTCTGATCTAATTGTAAACTTGATATGCTTGAATAAAGAATAAATAATAGTCTATAAATATCTATAAATTAATAGATTGGCACGTGCTAGGTAACTTTACTACCAATATTTTAATATTACTCCCGCACGTTTCTCCTTTTGCCCACATGTCAACAACTTTCACGCCTAACAAAACTCAACGCACCGTACGGTACGTTCCGGGGACGCTTTAAAAACTACTCATAGGGGTTCCCTCCTCTACTATTATACATATGTATATCTGGTATGTACTATGTGATCGTATGTATGTATATATATTCAATTAAAATTTCGTAGACACTTTGGAGCTACTGAAGCATTTCATTAGAAATTTGTTAGTTACGGCAGCTGTTTTTTTTTTTTTATGTTTTTATGTGGGACAAATGTCGCAATGAAATGATATCAGGTTACTTATAATGTTAGTTCCTCTTGACGTATGCCTGTCACGTTGTGAGGATCGGATCATTGTCAATTATTATGACGATGATGATGATGATGATGATGATGATGATGATAATGACAATGATGATTATGCGATCCAGGAAACCCGCAAAATGCGCGCAACGGGGGCGTGTCACATTGAAAGGAAGTAACATGGAGCAGAGGAACGAACACATGTTCATGGTTTATGTATGTATGTATTATTGTGTGTGTAGGTAGAGTTGAATGAGTTCACGTTCAGTGGAATAATTAACAAGTTCTTGTTTAATTTAAATTTGGCTCAGCCGCTTTTCACAGGTTTTGTTTATTCTTCTTTTCTTCTGCGTGGGTCCACAGGAAATTGAGGGAAATAAAATAAAAGAAACCTTTAAGAAGTTCGCTTATACATACATATGTACATACATATATACTCGTATATATCCCCCACCCCCCGTTTAAGTAATTCAATCATTCATTGATTCAGTGTTCTACCCCACAAATAACCCAAAAGCCGCTTAATATTTGAGCTCAATTATATGGCTTTTGGTTGTTGTGTGGAGCAGGGTGAAAGAAAGGAAACACACACATACACACATCTCTATCTCTCCCCTAAAGTAGACTACAAATACGAATAGCCGAAAATGTTAAGAGTAAAAGGCATAAAGTGCTTCCTTATTTTTACCAATTTGCAGTGTAAATTTAGTATTTTGTTATGCGTTTGTGGGCAACCACAAAAGTAAGCTTGAAATGGGCACGACAAGGCTTGAAGTTAGAAGTGTGGGCCCTTAATGGACTGCAGTCCTCCAGTCTCACTTTATGTACTAAGTAGAAAAAGAGAGATAGAGAGAGAGAGGGAGGGCGAGAGCGGGTATGCCGCGTCTCATATTCTTACCAGTGCGGTAGATAAAACATGAGACGTTTTTAAGTGTTCTGAGGTTAAACACCTTCGTGAGGATAAAAACGGCGACAAAGTGTCGAGTGGGTGGCAACATAAAAAGAGAGAAAAAAAAAAGGGTTTGGTACAAATGAAATGAATTTCATCAAATTGTGGCATGCAACATTTCTTTTCGTCGAAATGGCAATCTTTGATGTGTAAGAAAAATGTAAAGATCTTTCAATTCCTAGTCCTGGCAACTACAGATTGTTATATGTCTGACAACAAGTGGCTTGGTAATTTAACCCACTTGGCCAAAATGGGATCATTTTACACAAATTGAAATATATAGTATTTACAAGTTTCTAATTGTTCTAATATCTGAGGTCTTCCATTACCATATTTACTTAAAATAATTTCTCTCTCCCCCCCCATTAAATCTCTAGACAATTTTCTTTCTATATTGATTAATTTTTGTTTTGAGTTGAAAAAGAATCCCAGTTCAATATGGGCAAAGTGTCTCTCCCTTAGGGTCAATGTATGTCCATATATACATATATATACGTGCCTGGGCTATGAAAAGACGATCAAGATGATGTTGAGATGATGATGATGATGGTCCAGGGGTCTGGGTCGCTTTCACATTTTCAAGTGGCTGTGCGACATTGTGTATTCAATCTTAACAAAAAGAAACACCAAATGCTACAATGGAGATACAAAAAGACAAGAGACTAAGCTAGAGAGAGAGAGAGGACGAAAAAAACGATGGAAAGAAAGAAAGAATGAAAACAACAAGCATTAAAAGTTACTTAAATATCGACAACAATTCATGATTATACATACGCTCAAGTGAGTGGAAATAATCAGTAACAATAGAGTATACATATGTGTCTGTGTATGTGTGTGTGTGTGTGTGTGTGGTGCTGCATGCTGCATATGATGCACCCAAGAACTCCGACGATGACGACAAAGTGCGAAAGCAACTTGACAACGGTTAATAATTGACAATACTCGACTCGCCAGAGATGTGCTGCTGCAGCTGCAATTGAGGATGCTGGATGGATGGCTGGCTGGCTGGCTGAACGCAGATTAAGCTGAAGTCAACGTTGCCATCGTTCCCTGGCTGCACTTTTCTTTCACTCGCTCAAAAGTGTTGCACTCGACAAACACCCACCGAGCAGCTAGAAGAAACGAAGCAAGGAGAAGGGAACAGGAGTGGGGGTAGGGGACACACACACACCACAACTTGCAGTCTGGCAACTTCAATTGAAAGCAACGCCAAAGATTAACACTAAAAAAGAAAATTTTAAAGGCAAATTTTTAAGGCATAATAACGAATTATACAGTGGTTGAAAAATTATTAGCCACGAATATATCTTTGTTATATTTATTTTTTAAAAGTTGTTAAAGGACAAAGTTCATAAAAGTATATTTCTATAATATTGCTATTAACTATATTTTATCGACAAATTTTGTACAAAATTTAAATTTATCCTGCACGTCGACGTGCCGTTGAAAATTTTCTTTATAATTTTAATTTTTAATCAATCTGACAGATTTGAGTATCACTTTGGCTGCCTTAAAAAGACTCTTGGAATTGTCTGATTGACTTTAAATTTTAAGAATTCCTTCTGCAGATTCGAAATTAACTTTTAAAGCAAAAAGAAAAAATGCAAATGAAAAAAGAAAACAAAGTGTTCAAGAGGTAAAAGTCAATAAACATCTGTTTCAACCATTTCCATTATTCTTTAGTTGTTTCTTTATTTTTTTTTTTTTTGTTTTTAAGATTTCGTGACACTGTTTCCCCAAGGGTAAGCAAATACTGCAGTCACAGAGGCTGCCCTGACATTGACATGGAAACAACAAGCCAGGGAAGAGAGAACTTTGAATTTTTTTTTTTTAAGAGATGAAGGAGAAGACAACACCCAAGCAACTGTAGAAGCAGCAGCAGTTGGCCCCTCATAAAAAGTTCAGTTCCTGCCTTGTGTGGGCGAATGAAGTCTTTGAATTGGGTGTGTGTGTGCGCGTGTGTGTGTGTGTGCGTGTGCTTGGTTATAGTTATATCCATAAAAGACATTTGGGGGCTGCCTCCTCTATTAATATTTAACTTCCTATAAAATGCGTAAATTGTATCTCAAAGATATGAGACTCTCGTCTTAAACTCGAAAAGGAAAAAAAAAAAGAAAATACGTTGAAATTTAATGCGGCATAATTGATGGACAATAGCGAAAATGTGAGAGATGCTCATGCCATTCATGATTCATTTAAAATATTGGTTTAATCAGAGAGGGAGAGAAACTACATATGTATCTTCTATGTAGATACTATGTATAGGAGTGTGTGTGCGTGTGTATCTTATAGATACTAAGTATCTATAAGATACTCGTGGGCACAGCCCATCTTGACTTACTGCCAAATTATTGATTTTCACTATGAAAGTCAGCACAAAGTAAGTCAAATGTGGGCGGCGGTGACGGCAGAACGTTTTTTTCTTTTCTTTTGTATCTTTTGCATATTTCAATTTTGTATTTTTCAAGGAAACCCTTCAAAGTTTTTTTGCTTTATTTTTCTTACCAACAACAATTATCCGCTTAACATGCCAAACAGGCCAAAGCAACAATGGGCAAAGTATCTTTAAAGTTTTTTTTTGTCTTTCTTTTTGTTTTTGTTCTTTTACTATCTCTAGGCATCAATTTCAATTATTATTATATTCGTGAGTGTGTGTGTGTGTGTGTGCGAGAGATTGTGTTTAAATTCCTGCATACTTGCTTTTTCAATTTAATGGTTATCATCAAACAATTGGTTTATCTTTTTTCCATTTCTTCTTCTTGCTCACTATGATGATGACGATGATGATGATGATGATGCAGCAGAAAATCCAAAAAATTAAGACACGAAAAAATAAAAATAAAAATAAAAACAGTTGAACAAATTGACCAAGTCACAGTTGCAGCAGCAGAAGCATCAGCTTAAAGAAAATAGAGGAAAAACCATCTGACAGATTGCTATTAAGTCGACAGCTGAATTGAAGAAAGGAAGCCAAGACCACCAAATGAAGAAGCACAAGAATGGAATATGAAAAAAAAAAAGGGATAGTATGAGTTGTGAGGGAAAGGAGAGGGGGGAATAAAGCCATTAATATTTACAGTCTTGGCGCGTGCCAATGAACTTTGCCAGATACATTTCAATTTGATAGATCGATATTCTTTTGGACAAGTTCAATGCAGTTGCCATAAGTCAAATTATAACCATTAAGAAAATAAGTTCAACAATAAATAAATGGATAATGGATATGTATGTATCTTTATCTTATGGATATGTAAAAATAAATGGTATTATCTGTATAATCTATCATCTCTAAGTCAAATTGTTTATATAGTTTTATTTCTTTCTATTATAAAAATGTTTAAGTATATATATATATATATATATATATATATAAGTATATATATATATATTTGTATTCATATTATATATTGCTGCTTTTTGACATTTTCTATCCAGCTGTTTTTCTCATTTTCCAAGCAGGAAATTGATTTGTTATTGAGTATCTAGAAACCTGCTGCAGCTGGAAAATAGATACAGATACAAAAAAGTATCTTATAAATGAAATGATTTTAGCAGCAGTTGCTCAAGTGATTGCAGTTAAAATGAACTGAACTCAAATAATAATATTTCCTTTTTGGTTGATTCCTTACAGTTTGGCTCGGGGATTGGTTTGGTTTGGTTTGGTTTGGCTTCAGGCTCGCTTGGTGGTCTTCTTTGACGAGTTGAGAGTGTTTAATTAAATTGCCAAATGGGCCAGACGTCATCTCAATTTTTCCATTTTTTTCCTCTATTTTTTTTTCTTCCTTTTTTATTATTATTTTTTTTTTTTTTTGCAGATTGTATGCCATCATCTGCGTGGGTGGCTCATTTTGCCTTTTGATGTGCTCTCATTTCAGTTTGGCATTTATATTCGGTTTCGTTTTTGTTTTTTTTTTTTAATTCTTTCGTTTTTTATTCAATAAGAAATATGAGAGTTTAAGCGGATGTTTTAAAACGTTATGTGGGGAAACATTTAAATGTTAATGAAACACGTGCATTTCCATTTAGCCAGGCAATAGTATATCGACAGTGACTATATATGTATATATAAATATGTTTATCGGATGGCTACTTAAGACCAAAGCTGGAGCGAGCTCCAAGTGTTGAATGTCATTAACGCTTTGTCGCCTCGGGCTCTTGATGAGGGAGTGCACTTTGTATATAGTCATAGACTAGTCCCACTCCACCCCCCCCGTCGTCGCCACTGTATGTGGCCAGAAGCTTGATGACCGGAAACGGCACTAAAACAGTTACATGTGGAAAACACCTGAGGCACAATGACAGCCAGTTAATGATTGGAGAGGGTATACCCTCGACACCTCTCTCTCTCTCTCTCTCTCTCTCTCTACCTCTCTCTCTCTCTCTCTCTTACATTTCCTCCTTCTCTTACTCTTTGCCTTTCTCACTGAAAAATTGATTGCCTCTTGCACCCACACAAACAAACACACACACTCTAGCACACTCGCAACAAAATCAGGAAAAAATGAATCAAGTTCAGGGCAAAATTGCAATTCAAGCGCAAAGCTGTCAAATCACTTGAAAAGGAAGAGCACAATGGAAAAAGAGGGAAGGGGATTATATAGGTATCTATATATATATATATATATATATATATATGTATGTACATGTATGTGGGAGGGAGTGAATAGGGGGAAATGGGCCAACAACATGCAATTTTCAAATCGTAGATGCAGCAGGCAGAAAAACGTTTAAAAATAGCTACATGTCACCAACAGACCAAAGCCAAGCATTTTACTGCATCAATGTGGCAATGAAGCAGAAACCTACAGATAGAGATGGCTATAGAATATAGAAAGAGAGCGGGAGACAAAAAAAAAAAGATAACCTCCTTCCTTCTTCAAGTATAACAAGCTGATCGAGATGCAGAAGATGTTTTTACTTAGTTACAATGACTAAAATAATCACCTATAAATTATAGAAAATAATCCCCTCAATAAAGATGTAAAACTAATATATATATATATGAAATATGATATAACTAATTAAATTTTTCTGCTTAGATAATCATAATCATATTACTATATACATATTATATATAGCTGATCTGATCGATAAAAATAAATATAAAATTTACTCTGCCATTAAAAGCTTTATATATAAAATAAAATGATCTTTTCAATTTTTTTTTTTTTTTTCAAAAATATAATTTTTTATGTATTTCATCTTTTCTTCACATTTAATTTCGATTAATATAGAGAATAGATATAGTAGTTTATTCTTTCGGATATATATATCTTTCTTTCTTTAACTAGTAGAATCAAAACTGTTCGATTAACTAATATGCTTAACGGTTAAAGGTAATGCAAAACTTTGCAGGTTTTTAGGTCGTGATTTCTACTCATTGCAACTATGTATGTATGTATGTATGTATGTATATATAATGTCTTTGGATAATGCGCCCCCAACTAAATTGGGCCCAACGTAGGGCGATCGTATAAACATTGGTATATACATACATATATATTTATTTTCTATATATACATACATATAGATAGATTGCCCTATGGCAAACTAGTGACGATTAGAAAGGATGACAACAGCAAAGAGAGACAATAATCAAAGCAAACTAAAATTGTTGTTGTTGTTGTTTTTATACCCTTGCAGAGGGTATATTAATTTTGGTCAAAAGTTTGCAACGCACAGAAGGAAGCATCTCCGACTATATAAAGTATATATATTCTTGATCAGCATGAATAGCCGAGTCGATATGACCATGTCCGTCTGTCCGTCTGTCCGTCTGTCCGTCTGTCCGTCTGTCCGTCTGTCCGTCTGTCTGGATCAACAGCTTCTCCTCCGAGACCATAAGAGCTACAGAGCTGAGATTTTCAGCATAGGCTCCTTTTTGCTGCAGGCATTGTATATCTCGGAATCATCCCGATCGGACGACTATATCATATAGCTCCCATAGGAACGATCGGTCAGGAATAAGCTTTATCCTCAATAACTCTGCTGTTTTTCAACCGAATGCCACGAAATTTGATATTTATGAGTTTAATATGCTTCTTGATACTTCAACCAAGTTTGATCAGAATCGGACGACTATATCATATAGCTCCCATAGGAACGATCGGTCATAAATAAGGATTATCCTCAATAACTGTTGTTTTTCAACCGAATGCCACGAAATTTGATATTTATGAGTTTAATATGCTTCTTGATACTTCAACCAAGTTTGATCAGAATCGGACGACTATATCATATAGCTCCCATAGGACCGATCGGTCATGAATAAGGCTTATCCTCAATAACTCTGTTGTTTTTCAACCGAATGCCACGAAATTTGATATTTATGAGTTTAATATGCTTTTTGATACTTCAACCAAGTCTGATCAGAATCGGTTGGCTATATCATATAGCTGCTATAGGAACAATCGGTACAAAAAAAAATTTTGTATGAAAAATTTTTTTCCTCAAGCTCAAAATATTGAATTTGTAAATTTGGTATGTTTAATTTACAATAATGCTTCTGGTGAATTATATGGAGAAAATCTGCAAGGGTATACGAACTTCGGCACGGCCGAAGTTAGTCCATCTTTCTAGTTTTTTTTTAAATTTAATATATATGTATTAACGACT
This sequence comes from Drosophila sturtevanti, assembly GCA_018150375.1. Classification (NCBI taxonomy): domain Eukaryota; kingdom Metazoa; phylum Arthropoda; class Insecta; order Diptera; family Drosophilidae; genus Drosophila; species Drosophila sturtevanti. Next base: position 6,296,383 of record JAECWJ010000688.1, on the reverse strand, counting down.
GCAAAAATCAGCAGGAGGATCGGACTGACTGTGCGTGATGCGCATGAGCGAAGCATTATAGCGCCTTAAATGGGGAGCACCCCAACTACTTGTCATGACTGACAATGAAGTAAAAATGGGGATAGGTGAAGAAGATAGAAGAGCACTGTGTAACAACATTGCAATTTTTAAAACATTTCTCATTGTTTCGTTACATACGCGACTGCGTTCAGCGATGCGTTTATTAATGTCGGGGGTGATCTATGAAAAGAATCCATCGTCTTGAACAATGTCGTTGTTGTTGTTATCGTTGATGTTGTTGTTGTTGCTATCCCCTCAATAAATGCTGAGAGGAGATTCCTTCTTTACTAAACTAAAATTGTCTTGCCTTTTTTGGGGTTCCAATGGCTATAACTCTTCAAAGGGATAACAAGAGGAGAGAAAGAGACGATGGAAAGAATTGCGTGCGTGTTTCCTTTTTTGTGAATTATTGAAATTGCACAGTTTTTTTTTTCTTTTTCTTTTTTCCATTTTCTTTTCTTTTTGCTTCTTAGCAGTTGCAATTGAAATTGTTATTGCAATAGGGTCAGAGTCAGTTTTGAGTCTTGTTGGATTGACATTGGCAAAGCAATCAATCAATCACTGATATAGTGAAGATATCGTTACTCAACCTAAATTCTCTCTATGTACGTGTGTGTGTGTGAGTGTGTGTGTGTTTATGGGATAAACAAAAATTGAATGATGAAAATGGCATGCAATATATTTATGACAAGTTGAAAGACATCTAAAAGCTAAAAAACTAGTCACGAATCTCGCCTTGGGTGGGAATTAAAGTGTTTTCTGACATCCGATAGATGCAAATTGTTGTAGGCGTAGACAAGTTGAAAATTGAAATGGTTTGATCGGTTTAGAATCATGCTTAAGCTTTCTTTCAAATCACATAAATGATTTAGTCAATTATATATGTACATATGGTACATCGTATGTATATACATACATATATGTATCACAAAGATTCAATTATTCTTTTTTGGTTTTTTTTTTTAAATACATGAAATAAGAATCTTTTGTGCAGTAATTGAAAACATATGAAATTGGACCGATTCAACATCTAGTCTAGTTGCAGTAAGCCCTTGTCCTATATATATATAGAAGAAAATAAAAAAGAAATAAAGAAAATTATTGAATTCAATTTCGAATAGTAAGCCTGATCATGTTGCACGCCCCTCCCCTTAAATCAAAGCCAACTCACACGAGAAGAATTTTGCGCTAACTAAAAATAACATTGAATATATGTACACATATATATAAATATACATATATACATACATACATACACATATACATAAGTATATTTTGTACTTGTTCAGTTATTTCCCCCCTTCAAAGAGAGCAAGTAAACGAAATTCAATGGAAGTGTAATGAAAACAATAGCAGATGTGATGAAAAATACATATATATATATGTATATATATAAAAGGATAAGCTAACTTTGCTCGTGCAGAAGTTCGTATACCCTTGCAGATTACCTCTTTGATAACTATATATAATTTACCAAAACCATTTAAGAATCATATAATACTCGCCATGGCTTAAGAAAATCATCTTCTCCACACAACAAAATTTTCTTAGTTCGCTTATTCCTATATCAACTATAGCATAAGTATATCCGACTGATTGAAACCCAAGAGAGATATTTCTATGCATACCAAACTAACATATACCAAAAATCCTTCCACTATCTTGGGAAATCAAAATTTTTTCCTCCGATTATTCCTATGGCAGCTATATAATATAGTCGTCCGAATTTTGTGGCACTCGATTGAAAAACAAAACAGTGTCATTGAGTTTAAACCTTATTCACGACCGATCGTTCCTATTGGAGCTACGAGATATAGTCGTCCGATCTCGATGATTTCGAGATATATATTGCCTGTAGCAAAAATTGAATTTCAGTTTTTTAGCGATTAGGATCTCGGAGGAGAAGCTGTTGATCCTGACAGATGGGCAGACGGACAGACGTACAGGGCTAGATCGACTTGGCTATTCAAGCTGATTAAGAATACACATACATATGTACTTTAAACATATGTGTTGCAGACTTCTAATTAAAATAAATATACCTCCTCTGCAAGGGTATAATAAAGAAGAAGTAAGCAATCAGAAACACATAAACAGGGAGCAGAGAATTGAAAAATTTAAATCTGGGAACAATTTCTTTCGACAATGTCATTTAACTCACTCTCTCTCTCCCTCTCTTTCAATCTATCTCTCTCTCTCTGACAAAGCACAAAAAGATGAAAATGACCAATTATGACAAATTTTCTACATGCTTTTGACAAATACCCTACCAATTGTATGGTAAATGGGGAATATGCAGGTAAATGAAATGCATTTAAAAATAAAATGGAAAATGTATTTGAAAATATAGTTATGCGAATGCTGGAAAAGTTAAAAATTCGAAATGCTTGATTATGTACCACGCCTTGGTACAGGGTATGTTGAAATCGTTGCCTCAAATTAACTTGGGAAATTTGTGGCTTTGCCTTCTTGTCGTCAACCACTTGAAAGGCCATTCAGCGTCATCATTAGCGCCCAACCAACAAAAATGAAAAAAAAGGTCTCTTCACGCACTCCTCCTCCTCCTCTTCCTCCCCCTCCTGCTCTTCTCTTTTTGACCACAAAATGACAGAATTGTTGTCACACACTGTTGAAGTTTGAAAATGATGTTTAAATCGCTTTTAATTGCCTCGGATGAGAGAATGAGATGGATTGGAGGGTACGGACGGACGGAAGGCAAGGAGTGTAACAACAAAGTCAATCTTCCAAAACATTTAGCCTAGATTCCATTGACTTCCTTGAGTTCAGCTTGTGGGTCAAGCAATTTCCTTCTCCACCTTCAACCATGATCATCATCAGCAATTACCTATTAAAAGAGTTTTCACGATTTATTTTTCTTTCTTTTTTTTTTTTTTTTTTTCTTTTTTGTTGCGGCCCCCCCCGCCATCGCATTACATTGCTTGAACTCCATCTCTTTCTATTTCGCCTACTTGGAAGTGGAACAAATTCTGTTTAACCATTAACAATTTTTCTTAAAACTATCTTTATATCTTTTTAGTCTGGCCTGGTCATAACTCTCCTCCATAACCAATAACTGGCTCGGTTCATGTTCAGGCAAAGATATCTGAGATCACTATGGAAAAAACAGAAGAAGAAGATGACTATGATGATGAGGATGCAGGCAAAGGAAATGCAAGAGGGAGAGATTGAGAGAGAGAGAGAGAGAGAGAGAGAGAGACGGAGAGTGTAGTAAGAGGTTTTCCATTATAGAGAAATATTGCTTGGTCTCTGTTCGAAAGTTTTTTGTAATGTATAAAAATGTCAAAGATCGAATCGCCACAAATCCACTCAAGGATTAATGATTTTGGTTCCCTCCCCTTCAGTAGTAGTAGTAGTAGCAAACATTTAATGACGTCATTATGCAGTTTAAACCCAGCACGTGCTCCATGCTCCTGATCATTCCTAAAGCTTAAGCTCCCCCAACCACCATACCATCATACTTGCCCAGCCAACGCAATATAACTATGTACACACATACATACATACATATAGATACATACATAGATGCTCATTCCCATTGAAGTTCGCCTTCTCCCGCTGTGGCTTAAAACATTCAAATTTGAATTCAAATTTCCATTAGGTGGCGGCTAAGAGAGGGTGTCAAATTTCATGAATATGCAAATTAGTAAAGGCCCCCAGGAAGAAACCAGAAAAAAAAGATATCTGTATGTATGTATGTATGATAATAAATTTATGGTTTGGAGTTGTTGCTATTATTTCAGTTGCTGCTTCGTCGTGCGTGAATTGTAAATAAATTTATTGCAAAGGCAAATTCTGTATTTCCTTTTTTTTCTTTCTTTTTCATTCCCTTTTGATACTCTTCCAAAAAAAAAAAAAAAAAAACAGAAGAGAAATATAGCTTCTGTAGAAAGTTTCGAATGCTTAAAAGGAAGCATTATCTTTTGAATAAGATCAAATATTTCTAATGATTTTGATTTTGATTTTTAATTTGGTTTTTGAACGATTTTGAAAAGTAACATTTAATTTTCTCTTTTTTTTTCCGTGTCATTACAATCTGGTAAACTAATTCTTGGCCTAATTTTTCAGATTTTTATAGATATAGAATTGAAAAATGTTCTCAGTTCCGATTCCGAGCTTAATTACTTGGTTCAAATTGTTTACTTTTAAGTCAGTTATCAATTATATATTTATGGTTATGGTATCCACATATGTATTATATGTATGTGTGTATATATCTTTACTCTTCATTTATCAGAATTTTCCTTTCCAGAAAAATCAAATATTGAAAAAGGGTATAAAAACTTTGAAGTGATTTAACTAGAAACCGTTTGTTTTTGGCATTATGATTTGTTCATGCCAAATTTGCATAAGTTTGTAGTAAGAACTGCCACATTTTCCTAATGGAAATGCGAATACATAATGATAATCATAAGCAGGAATGACTTAGTACATACAAATCAGTTATTGAGAATTTTGTCAAATAAATGAAAAATATTTTACGATTATTAAGTAAAATATGAAATATTTATTAACAAACACATTGTAGGGATTTAATCTTGATCTTTTGATATTCTTTGTATGTCAGTATAATTCTCTATTAAACATTAATACAAAGTTAATAAATGATTCAAATGGAAAACTTTTGAACTAACGATATTGACTAAATATGTATGTATGTATGTATGTATGTAGGTATGTATGTATGTATGTATATATCTAAGCTTTTCTTATATCCGTCTAAGATTTGTTTTATCTGTTTAATATTTAATGGGACTGAAACTGAAATACTTAAAATATTTACAAAGATTTTAAGATGAAATTTATTTAATATAGGATTTGATTTGAAAATTATATTTGTTATTTGTCCTTTTCTGGTGGATTAAAACTTTTCAAATGCCTGCACAGACAGAAAGTTTCTCATAGTCAAGTCGCATTTCATTTGCGGTTGTTGTTAATTGCTTATCTTGGACTAAAAGAATTCATGGTCATGGCTATGATCATGTAGGATCGGGCATCTGGAGTATTTCAATTATAAAAGTTAATGGCGATAAACCTAATTGATTGACTTGGACTCTTTCAAGGTGCAGATAATATGTACACCACGAACAAAATGCAATTTAATTGCATTTAACACAAACAACGCCAACGATCAACTCAAGTTCCAACAAATTCAATATAGTACAGTATATAGTATACAGATATATGTATATATACGTAAAGTATGTATACTTATATGCAATTGTATATTGCAAAATCCATAAGCATTAACGTTAAAGTGGCGACGGCCAGCTGGTGCTGCTGGTGCTCCACTGGCCCATCTCTAGTGCTCCATCTGCTGCTTCAACTGCAGTTAAAAATTATCTTGAGGCAACGGTAAACAACACAACACAGAACACAAAAACGAAAAAAAAAAAAAAAAAAAATAGAGAACTAGCAAGTGCAACGTGGCACAATTTTGTGCCACTCACGATTTTCACCCCAGGAGGAAAAAATAGAAAACCCACCAGCCAAGTTAGTTTTAAAGGAGGATTATCCAGCATAGCGTTTGTATCCATCAACTGGAGAGGAGCCCTCAGCTGAGAGTTGTCAACATACAGAGAGGCACAGCAGTTGGCAAAAGAGGTCGGAAGAATGAGAGGAGCGCAAGGAAACTTTCCCAACTAGAAAAAGAAATCTCAACAGGCGGCGCCCCCAAAGTTCAATGAACTTTCCAACTACATGAAGAGCTAAAGCTACAAAAAATAAAAAAGAAAAAACGAAAAAAAGGAATGAAAAAAAAAATGGTTCACTTTGCGGCCACAGGTAATGATGATGATGATGATGATGGCGATGATGTAGATGTAGTAGATTCAGCCTGGCTCCCTGTGAAAGGAAACGGGGCCAGACCAGACAGACCGACAGACACAGAGGGAGAGAGGGAGAGAGAGAGACATATCGACCAAAACTAAGTGAAGAAAGGAACAAAGCGGGCAAAAAGCAGGAAATGATTCACAATAGACACAACACAAGGGACACTCAAACATACATACATATGTATGTATAAAGCAAAAACAACAACAACAAAAGCAGAGAGGAAGATTCGAAATTGGTGTCTTCGGTTCTTCTCCTTAATCCACAATCAATAGAAGAAACATACAAAAAACAAAAACAAAACACACAAAAAAAAAAAAAAGGAAGAAAAATAGAAGCAAAGCAAATAAAAAGAAATCTACAAGATCTTCGTTTTAAAACAAAAATTGATAGAGACGTGACTCTTGAGACAGAGCAGAAGATTCAACTCGATTGGGTGTTCATCTCTCCCAGTTGGAGCTATTGCCACGAATAGAGAGCTGGGGACTGGTGAGTCTTCCGCCACTACCCGAGACCATTTGTAACTCAATGGCGTGTAAAATAGCTGCCGGGCATTGGTTACCATCGGACATTGCAGCTGCCGTTCTAGAGACGGTTTAGAGATGGGCCACTATTCTCCATGTGCCTAGACAACATAACAAAGTTATTCGAAGAAGAAGATGAAAATCATATCTTCCCGAAAATATTTTTATTTGTTCTAGATTCTAAATTTATTCGGTTTGTTTTAGTTGCTTTTCTAAAACAATGCCTCGATCTATTAGGATTATAGTAAACAAATGATCGATTATACAAAATGAAATTTTTGTTTTTAAATTTATTGGTTATCTTTCGAAAGATAAATTAAGTTTTATATTCAACCGGAGAATGATTGCAAAAATGATCTGTACTTGGTTAGCCTTTACTTAATTGATCACTGTTTCCATTGGGCTTTGCCATTTCGCTCATCTCTAGTCACTTAAGATCTCTTCTTTACCAAGTGAATGGGCAATTGAGTTGATCGAGTGGCCTGTAAGGGGGAAAAAAAGCCTTGTGGGATGTTTTTTCTATACACTTTCATCGCATTTTAAATATCTAAGGCAAAATCCTATGGGATCATTAAATGATCATTGAATGGTATATATTGAACATATTTCCATTCAACGTAATAAAGTTTCGGTAGGTTAAAGCTATGCAAATGCAATGATGCAAAGTGTCCCGAGGGAGGAACTGACTAAAGAAGGAATGGATTGCTTTAAAGCTATGATGAAGCTGACTATACCCCATTGTGGCAAGAGTAGAAGAATGAAAAAAGTATACATACATATGTATGTATGTATGTATGTATGTTTGAATATATAGATAGTAGGAAATCAGAAGCAGAGGCGCAAAAAAATAAGCAGCTGCTGCTGCTGCTGCTGTTCGATCTGTTTCAGATATAAACAGATGAAAATGATCATTATCCTTCTGATGTTGATAATGATCATCATTATGATAATAATGATGTTGTTGTGCTAAAATTTAATAAGTGCAAATATAATCATCATCGCACGCTTTATGCAAACTTGTAATGATTTTTGCTTTTGGCCTCTATTGTTGTTGCTGGCAACCAGAATGCCGCCTTCAGTCAATGAACTTTCCAGTTGTGCAATGTGTATAATTCAAAGCAAAAAAATTATTATGTTGGAGCAACCAAAAAAAAAAAAACGAGTTGACGCTGTCCAACCCCAGTTCCCCCCCCAACTCTCAACTGTCACACTCACACTCCCCCCCTGCATATGTGAAACCATATCTGTACTCAGCTCCCCCCATCACATCCTCTTCCACCCAACATATCGCCCGTCTTGCCTGTGGAGCAGCAAGCGAAAGAGCGCGTAAAATAATTTTTTATGACACGAAGAATTTCTTGTTGTCGCCGCATTTTGTTGCTGTTATTATTTTTGTTGTTGTCGTTGTAGTTGTAGTAATTAAATGAAGTTATGTTTGAGACTCCATCAAGCTAGACACTAAAGTGACACGCGATCTCTGGTCAAAAAAAAAAACAAGAAGAAAAGAAGATGGAGTTGGAGTGGAGCGCTTAAAAGGGGGTTACAAGTGAAAAGCGGCGTAAGAACACGCAAATATGATTTTATATACATATATATGTATGTATGAATATAAACATAGTTTCATAATGCAAAATGTCTGCCGTTTATTGATGAGGGGGAGGGAGGTGGCACATAAAATTAAGTGCCACGCACTTGACATCTCAACTAAACCAATTGGTCGACCACATAATTTAATTAAAGTTTAAAGTGCAACTTCTACTCGTACTAAATGGATAGATAATATTAATATTATAAAATTGAGATATCTAAATATCATAAAAGAGATAAAATGTATGTAAATATATCATATTGATGGAATAAATCAAACTTTAATTCCCTAGAAGCAGATATCTGATTTCCAATTTATTAAGATATACTATACAAGATATTTTTACTACTATACTATAAATAAATATAGAGACTAATTTTAAAACTTTTCGGTTTAAGGTGTTAACTGTTGGGCAAACCTTTTAAGAGAATCCCTAAATTAATAGGCCATTACTTCACCAAATTAATTCTTTCAACTACACACATATAGTACATACATATGAATATAAGAAAATCTTCTTTCAATTACCTTATCTGTACGCCTCCAGCATCGTGAAAAAGCACTTCTTCAATTAAGCCGATCTTTTCTCTTTCTCTCCTTTTTTTCAATCAACATTCAATTCTTCTACAACTTTATCACAATTGAAATATCATCGAGAAGAGAAGAATGGAAGCCAAGGCAAGCGGCCAATGAAAGAATCAACAAATTGGTCAGACATTAGAAACGCATAAAACTTCATTAAGATATCTATTCGAGTTTACATTTTCGAGTGCAGTTTTTCTTTTACTATTTTTTTCTATTTTATTTATTTTTTTTTTTACGATTAACTATAGCAACCTAGATAGAATACAAAGATGATGATAATGATGGCCCCCAACCTGGACATAGAGAGTAATGGCAACAAAGCAACAGTTTGCTCGCCGCTTGAGTGCATCCGTTGTTGGGTTTGAGGAGCTGTTCCAGGGACGAGGCATTTTATTATTTATCATTGCTGTTGTTGTTGTTGTTATTGCTGTTGCTGCTGCTGCTGCTGTTGAAATGAATTGCAATGATAGAGTTGAGTCAGAAACAGCACAACAACAACAACAACAATAACTACACAAAAAAAACTAGAAGCAACAATAATAAAAAAATGTGGTTGTTTGTTCGTACAATGGATTTAAGTCTGGCTCGTCATCCGCGAGGTTACCAAAGTGCGCTTTTATGGCTCAAGGGGGGCATGAAATTTGATTCTTGGAATAGACTTTCCGTCTTTTGTTATTTTTTGTTGCTTACCAGAGAAGTTGAATCTTGGTTACAGGTAACTTAATTAAAAAATCTGATTACAGGAGGGGGATGGTAGCCAGAAAACTAACAGCGTTGCCACATAGAGTAAACATCTCATCTATCCATTATTCGGTAAACTTAGTTACCAGGGATGTCAGGCAGGCAGCCCCCTCTTTTTTTTTGGGTGGTTAACGGATGTACATACATACATATGTACATCCATATATACATACATACGATACTTATATACAAATGTTTATACATACATACATATGTACATGACCATTAGTCTGCCCTATTTGTTGTAAATTTGATTTTGGCAAACATTTTTCACTCCCCCTGACAATTTTTTGTTGTTCGAATTTTTATTACTTCCTCGTTGTGGAGAGTTGCCTTGTTGTTCTTTTTGTCATTGCATCCCCGTGGGAGCTTTGGGAATTGGCAACCTCAACACATGTTACCCTCCCCAAAAACCAAAAAAGAAAAAAAGCACAAATACACACACACATACACAGAACGGCGACAATGGCAACTACATACAGCAACAACAATTTATTTGTTGCAGGATAAACTGCATTGATTTCTGACAGTGACTATGGAAGCGTGAAGACACTGAAAAGAAAAACAGAAACCCAGAGAAGCGCAGTAGAGCGAATTTTGTCTATACAGCAGTTTCTATACTCTTGTAAATGAAAAAAGGCGAAAAGTAACGAAAAGAATTAAAATTTGTTGGTCGGTTATAGAGATTTTTCAAATTGAATGTAACATACCCTTTGGAAAGGGTATAAAACAGTCATTCTCATCCTCTTCTTCTATCGCTTCTACCATTTCCTGCTGCTGTTTTGTCGTTATTGCGAGGGTACATCACACAATTCAATACAACATCATTTGTTCTCTCGCATTATCTGACTGAGTCCTTATCCTCGTTTAAATTAAATAATCACTTAGAACTTTAATTTTGATTCTAGTGTGACCAGAATTATGTACGCACACATCCACAGCTATGCATATGTATGAATGTATGTATGTACGTATAGATCGTATTTCAAAAAGCGATTTACTAGGCTCCTTTTTAATCTTTTATCAATTGTTTAGAATTTATTTATTAATATATACATTGTATGTACATATGTATGTATGTACATATATGCTGGCAATCTGTTAGACACTAAATTTAATACATACTACTTATAATAGCGGTACCGCCAACCAAAAAGGTGCTCACATTTTGCATTTGTGCACAAGCACAGACCCATACATACAAACGTACACACATACTGACATGCAAATTCCTATTCAATTTAAAATAGACTTTTTTCAGTTGTTCAGTTTTTTCTTGATTTTCACTGATTAGCTTTTCATTATACTTGGCACTTTTCACTCACAAACTTATTTTAGATAAATTAGATCGATCGTTGAACTATTTTTAAGCAATTTTTAACTTGCCGCGAAGTTCACTGCAACCGCAAAGAAAATATGCCAAAACCAAACTAACAAAAGCAGCGTCTATATTGGCAACATGTTACCAACACTAGTTAGAGCGAGATGGCAAGCATACACTTTTCCAAATTCTCCTTTGTGTGTTTCTTGTTGTATTTGTATTTGTTTTGGTAGTACATATTTGATTGTGGAAGAAAACAGATTAAATTGAGGTTATGTGAAACTTTGAAACAGATTTCGAAAAGATCTTTTTATATGATTCTTATCTATGTAACATTCAGCAGGGATTCCAAAATTGAGGGAGAGTTTGAGGTGGCGGCATAATCCCCTCAAACCATTTGGATTTGCATTTTGCCAGTTTGAAAGGATTATAAACCGGTTTTGGTCACCGTCATCATAAATGACAACGACGGCGTCGCCGCTGTCGCTGTCGCCACCGCCAGTGTCTGGTCAATGCCTGCTCGTGGCGCCTTGGGGTGGACTGTGATTTACTTCTGAGGGTGGCTTCCAATGCCATTCAATATGCGTCCGCAATCGCACTTCATGTAAATGGCCAAACATTAAAGCAACACTTGAAATTGAGTCTCTTCGGGGGGGCTTGCAGCACCCCGTCCATTCTATTGTTGGTTGCTCCTGTCAAAGTCATGCCACCCTCAGAAGTAAAGTTACATACTATATGCAAATGCAAACAATGAGGAAAAGAAGTCACGTGCCTCGGACTGCGGACTTCGTTCTAATAAGCGGGCGTATAATTGGCAGACGAACTTGAGACTACCCCAAGCTAGCTCCTGGCTCTGTGGTTCTGGCTCCTTCTCCTGACTCCTTGGCAACTGCAAATTTGTGCACTACAAAACACAAAAACAACAGAAAATCGATAGGACAAACCACCCTCTCGTCTGGTCTGTGGCCAGGTTGTCGATCCTTGGAATGTTTGACCTTCCAGTATGAGAGCGAGAAAGAGAATAGAACAGATTGGGAGAGAGAAATTGCATTTGTTGTTGCATTTGATTTAATACAGGTAAAAAGCCATATTCCCTTGGTAAGTTTATACATACATACATATGTATATACATATGTACATATGTATGTATGTACATATGTACATAGCTCAAAGAAGCATAAAATTCGAATGTTCCTTTATATTCATTTTTCATTTTGGTTTGTTTGTTGTTGTTTTTTTAGGTAACTCAAAGTGTCGAAACCTCAACCAAAACAACAACAATTAGAATTTCCGGCTATAAAACTTGGAGAACTGGAAAAGGGAGTCATGTCAGTCAGTCAGTCAGTGAGTGAGTCGGCGGTGGCTTTATATTTTGCTCGTCAACTGTCCGAATTTTAATGTCAAGCTTGGAGAGTTATAAAATACGTTAGAAATTGCTCCTAACTAACATAATCAGGAGAGGATTAGGGTAACATCGATTTAAAATAATATTTAAATCTACTTCATAAAAATTATCAATGAAAGTATTAGTTAATTCCTTATATTAATAGCTAATGATTAGATTACATACATTTTGTTATTGTGTCTTATTTAGATCAACTATCATCATTGATAATTCTATGTATGAAATGGAAACATATTTTATGGTTTCTCATTTAATACAGTTTTGCTATCACCTTTGTCAGTTCCAATCCGCTCCTGGTTAATGACCAAAATGACGATCATTATGGAATTTTTGCTTTTTCAGTTGCATTTTTATTTCGTGTTATACTTAGCCTCTGTATCACTCCCGTTTTCCTCCACCTCCTCCTTTATCTGTACCGAACCCGAGCCCGCCGCTGTTCAATGAACCATTTTGTTGTAGTTGCACTAAGCCCCGACTTGGGCCTCACCAACTACATCATTGAGAACAATTAATATGGTCAACGATGCGCATCTAATAATGTGACTACAATGACGACAATAGTCCCGCTCCTCTATGGTATTATGTAAGGAATGTAAGAGCCTCCCACTCTACTCTGGTTTTTTTGGAACAAAGCTTGTCTCTGGCTGGCTGCCTGCCCGCCTGTCTCTTTCACTGGGGGGACAGCTGGAGAGTGTGATATGTTGGCTAGACTATACTATATATCATTGTGATATATAAACATACATATGTATTGTTGTTATACCGATCTATATACTATGTGCCATAAATTAACACTCTAGTGTCGAGGTAGAGCCCAGTGGGCGGCAACTTGGTGGGCCATAAATGAACAGGAAAACAAATGGAAAACAATTAAGCACGATCAAGATCAGGAACCCAGCCAGACCCAGGTCAGTTTTAGTGGTACTGATGGTGGTGGTAGCGATGGTGGTGTTATTGTTGCTACTGCTGGTCAGTGGCCAAGTGCGTGAGATTGTCAGTGGGTGATAACAACCCGAAATGGCAATAAGGGACAAATGAGCGATCGTTAATCTAAATGTGCATTTGTATTTGGGCCAAAACCCAAAAGGGCAATCCAACATTTTATGGTGGATGTATTAAAAGGGAAAGTGAAATAATCGGACATGTTCTCGATTTAGGTTTACAAATTTATTTGTAATGTAATTTTAAAAAGATGTTCGATAACGTAATCCATATAATTATATATGTACTTATGTTTGGTTTCTATATTTTAATAGTTAAAGTTAGAATTTGATTAATCTGAAAATCTTGACAGAAGTAAACATTTGACATCTCTATAATGTGAAGTTGAAAGTTGAGAAATAGTATAATATGGGAAAAATTAAGTTTCTAGAAATTCCAAACCGATGTATTTATATACATATTTCATAAAATATCTCTTATTTAAGATCTGTTTCTACTACGAGTATTAAATTAAATTTCAATATTATTGTAAAATTAGGTTTCAATATCTTTTAAACGAACATCCTGATGGGATTTCGAATCACTTTTTTATTTCACTTAACTTTTCGCGTTTTTTTTCCTTGTTTTACATGACAGTTTCTCATCCAACTGATTATCCCTTTAGTCCCATTTAAAATTCTCACTCTTACCATAAACAAATATAATGGCAATACCCCTGAGCCAATAAATTTCTTCAACATAATTCCAGTTAAGCTATATAAAAGCAGCAAAAAAAAAAAAATAACAAATGGAAACATGCAAAAATCAATGGATTTCAATGTGAGTATCTGTACATATAAATAAAAATGGAATTTTTTTTGTTTATTTATTTTTTTTTCTTTGTAGAGAAGATGTGCACCACAACGCATCAAAAACGTAATCGAAAACCACCCGAATCAATGTGGAAGACCTCCCCTCAATGTGTGTGCCGTGCGTGCATGCATTCCCAGGCGATGATAATCGTTCAGCTCGGCTCAGCTCAGTGCTAAGGGTTGGAAAAGAAAGCTACCCTTGCAATAGTTAAACGAAAAATGAAAACAAAAACTGCAACTGCAATTGGAAAACGTGCCAGGCCAACCCCTAAAGGTAACTGAATAGTATGTACATACATACGTATATATATATATATACATATATACTAGCCGATTCCGATTTCCCTCTGTATGGCGAGAGCATTTGCAATGACAAACAACAATAAAAATTCGATATCGAGACGATCGATCAATAAGCTGTAACATACACACACACACACACATACACACACATTTGCGCAATCTCTTTCAATGATGATGATGGTCCATTCATTGCGTGAAATTTTTCAGACAAAGCGGCGACATGCCATGGCTATAATGTATTTCTTCAGATTGTCGTTCGGTATAGGCTCCCAATCCGTGGATAGCAGCTGCGCAGGCGCCATGCCGCAGGAGGGATTCCTCGTCATCGGCAGTTTCATTTCTTTCTGATGCTGCTGCTGCTGGTGGTGGTGGTGGTGGTGGCTAAGCTGTTTGTCAGCTGAGTTTTTTTTTTTTATTTCGGGTACAGTAGCGCTATACTGACGGATTCCCAGTTTTGGATAACGTTTATGCGTTCGATTGAATTGTGATAAGAAAAGCAAGAAATTTTGAAAACCAGTTTCAAGTGGCTTAGAGAATTGTAAAAAGCAAATTGTTAAACTGGTTTTTTTGATATTGGTTCAGGATTTTTACAACTAATGAAAATTCTTAAATTACTTTTAACTACATCGTAAATAACCAAGGATGACAAAAGTTTATTCAAGAACCAGTTATTGCTATTTAAAAGGATTTCCAAGTCTGTATGGCACCTCAAAATCTGGTTATTAAGAAAATCAAATATGAAACTAGTTTTTTTTTTATCATTATTTGTGACTGAAATGTTTTTCAACTATGCGGTTCGTTATCATTTCAATATCTTTCAAGTTGAGTTTTGCAAAGTTCTTGAGTTTTGCAATGTTTCAAAAAAAAATTGAAAATTAGAATTACCGTCTGGTATAAACATGGATTTGATATCATTCTCATAAAACATTTGGGCATTTGTCATTGTCTCACATCCCATGTACGTAACTCTGGCTTTTCTCTCATACTGGTTAACTGTTTGACATGCCAAAAAAGGGGTGACATACGTCATTTGTACAATTTGTTGCGCAATCATGTTGAACGCCAGACCAGGACCAGCCCATGGCCATTAAAATGAAAAAAAAAAAAATCCAGCACCAGCTTTGGTCGGTCCTATAGACTGTCTTTAGCTGGTAATTGGTTTGTCATTAAATGGCCACTGGGAAAAAATATAAGGCATTGAACTCTCTATTCGCTCCTCTTCTTTTGTTTTATTTGTGTGCGTTTGTTGGCTCTCTTTTTCACTCACTGTCTCTATTTTTCAGAGATTGCCAGCTGCCTTTTGATCCTTGGCACGTTCTTTACTACCTTTCCATTCCTTTTTCCTTTCTTTTTTTTTATAGCTTTGGACCTTTGCACCTTTGCCTTGTTGTTATAATTTATGGGCCACAATCAAAATACAGCTGATGAAATCGAAGGTTCGGCACATTTCCGGTTTTTTCTTTGCCCTTTATTTTCGCTTCTTTTTTTTTTTGATTTTCTTGAAGAGTGCTTTTCAGGATCTAAGATCAGTTGGTCGCATATCTCAATATTCTCAATCCCATTCCCATTCCCATTCCCGTTTCCATTCCCATTCCCATGAATTTTCCATCCAAAGATTTATGACTCAAGCCAATTTATATGCTAAGAACTTTTGATATCTAAAATGGCTATATACTCATATTGGCTCCCTTTAAATGCTCTTAAATGTCATGAGGGTGCTCCAAGCTGGCCAATTACTAAATGCGACACTTCCCCCTGCTGGGCGATAGTAGTGGAGACCAATCTATGGATTCCATTTAATGATCCAACAAAAGCACAATGATACTTTATCACCAAAACTTAATCTGGACACAAGGGAGAGTAGAGCAGAATGACATGTGTGAGTGTGGGATTCGAATTGTGTGTGCTGTGGTGTGGTGGAGTGTGGTGTGGTGTGTGATGCTTGTGGAATGGGGGAATGAGATGAGGGCATAACCCAATCACAGTTCGAGCAACGTTTCAATCAATGCAATTTTCAAAACTGAATGCTCCCCATAATAATGTCTCTTTTTTATTTTATACATACGAATCTGGAAAAATGTGAATATGTAATTGAATATTGATTGGTAAGGGGTTAAAATTCAATTATAATTTTTGAGGTTATGTAATGCTGAGACATTGTGAAGTATCAGAAACCAGGAGACAAACCAGTAGTAGAGGGAGAAGGAGAAGAGGAGCCCGCATATCATGCAAGTACAATTGTTAATCAAATTATCTACAGCATCAACAAAATCTGTGTATATATTGTTATGGCTTGTCACATTTCAAAATCGTTTTTCTATATTAAATGATTTTTCATTTTAATTCCCGTTTCCATTCCAGTTCCCGTTCCATTTTGATGTTGGTATATACGAGAACATAGTTTATTATTTATTGTTATTTAATCCTTTTTATTTTTCCCACTATTGCAGTTTGTCCCCCACTGCCCCGTTTCGAACAGATGTTTGTCTTGCTCTCTAAATGCCTTGTTCGCAGGATTAACAGGCGAATGGCGAATGGTGGTGCTGATTGTGTCCCATGTCCATGTGTGCTGATTCCTGCACTATATATTGTGGTATCCTTAAGCCGTATTAATTTTCAATAAGTGCAATGAGGTCTATAAATATTTGATTAATGTGCACAGACAGAGACAGTGTGTGTAAGATACGGGAGCACAGGATACTTCTTCCTGCTTGGCACGTGACTTTTGTCTAAAAACGTGTGTATGAATTTTTTCACTAATTTGTTAATCGTAACGAATTTCAAGGTCTTTTATGATCAAAAGAAATGTATGTGTCGATAAGAAACAATTTAAATTTTCAAATCGCTTATAATACGTTAGGATTTCTCTTTGGCGCCATCTGTGGCACGGTAGATAATTGACGCCATCTAGCGGAATATAATTTCACTAATAATACTTATGTGCAGATGGCAGTCGTAATTGATAACGCCATCTGGTCATAATGAAAACCAACGGTTCAATATTAGTTTAAAATTTTGTTAACAAATTTAAAATAATTTTCAGCAAAGAAATTGACAATGGTAAATTTATTGTTCGAAATCGATAAGAATTTGAATTATTAAGATCAATAAAAATATTTAATAAATATTATAAATCAACTAGCAAAAATTTGTTGCATTTAATTATTTATATGTTTTTGATCGGTGTTAAAACATAATGCCATATAGCCTTGTCACACTGCATAAAGTGATGGAACCACAAAGAGGCCAACATTCTGTAAACTGCCACGCCCTTGGCACACTATGTACATATGTATATACATAGATTTGTACATATAGTACAGCATAGAATAAAGTTTTCAGTACAGTGTATTAATTTGAAATATTTAATCAACATCAAGATTAGATCAATCATATTAAGAAAGAAAGCTTTATTAAGAATATGCCGGCGTACTTATATACAGAAATAATATATGTACATTTAAAAATGTATAATAATTTTAAAATAACCTGAAGTTGTCTTAGTAATTGTATTATATTTTAATTTGCATATCGAAATGAATTGTAATTTTTGTTGAAATGTGTAATTTTCATCCGAGCCTCTCTCTCTCTTAATGTCCATAACTCTAATTCTCTTTGATTCTATTATTCTCTGTTGATCTGCGGCTTAAAAGCCACGTTAAAAAAAAAAACAGCTGATGGCCATTGAAAAAAAAACATACCTACATAAATGCATTGGACTCTCCCACGATGCAGAGACAGTGAGACAGAGTCAGTGACAGAAATAGAGAGAGAGAGAAAGGGTAAAAAGAGAGAAAGAGAGAGAGGGAGAGAGGCACTACTAAATGAGAGAACTGATCAGCCATACAAAAGCTAAAGGCAAAAGCATTTCGGTCTACCTGTTGCCAACTAAAAACTTTTTGTATCTACAAACGAAAAACAAAAACAAAAAAAAAAAAAAATAAAAGGAAAAAATACAACAGCAACAACGACAAAAAAAAAAAAAAAAAAAAATTGAGTTAAGAGCCAACAGAGCCCAACTTCAGAGCGCAGTTTGTATGAGTTTGGCAAGCTGACAGGTTGTGTGGCTCAACTAAACTCAATTCAGCTCAGATCGGATCGAAACGGAATCGGATTCCAAATCGGAATAGAGCTTACAAAAAAGTAAAAAAAAAAAAAAAATAATAAAACCAAAAACAAAAAGCAAAAAACAAAATACTGAAAAATAAAACATACACAGAAAAAAAGCCAGGCCCCAAGCGATAAACCCGTCGGGTGCGTTATTGTGTCGGTACGTTTGTTGTTTTACTCCAACTCATTCGCCAGTTGATCGTGCGGAACACCAAGAAAAACAGAGAAAAAAACTATATATATATATATGTATATATATACCAAAAACCCATCAAAAACATACAATTTAAGCCATCAAGCTTGAAAACGAAAAGAGAGATAAAAGAAGAAAAAATAAATATATACCAGACCATTACTATTTGTTTTTTTGTGTGCTGTAATCGTAAAAAACAAAAGCAAAAATACAAAAACAAGTGTATAAATAAAGTGGCCAAAATAAATATAACAAATTTTTAACAACAATTACATTTATTAGATTAAAATTGATGATCAAAGTTGGCCAAAAGCTGCAACTAAATCAACACGTAGCTATCGGTTTTTGTTGTTGTTGTTGTTGTTTGTATCTCCATCTCCATCTACATCTCCAGCTGTATATGTATCTATATCTATATCTGTGTCTGTAATCATAAGCGCGTCTCATTTGAGCGCGTGTCTCCACTTCACTCACTAAATGCCCTGGCCTAGACTGGGTTTGTTTTTTTTTTTTTTTTTTTTTTCACTTTTTCTCAGCTCATTTGTTACAAATATATATAAAGATATATCTAGCTACATATATTTATATACACACACAAATACACAGAGATAGATTTGGGTGTCTGGTCCCGAACCAAATTTGGTTGCAATTTTTCAATTGATTAACAAACATTTACAGCCCGGACAAGAGCAATTAGTTGGCTTTACTATATATATATATATATAGATATATACCTACATAAAAATACATTGATGTATATGTATATGTAAAGAATAGAGACAGAAAAGTGATATAATGACCACCATTAACAGAGTAATCATATAAAAATAGAATATATATATATATATATATATATATAAAAACTATATAATGATAATGTTAAATTGTTTTTGAACAGCAACAATGCATTATAATAGAAAAATTATTTATAAAACAGCACTTTAAATTGTACATCATCATCACATCATCATCATCATCATCAATCATCAGTCTAAAGTCTAAGAATATTTGTTAAATTGTTTAACTAAAGTTGTTCAATTTAGCAATTAAATATGAAATGGTTAAAATACTACATATCAAATTTACATGATTGAAAAATACCAAATTCGCTATCCGTTATCATGAAATTAACATTAAAGGTTTAAACGGTTTTTTTTTTTTCAACCGAAACCGAAATGTCTAATCAATTTAAATCGATTTCTTACGCCTCATTCCGTATATATGTATGTTAATTAGACAAATTTCATTCTGACTTTTAATTTTTGATGTCTCGTTATTGAATTGGACTTTCGAAGTATTTTTCAATAAGTCAAACTCTGATATCTATTTTGTTCTTAGGTCTTAAGAAAGGCATTAAAATGATTTATGATTATTTAAGATTAATAATATTTCAAAAATTCTAAATCAATCATCATTCATTAAGGAATTGAAAGGAAAGGGGAACAGGAAGAGGAAAAGGAAAAGGAAAGGGGGAAAAAGAAAGGCAAAAGGAAAGAGAATTTATTATTTAGTCTGTGGTCTCTTTTTGATACCCTTTATCGTAATATCCTCTACGTACAAGTATATAATTTATTCAAAAATTTAGTTAAATAATTGAAAAATTTGAATGTTTCGAATCGTTACTAACTATATATACTAAGCTAACATATATGAATATGAGTATGATTGATATATTTTCATAGAATATTCAAGTTTACAACTACGGAAAAAACCAAGTTAAGTAGAGTCTTAAGTTAGGTATTTTATGTACTACCTATTAATATGATACATAATATCAATATTTAATCGAAAAAAAAACCATAAAATTCAAAGTTAAGTTAAACTTCTTTTTATAGGGTATACAATGTTTATGTAAGTGTTTGTGTCTTAATTAAATTTCAAGTTTTTCATCTCGATAATCGATATTCCTTCCATTTTGGCCATCTTAATTATGTAAATTATGTTGAAATATTTTAATTACAACTAAAACGAATCAACTAATAATTATTAATAGTCTCATTCATAAAATTATTCATCTGTTTTACAACAATCAACTTAATTTTCATTAATACAACAATAAAATAACAAAAACAACAATAACAATAACAACAACAACAACAACAAAATAAACACAACAAATACCGCAGACAACAAATTCTCTTGAAATCAATTCAATAAGAAAAAAAAAAAAACAAATACATATAGCAAATACATACAGACATATATGTATATAGAAAATACATACTTAATGAGTTTATGGAAAAAATAACAATGCTAAATGGACATATGTATATACATCTGTATTTAAAAAAAAAAAAAACAACGTAGATATAATACCTATAGATATCTATATATTGCATTTGTATTGTCTGTACCTTCAGCGGATATTCAGTTTTTGTTTTTATTGTGTGCTAATGAAGTATCTTTTATTAGAAACTCCCACCATATCTACATATATATATATATATACATATATACACATATAAATATATTTGTGGTAATATCCCCATCCCAATGTCAAATTAAGAATATGAGTACAATAAAAAAAAAAAATAGAAGGGAATAAAACTG
The DNA here is from genome assembly GCA_018150375.1 of Drosophila sturtevanti. Taxonomy (NCBI): domain Eukaryota; kingdom Metazoa; phylum Arthropoda; class Insecta; order Diptera; family Drosophilidae; genus Drosophila; species Drosophila sturtevanti. The sequence continues at coordinate 6,275,360 of JAECWJ010000688.1, read as the reverse complement.
CAGAATCAGAATGGGAATTAAGACAAACAGAATGTGAAATTGTCAGACAAAAGATGGTTAAAAGCCGATGGTTAGAAACACACACACACTCACACACACACACACTCGCAGACACACGCAACCGTAGGGCTATTTTCATTTTGACTCATTGAATAAATAAAAAATTTGGTCACTTGGCTAAATACGTCAAAAGAAAGTGAAAACGGTTATTTATTTATTTATTTGAATTGAATTCGTCAGCAATCAATGTCAACGGTCGCAACGTTATCGTCACTTTTAAATACCCTTACTTATACTTAGTGGCAATTATTTTTAAATGAGACTTGAGAATTATAATTAATAGACATCTTTTCTAACTCCACTTGTACTTATTATAATGTAATAAAAGACTCGACATTTTATAAGATTATATTTGAATCAGACATTATTCTAGGAATAAAAATAAAAATACTTACAAATATATAAAAAAATAATATTTGAAAAATATTATATAAAGATATATTAAGAGATATTTAAAAATATTTTAAAAATTATAAATTATAAATACATATATACATAAATATTTCGTTTCTGTAATATATATACAATTATTATACATATATCGGGAAATCATATTCACTTTGATATGTTTTCAATAAAATTCCTGTATAATTATATATATATATATATCGTTTCTGTAATACCTATATACTAATCATAAATATAACGAAAAGTCGCTACAGTTAAGAGCAATTTCCTATCCTTTATTAATTATTAATTCTAAACCAAATTCTTAACCAAAAAAAAACCGTGACTTATTGTCTCATATAATAGCGATATTTTAAGGGTATACAAACTTCTGTATAGCCGTTTAAAAAATAATCGGTTTGATATCATTTCGTTTCGTTTTTTGTTTGCCCATTTATTGCGTAGCAAAAGATTTATAATTTGATTTACTTATGAACTGTTTTTTTTTGTATTTTTTTTTTGTATTTTTTACATAATGCCAGAAGTTGTCTTCGGTGTTTATCTGTTAGTTGAGATGCTGTCATCTGTTGACTGATATCTGTATGTTTAATTCGTTATCAAGATTAATGTGAGTGAAGTATTTTCAACCGCAATGAGTAAGATTTCTTGTCCGGGTCATGGGTTAATAATCAAAAGTATCTTGAATAGACCCAAGACCAAGTAAATTGCGAAACTTTTAACTTAAATCAACAGATGTCTAATATCTTCGGGGGTAATATTTAATTTTAATTTAATTTAATTAGAATTGCTCTTGCCATAACATTTAATGAGGGAGTAGCAAGTGGGTGGCAACAAACGTGACTTAACCTAAGGCTAAAACAAACCAAAGATGCCGCATTTGCCACTGCCACTGCCACAGACACAGCCACTGCCACAGTCACAGCCACTGTCATTGCCACTGCCTATGCCTCTGCTGCCACTTTTTCTATGGCTAATAACCGGTTAATCTATAGAAATTTTGTACATTCTTTTAGATATTTTTTTTATTTTTTTTTTATAGTTACTTATCCACTCCAAGTATCGTATCTATTCAACTGTTTGTAAATGAAATTAACGTGCTAAAGTGAAAATGGCTTTTAACCAAAGAACCCGTTTTTTTTTTTGTGAAACGTTAATATCCATAAGCGTAAATAAGTGTGTGTGTGTGTGAGTGTGTGTGCGTCTGTATGTACATATACAGATATATATACGATTCTCGATCCAAGTCAGGTTGACATTTTATGCAAATATTTCGCTTGACTAGCGGCCAGATAATTTTTGTAAGGAGAGTTTTGGTTAAAAATAACTTTTGTTCGGTCAACTGGTTTGTCTCCATCCAGCCTCCATCCATACACCCTTTCACCCCCTCCACACCACCCTCTCCGCTAAAAACCCCAAAATCCAAACATACAAAACTCTTCAAATTTTTGACAAAAATCAAAAGAAAAATGTTTATTTAATCAATTAATCAAATTGCTGCATTAACTATAAAATCAAGTAAACAACAAACGGAAACTAAATCAAAAATCAAAACATTTTAAAGCTGAATTGCCAAAAAAAAAAAAAAAAAATATATATGTACAAGAAAAACAAAACAAAGAGAAAAAACCGGCGGAAGAAATAGCTGACTGAAAAAAAATCATTTAGCTTGATATAACCCAAGGTTAAGATGATCAGTAAACAATAAAAAAAGTAAGGAAGAAATATAATTTTTTTTTTTGGGGAAATCCTGGCCAATAAATGTATTGTACTTAACATGATATTTAACTGATGCCCCCAAAATACAATGAAATTATATTCAAGGTGAATATGTTAATAATGACGATGAAATGAGATAAAACATAAGATGTAAGGTGACCCAAATAATGACGAATATACTCGTATATATAGGTGCATCAAGGTGGAATAATAATATTTCCGAAATACGTTTACATAAAATTATTCATCGATATTTATTTTTCGACATATGCAGCTACCCAAAATATTTTTATTCATTCTTCAACCTTAAATTTGTATTGTAGAAATGCATTTAGGAATCCGAAAAGTTTAAAATATATATTTTAGCATTAAAAACTTTCTCTATTCGCAAGAAAAAGAAATCTTGACAAGTCAAATTAGTTCTGAATTTAATGCCAATTGAACCATTTTCTTGGATCAATAAAAAAGTGCATATTCGAAAACAAAGAGAATATCCAAAACAAATACAAAGTTAAAATATTATTTTTATATCATTTTTTTATATTAAATATTTAATATTCGTTTGGGATTGTGATTTGTACAAAGGATTTTTGTTATACATATATATATTATATAATATATATATTATTAAAGTAAGTCAATAATATAAAATAATATATTTTATATCGTAGAATTTATGAAATTTGATCAATATGACATAGTCACATGATATAGCTAAAATTAGATTATTAAACTTTTTAAATATCAAGAAAGTCGTTCGTCTTGATTTTGAGTATACACTATTTCAAGTAGTGATAGTTCAAAAATTAAATACTGCTTGCATACAATTACACTGCATGCAGTAACTTATCCTTCTGACAGAAAGTTATACTGCTTGTGGGGTAAAGCAGCGTTCGCCAACTATTTGCACTTGGCATTTCAGTGCAAAACGTTTATACTTATATCTCCGATATTTATTGTACCATTTCAACAAAATTTGGTCAACTGATAAACATTGGTTATATAATTGAGTGCATTAAAAATAAATATGGTAGCTCCAATTCAACTCTAGTGGGCGTGGCAAAAATATGAGATACACTTGATTTGCGACTTTAAATGGTTGTTGATATCAAATTTGATTGCTCTAGTTCTCATAGTCTCCAAAATTTAGATGGTCATACGGACGGACAGACTTATGTACATGGGTATATCGGATCGGTTATTGATGCTGATCAAGAATAAGTATATACAGGCTATAAAAATTTTAAATGCGAAACTTTGTTAAACAAATTAACCTCCATGTGCAAATATAATATATATAATATGTCATTTACAATCAATTAAATAATAATTTAACTTACAATAATACTTATAACTTTGAATAACAAAAACACATTTCACCTGAAATCCGAAAGTGCATAAAACACCAAAAGCAATTAAATTAAATATACCAACAATAACTACAGAGTATAATGTATATATATATATATATATATGGAGACATATGTATATATAGTATTGTACATATAAGTATATATGTATATATATGTATGTATATAATATATAGGTATATGTATGTAAATATAAAATGGAAAATAGCAACAAAAACTGTTCGAAACGTGTTGGAATTTAAGTTGAAGCGTTTTTAGCCGCTTTAAGTATTTTGCATGAATTGCATTTGTGTTGGTGGTGTATGGAAGAAAAAAAAAAAAATACAATACAATACAATACAAAATTAACAACAACATAAACTGAAATTTGTCTTTCTTTTATTTGTTGTTATTGTTGTTGTTGTTGTTGTTAATGGTTTTTCTGTACACTAAGCGCGTGTTGAACGAGCCGCTCTTACAACTCTTTGTCACATTTATTTCACTTTTTTTTTTCTTCTGTATTTTTCAGGCAAACTTTTTAAACTCGAATCCCCCCACCACACCCCATACAAAAAAAATAAAAAAAAACAGCAGAAGCAGCAGCAGAAGCAGCAGCAGCAACACCAACACCCATTCCCGTTCCCTTTCCCAATTCCCCTCTCTCCCCCCGTTACCGATAATCCCTTCATTTGCCATTACCACCTCACCCATTCCCATCACCTTGCCATTTCGCAAAGTGGGTGTTAATAGTGTGCATGTAGTGTGTGTGCGTGTGTGTGTTGTTGTTGTTGTTGTTGTCAATGCGGCGACGACGACGACGTCGAAGTCGATGCCGTTGCCGTTGCCGTTACCGTTACCATTGCCCGCTGCTGTCAATGACGTTGACGCTGACGCGACGCACGCCAACGCACCCGCTGCCCTCCCCGCCGCCATCAACATCAACGCCTTATACAAAAATTGAACAAGTTTTCGGCCTCGTCCATAATCAAATTAATAATATCAATTGATATCTAACTATAAGTAGTGTATATAAAAGATATATATATATATATATATATATATATATAAAGTGAACTAAAATCAATCAACAGCTGTAAAAATGACCGTTTCTTATGCGGGTGAAGTGCCAAATGGCAGCAGTTTTGGATGTTTCTGGAAAATTTTATGGAAGTGAGTAACAAAAAATTAAATGTATAATTAATATAATAATATAATTAAATATATATGTATGTATGTATGTATGTATTTACATAATAATTGTTATTCATTTGGTGTAAAATTTATATGAGAGAAGAGAACTGTAATCCTACATCTGACACATAATATTTATATAATATGATTATTAGAAATCATTACTCAAATCAAAAAAGAATAGTTCATATATAGAATGGAATTACAACAATTTGAAATTGCAAAGAATATATGTATATGTATATACTTTTTAACGAATAATTCGAAATTAGAAAATTTTTATTTTATAATTCAAATTTAATCATCACAAAGTTCTCTGAAGATTTCAATTAAAAAGGTTTTTCGTTTAAAAGTGAGGGACAAATTATCGGACTTTCACTATATAAATATGGAATGTAATACTTTTCATACTTTCCACTACGTTTCTAGATATTTAAATTCAAGAATAATATACAAAAATCATTTAAAAAGTTGTAGCTTTTGCTTAAATTAAATAAACTAAAGGCATATTTTATGATTCAGGTAGGACATGTGTATATGCATAAATATATAGAATTTGAAATACTTCTTAATAGCAAATATACAGGAATTATATAGTAGAAATCAAACAAAAATTCTCAAAGAAACCGATCGATTATGCTACATATAGGAGAGAAGAAACAGAAATTCTAAAACTATATTTTGACACCGTAAGATCAGATTTATTAGATTAGTTTAGATTAAAAATTATATTATTAGTCTTACTATTCAGATATTAAATTATGCTACTATATAGATAATATAATGAAATTCGATTTAGAATAGAAGTTAATTACATACTTATTAGTTTCGTTTTAAAGTATAAAGAAAAATCTTTACACAATATTTTGAAATTTTATTTTGCTTAGCCTGTTTTTTTTTTATTTATTTTATTTTTTTTATTTATTTTATTTTTTTTTTTTTTGTTTTTGGCACACGTCTGTTTGTACATGTGGCAAATCAGTGTTAATTTATGTGGGTCAGCAAACTATATAGTTAATAGTTATGGGGAATTTTCCTCTCTGAGTCATCGTAGTCATAGTAGCTCCCCATATTGTTGGCCAATGTAATTAACAGCGACTGACTCTACTCCATTCCACTCCACTCCACTCCACTCCACTCCACTCCACTCCACTCCACTCTACTCCGCTCCACTATATAGAGTCCCATGTCTGTTTTGACTTTATTTTAGTTTAAGTTTAGTTTAAATTTCTGTGTTTTTTTGTTTTTGGTTTTTTTTTGTTTAGCTTTTATTATAGTCCAAGTGCAGTCACTCGTAACTCGACTAAGTGACTGACCAACAAGTAATTGTGGCCAAAAGAATACATATGTATGTACATATGTATTTGGTTCATATACTCAGTTAGCAAAATCGCAGTCTAATTAAAAAACGTGGCTTAAAGGTGAAAAGAATTTTCATTTTAAGTATTTTGTTTCTTTTGTTTTTAACCGATAAGCCGGTTAAAACTAATCAATTTCGTGAGTGCCTGTAAATGGAGAATTCTTTTGTTTACAACTATAACAAAGTGGATAAATTGTTGATAAGAAATTTAGAAAGAAAAGTATATATATATATATATATATATATATATATCAAAAAAAAAAAGGGAAAAACAAATGGAATTTGAATAACATTTTGCATTACATAAGTACGAAAGCAGAAATATAATATTTTTAATTAAATTGAAAAACCTGATTTTCTTAGAAATCGTAAAAATATTTTTACCATGCGGTCAATTTTTATTTACAAGCAAATCATATTAATTATTGATTGATTGTTTTCGACGTAGACTAACTTGAAATTATAAATTATAAGTAAAAACAAATTGTTAAGTTGTTGATTTCCCGATTTAATCAAATTAAACAAAAGGTTAATGCCATATCAACCTAAATTTTCAAATCAAAACAGAAAACCTTGGACATAGAAACAAAATTTTAACAGTTTATAATAAAGATTATATGCAGATTATGATCAACTTTATAGAATTCCATAAAACTGTGACACACGAAACAAGTAATAATTGGTTAATAAAAAAAAAAAAAAGTTGCAAAACTACAAATGAAATCTGATGAGGAAATGATGAAAATGTTCAAAACGAAAACAGAAACAAAAAAAAAAAAAACCCATACTGGTTAATGCCAGTTGAGAATATGATATAAATATGTGTGGAAATTGATATCTTTCTTTAATTCTCAAAATCACTCTCTCTCTCTATCTCTCTCTGACTCTCACTATCTCCCTCTCTCTTTGTCTATCTCTTTGCAGATGGCGTGGCAGTGTCTATAAATTAGTTTGGCGTGAATTGATTGCATATTTGTGTCTATATTATACCATTAATGTGATCTATAGATTTGCCTTGACTGCCAATCAGCAGGCGTAAGTTCAAAAAAAAGATGAATTTAGATTTTGCATTAGAGTTTGATTAACATTTTTCGATTTTTCTTCTTCTTCCATTTCTGTTTATTTCAGAATTTTTAATAAAATTCGTCAATATTTTGGCCAACAAGGTGAAAGTATACCCATGTCATTTGTATTGGGCTTCTATGTAAATTTGGTTGTGAAACGTTGGTGGGAACAATATCGTCTATTACCCTGGCCAGATACGTTGGCCTTGTTTATAAGTGCAGCCATACCCAATGGTGGTCTAAATGTAAGCTATAGACTCATATTAATTGTTCATGAACACATATATATATATATATATGATTTATTGATTCATTGATTAATTTAATCAATCAATTCATCAAAAATTTTATTGTAATTTTAATTTTATTTATTTTTAGAACGAAACTGGACGTTTAATGCGTCGTAATATTATGCGTTATATGGTTCTGGCCTATGTGATTACTTTGCAGCGAATTTCCCTGCGTGTTAAACGTCGTTTTCCCACCACTCAACATTTGGTTGATGCTGGCCTTATGCATGAATCAGAGATGAAAATCTTTGAGGCTTTAAATCAAAAGAGTCCAATGAGCAAATATTGGATGCCACTTGTCTGGGCCACAAATATTATAAATCGTGCCCGAAAAGATGGTCTAATTGCCTCCGATCATATTGTACAAACAATATTGGTAGAACTATCAGATATACGTAGACGTTTAGGTGGCCTTATTGGCTATGATACGGTCTGTGTACCTTTGGTATATACACAGGTAAGTTCTTCCATACCATAAAATGTTAAATTGATTGTTTTATACTTCTTTGACACTTCTTATGCCCAATAAATATGAGGGATATACATACGTATAAAGGTTTTATACTGATAGGCTAAATGCATTTAGTTGGTTACGCTGCTTTGTTCTGCAAGCAGGATACCTTAGTATAAGCAGGAGTTGCAGTTTCTGCAAGTAGTATACTAGAATGCAAGCAGTATGTATTTCGTGCATGCATGTGCTGTTGCGCCATTTCCATTTCCATTTTTTTTTTTTATTAAATTAATGGCGACTTCAAGGGAATTTTCTTTTTCAAGTATCATTACTTGACACAGGGTATACTAAAAGTCGACTCAAACAACGGCTTGCTTCATTTACCTCAAATTTGCTGATATATTTTCTGTATAATTGAAGATCTTTCTAAAAATTTTTTCTTAAATTTAATTTGGTTTATTATTATTGTTTTCTGTTTTTATAGGTAGTCACGCTGGTACTTTATACATATTTTATAGCCGCTTTACTTGGCCGACAGATGTTACCCAATGTTCTCGATCGTAATGGACGTGAAGATCCAGATTTATATTTTCCCCTATTTACCGTTTTGCAGGTAAGTTAAATGAAAAATGAAGACATTATATATGAAAATGAAATGCATTTATATTTATATGCACGTTCCGTTTTAATATAGCCATAAATAGGAATAAATCATAGAACATTTTGCACGTCTCAACGTAAAAGTATTGTTTCATCTTTGTGTGTGTGTGTGTGTTTTTTTTGTTGTTTTTGGTGGTTTTGTTATTTTTGTTGTTGTTGTTGTATTTTTGCGGTTGGCTCATTAACAACAGAGCCAGAAATTGAAACGCAAATGAGCTTGAAATGTGATGGGGGCTACCGCTAAATTGTAATGGTTATACCTTGTTAACCGATATAACGATATGGCCCCTTCATATACATATACATATATAAATGTACCTACATATTAATAATATATTTTATATATTATATGCGCTTATAGTATATATATACATATATAGATATATATGTATAAAGATATACTCCTTAGATATATGCATTTCCATTACAGATATGACCAGTTAGTATTTTTCTTTATTATTTTTTTTTTTTTACCGATTTTTTGTTGGTTACTGCGGTTGTCACAATGTGTGTGTGTGTATGTGTGTGTGTGTATTTTTTTTTGTGTCTCGTTATGTAAAGTGTCCGGAGTCACGTTCAAAATAATTTTTTTTGCCAGATAAAAATCAACAAGCAAGCGACAAGTGTTTAGGCCCTGTCATTAATAACTGTTAAAACTAATACCCTATAAAAAAAAATTAAGTTTTTTTGCTAATTTAATTACAAAACAAACAGATTATATATATATATATATATATAATTGGTATATTGATTGGGTAATAAAAACCATTCTTCATGGGTAATATTGTCGATTTTAAAGATTCCAAAGTTGATGGGCATTATTATACTTATATTCAATATCTACTAGAATAGTCACTAGATATTTATATATATATATATTTATATATCTTTATCCTGTGATTAAAACCAATGATTAAGGATTTTTATATAGAATTATGAATTATTTAAATTTTTCAATTTCAAGTTTCATTGTGTTTTTTTTTTCTTGTTGCTAGAGGGTATCACGTGGTCAGTTTCATGTTAAATACAAATTTCTCATCGTTTGCTGCTTGAATGGGAAAGTTTTTGTCCCACTCACACACTAAGTGGCAATCTTGAGATTTAATTAATTACATTTTACAGTAATTTTTTCATTTCATTTTATATATATTTTTTTTTGTTTTTATGATGCAATTTAAATTTAATGATCTTATCCGAAATTCAATTATCTGTTAAACTATTTTAAACAATTCTCTGTTAATTTTTGTTCTTTTTTAATTTTTTATATTTATTTGCAGTTTGTTTTTTATGTTGGCTGGCTAAAAGTGGCCGAAGTGTTAATAAATCCCTTTGGCGAAGATGATGATGATATTGAATTGAATTGGTTAATTGATCGACATATTAAGGTGAGTCACATAGAAAAAAAAATCAAAAAAAAAAAAAAAAAAAAAAATCCCCGTCCCTCCCTTAAAAAATAACCAACAAAAACAACAACAGAACCGGTCCAACTCACTTATTTAGCATGAAATTTAAAGTAAATAACAAAATATTTAATTAGATATTGTCAATATTTTTTTTTTTTTTTTTTTTTTTTGGAACAGGTGTTGAAGAATTAAAGTTATTTCACCTTTTCCATTGCCATTTGTTGCCATTAGTTTAAAGTTGAGACCTTGAGTATTAATATACATACATATATCCGTTCGCATCTCATAAGTTGAGAGCGATTTAAGAGAAGAATAAAAATTCTCCGCTAATTGGGTTAGCGTGTTAAATAATGAAGAATCTCTGTTGCTGCAAAATAAAAAAATACACAAAAAAAAACGTTAATCACTTGAGTCTGCTAAAAAAAAAAAGAAACAGAAGTATATATATATATATATATAAATATACACACCTATGTATATATACATACATACAATGTACAGGTACATAGTACAAAGAGTTGAACAAAAAGGAAGAGATCGAATAACATATACTTATATATGAATATACATATATATCTATATACACATGCCACGTGCTAAAAAAAAAAAAAAATACTTGGAATAAAACAGTTCAACAACTTGAGAAGAGAATATGATGTTAAAGACAAAGTCGAAAAATATAATTCTAGTCTTTAAATTTCTGAAATGAAACAACAAAACAAAACACAGAAATTATATAGTCTCGATATACATATTTAGTTGAAATTTTTTTTTGACGTCATTGCCTGAGATTTTACTTGCAAATTGATGAAGAATTAAATCTAATTAAAGCATTTTTGTAAATAATTTAAAGCATTTACCAAATTTAAAGGAAGAAAAACCTTTATTAAATAATTAAATTATTTAGTAGGCACTCCCAAATTGAATATTGAATATTTTGAAATTTATTCAAATACTTTAAATGAAACATATTCGATATTTGCTGATTTTTGATACATACATATATACTTAGTTTGTATTTATATCTTTTATATTTGAAAATAGAATTTTCTTTAATTAAAATATGATGTTAGTTAATAATTTTCTTTTTGCTGCTTTTCAATATATTTATGATATGACAATTAATGGGATTTTCATATGATATAACAATTAAATGAATAATATGCTAATTTTATATCGAAAACATTATATAAACTCATATATATATATATATTTATATATGTACATATATTTATCGAGTTGGAGACATTGATTAACGATTGATAAATCAATTTAAACTTTGACTTTTTGTAAAACTATATAAAAAAAATAATTATTTAAATAAGTTGTAAGCCAGAGGCAGGTTATAAATCTTTAGTGATATGAAAATCGATACTCATATACAGGTACATATATATATGTATATATATATGTATACATATTATAAGTAGGTAAGAAAATGACCAGTTTTAGATAAGAAAAAATCTGTTTTAACTACGACTTTATATATATTTATATATATATGTATAAAAAATAGGCAATACTAATTGAGTTATTTCATATTTAAAAAAAAAAATTGAAAAAAATGAGTTAAGTTTAAGAAGAAATTAATTTTTGCTTTTAAATTTGCAAATGGAGTTAAAGTTTTTGTTTTCTGTATAATTTGAAGGGTTTTCTGTATGTATATATATATATGTATATATGTACATATTGGCATGCATATTTCTATACTTCAGTTGATAATTGGAAGTTGGGGTAAGTTGTTATTTTTTGTTTTTTTTGTTTTTTGAGGAATTTTTTGTTGTTGTTGTTGCTTCTTCTGACTTTATGCAGATAAGTATGTATATATACTTTATGCATGTAGTACATATACATATCTGATTATATTTGTTTGGCTGTACATACATACATACATATGCACATATGTATAGGTATGCAGGTGTATGTGTAGTTGTATATGTATATGTATGTATTTGGGGTCTGGGGCTTGCAATTATTTACAAAAAGCCAACAACAGTGGCAAAAGTAAATTGAAAACAGGTTTTGTTGTTGTTGTTGTTGTTTCGGTTTATTTTTTTTTTTTTTTTTTTCGTTAAAAAACATTGAAACCTCTTTTGTAGAGCTTTTTATCATTGACTGTTTTGTATATGTACATATATACATACATATATATATATATATATGTACATATATATATATGCATATACATATAGTAAATCGTTTAAGTTTTGCTTTAAAAATTGGGCCATTTCTAGTGGAAAAAGCAAAAAAAAAAAAAATGAACTAAAATCGATTATGAAATATTCATAAAATTTTCACTTTTTTTTTCTCTTTCTTCAATTTGAAACTTAAGGCTGCCTACATGATAGTCGATGAGATGCACGAGGAGCATCCGGAACTCCTACGTGATCAATATTGGGAATGTGTAGTACCAAAAGATTTGCCATATACGGTTGCCTCTGAACACTATAGACGCGACGAACCGAAGGGTTCAGCCGAGAAATATAAAGTAAAGAAAGAAGATGCCACATATGCGAATATAATGCCTGGCGGTGGTAAACGTATGCTCAGTGATGATGTCTATGCGGATTATGTAAGTATATATATCTAAAATATTTATGTATTTTGATTGTCGAACAATCGATCATATGTGTATGTATGCAGGAGAGTGTGGATACACCCATGGTTGAGAGGCGTAAAAATAATTGGCTTGTACGTCAGCTATCACGGATGGGTTCGATGCGTAGCCAATCGACTGCATATTCATCTGGTGGCATGCCCTTTAATAGGAATCGTTTAAATTCCGTTTACTCTAGTCCCGAATCTGGCTTGCCATTATCCATTATGCAGCAGCAACAGTTGCAGCAACAACAACAGCAGCAGCAGCAGCAACAGCAACAGCAACAACAACAACAACAACAGCAGCAACAGCAACAACAACAACAAACTGGCTCACAACAAAGCAAACCAAGTTTATATGAGAAATTTGTACATCGTAAATCGCTTAGAGCCCAGCGACAATTAATTAAACAGAGTAAGTAAATGATTAATCGAATATATATATACATTCATTGATATATATATATATACATATGTACCTATGTATATAATCTATAGAGAGCCAATTCTAAAAAATCTTTCTATTGTAGAATAATAAATTCTTTATCTGATTTTAATCTAATGCAAACTTTTGCAATATTTCCATGGAAATCTTTTGTTAATCACAAATAATATTTATTTTGAAAATTATAAAACATTTCCTTATTCAAATTTGCAATTTAAAATATTTAGATTGATTTCCAAATTGGATCTCAATTTTAATTCAAAATAAGAAAAAAAAATTGATATACTCATAAAGTTGTTATACCCTTGCAGAGGGCAAGACGTAGAAGGGATCATCTACGGCTATATAAAGTATATATATATTCTTGACCAGCACGATGTGCTGCGTTGATATAGATATTTTTATCTATCTATCTATCTATCATCAATTTAGTCCCTCAGCTTTAAGGCTAGTGCAATCAAATTTTGCATAAACTTTTCTATCTGCTGCACAGTGTAAACAGCCAGATCGGATGTCTATATCATTCATGTACGTAGCTTTCTTATGAACGATCGGTTCAAAAAATGTTTTTGGGATGAAAAACACATCGTTTCTCAACTTTGTTTTTACTATCTTCTATATACTTCTTAATATATTTTTTAAATTTGATCGAAATCGTTTGACTATGTCATATAGATCCAATAGATATGATCGTTTCATAAATCAAGTTTAAGATAAATAACTGGGTAGTTGAAAAAGCGATTATTATTCCTGTTTAGTTTCAAGTTGAAACTTTCAACAGAATCTGTTGACTATATGCTATAGCTGCAATAGGATTAATCGCTAATCTAATTCTAATTTTTCAATTTAAATTTTACTTATAAACTAATAAGTAATAAATGAATTGGGGAAAATTCTACATAGTTGTCAGAGAGGCAATTTGCAAGGGTATAACCCAGTCTTATAGTTTTTTTTATACCCTTGCAGAGGGTATATTAATTTTGGTCAGAAGTTTGCAACGCACAGAAGGAAGCATCTCCGACTATATAAAGTATATATATTCTTGATCAGCATGAATAGCCGAGTCGATATGACCATGTCCGTCTGTCCGTCTGTCCGTCTGTCTGGATCAACAGCTTCTCCTCCGAGACCATAAGAGCTACAGAGCTGAAATTCTCAGCATAGGCTCCTTTTTGCTGCAGGCATTATATCTCGGAATCATCCCGATCGGACGACTATATCATATAGCTCCCATAGGAACGTTCGGTCAGGAATAAGCTTTATCCTCAATAACTCTGTTGTTTTTTAACCGAATGCCACGAAATTTGATATTTATGAGTTTAATATGCTTCTTGATACTTCAACTAAGTTTGATCAGAATCGGACGACTATATCATATAGCTCCCATAGGAACGATCGGTCATGAATAAGGTTTATCCTCAATATCTCTGTTGTTTTTCAACCGAATGCCACGAAATTTGATATTTGTGAGTTTAATAAACTTCTTAATACTTCAATCAAGTTTTATCAGAATCGGTTGGCTATATCATATAGCTGCTATAGGAACAATCGGTACAAAAAAAAATTTTGTATGAAAAATTTTTTTCCTCAAGCTCAAAATTTTGAATTTGTAAATTTGGTATGTTTAATTTACAATAATGCTTCTGGTGAATTATATAGGTATATAGGGTATACGAACTTCGGCACGGCCGAAGTTAGTCCATCTTTCTAGTTTTTTATCTAAATATGAATAAATTAAAATATGAAATATATTATTCAATGAAATCAAATGAAAATTTATAATAAGGCTTTCTCTAACAGTAAAATGGAATATATAGATAATGTAATATTTTTTATTTAGATTCAAAGTTAAATGGCCTTAATGTAAATGCGGCTAAGACACGACCACGTATACCCACACCCGAGGTGGCCAAAGATGGCAGCACTTTAACAGGTAATTTTACAAATTTTATGAATTTTGGTCCTTTTTTTGTTTTCGTTTTGTTTCGTTTGTTTCGTTTGTTTTTTGTTTCTGTTTTTTGTTTTTTGTATTTTTTGTTTTAACTAAGCACAAAATTAATTTGCACAAAATAAATTAATATATATATATAGCCACCGGTGCAGTCATAATGTCACCACAACAGCTAGGCACGAATACACAAAGCACACCTGGCATATATCCCTCTTATACGGCAGCAGCCGGAACAGCAAATGGAGCACAGGACAGTGGTCAAGTGTTAGGCACCTTGCTATTGTCACCCATTAAAGAGATGGATAGTTCATCATCGAATAACACTCTGATTCCAGGGCATCCATCGACAGCGGCATTGGCCCAGGCGGTACTCAAAGAAGGTGGCGGATTTACAGCAAATAGTGAGTATCTCATATTGCAATTATCTCGTATTCGTATTATCGTTTATTTAATTAATATTTTTTATATATGTATGTATATAGCAATGCCAGCTGCAACGAATATAACCACATTATCGTTTCCATTTTCGGTGACCAGTAGTGGTGGGGATACAATACCAACAGGGACATTAAGTATTTTACCCATTACAGCGAATGCACAATTGCCAAAGATAACGACAACATCGAGTGGTTATGATCCCAATGATGTTATAACCACTATTCCAGTATCATTGTCCATACAAAGATCGCCATCGTCACTATCTATAGTGGAATTAACTGGTGGTAATGGTGGTGGTGGAATTGATGGTCAGGATGCATTTAGCAATAATGGTTCAAACAATAATGGTGGAAATGGTGGTATAACCACAACAGCTTTACTTTCGGTTAAACCACTCAATGGGCATTCCAATATCTCAAGGAATAATAGCTTCAATTTGAGTCTAAATCTTCAGGATCCACATCAGAGGGCTGCCTCAGTTAGATCGGCAGGACCAACGGATACCTTGGATAATACGGCAACAAATCCCTTGCCACGTAAGACTAGCAAGGAGGCAAGCAGTGGAACTGCAAATGGTGTAACAACAGCCTCTTCGGCCCCCTCAACTATGCCCAAACATAAACCAGAACCCAAAACGGGAGAAGTTTATGTGTGATTTTTCGTTTTCGTTTTCGTTTTCATTAAATCTTTTCATAGCTTTTATTTCGTTTTTGTTTTTTTTTTTTTTTTTTTTTTTTTTTTGTTTAATTATAGAAAATAGTTTAGTTTAGTTTTATGTTATTTTCTTGGCTTCTAAGCTAAAATGGAAAAAGAAAATATCCAACATCCCGGAACCATTAATACGATATTATAATGAATGCAAAATGCATCAGAATTTCGGTATAGCCGAAATTTATTTTTTATATTCTTGCAGAAAGAATTTTTAAATTATATTAATATTATAATATATTAAATTAGTTTCTTTTCAAAATTTGTCCTTAAATTACTGTATTTGTCATATTATAAAGGTGTCTGATTCTAAACATATGTAAAAGTTTTATCTGAATGATTTTTTGTATCTATTTCCATCGTTTAATGACTTCATTTTTTTTTTTTTTTTTGATTCGATATCTGCAAAAGTATATGATATATTGTTTTGATATATATACATAATGTATTTAGTTATTGTAGAAATTATCGTGTATTTGATTCCTTTAAATATTTGATAAACATTTTTTGCTCACTCTAGAAAAATTGTGTAAAATGTAAATGTAAATGTGACAAATATGAATTATTTGTATATATGTATACATAATCATATAACATATGTATAATTAGTTATCTATTTTGAATAAATTGTTTTTATCTTCTTCTTCTTCTTCCTCTTATATATAATTTTTGGCACTTGCCATATTAGTTAAAGAATCTCTATTGTAAAGGCAATATATATATATATATACATATATATATACATTCATATACCCAACACAATATGTGATATGCGATTTTTTTAGAGTTGTTTTTCTTCTATATACACATACATATATATATATATATATATATATATATATATATTATTTTTTTTGTATGTCTATTATTATTATTATTATTATTATTATTATAAATAAAGATTTAAATGTAAATATTAAAAGAAAATAAAAAGAAAATCCTCTAACTATATATTAAAATGTTTCAAATATTTTATTTTAGATATATATTTGATTTATTTTATGTTTTATTTTAATTTAACAAAGTTTCATATGAAGTTCTTATGCCCAGAGACCGACAAGGCTCCAACCATTGGCTCTGCCAGGATTATATTACGCCAGGATCTCATGACCACGAATGATTGAGTTGCCTGATTTGGTTACTGCACGGACGAGTCTTGCTGCAACTACTGGACTTGAATAAAAATTTTATTAAATTTTTTCTTGATTTAAATACTTATTAATAAATTTTTTTTTCTTTTGATTACTAATACATAGTTTTACATTTAAACTTTATTAATATTTATAATATTATTAATACAATTGTTGATCTCGCCATGCTGAGAATTCGATAGTCGTTTCCTTTTTGAAAGACTTTTAATAAAAAATTCATTTTATTTGTTAATAATCTTCTTTAGTTTAATGGACATTATGATTAAATGGATATTTGTTTTCCCAGTTGGGCAAAATGTTAATTGTTTATTTGAAGTTAGATCGTTGAGTTAGATTAACAAATTCAATTAAGTTCTTATAACCAAAAAAAAAAAATCTTACGCAATTCTATGCAAAGGGTGATAAGCCATTAGATCGGGGCACTTATACTGACTCAGCAAATCCTTTAGGATCGAACACTCGTGCCTTAAGTTGTTTATACATAAATAAGTACATATATAGCTGGGAAATGTCGAATGGCTGAGTTGGCATCTCGGTGCCACTACTGGACTTGTGTCAACTTATATGTATATTTGAATATACATACATATATATGTAGGTATATATATGTATTTGATATAGAAGTACAAGTATAAGAACCGAAGGCAATCAAATGGCCAAGCTCTTTCACATATTTTGATGCGAGCTCCAAGAGCAATGAGACGATCAATTGAAAATTTGAACTTTAACTGTAATCAGAAATTTAAATGAATGCCCCAAGGCGTTTGGCAAGTCAGTCAAGCTCGGGCCATCGAGCTATCAAGATCGTTAGTAGAACAAGATACAATATACTATATATATATATTTATATTGATATTGAGTGCATATATATATATATATAGATAAAGGATCAATTTAATAGTAAGGTGTGAAAAATAAGTGTACTTAAGTTGAAGCATAAAGGAGCTCTGACTTTTTTAATTGATATATCAAGTATCTGTATCTGTATATGTATATAATTATATGTATTATATATAGTTATTCTATTACTTGTTAACCCTGAGAGGTCAAAGCAAAAAAAAAAAAAAAAAAAACAAAAAATGATGAGAGAAAATCTTACCGCACTTGGTCAGTGTTTGCTTAATTGAATTAACCTTTTTTGCCGTCTCGTCTGACATATGTATGTATAAATATATATATATATATAATAATAATAATTGAAGCAGAGTAAGACTACAAGTTGCAGTAACAAAGTAAAGAATTTATTTATTTTTTTTATTCTCTATTAAGCATATCGATAGCCAGTTAAATAATATTTAAGAAATGATTTATGAAATTTACGTTCGATCTTCCTTTTGGTTAGATTTATTAACGAAGAAGATGGATCGCGATGACATCACTTCGACATCGGGTGAAGCTAAATCACTGGAAGAGATACCATTAGCAGCTGGCTTGGAACCATCTCCACCAATAAGCTTTTGGCGTTTATTTCGTTTCACCACATGGGGCGAACTAATTTGGTTATTTATTGGTTTTATCATGTGCTGCATCAAGGCACTAACATTGCCAGCTGTTGTCATTATATATAGTGAATTCACATCCATGTTGGTGGATCGTGCCATGGATTTTGGTACAAGTTCAACAGTTCATGCCTTACCCCTATTTGGGGGTGGTAAAATATTGTAAGTAATAAAGATAAGTATACATAAATATTCCAATGGAAATGATTCTTTATCTCTATATATATATATATATGTATGGATACATATAGGACCAATGTCACACGAGAGGTGAATAATGCAGCATTATATGATGATTCCATATCCTATGGCATATTACTCACAATTGCATCGGTTGTTATGTTCATATCGGGCATTTTTTCGGTGGATATATTCAATTTTGTTGCCCTACGTCAGGTGACACGTATGAGAATTAAATTATTTACTGCAGTCATGAGACAGGATATTGGTTGGCACGATTTGGCCAGTAAACAGAATTTTGCTCAAAGTATGACTGAGTAAGTATAAAGATATCAAATATATATATCTATATATATATATATGTATTGATTAAATTTGTAGCGATATTGAGAAAATACGTGATGGCATGTCTGAGAAAGTGGGACACTTTCTATATCTAATTGTCGGTTTCATTATAACTGTGGCCATATCCTTTGCCTATGGCTGGAAATTAACCCTAGCTGTTAGTTCCTATATACCATTGGTAATTGTTGTTAACTATTATGTGGCCAAGGTGAGTCAATTATTATACATATATATATATCTTATTTTTTCCATATATTAACTATTTTATCGATCAGTATCAAGGTAAATTGACTGCACGTGAACAGGAATCATATGCAGGAGCTGGCAATTTGGCCGAAGAGATATTAAGTGCCATACGCACAGTGGTTTCATTTGGTGGTGAAAAATCGGAAGTACAACGTTTTGAAAATTTTTTGGTCCCAGCTCGTAAGGCCAGTCAATGGAAGGGGGCATTCTCTGGTCTCTCGGATGCTGTATTAAAATCAATGCTCTTCCTATCCTGTGCTGGTGCCTTTTGGTATGGCGTTAATCTTATTCTAGATGATCGTGGTGTCGAGGATAAAGAATATACACCAGCTATCTTAATGATTGTAAGTTGTAATGCAAAAGATATTGAATATATATATATATATATATATATATTTTTTTTTTTATTATTTTATTTAGGCATTCTTTGGCATTATTGTTGGAGCCGATAATATTGCAAGAACTGCACCATTTTTAGAGAGTTTTGCCACTGCTCGTGGCTGTGCCACAAATTTATTTAAGGTCATCGATATGCCATCTAAAATAGATCCTCTATCAACAGATGGTAAATTGTTGAACTATGGTCTGAGGGGTGATGTTGAATTTCAGGATGTCTTCTTTCGTTATCCCTCACGTCCCGAGATTATAGTTCATCGTGGCTTAAATATTAAGATACGTGCTGGTCAGACAGTTGCCCTTGTCGGTTCATCGGGTTGTGGCAAATCCACCTGTGTTCAATTGTTACAAAGATTCTATGATCCAGTTTTTGGTTCGGTTCTATTGGATGAATTGGATATTAGAAAATATAATATACAATGGTTACGTTCAAATATTGCTGTT
Organism: Drosophila sturtevanti; assembly: GCA_018150375.1. Lineage (NCBI taxonomy): Eukaryota > Metazoa > Arthropoda > Insecta > Diptera > Drosophilidae > Drosophila > Drosophila sturtevanti. Next base: position 6,255,007 of record JAECWJ010000688.1, on the reverse strand, counting down.
GTGGGTCAAGAGCCAGTACTTTTCTTAGGTTCCATAGGTAATGATTGCATTTTTTTTTTTTAATTTAATGAATTTAATTTAATATTTTAATCATTTGATTTAAGCACAAAATATTAGCTATGGTAAACCGAATGCCACACAAAAGGAAATTGAGGCAGCAGCCACTCAAGCGGGTGCCCATGAGTTTATAACCAATTTGCCAGAGGTCAGATGAATGAAATGAAATTTGAATATATATATATATATATGTATGTATGTACATATTCTTCTCTTAGAGCTATCGGACTACGATAGGTGAACGTGGTTCTCAATTATCTGGTGGCCAGAAGCAACGCATTGCCATTGCCCGTGCTCTTATACAGAATCCAAAGATTCTTTTACTGGATGAGGCTACCTCGGCTCTGGACTATCAATCGGAGAAGCAAGTGCAACAAGCTTTGGATTTGGCCAGCAAAGGACGCACTACCATAGTGGTATCTCATCGTTTATCTGCCATACGTGGAGCGGATAAAATCGTTTTCATACATGAGGGTAAAGTATTGGAGGAGGGTTCACATGATGATCTAATGGCATTGGAAGGTGCCTATTATAATATGGTACGAGCGGGTGATATCAATATGCCCGAGGATATAGAAAAAGATGAGGATATTGATGAAGCTAAACGTAAGTACATTTAATATATGTAATTATATTATATTATTATATTATTATTTTTTTATTATTTTCCAGGCAATAGTATGGCATTGTATGAGAAATCTTTTGAGACAAGTCCATTAAATTTTGAAAAGAATCAAAAGAATAGCGTACAATTTGATGAGCCGATTGTGAAAACGATAGCAAAGGATACGAATGCCCAAGTGCAAAGTGATCCTGTTGAGAAACCAAATTTCTTTCATATATTCGCTAGAATTGTTCGGCTTTCCCGTCCCGAATGGTGTTATCTAATATTGGGTGGTATTAGTTCAATAGCTGTCGGTTGTCTATATCCGGCATTTTCCATTATCTTTGGTGAATTTTATGCTGCACTGGCTGAGGAAGATGCCAGTGTGGCATTAAGTCGGACTGCTGTATTATCCTGGTCCTGCCTTGGATTGGCTGTCATAACTGGATTGATATGCTTCCTTCAGACATATTTATTCAATTATGCTGGCATATGGTTAACCACACGAATGCGATCGATGGCCTTTAGGGCAATGGTTAGTCAGGAGATAGCCTGGTTTGATGATGAACAGAATTCGGTGGGTGCTTTATCAGCTCGATTATCTGGAGAGGCGGCTGGTGTCCAGGGTGCCATCGGTTATCCATTGAGTGGAATGATTCAGGCATTATCCAATTTCATATCGGGTGTCACTGTCTCCATGTATTATAATTGGAAATTGGCCTTATTATGTTTGGCAAATTGTCCCATTATTGTTGGTTCTGTCATATTGGAAGCCAAGTGAGTATAGGATATACTATATATATATTTAAATTTAAAAAAAAAATCGATATTCCATGATCTTTAAGGATGATGTCAACGGCACTCGTTAGGGAGAAACAGGTTTTGGAAGAAGCCTGTCGCATTGCCACCGAATCCATTGTCAATATCCGGACAGTTGCTGGTTTGAGACGTGAAGCAGATGTTATAAAGGATTATACGGATGAAATACAACGTGTGGAGATACTTATTAGACAGAAATTGCGTTGGCGTGGCATATTGAATTCAACGATGCAGGCATCCGCCTTCTTTGCCTATGCTGTGGCTCTATGTTATGGCGGTGTTCTGGTCTCAGAAGGACAATTACCCTTTCAGGATATTATCAAGTAAAATGCAACAAAAAAAAAAAAAAAAAAAAAAGAGGAAGGAGGAAGGAGGAAGGAGGAAAGGAAACAATACAATAACATTTTATTATATATTTTAGAGTATCGGAAACTCTTTTGTATGGTTCTATGATGTTAGCCCAATCCTTGGCCTTTACACCAGCTTTCACTGCCGCTTTGGTGGCTGGTCATCGTCTATTCCAAATTCTTGATCGTAAACCACGAATCGTATCACCCATGGGAACTATTAGGAATACCTTGGCCAAACAATTGAATCTCTTTGAGGGTGTACGCTATCGTGATATTGAATTCCATTATCCCACACGACCAGATGCTAAAATATTAAACGGTTTCAATTTGGAGGTTTTTCAAGGACAGACAGTTGCCCTGGTAGGACATTCAGGATGTGGTAAATCTACATGTGTTCAGCTATTGCAGCGCTACTATGATCCGGACAGTGGTTCAATTGTGAGTTAATTAAGAACAACAACAATTAACTTATTAATTCTACATTCTGCTTATATGTATGTACATATGTAGCACATTGATCACGATGATATCCAACATGATTTAACATTGGAAGGTGTACGAAGTCGATTGGGTATTGTCTCACAGGAGCCAACACTTTTTGAACGTTCCATTGCTGAGAATATTGCCTATGGTGATAATCGTCGTTCGGTATCAATGGCCGAGATTATTGCCGCTGCCAAGAGTGCCAATGCACATAGTTTCATTATATCCTTACCCAATGGCTATGATACACGAATGGGTGCACGTGGCACACAATTATCGGGTGGACAGAAGCAACGTATTGCCATTGCTCGTGCCTTGGTTAGGAATCCAAAGATATTACTATTGGATGAGGCGACATCCGCTTTGGATTTGCAAAGTGAACAATTGGTACAACAGGCTTTGGATTCGGCATGTTCGGGTCGAACTTGCATTGTGATTGCCCATCGTTTATCAACTGTACAAAATGCCGATATTATATGTGTTGTTCAAGGTGGTGAAGTTGTTGAACAGGGTAATCATATGCAACTAATTGCACAGGGTGGCATATATGCCAAATTGCACAAGACTCAAAAATCGAATTAAATTCATTTACACCAAATATAAATCAAATAATTGAAAATAATGGATTAAATGTTATAAATGTTAAGTTAATTACATATGCATACATACATACAACATACAACATACATACAACATACATACAGATATACATACACACATATAGCACTGCTTGATTGCCAATGTTAACTATAATTCTAACGGAAATTTCCATAAATGTTAAATTTAAATTCAATGTTAACTTTTTGTTTAATTATAACATTTTAAAGAAATATCAAAAGAACTTTTCGATTTAATAAAGTTATTCATTTATTTATATATATATTTGTTTTCTATAAAATAATCTAAATCTTACATCTATGATTATCAGTTAAATATATCAGTTAAATATATATTTTAATCATAAATTGACATAACTAATTGTTTTTTTTTTTTGTTTTTTGCTCATGACTTAAATATTTTTCTTTTTGTATTTGTAAGCACGTGTAATGTATTTAATTGATTTTAAATAAAACTATTTTTCACATAATTCATTGACTTTCAATTGGCATTAGATAGAATTATTAGATTAGATTGGTTAGAAAAAGAAAATAAAATAAATCATATATGTTGAATACAATATTTGCATTTTTTATTGTTGACTATATCTTATCGTTTTTTTGTTATGTATATCTTATCTATTCATTTCTACGTCTTGACTTGCCTGAATTTTTTTCTCGGGCATCAATCTTACATCATTATCCACTCCGACATCTTATCATATATGCAATATAGTACCCAATATAGTTTATTTGTCGCCAAAAGTCATGGTCAATGCCATATAAACTAAACGAGAACAAGTTCTTTGGCAATATTTTAGAACTATGTTGAAATTAAAAATTTATTAATTCAGTGTAAATAAACAATTTTATGCAAATATGAATTTAAATAAAACTTGAACTCCTATGAATTGTTTACATTTGGTTTAATAATAAATAAAAGTGACCAAAAAACGATCTAATTGAATTATATAGAGATTCAGTCAGTCAGTTCGATATAGGAAATTAAATAAATATAGCAATGTTATGGTTAGATGTCTTAGAGGAAGGATCGCTTTACAGAATTATGCAGGAATTTAAAAAAATATTTTTTGTTTTTAAATAGACCTTTATATTGACCCAAGTTTTACACGTTTTGTTTTGTGTATTTGGATATTTTTTGCAAGTCATTTGCTAAAAACCTTGAGCAAAATCAATTCAATTGATATTAATCAAATGCCATCATAGAATTTGAACTGTACAATGTTAGACGAACCAAACGAACTTTCCAATAAAATTTAAAACAAAAAAAAAAAAAACAAATAGATGATGCCTCTCTCTCTCTCTTTCTTTCATTCTCTCTTTCTCCACCTACCCCCCCCCACCTTCTGTCTTTCTCAATCTTTCACTCTCTCTTTCTATCTCTTTAAATCTCTCGACGTTTGTGAATTGATAAAAGTCGAACGCCTTTGGCGGTTTATACATTAGTTCAAGTCTGCAATTCAAAGGGAAAACATCAAATGTGACAAGTTTTAAGTGGAAAAATCTTTAGAATTTCTTCTTCTTCTTTTTTACCCTCACCCACCCCCCCCCACATTTTGTTCTTTTTTTTTTAATTGAAAAGTGGAAAACGAAATAATTAACAAGCAACAACAACAAAAAGGAAAAGAAAATAAATAAGAAAATCCAAAGAGGAAAACATAAAAGAATAAAAAGGAGAAAGAAAATAAAGTCAGAAATTAATAAAGTTAATTGGAGTCGCTTGGTGGTGATCGAAGCAAAAGTGAAAATTTTCCAAAAAAAAAAAAAAAGAAAAAAAAAAAACTAATAATTTTCTATTTGTGTCTAGCATTTGGGCACTGCGTGGTGTATTTATTTAAACGTTTATTAACTATTAATTGACCTTTCTGGTCAAATAGTTAAAACCGCTTTCAATGCCAATAGAAGCTAATGGAAACGACACCATCAACGATGACGAGGTACAAAATATGGAGGACACCTCGAAAGGAAAAAATGAAAAGAAATCAAAAGAGAAGGATACAAAATTGCCAATGACAAATTATTTTCAACTATTTCGTTATGCCACTCTATCGGATTATATTCTATTGATCCTTGGTGTTATATCGGCAATGCTACAATCTCTGGTCTATCCAATTGCTATTGTTGTATATAGCGAATTGGTTGCTATGTTTATTGATCGTACTTTGGGCGTGGGAACAAGTTCAAATACTATAGCATTGCCTTTATTTGGTGGCGGTAAAATATTGTAAGTATCAAGTCAATATAAGGAAATACAAAAGGCGAAACTTATCAATTCAATCCAATCGAATCAATCAATTTAGGACCAATGCAACTGTGGAAGAGAATATGCAAGAGTTGCGCAAAGATAGTGTCTCATTTGGTATACTTATAACCTTGGATTCCATATTGATGTTAATATCCGGTATTGCCTATGTTGATATATTCAATCGTTTGGCTCTACGGATAACGGTACGTTTGCGTCGTGAATTTTTTAAGGCAACTTTAAGACAGGAAATCGGTTGGCATGACATGTCAAAAGATCAAAATTTTGCTGTAAGAATAACAGAGTGAGTATCAAATACCTAAAAATTAATCAAAATTAATTTCAAAATTTTCTTTTTTGGTCTTCGTTTCTAGTAATATGGAGAAAATTCGAAGTGGCATTGCCGAAAATTTGGGACATTATGTGGAGATTCTATGTGAAGTTGTTATATCTGTTGTCTTATCCTTTGTCTATGGTTGGAAATTGGCATTGGCCATTGTTGCTTATATACCCCTAACCATGGTAGTTAACTCTGTGGTGGCTCATGTAGGTGCAATCGGAAAATTTCACATTTCATCTAATTAATATTTTAATTTTCATCTGGCAGTATCAAGGTAAACTGACTGCCCGGGAACAGAATGCCTATGTGAAAGCGAGTTCTGTTGTGGAAGAGGTAATCGGTGCCATTCGAACTGTGGTGGCATTTGGTGGGGAACAATTGGAATCGCAACGTTATGATTCTCTATTGCATCCAGCTCTCAAGGCTGGTAAATTGAAAGGTGTCTTCTCTGGTCTTAGTGATACGGTAATGAAGGCCATGATGTTTATAGTCGGTGCAGGGTCCTTTTGGTATGGTGCAAATTTAATATTGTATTATAGAGATGAGAATATACCCATTGAGGAGCGGGAATATACACCGGCTGTGGTTATGATTGCCATATCAGGAATTATAGTTAGTGCTAATCAATTATCACGTACTTCATCATTTCTGGAAACATTTGCCATGGCACGTGGTTCCGCATCAGCCATTTATGAGGTAATTGATCGTATTTCATCAATCGATCCACTCTCCAAGGCTGGCAAAATTTTGAATTATGGTCTAAAGGGTAACATTGAATTCCGTGATGTATTCTTTCGATATCCGGCAAGAGAGGATGTTATTGTATTAAGAGGCTTAAATATCACAATACAGGAGGGTCAAACAGTGGCACTAGTTGGTTCATCGGGTTGTGGTAAATCAACATGTCTTCAGCTCTTGCAACGCTTCTATGATCCAGTTTTTGGTCAGGTTTTCCTAGATGGAGAAGATGTTAGAAAGTATAACATAAATTGGCTAAGATCAAATATGGCTGTAGTGGGACAAGAGCCAGTACTCTTTCAGGGTACTATTGGTATGTATTTAAATAAAAGTATATATTATCTATAGTATATATATTATCTCCTCCCTTCTATCTATCTATTTGTCAGGTGAAAATATACGTCATGGCAAACCAGATGCTACCAATAAGGATATGGAAGATGCCGCTAAGGCAGCCAATGCCCACGACTTTATCATAGCTCTGCGAAAGGTAAAAATTTAAAATTAAAATTTTTTTTAATCGAAAGATAATTGCTGCTGATCCCCAATTATTAGGGCTATGACACGGATATCAGTGAAAAAGGTGTCCAATTATCAGGTGGGCAACGACAACGTATAGCCATTGCCCGTGCCCTTATACAAAAGCCAAAGATTCTTTTACTGGATGAGGCCACCTCCGCCTTGGACTATCATTCGGAGAAACTAGTTCAATCCGCTCTAGATAAGGCCTGTAAGGGTCGCACCACATTGGTGGTATCCCATCGTTTATCGGCCATCAGATATGCAGATCTTATTATCTATATTGAGAATGGCAAATCTGTTGAACAGGGAACACATGAGGAATTAATGAAACTACAAGGATATTATTATAAAATGATAACAGTACATTCCTATGATGATAATGCTGAAGATATGCTTAGCCAATTGGAAGAGGATGAAGAACGAAAAATCTCAATTGATAATCCAGAACTATATACAAGAAATCAGTCAATTGTATCATTGGGCAAGAATATGGAATTTCAAATGAAACATTTAAATGGTTTAACCCAATTAAATGATGAATCTATTAAAGAGAAGGATAAGCATTCATCTAATTATATAAAGACATTCTTTCGTGTCCTATCTTGGTCACGTCCAGAATGGAGTTTTCTGATCATTGGAGCAATATGTGCTGGCTTATATGGTATCACAATGCCAGCATTTTCCATTGTTTTGGCCGAATTATATGGTTCATTGGCCAAGCCCACAGATGAAGAAGTTTTAGATCAAAGTGCAACAATGTCGATAATATCTCTTGTTATTGGTATATGTGCGGGTATTGTTTGTTTTATACAAACATATTTTTTCAATTTGGCTGGCGTTTGGCTTACCATGAGAATGCGGTTAGTAGTTATTTAAAAATTATCTCATCTACATAATACAAATTAATTTTGTTTAATTAATTTCATAGATCGAAAACCTTTGGTGCCATTATGCAACAGGAAATGGGCTGGTTCGATGAGAAGGATAATAGTATTGGTGCTATATCGGCTCGTCTATCGGGCGATGCGGCTAGTGTCCAAGGGGCCATTGGTTTTCCATTGAGTAATATATTGCAAGCATTTACCAATTTTGTTTGCAGCATTTCTATAGCATTTCCCTATTCCTGGGAATTGGCATTAATATGCCTAAGTACATCACCATTTATGATTGCATCGATTGTTTTTGAGGCCAGATTTGGTGAGAAATCCGCATTGAAAGAGAAGGCGGTACTCGAGGAGACCAGTCGAATAGCCACCGAAACTATAACCCAAATAAGAACCGTGGCCGGTTTACGCCGAGAAGAGGAATTGATTAAAGTGTATGATCAACAAGTGATTAAATATGAGAAAGAAATAATGGGACGCTTAAAATGGCGAGGTCTTGTCAATTCATTGGGTAAAACCTTAATGTTCTTTGGCTATGCAGTTACATTAACCTATGGCGGACATATGTGTGCCGATGGTAAAATTGAATTTGAAACAATTATGAAGTAAGTTCAATTTATTATCATAAACAAAATTGATTTAATATGTATATATGTATTTGATTTAAAACAGAATAGCCAATACCATGTTATATGGTCTATTCATTTTGGCCCAATCTCTGGCATTTACACCGGCATTTAATGCAGCATTGTTATCGGCAAATCGCATGTACGAGATGATAGATCGTAGCCCTTTAATACAATCACCAAAAGCTAATGAAATCGGCAATGGGAATACAATACGAAATAAAACGAATGTTGTTGATCAGGGTGTTAGCTATCGGGAGATTAATTTCTCTTATCCCTCCCGTCCCAATCAACGTGTATTTGAGAACTTTAATTTGGATGTGACCCAAGGGCAAACAGTGGCATTGGTGGGAGCATCTGGTTCTGGCAAATCCACATGTGTTCAGCTATTAATGCGCTACTATGATCCAAATGGTGGAAAAATTGTAAATACAAATGCATATTAATTATATTATTATTATTATTATTATATGTTGTTATTATAATTTATCATTTTCAATTTCAGCTTATTGACCAGGAGAATATACATCAGGATATGGGATTGAAAACGTTAAGACGTCGCCTGGGTATTGTCTCACAAGAGCCTTCACTATTTGAGAAAACGATCGGTGAGAATATTGCCTATGGTGATAATTCCCGAGAAGTGCCAATGCAACAGATTATCGATGCAGCAAAAATGGCTAATGCTCATGATTTTATTATGTCCTTACCATCGCAATATGATACTGTTTTGGGCTCAAAAGGCACTCAATTATCGGGTGGACAAAAGCAACGTATTGCTATAGCCAGAGCTATGGTAAGAAATCCAAAGATACTTCTCTTAGATGAGGCTACATCGGCTCTAGATTTTCAAAGTGAAAGGGTAAGTGATGACGAGAGCTTAAATAATTTGAAAAATAAATTTAATTGTTTTTTTGTTCGATCAGGTGGTGCAACAGGCCTTGGATTCGGCATGTTCGGGTCGTACTTGCATTGTTATTGCCCATCGTTTGTCGACGGTACAGAATGCCAATGTAATATGTGTAATACAAGCTGGACGTATTGTGGAACAGGGTTCACATTCTCAGCTTTTGTCCAAAAATGGAATTTACGCCAAATTATATCGCAGTCAAACGAAAAACACATGAAGAGGAAGAAGTGAACATTTTATCACATTTGCAGCCAATACACAAACCTTTGCCCCCTAGAGTATGCATGAAATATTAATATTAATTCAGCCAATAGATATCAAATGGAATCAATTGTATTAAAGAATTTAAATTTACCATTTTTCTTCTTCTTTTTGTATTAGATTAATAATTCTGTGGTCTAGTTTAATTAAATATTTCACATATACAATTACGGATTGAGTACGTTTAAATCTTTCACATTCGGTACTCTCTTTTTTTCCTACTCTTTCAGACTATTTGTTATCTTATCTTGCAAACAATTTTATCATCCCCAATTGTTTGGATTTTAAGTTTTTAATTGGTTATGACTTTAGCCGCATTACCTTAATAATCGTGATCAAATTCGGGTGGCAATGCTCCATAAATGTTTTATTATTTGCTTTCTTGCCTTTTCGTTGGGTTGGTGCCTGAATCTGAAATTGAGATTGAATAATTTATACTATATACCACATTTTCAGTGGCTATACAAACATCTCCGATTTGTCCATCGCCAACAAGTTGTGCTCCTGTAAATGACTCGACAGCAATTTGCCTCTTAGATGAAAGTGAGGGCTGTATACGGAAGTATCCATCAAAATGTCATTTAGATATTGCGGCCTGTTTGAAAGGAATACGTGAGTGAAAATAATATACAAATATTGCATCAGCAAATATGTTTCTATCTAATTAAAGATTATACAAATTACGATAATGTATATTGCTCAATGGAGACATATATTTGTGAAGTAAATCCAACATATGCACGCTGGACCATATTCTTTGGCCATGAGACTAATTAACTAACATCTGCTTCAATATGAATAATAAATTTATTACTTTTATGACCTCCAAAACACTTTACAATCTCTTGGTGTGGGAAACTTAAAGCGCGTTTTCCCTTACACATGGTTGGTGTCAAGGCTAATAACTTAAACATCACGTTCCACATATGTAAACAATCAAATCTATGTACATATTTTAATTAAATTACTGAATTGGACTAGCACATAAATATGATTGTTAAAACATTTTCTTTATTGGTTGCAATCTTAGTAATAAAAATTAAGTTTGAGGTTGCTCATTGTAAAAGTAGTTTTAAACAAAATTTCCAAATAATCGAAGACACAAACCTTTTAGCGAGTACTTAACAGAATGTAATAAACTGTTATGTTAAATTCGATGCCCACCACCATTGCCAATTGCATGCACATTCGAATGTGGGAAAAAAGGAGGCCATGTTAAATTTTGTTAAGATTTATATTTCTAATCAGTGGCGTAGCTAGATAACCTAGGGCCCTGGGGCAAATAAAAAATTGGCCCCACTGCTATCAAAATTGGTAAGGTTTTATGAAGTAAAATTATTAAATATACAAATACTGTAAAAATGCTAAGCTACCTTATCATCAGCTCTTTTCCATGCATTGCAGGGCAGGTAATAAAAATATTAAACACTAACAACATAAATTACAATTATTTTAATAATTGGAGTAGGTATTGGGCAATAAAACGAAATAGAACAGATTCAAGGGTTTATTATAAAAATATCGAACCTACTTACTGACTAAATAGCTATTATAATCACAATCTTTTCCTAGCTTTAGTTTTCGCAAAAGTATCAATAACTTCGGTTAAATTCAGACTTGATGCGGTTTTGTTCTCAATTGCTATTAGCGATAAATGTCGGAGTCGAGTTTGGCCCATACTGTTTCTTAAATAATTTTTTATTATTTTTAATTTGCTGAATGACCTTTCAGCTGCTGCAGAAGTGACAGGAATTGTAAAGAATAATAACATTGCTGTAAATACTTCCGTTAGATCGCATTCTAGCACTCCATATTTGCTCATTATTTCCTTACATAATTGGTGAACAGTCCATGCTTGAGTTAATTGAGGTTAATTTTGAAAACAGGAGAAATTTTTAAAAGTTGAGTTCGATTTGGATTTTCTGGTTAGAATTCGAGGGCCCCCTGAGCTTGAGGGCCCCGGGGCACTGCCCCGCCTAGCCCCTTAGTAGCTACGCTACTGTTTCTAATAAGGATAATTCTCAGGATAACATTAAACACATGGCAACTGACAAGTTCCATAATATAAACTAAAACAGAGAATAAAATACACATATTGGACATGATTTTTCATAGTGTACTTTTTCGAATCTATTTAAATCTGTAAGACAACTTTGATAAAATTCCAGGAGAACAACCACTTGATACTAGTTCTGATTTTTTGATATGCTTGTGATTTTTTAACTGAACAGAATTCATAAAGTGATTGTACATTGTACATAAATTCAACAAGAATAAATTGAGAAAATGGAATTACCCACAATTGTTTCATTTCTCAATGAATTTCTTTTCTCAATTTCCGGCTATATATTATGAAGCGATTGTATCTACACTATTTTACAACTTTCTAGTTTTTCGATATAATTTGCAATGGTGCTCTCTCTCTCTCTCTCTCTCTCTCTCTTTCACCCCTCTTTTGTTTAATGTAAATAGTTTTATGGGAACCGAAAAATCATTTCAAGTTAGGAATCGGTATATACATACTATATGTATATAAATGTTATGTGGTACATATGTTACATATGTTTGATATGCGTGCAAAATTCTTATCATTTCTTGGTAATAAATGATAAATAACAAGAACAAAGAAGTTCTTTTATCATGTGAAATGGCCGTGTTGTCTTTTACACATTGACATCTAATGCAAATTTTTGTTTCTTTCTTACATATATATGTATATACAAGCATAAAGAAGTCTATAAATGCCGACCTTGCAATCAAAAGATTTCAGTTTCAGCCCAAAAGCAGTAACATGAAGTTCCATGGTGTTGTGTGGATATTATTGATAATAGGGCGACCACTTTGGGCTCGCTTTCAAGTAGGTTTTTGTTTGTTTGTTTTTTTTTTTTTATATTTTTTAAATAAAATTTTTTGGGCATAACAATATATATAGTATGATTTGATTTTCTACATTTTTAATTGAAGGATGGCTTTATGTTCAAGACATCGATTTGTGAGGGTAAAGATGGTGCCTTGTTGCCAATGTTTGGAACATGTCGTGGATATTACATATGTAACAATGGCAATGCTGTTGTGGGATCCTGTGACGAAATAAGTCGATTTAATCCACTTACCTTACATTGCGATGAGGCAAATAATGTTGATTGCATGTACGAGACGGATGATAAACAAGTTAACTATCAAGAATCCCAAAATGTGGAAAGTGATGAGGAAGAGTACGTAGAAGACCAGCAAAAGATTGATGAGGAGGAAGATGAGGAGGTAGAAGGAGAAGAGGAGTATATTGAGGAACCAACGACAACTGTCAAACCAAAAAAGCGACCGCAGAAGACCAAAGCAAATACCAATAATATTTGCATGGGTAAACGTAATGGTTATGCCTTACCCAAAATGGATTCATGCAGCGAATACTATGTCTGCAAATCGCAGCGAAGCCAACTCCGACGTTGTCCCGGCCAACAGCATTTCAGTCCAACTCGCCGACTTTGCCAAAGGCCAAGTGAAGCCAAATGTCAAGTGGCTGAAGAGCCACAATCAAGTCCACCCATTACAGGTGGCTTTTGCTCAGATGAAAGTGAGAGCGCCCTTGTACCCCATACAAGTGATTGTAGCAAATTTATGCTTTGCAGTAATATGATGTTTCTGGTTATGGATTGTCCAATTGGTTTACATTTTAATGCCGAATCAGGTCGATGCGATTATCCGAAAATTGCCAATTGTCAAGTGGAAAAAACGAAATCGAAATCTAAACTTAAATCGCAGAATCGTAAATCAAAGAAGCGTCATTTATTGTAATTTAAGCGACTTCAATCAATTCAATTAATAAAATCGAAATTGGTGAATTTTATGCAAAAAAATTTACTTGTTTTTAGTTATCTAAAAAAAAAAAAAACCAACAATTTTGTTTTATTATCATTTTGGAAAGGCTCATTTAGCAAGTTTGTTAAAATGAAATATTGATAAAATTATTTTAACATTTTATAACGTTTTTTAACATTTTTTTAATATTCGTTAAAGGTAAGCATAGTTAGGCCGCAATTCGGGCTTTTTGCAATTTACAACACTGATTTTTATATTTGTTTAAATTGAAATGGATTAGAAATGCATATGTTCTTTATATCTATGCAAGTCTACCTTTAGTTCCTGAAATCATTTCCATTTTGTAGAACCAAAATTTTGAACTTAAGTCATGGATCGTTAAAAGAAATCAAATCAATTAAATGTTTTTGATACAGATGGAATTGTGGAATAAAAATAAAAAAAAAATTTTGTCATCAAAAATATATATTTACATACAAAGTATATATGTACATATGTACATCTCTAACTAATTGAGGGTCATTTTCTCAACTATATGGAATCTTACCATCTCTTTTAATCATATATGTACATACATATGTATTGGTTCGGATCTCTTTTTCAAAAAATGAACCATAAAATCTGATAAACTATTTTCAAAGTTAAATAAAAGTCAGTATAAATGCGCAGCTTCAATTATTTATATTATAATCAAAAAAAAAAGTATTATTAGTTTAGCAATTTACATTAGCTGGATAATCGCAAGATTTGATTTGCGGATTGTACACCAATCCTCCGGGACATGGGACCTGCACCTCGCATTCGCATTGACACACTACATAGGATGTACTACAAGCATCATCGGCCACACCAGAGAACATGGCACCATCCTTTTGACCAACACAACGTCCATGACTCTCACAATATGTACCCGAGGGACCCGCAGATGGACCACTTGGTGGTGGACTACCATCATCACACTGAACATTCTCGGGGAAATCACAGGATTTTGTCTCATTGTTATATTGCAGATTGTTGGGACAGTTTTGTTCGTACTTATATCCGTGCACACATTGGATAAATGCCGAACAATTGTCGGCTACTGGTCCAATCCAGTTGTCTGGCAAATCACAGCACTCGGGATCACAGGTTTTATTAAGGCACACGCCATCGTAATCGTAGACACATTTAGTGACATTGAAATATGTAAGATCGGGGCACTTTTGTGCCACCCATTTGTTGTTGGAGCACAGCAAGTAACCGGCACAATCTGCGGCATTCACTTTGATATCGCCCTCAGTACAGATAGTATTATTGCCATTGCCATTGTCAATGCATTCACCATTATCAATTTCGCATAAGGATTTATCACCATTCCAGTATTGACCAGTTGGGCACTTCTTCGAAACGTATTTTCCATTGACACAGATGAGATACTGGGTACAATTGCTGCTATCTGATTTGGTGGAATTTTCAGCACAATCCAAGCAAACTCCATCTTCATCTGGTGTGCAAACATGGCGATTCTCATCGAAATAGGCACCATCGGCACATACCTTGACCACCCATTTGTTATTCTCACATTGCAAGTAACCGGCACAATCGGAGGGATTCACTTTGATATCGCTCTCAGTACAGATAGTATTATTGCCATTGCCATTGTCAATGCATTCACCATTGTCAATTTCGCATAAGGATTTATCACCATTCCAGTATTGACCTGTTGGGCACTTCTTCGAAACGTATTTTCCATTGACACAGATGAGATACTGGGTACAATTGCTGCTATCTGATTTGGTGGAATTTTCAGCACAATCCAAGCAAACTCCATCTTCATCTGGTGTGCAAACATGGCGATTCTCATCGAAATAGGCACCATCGGCACATACCTTGACCACCCATTTGTTATTCTCACATTGCAAGTAACCGGCACAATCCGAAGGATTTACCTTAAGATCTCCTTCCTTACATGTAGAGTTATTGTTATTATTATTGCATTGACCCTCATCTACATCACACCGTCTCTTATCGGCGTTCCAGTAGTCGCCATCTGAGCATGATTTCGTTACATATTTGCCATTAGTACAAATACGATATTGGGTACAGTCATCGAGATCTGGCTGTGTGCATCCCTCAGTGCAATTTAGACATACTCCATCGCTATCGATGACACACTTTCTGCTTGTTTCATCGAAATATAAACCATCGGCGCAATCCTTGGGCACCCACACATCATTAACACATTCAAGATAGCCAGAACAATCGGAGGGATTCACCTCCAATTGTCCCTCCTGACATTCAACATTTTGGCCATTGCATTGACCTTCATCTTTCTCGCATTGTGTACTATTGTCATTCCAATATAGACCATCGTCACACGATTTCAATACAAATTTTCCAGTGCAACAAACCAAGTATAGGGTGCAATCATAATCAACGGGTTCGGTATCACCATCTTTGCAGCAATCCTCCGCCTTCAGTGATCCTACAAATAGCGAAAGTGCCAAACATAGGGAAAGCACTGCATATGCCAAATGATAGAAAAATAATAAAATTTTTAAAAGAAATTAAAAAAAAATAAAATAACCCCATCTCCTTTTTTTTTTTGTAGTAGATGTTAACGTATTCTTACCATAGTGTGGCTTCATCTTAGCGTTGAGATTTTCAAACTTTAACTGAAGCATCATTGGTCCAAATATCACCTTTTATATTTTCCGGCAATTAAAATAATGAAATGTTTCTTCTATATGCGAGCGCATGTGCCATTGATAAAACGAGGGCATTTTAGTGATAGCATATGGGTACAGTAGTTAAAGTTCTACAGATTTTTATCATCATCTTACATATAAATAGAAAATAATGTTTCTCAAAAAAAAAAAAAAAAACACATAACAAAACAAATCAAAAATTAAAGCAAAAAAAAAAAAAAGAAGCAAAATAATAAAAAAAAAGAATAACAAAAACCAACTCAAAAAGAAAGGAAAAGGAAACATTAAAATTTGTCGATGCTTAGTTCTGCGATTTTTGTACAATTTTTCTATTTTTTCAATTTCCTTTCTGTCGGTGTATTCGTTTATTCATTTTCTTGGCAAACGCGCACAGTAACAATCATCTTTGAGGCAGCCAAAAATGTGGCATGAGGCAGTCAGCATTTACAGTGTAATGAATTGATATACCCTTTCTTGGGCAAAAGTTTTCAATACATAAAAGGAAGCATCTTGAATCAGTGGAGTTAATATAGCCATGTCCGTCTGTCTGGATCCATGGAATTTTATCCGAGATTAATATGTTTACAAGCAGATATTTAACATATTGGCATCTCTTCATTGCAGTCATTGTATATCATCTCGATCAGATGACTATAACATATGGCTTTTATAGAAAAAATTGATCGATTATTGGAATTAACCTCAATACCTTAATTGTTCAAGTGATCGTCATTTGGTCGTCTTTTAATATATAAATAATTTCAACAAGTTTTTTGTTTTAAAATCAGTTGATTATATGTTCATTATATATTCCCGCCGTTCCCGCCGACATTGAGTACACCCTGTACCAAAAAAATGTATTCCATTTGGTTAAACTTTCGATTTGATTTAAAATTTATCTAAAATGCCACAACAGCAAATGCATGCTTTCTCGCTCACTCCTATCATTGATTAAAACTTATACTGCTTGCTGAAATTTACGATGTTCGCAGAAACAGAACATCTTACACTGCTTGCAAAAAACAAAGCACCTAATAAATATTTATACGTATATTTTTAACATTTATTGTTCGATTTCCATCAAATTTCTGCTTTGAAATTCGTTTTTTTTTTTAAATTAAGGGAGGGGATGTGAACATATATACTAGGCAGAAGTTTACCCAAAAATTTCGAAGCTCTTACAGTCTCCGAGATCTGTGTTATGTCTTTATCGAATCGACTGTTCATGGTAATCAAGAATATGGGGGTCGGAAATGCTTCCTTCAGCTTCTTACATAAATTTTAACGACTTAAAAATACATACCCTTTTTCCCCATTGTGTAGAGGCTACTGAAACTTTTTGTTCTTTATAAAGTTTAATTGGAAACATTCTGAAACATCCTATACGAATTATATATATTAAAAAGTTAATTTTTTTGTCTTCAATTTAATGTATGTAATTTCTATTGTAATCTCTATTTGCCTTTTAATTGCTATTTAAAACAGATAATCTGATTTTTCATTTTCGAAATTAAACAGAAACAAAAGTATTTTGACAATATGTATATTGGTATGCTGCTAAAGTATTTTGACACGATTTTAATTACTTTTTCTATATAAATCATTTGCTACAAAGCGAAATGGAATAATTAATTGCAAATTTATATCTTATCAAGTCAAATTAATTATATATATTGACTATATATAATTACAAATACATGATTTTTCTTCAGATTTTTGTATCTGCAATTTTGTTATATAATCTCACTCTATTTAGCAGCCAAATAAAGTTGAAAAATGATTTAAAACTCATATTTTTTCTTTTAAATTCCAGTTAAGAGCAAATTTAGTATTAATTAACCGATAAGGTAAGGCATTTAGTTAATGGTTAGATTGGTTAGATTGGGTACAAAATACATAGATTCGACTGAAATAAAAGAGTAATCAATTGGTCTGGTTCTAAACTGATTTATGAGACCTGCCAGCGATTATAATCAATATTGCTAATCGGATCATTTTCAAATATGTACTATGTACAATAATTTGGTTTATGTTTCTTTTCTTTTCTTCTTTTTTTTTCGTTGTTGTTGTTGTTGTTGTTGGTTTTTCAGTTTTTATTTGATATATTAGTTGGTGGACAACATTTTTAGAGTGTACAATCAACTTTATTTGAATAGTTGCATGTCAAAAGGTCTTGATCCCAATAGAGTCCATCACTACAGGACAATTCGACCTCGCATTCGCATTGACATACCACATAGCCATTACAACTGGTAAGTGAGGGGAATAATGTGCCCTCACGTTGTCCCAAGCAACGTCCATTACTTTCGCAAGCAGTGCCGGATGGACCAGCGCTTGGTCCCGATGGTGCCACATAATCCCATTCACATTTCACATTTTGCGGATAGTCACAGATCTTTGTTTTTGAATCATAGATCAAATTATTTGGACAATTCTGCTCAACGGCACAATTGTAGTTGCATTTGTAGAACTTATTGCAAATCCCATCAACTGGAAATAGTGCTCCTTCCGTTTGATTCTGGCATATGGTGCTTGTGCTATTACATGCCACTTCTGGGACATATCCCTCTGGATAGTCGCATTCATTTGATGTCGCATTGTATACCAAATCGCCAGGACAAATGACATCACTGTTATTATTCACATCGCTGCCGCTGGAGCTTCTATCCCAATCGCATACCTGAGCTGTTTCATTAAATACCGTTAACTCATCGCATGGCATGGCAATGGGACACTGACATTGGCATACAAAATAGCCATTTGTATCTGGATTAGCAAACATTTTACCATCTGGCTGTTTGGCACAAACACTTTGACTACTGCATGTGGTACCCGATGGTCCCACTATAACATCATCGGCAGGATCTGTATCGATATTGTCAGTGTTGTCTGCCTGTGTGCAATCCACCAAATAGGGATAATTACACACATTATATGTTGGATCGAAATATAAGTTGCCCGGACAGGAGGATTCTTGGACACAGCCGTGGGCGCATTGTATAAATTTACCGCATTCTCCATCAACTGGTAACATGGCGCCATCTGGTTTATTGGCGCAATTCGTACGGCTATCGGAACAATAGGAAGGAACTGTGCCAGGAGTGGTAGCTGTTGGCTTGCTAGATCCACCCGATGGTGTTGTTGTAACACCTGGACCATCTGTGACAGTGACATCGGTGCTTGGAACATCGTTTTCAGGAGCATCGGTGCTCGGATCATCAGTTTGTGGTGCATCGGTGCTCGGATCATCGGTTTGTGGTGCATCGGTGCTCGGATCATCGGTTTGAGGTCCATCGGTTTGTGGCACATCCGTAATAAATGGCTCAGTTGAGCCTTTATCGTTGGGAGCACAGGTTGTTGATGTCTTTTCAGTCACTTCCTCCGATTCATTGCATTCATTGGCACAACAGCTGCAAGAGCAACTATCATCGGGAATACCAAATGCCGATAAGCTTAAACAATTGGCACGCCATTGAAAATCGCATTCACCGAGTAAACGATTGAAATGCAGACCCCTGGGACAATTGCCAATTAAGGCTACCTCACGCTCCTGGCATACTACAAATCGTCCACAATGGCTTGATAGGGGCAATCGTGTACCATCCGCTTCCTGTGAGCAAATATCCAATAGCTCACCACCAGCCAAGGGCTGAAGGCTACCACCGACAACAACAAGCAATAAATGTAGACAAATCGATGTAGCTAAATGAAAAATATTCATATTATATTCAAATCATTTCAAGTAAGTAAAGAAAATTGATTATATACATAGGTAGGTACTATTTAACTTACTTTCTTTCCGCATTGTGAGTTGGCCAAAAATTCACGAATAACTAAGCTATAACCTAGGCTAGGCCATGGCATTTATGCTAGTCAAAAAAATATCAAATCAAATAGTGAAATCTTTAAGTCGACTCGACTACTGATTTGATTCTTCTTATCGCTCGTGTAATTGGAAATATTCGTTGCCTGAGCTACTGAATGAAGTGAAAACTTTGCTGTTCCTTTATAATTTTTGGTTTTGTTTTGTTTTTTTTCTCTCCCCCCCCCATTTTTTTTCCATTTTTCTTTTTGGGGGTTTCAAGACAGCTGCCTAATTTATGTGTTTTGACGCAAACTTATCAACGATAAGACATACTAGAGCGGTAGCTAGCGGCACTTGGAAGTACCGCTAGGCATAACAATCGGTAATCAATGCCCGATCACATTATTGACACTTGAAATTAAAAGGCGCTAGAAATTAACTACGATAGTTGAGTAGAATGATATTTCTTGACATTTCATTCTTAAAACTTCCAAAAAAAAAAAAAAAAAAAAAAAAAAAAACTTTAACTAAAATTTTACCCATGCAGAAAAGGGGTGAAAGGGGGGGGAACAAACATAATTTATTTGTTTATTCATTATTACCATTCGTTTGATACCAAGTGTATCGGGGTAATAAAAGAATAATTGTCACATTTTTTTTTTTGTTTTGATAATTAGTATAAATAAAATATATAAGTATATACACTCGTATTTATTTGAGAGATAAATAATATGTAAGTTAATGAAATTATCAATTTATTATTTATTATTATACATATATTTATTTGAATACCCTTCAACATTGAAGTCAATTAATCAGGTTGTCTTAAACATTGTTACCATATGCATGCATATAACAATATATATATATATATGTATGTATATATGTATATTTTAAATTGGGCATTCTCGGAATTGAGCACAATCGCACTGATATGAAAAAATCCCGATAACAATATGATTTTGTTGAACACAAGCCAACAAAAAGTAAATTGTGATGGATTCTTCATATAACCAGACAAAATAGTCAACAGAATTTGGAATTAAAATTACCATGCGTTATAGGAATTATTTAGCTTAATTCTTAAAAGAATAACATATTAATATCTTTAGCCTTAAGATATAATTGTGATTAAATAATCATTGAAAACATTTTGTGCTGTTTCTCTACTTAATAAATCGTTGTAACCTTTTATTGGGTAAACTGAATTTGGCATTTGCTTTTTGACCTACCAGGAATTTCATTCAACATACTATATATCTTTATGATCCCTTTCACTTATTATATGTATTGATTGTAATTATATCTGTCATCAAATTTTTTCTCATCTTTTCCATTCCATTTCACTCTAAACTCTCCATATATTTTGTCGTCCTTTGAGTTTTCTTTTTTCTATCCTTTTTTCATTTTATAAGTTCTTTCTAATTTAGTTTGGGTTAACTTTAAATTATATTGTTACAAATTTCAGTTTAAGCCTTTTCTGTCGTCGCAATAAAAAAAATCAAAAGAAAAGGAAAGAAAAGAAAATGAATGAATGAAAGAAAATTGTGACATGACAATATGTACAGTTATATATGGAAGAAGAAGATACATAGATGAGATAGACTGCGGTGACAGGCTTCCTGCTTCGCGGCTTAGTTAGAGACCATCATCGGTGTCATCATCATCATTATTATCATTATCATTATCATTAACATTATCATTCTCATCATCATGTATGTATGTTCATCATATATTTGTTAAGTGAAACCCAAGCCAAAGCAATTCTAATTATTCAAATGCAAATACATACTAAAGTACGCTTGAATTAAATTACAAAAAAAAAAAAAAAAAAAAAAAAAAAAAAAAAAAAAACTTCTACTGCAAATAAATGTCAGGCAAACCAGAGGAAGAGTACAAATACTATGCAGAGAGGCCAACGACAGGCTTAACGGCGGTATAATATACAATTACACTTATAGTACTATATACAAATGTCCATATATATATATATATATATATACGTATATATATATATATACTTATACATATAAAGGGACCAACAAAAGACCAAGTCTAAATGGGAAATATGAGTTGATCTCTCTCTCAAACGGGGCACACACACACACACACACACGCACACACAGTGTGACAGAGGCAATGCCCCCTACCCCCATTTTTCTCTATTGTAAATATCTTCTCAGGTGTAACAGGTTTCTCAGATTTAAACTGAGATCGCGCCTGTAATACAGGCCAGTCGTTAGTGCAACTTGCTACGTAATTGATCGTCATCATTGTAATATTGAAGAGGAGCATTCAAAAATAATTCAACAGGAATCAAGGACACACACACACATAGACACACACACAATTAATTAGTTCAAATTAAAGAACTGAGATCGATTGGTGCATAGATAACATTCGAAATTTTCTTTTTGATTTATTCAATTCTAGCACCATTCGAAATCAGTGCTTTTGATTTGAACAAATCAACAGAATTCTCAATTAATTGATTCATGGCATTAAATTACGAGTAAAATTAACATTAATACAGTAAATACTAAATAAATGTGTCGCCAGAAAGTCGTTTGTTTTTTTTTTTTTTTGCTTTTTTGTTATTATTGTTGTTGTTGATGTTGTTATTGTAATAACCGCTGTACTGTGTTAAGGGCAGAAGAAGAAGAAGCCTACAAAGTGCCAACCAACGATTGAACCAAATCGGGTCTTCGGTCATCAATTGACTTTTATTTTATTTTTTATTTTCGATTGATTAAATAATGCGAATTGAAAACAAATGAATTAACTAAAGTGTGGCGAAACGAAAAAACGTGTATTTGTTGTGCGTGTGTATATATATAATTGCTAACATTTACATAAATTTATATACAAAAAATGAAAGAAAACAATGTAGCACAATTCTTTCTCTAACATTAATCGCATCACGATGACATCTCTAAGATTAAAATGAAAAATTGTTGAATTGGTATAAGTTATCGCGGTTATAAATAAAATTAAAACACATAAAGAATGAAATCATTAGTTACATACTAATTTAAAAACAATTATCAGAGCCTTATCATAACCAAGTTTCTTTTTCTAGACCCATAAATATACATATATGCATATATACATATATATATATATATTCATATTCATATGTGTACCCTATAAAAAGTGAAAAGAAAGCAAAAATAAAATTTACAAAAAGAAAAGAAAAAAAGAGAAAGTGGTATTTAATAATAAAAAAAAGTAAAATTTAATTTTAGTTATTGCAAAAAAGTTAAATAAAACAATTTCTCCATATTAATTAAGAATTGAAATTTGAGACTTTTCACCAAGAAAATTTCAAAATAATAAGTATAAGGAAAGGAATTATAAAAAAAAGAAAATCATTCAAGAAAAAGAAATAAAAATTAAACATTTTTAACTCCTTAATTAAATGGTTTGTTTTTGATACAATAGTGGAAGGGTATATGTTAGTCGTTGTTTTTTTTTTAAATTCCACTTATCGGCATGATTATTATTATTTGTTCGATTAATTAATTTTAAAGAGTTGAGTGTAAATTTAGGCAACAAATCTTATCTAACTTCAAAACAATAATTAAAGTTTTATAAATTATAGCAAAATTGGCAATTCCGTTGAGCAAATCTTTATCGTTGAAAGACTATATAAACAGGTTGCATCAACTTTATTGATATTTAGTTGAACTAAATTGACGAGAGATGAGAGGTTTGGTTAAAAAAAAAAAATTGAACAAATATTTAATTGAATTAATTAATTCAATATCTTTGTTAAAATTTTACAGGATCATTGTGTTCGTTATGTGTGTCGACAGTTCTACTGACTGTTCTAGTACAATTGGTAAGCAGTCAAACAGTTTACTTAAATGGCACACAAAAGGATATATGTCGGCTATTCAAGGATGGTGTTAAATTGCGTAAGCCAGGTAGTTGTAATCAATGGATTACCTGCAAGAATTCTGTCAGCACGGATGGTGGCGAATGCAGTACATCCCAATATTTTACATTAACTAAAGGTACATGCTCCAAAAGTGCCGATTCCGCCGATACCTATTGTACACCATGTAGTGCATCGACTCAGGGTTATGTGGGTACAAATACAAATTGTTCCAATTGGTATTATTGTGATAAGAAGACTTTGATGGCCAGCGGTATTTGTCCCAATAGTATGCTCTTCGATCAAACGACAAGTACATGCGTCTATTCAAAGGATACTGATTGTGTGGCCCAATATGATTATTGTGATTTGGTTCCCAGCGATATTCCCTTCCTGGATGAAAGTAACTGCCATAAGTATTTTACCTGCAAAAGCTACAAGCTAGTGACAATTGAATGTGATAGTGGAAAGTATTTTGATGTTGTATCGGGTACCTGTATCGATAGTAAATATGTTACATGTGCTGATCATCCCATACCGCAGGATATTTGTGGCACTAAAAAGTTGGCAGTACGTAACAAATTTGTTGCCGATCGCGTTACATGTCGAGGCTATTATTATTGTCATGATCTTGGTTCGGGTGTGCCTGATACTAATCCCGTTTGGGCGCAATGCCCCGATAATAGGTTCTTCAATGAAGAGCGTCAGGCTTGCCTTTTACGTGAAAATTCAAAATGTACCGGTAATCGTTGCGATGGTCGGGAGGATGGCCTAGAGATTGCCGAGGTCGATGGTTGTCAACATTATTACCAATGCGTAGATGGCAAAGAGAGTACCACACCATTATCCTGTGGCGATCATATGTATTTCAATGAGTACACTCAAACTTGTACAGATGAGGTGACATCATATGGTGCTTGTACCTCTACATAGACACCCTGTATATTGTTTATTTTTATTGCCTAATCGTAAATATAGAAATTCATGATCACATATCGATATCTTTTCTTAAATAGATTCTTAATGGGAAAGCCATTTACGTCACCATATACATACATACATATAGTGTAAATTGTCTCAAAAATAATTAATAATACTAGTAAACTGATATAAGTATTAAGAAATATGACACACTATACTCAATGTATTTGTCCATGTTGTCTATTGCTTTTGATCAAGATATAGTCACTATAAATAAGTATACTATAGCATAGACATGACTTTATTTTTGATAAGGAATTAAATTAAATGAAAAATGCCAAAAAGGTTTGTAAAATTTATTTTTACTATATTATCAAAACTAACAATATTAAAACTAATTAATGAATTAAATTTCGCTAGTTCAGATATCGACCGGTTTATCCTTTTCTTCCTATACGATTTTCTCCGAGTTCTTCAAATTCACAAAACCGAAATTTTGCACATAGAATTGTGATTGCTGCAGCGCATTATTTATCTCGGAATCATCTCCATTGAACGACCATATCATATAGCATCCATGGGAACAATCAGTCGAGAATATGGTTGAACTTAAAAACTCTGTTAATTTTTAAGCAAATGTCAAGAAATTAAGTATTTATAAATCTAATGGATTTTTGAAGATTTATACTAAGTTTTTTTAGAATCAGCTTACTATATCATAAAGGTTCCACAACCAACTATTAGTGTGACTAAACTGACTTAACCTGCTTGCTTTACAATTGATTGTTAATTTCAAATTTGTGGTTTTTTTTTTGGTATATAGAAATATTTTTGTTGGATTTTAACAGAATCGGTAAACTATAGCTGCCATAGGTACAATCGAACCAAACATATATACATATATTTTCTCAACTCTAAATTAAATTTTCTCTTTTTTTTTTATGTATACAAGCCACATGCCAAGTTAACCCAGTAATACAATTTAAGTGACTTTCATTTTTTTTCAGCTTATTATATAAATTGGGTCAGCCCATACAACGTTTTAAACGATATACAATGCGAGTAACAAGTTTTATTGCATAAAGTTATTTTACTTTTTTTTTTTTTCATTTTTTTCCTTTTATTTTCCATAATACATATTTTGGTATATTGAAGTTGTTGTTGGTATTTAAAATCCAAGTGCAGTGCATCCGGTGAAATTCCTTTGAAGTTTTGTCGTTAAATTCATCCTTCCACCTTTGCATAAATATATATATATATATTTTATATACCTACATATATACATATTTTGAATTTTAATCGAGAAAGTTTTGGCAGTCAAAAGATTTTGGCATTTCCAGTGGTTTTCCTGTTATTTTATAATTAAGTCATTTCGCGCCATGTGTGCTTAATTGTTGAGAACGATTCGTATTGCAAAAGTTTTTACTTTCAAATTTGTTTTTAATCATTCGGAATTGACTTCACTCCCCACCACACCTTCTGTCTATATATATATATTAGATTTCCGCACATAGTTTATAAAACTCAATTTGTTTAATTAGTCGTATTGTGCATAGTCATTAGATTTGTATTTCTCACTAAGTAAATGAAAAACAAAAAAAAAAAACAAACAAACAACTGGTTACGAGTTCCTCTTACTTACAGAATTGAAAAGGAAATTTCATATCCTTTGGCGCACATTCCTCATTTAATTGCCAGCAGGCATACATACAAACAAACAAACAAACACAATCACATACACTCACACACAGTGAAACCTACATAAGTACATACATACAAAGTACATACATACATTTGCACAACATAGAATATACCAAGTGCGAGTCAAGAGCCTTTTTGCCTTTCATTTTCATTTTAATTAACCAACTTTACGCATTTATTCTCATTTGCAAACCAAAGTTTGCCGCACTAGCGCAGCAACATTTGTTGCAAATAAAAAACACAAACAACAAAAAAAAAAAACAAAACCAAAACAAAAAGAATGCCAAATAATAAATAAAACTTATTCAAAACGAATACAAAAAAAAACTAAAAAAAAATCGAAAAAATAGCGAAAGACCAAGCAACAGCTATAGGGACTACGTCTATTTCAACTTTTTAAATCTGTGAGAGAGAAAAAAATGAAAATATAACAAATAGTTAACTTAAAGTTAAAAAATTGCCGAAAGCTTAATACTCTCATTCTTTCTGGTTACCACATTTTCGAAAATGTCCAAAATGAAAGTTTTCGTACTCTACTTATATACATACATAAGGCAAACCAAATACATGATCAAAAATGTGGTTAAATGACACAAAGTTGGATAATGAGATTAGTGCAATGAAATCGATACGTAAACTGGGCTAATCAAGGTAGCCGCTAACAACACAAAAGCTGGCAACTAAATTAGCTTAATAATCCGTTTAAGGGTAACAACTAATTGAAAACTTACATTTTGTTGCCAAAAGCAAAACTAATATTTCATAATCTTATCGAAATGTAAGAGGATTATTTCATTTAAAGTTTAATCACAAATTTATACAAATTTATCTCAGAAATAGCTAAAAATCCAAAGTAAACTCGACGGTTTCCTTTTGTATGGAAACTTTTTATATACCCAGTACGCAAAGGGTAAAAGGGTATATTAAAAACGCCAAAAAGTATAATAACAGGCAGAGGAAAATGTTTTCTAACCCCATAGAGTATATATATTCTTAATCAGCATCAACAGACGAATCGATGTCTGTATGAACACGAAGACTTTTGAGACTATAAAGAATCTTGAGGAACTATATTTGGTTGAAATCGGACAATAAATATCGGAGATATACATGTACATATATATATACATATATATATATATATATATATATAGCTACGTATTGAACTGAAATGCCAAGTGCAACGTTTGATGCTTCGTTTTTTAAGCAGTAAAAGTGTTTGATTGCAATTTCGAGGGAATTTGATATCTGAAGTATCACTATTTGGTACAGGATATACTCAAAGTTGACAGGGACAATTTGCTTGATTCATTTTATTTTTTTTGTTAACTACATTAACAGCCAATAAACTACAATGTCGAATAGTTTTTAAAAAAGAATTAGGAAGCTATTCAATGAATATGTCAGTTATAGCCAGAATCTATAAATAATTAATAAAGAATTGGCGTGTTTTTGGAAGATGGCCATGGTAAGACTGTTCAAATCTGTCTTTTTGTCAACTTTGTATGTATATATAATTAATAAGCCTGGACTTTTTCGTGATGCCATTTTGTTTATGAAACTTTTAGTTGCCCCCCCCCCCCCATTTTTCATTTTAGTTATTTCTGTTGAAGTGTAAACCAAATCCGAAATGTCAACAAGCGAAATAAATCAGTGAATTTTTGGCACCAGAAAGCTGCTCCTATTATTATTGTTATTGTTAGCTTTGTCAAATATGCGAATTGGAAATGTTTAATGAATTTTGTATCCCCTAACATCTCTCCCCCCCCACACACACACACATCCATACACATTTTCGAATGCAAATTTATTACCACTTGCATTACATTTGGCTGAGGTCCTCCACGCATATGTATGCATAGAATGGTGGATCATACATGATACACGTCATTTGCTGTTCGGGCCAGGCAAAAAGGCAAACATTCTGTTGACCCAATACCATAGCCACAGTGCTGGCACATGGTTTCCATCGGTTATTATTAAATATTAACATTATATATGTTTTATTTTTGTGACAATTTTTATAACCAAATAATTTTCACAAGTATAAACTACTCAGCATAATCTTGGCAAATTTATGCTAATATTCATTATGTCCAAGAATGTCCATTTTAAAATTGTATTCAAGAAAAAAAAAAAATTAAATATATATTTTTGGTGAGTTTATTTTCATACACTTTTCAAAAATGGATATAACCATTTTGTTGAAATTTTTGCAACGAATAGGAAAATGATTCTTGATTTTCAATTGATTTTCATTGGAAAATTATCACCTATGCATGTATGTACAGATATATTTAAAAATTCTTGTAGATTGGAAAACTTTTTACATAATTTGAAGTATAGAATATTTTCTGTATATCGATCGATTGTTATATAGAGCTCTTGCAAGTGTATATAATTTTTGGCACGGTAAAAGTTTGCCTGGCCTTTTAGTTTAGTTTAGTTTAGTTTAGTTTTGGTTTTCTTATTTTTCTTGATGTTTTTTTTTTTTTTTCTGTGGTGGTGGAAAAATTATGCAACTAAATTTGAGTCAGGCCACAAATTTTCGTTTCATTGTACATTGTGTCAGGGCCATAAATTTTGCCAGAAACATGGTTGCACCAACGAATTGCTCAGTGTCCTACTCCCCCAAAAACGAACCCCCCACCCTGCCCACTTAAGGGGCAAATATATATATGTGCGGCAAATGGGTGTGTGTCCTTTGAGGGGGCGTACACAAGTCAAGAGTCAAGATCGGGAAAACAAGCTGCTATTTGGAAAAGTTGCAACAAGCTGGAAAGCCTGTTGCAGCCAAGCAACGTTTAATTCCTTTCATTTGTAGCCAAATCGAATAAAGGCAAAAGTTCTTAGCCAACCACCTAAAAATCGAAAGCGAACCATTTTTGGTGGGTTGAGACCTATGCCAATGTCATTGGCAAAAGTTGTTCAGTCCTAAAACTTAATATTTCTGTTGCTTATGTTATCCTTTACGTATCCACAACCAACCCACAAAACCCCATCATCATCATCATCCTTCATCTTTTAGTAATAGTTTCAAGCCAATGTTTGGATGCCTTCTGGATTTCTGATTAATTTCACTTTACTAACAACGATACATCTATGTGAAATACATATACATAGATAATATATAACTTTCTGATTTTTCAGTAAAAAGTTTCAACTTCACCTAATAAAGTCAAACACCTCGAATAACTTTATACTGCGGTAATTAACGGAAAATCTATTAACTATTTTTGTAATGGAAAAAGTAGAAACAAGTAAACATTTTTCTCTTTATGTTATTAATTTAAAAGTTGTTTCAATCTATATAGATTTTATTTAAGGGAATTCCACAATTACTGTGGTTTTTATATAAGTATGTAGCTAAAAACTGTAGATAAGTGGCTAACAATGTTAATGCAAATTTCGAAAAGAAATTACAATCTTACAGCTACTTTTCCCAAACTATTTTTGGCAAAATCAAAATACGAAATACATAATAAAATTCCGAATATACATATATATATATATACTTTTATATAGCTTAATATATCTTTAATTATTTGTATATAGTAGTAATGCTTTTTTTTTAGAGCAGCATCCTTGGGGTTTGTTTTTTTCGTTTTTGTTGTTTGTTCGATTTTAAATTCTCACACAGGGTTAAATAAATTTCTCAAAATTTATATTCATATGCATCTACAGTGGGGCAAACACTTGGAATTTCATTAACATAGTTCAGAGAGTGCAGTTAGAGGAAGGTTAACACCGGTACCAGCAGCTTGCTTGATGGCCATACATCAAGATGAAGGATGAGCATCTCCAGCATATTCAGCATATGCAAGCATGTATTTACATATATGTATGAAAATGTATATATATATGTGTATGTATGTATGTATGTATGTATGTATGTCAACGTGTATATAAATATATGACCCTTGCATTGTAACGTTAACGGGTGTTGCTGTCAGGTCCGTTGAGGTTAACAAAAATGTCTGCAAAATTGCTTGGGCTGTGTAAAATGAATGCACGTGCATAATTCATATCCTTTGGCTTCCATCTCATTGCTCTCTCTCTCTCTCTATGTTTTCATGTCTCAGTCTAACTAACATCACTGTTAATCGCTATTTAACAGACTTATTACAGAGCGACCCAATGCCTTAGATATTTTAGTTACTGGCTAAGTGAAATGTTATGCTAGGTCACTTACGTTCCACATGGAGCACGTGCGGACCGTTATAAAGTAACGGTGCTTTTGCCAGACAGCGTTCAGTGCGCTGATAACCTCGTGTGTGGCAAAACCGTTTGGACAGGAATTGAGTCGGCTGCTAACTGACAGAATCAAAAATGTGAATTTAAAAAGGCGAAAAAAATGTCATCGGGTGAATGGGATCTGCGTGCCCTTAAGGCACTCGAGGAGGAAGAGCAAAAGGAATTTCTGGCCCTAAGTCAAAAAAATTTGTTTGATGGCCCCCTAGCAGGCGGTGGCGGAGCGGTTAGCGGTGATGGATCGAACAAATCTACAACTCTAACATATGCCCAATTGCATCCCCATCTACTGAAGTTACCAACCATTGATGAATGCCAATTAATAGCAGCTAAAAGGCAAGCCTTCAGTCCAAATGGCGGTAGTTCATCGGGATTGAAATTTACCCGTGCCCTATCCCTATCGGCCCATTCGCTATCACCAAGGGCTAGTTCCAGCTTTGGTAAGAAGCTCAAGGCTCGTTTGGTAGGGGCCAAATCAAGTGGTTCTCTATCTCCGTCACGGCACTCCCATAGCTATAGCGTATCGCCAGTTTATACGCCGCCGCCCATGCGCCGTTGTGCCACGCTGCATCACACACAGCCTGTGCGCAAGGCATTTAAAAATCTCCAGCAACTTGAGCGTAAACGTGGTCAAAGTCAGCAACAGTCACAGCAGCAACAGCAACAGCAGCAACACCAGCAACAGCAGCAACAACAACAACAACAACAACACCAACAAAATGCAGTTACAATGTTACCACCACTGCCCCCTCAGCTTCAACGGATAGCGGGGACAAATAAAACTTATTGGAAATATGGCGCCAATTCAACTGCTGCCTCGATTATTGGTCAGAGAACACAACGGCAGCAAAGACAGGGCCTAGAACTAGAATCAAACACTTCGGATGAGCACAATTCGGAGTCGGATATATTGGATAGTGCCACTGAAACGGGTTCATGTAGTGTACCCTTGCCGACAGCAGATTCCAATGAATTGTTACGCCTGATGCTAAATGCCGCCAGTTCGGCGGTGACAGCAACTGGTGGGCCAATTCCAATCAGACGATATCAACAGCCACCCGTCAGCGATGTTGACGAAGATGAAGTGGAAACTGTTGCTTATGAAGCTTTCCATCAGCAGCAAAACAAAAGCTTTGAGCGCAAGCTCATAGGACTAACATCGCAAGAGAATAACAGTCATTGTAACAGCCCAAAGCTGAGTCCCAATCGGGTAATGCAATCCACAACTAACAGAAGGATGTACAAATCCAGCTCTCTGGACGCTGCCCCGCAGCAACAGGAGATAAACGAGCCTCGTTACCAGGCAAAGATTGCCTGTTATGGTGGCCATCAAATTACCCAAACTGCAGCTGGTCTTCTAACTACCACAGTAATCGACGATGAACTCGAGCAACATATCAAGCATTGTTCGTGCTCCTGCAATCACATGGGCTACGGAAATTCAATGGACTACCAGGTGAGTTGCATTTTGGATTACCGTTACGGCCAGATGTGTGTGTGTTCTTTTGTAAATGATTTTGCCATGTACCAACTCTTAATTGCACTTATTCTCACAATCATTTAATGCCAATTCCCTTTGACCCTTCTCCACATGAACATAGTCAGAGGTTCATTTAGGGGGTGGGGGGAGAGGAAGGTGGTATAAGGATCCAATGAATTTGTTTCTCCATACATAATAATAGTAATCCATGTTTATAAAGGATCTTTATGCGCTATATATATATATACATATATTAAACTAAGTCCTTACACTTTTTCCAAGTTTTCACCCTACAAGACTACGCCAATGGTTATTCCTATCTGAAGGAAAGCAATTGTAATGCTGGTGGCATACATTTTACATCTGGGCCGTTAGTTGTAAAGTTTACATATAAACTCATTATCATCATGACTCTTTGTGGTGCATTTTGTGTTCATGGCTGGATTGCCGCCCGGAGATCGGCACGGCTATTGCAGGTTGTTACCATGCGTTCTCTCAAGTGCCACTGCCACTGCCAATCTATTGTTTGAAATGTTGAGTGACGATGGTCCGCTGCTTCCTGCTGGTTAACTAAAAAGTTCCCTTTTCTTCTTTTCGAGTCAATTGGTAAAAAAAGGTCTTGGTTTGAGTGTGTGCCAAACAATAAACTAGATTTTCGTTTGTTGATTTGAATCTTAATTAATTTAAAAGTTTTCAACTTTTAGCCATTTAAAAACTACATTCACGAACACTTTGACTAATAACTGAGGAATTAAGATTCTATATTCCATTTAGTCGATCTGTTGAAACAATAATTACAAGACCCAATTATATATTTAGAGCAACTTTCGGTCACACAAAATCATTTTAAGGGATAGCATTAAATTTATTAAATAATTAAGGGCTAGTAAACTCTTCAAGCAATGAACAAAAAAAAAAAAAAAAAAAAATTGTAATTATATGTATATATTTTTTCTAATTTTATATATATAGTTTTTGGTGCTTTGACGATTTTTATTCTTTTTTTTTCTCATTATTTTTTTTTTATTTGATTTTCATAAATCTATGCTTTATTTTCCTCAATTTTTTTTTATATGTCCTGAGGGTAATTACTTTAGCAAATATATTAAATTATTTTCCAAAACGTATTCCATAGAGATTAGTTGGGTTCTATTTACGATATTATATATATTTACTTTCGATTAAACAATTATAGGAAGAAGTATTACAACATAAGTCAATCAATCTACAATAAATCAGCTTGCGATTTATTTTACTTGGAATTATATATATCTCTCTATGTGTATATGTATATCTGTGTATATATATATATATATAACTAATATGTATAAGAGATTGGATTCTCGTAGGAGGTTTTTTTTTTACATCTAATACGATTAAAAATATATATATGTATTCAGAATAACTCAAGGGAAGTTATGGAAAATTTTTGCTGAAAGGTCATGCGCGTCTATAGGCTCTGGAAGGTCTGTGTCAATCTTCATTGA
Source organism: Drosophila sturtevanti (assembly GCA_018150375.1). Lineage (NCBI taxonomy): Eukaryota > Metazoa > Arthropoda > Insecta > Diptera > Drosophilidae > Drosophila > Drosophila sturtevanti. The sequence goes on along the minus strand of JAECWJ010000688.1, from coordinate 6,221,526 downwards.
GACATCATTGTAAAGTGCTTTGTGGGGGTGTCAGTGGTGTCCAGGTATCAGCGCTAACAGCCGCTGTGACAACTGATGTAGGCACTGCTGTGGGTATGGAGCTAGGTATGGGTGGAACACCACCAACAACAGCTCCGCGATCTATGCTATGATCGAGGGATGATGATGTAGATTCCAGTTTAACGTCGTTATGTTCGGACTTTAGATTGCCACCAGCTGCAGCACACTCTAGGGTAATGACGGAGCTCTGCTCTTCGGATGGTTTATACATGGCGGCGGATTGGGGATCGTCAAGTGATTTTGATACATCGACTGGCTCTAGCGGATGTGTTGCATAGCTGTAATTTTTTTGGTTGCAATTCATTGATAACTAATGGTTAGAGTGGTAAATTGTATGGAGTTCCCGATCCAACTTACCCAATTTCAAGGGGTATATACTCCGGTTGATAATAGGCAGCAGCTGGATTCTGATATAATCCATATTCGGCACCCGATCCATTATGCCAGCAGCCACTTGTCGGATAGCTTAAAGCTGAGGGTGCATTCAGGACATTTGTATACAATTGATGCGATGGTGAGGTGGGAGTGGGATGGTACATTTGATGGGTGGCCGAGCCATAGGCCGTTTGTGGTGAACTGGACGCTGTTGCACCACTAGCATACAGATCCGCTTGTCCCATATTATACTGATGACTATGCGGAGTCAAATGATGTATAGTGTATCCAGGCGATGGTGTTGTATAACTAGGCGAACCGTTTGTGGGCGAAGGTGAATTATGCGTAGCTATAATTGGGAGAGGATACCAACGTAACTTGAATAAAGTCCGAGTCCTTTTTGAATTACAATTGTGTTAAAACTTACATATATTCCGACTACTGCACACATTCATCGGCATGGGACCAGGCACACTTGTGGGATTCCAGTAGTTGCCATTGCTCTGCCAACTGCTGGGATATGAAAACACCGATGCTGTGGAACTGCTGGCTTCAACTGGCATAAATGAAGCCGTTGCCGATGATGACGATTGGGTATAGGCGGAACTGCTGTAGCAGCCCAAGCCCGTGCCACTGGTGCTGCTGTTTACGCTTGCGGTTATGGAACCAGTCGATGATTGCAAACTTGTCGGTGTCTGTGGGGCCGATGGTGGTTGTGGGGATGAGGAGGAAACGTTGCCCGCACTTCCATTCGATCCTGAGCCAGAAACAACACGAGGTCTGCTATATGGTGTAGTTCGAGTGCTACTGGCGGCACTTCGGGAGCTGGACAGTGAGCGACCATAACGATCACAAGTGCCACCCGAAACGGAACCCGATGATGATACAGACGATGGGGCAGCAGCTACTAGGCTATGAGATGGGGCCATCGGCAATGGTGGTGGCGGAGCTACTGCAGCAGCGCTGGCATAATGAGTAGGTGGCGGTATTAGCCAACCATAGTGAGTGTCGTGCGGATAAAGCGTATCCGGACGTTCTTTGGCATCAAGAAAGGCCTTGGCAAATGGATTGTACTTAATTTTCAGTGAAGTTACCTCCTCATTTTGATACGCTGTAACCGCTATAAATTGTGTCTCTGGGAATGGATAGGTCACTACATGACGTTGCTCTGAGCCCACACGAACCAGATGTACTCGTGGCTCATATTTGTGTAGGGAATTCAACATGATCTATTTGTTGGGAAATATTTTAATTAGATGCATATTTTATTTTTATTTCAAAATTTGTTATTGTTGTTTTTTTTTTTGAATATTTTTCCATACCTGCCCATTGCCATTTGTTTTATTTGTTAATTTCACTTTGGCAAATGAAATGGGTTCCTTCATCCAATGTGCTCCGAAATTGGGTGACTCAGGGTGTACATAAATGGGATTTGAGGGTGGAACTTCCGCTTTACCGCCGGGTACCTGCAGATAAAGATAATGCAAATCATTTAATAATTAAATTGAATTGATAAATTTAGTTAGCAAATGATTCTTGTTTCGGTATCGAAAGTTTCACATATACATATGTGTACTCCTTATGTACCTACCCATTCGCCATTAACATATTTCCAGCGATGCGTATCAACCTGTACGAATTCTAAGAGAACCGTATACATGGCAGCTGGATCTAAGCCGGAGGCGCTGATTTTAACCACTGGGAACATGCGTCTGTTAAAACGAAGATCATGATGTATGAACAATTAGTACGGTTATATAACAGTTACATAGATGCATGAACTCTCTGCCCTTCTTTTCGTCTCTCTATGTAACTTGCATATTCCCCCTCCCCCCTCCCCCCTCCTCTTTGTCTTTCTCTTTCTCCCTTTCTTTGTGTTGGACAAACATAAGTAGAAAACTGGCATTGATTTTATCCTGAGAGTAAAACGGAACCGAACCGAACACGGAACGGAACGGAACGCAGTCGTTCGCTTGTTGGGCAAATATTGAAACGAAATGAGAAAAAATAAAGTAAAAAAAAAAAAAAAGAAGAAGAAGAAAAAAAAGGTTGCGCCGCGTCTGTTCCACAACAATTAGTACAAGATGGCCGACTCGGTTTCTGTTGCCGGGCCGCTTTAATTAGCACCTAAGCTGGACCAGGTCCGACCATCGAGTCAGGCCCATGTCGGTCCGGTATGGTTTCAAGTTCTAAACGCGCGCGTTTTGCATGGGTAAATATTTTTAGATATTTCGACAAATGCTGGGCATGTAAATAAACATATAGGCAGACAGACGGATAGATGGATGGACAGACAAACGGACACAGGGGACGGTGGAACGGACAAACGGACCTGACCAGCTACAGAAACGTTAACGCTTCATTATAACTTTGCCAGCAGCGCAACAAAAATTGAAAAATCATTGCAACAACAGCGCAAAAAACAAAAACCCATTGCCAATTTGCATAGGAAAACAAAATGCGCCATTTAACACATTGCGAGAGGGACAACAACAAAATGAAAAGGGATAGAGACAGCAAGAGAAAGAGAGGGAGAGGGAGAGGGAGAGGGAGAGAGAGAGAGAGAGAGAGAGAGAGAAAGAGAAACTTACATACTGAATCACTCATTTACCCACCTGCCATTCTTGGTGACGATCATCTCATTGGTAAGATTCTGAAAGCGCAACCAAAGCTCACGATCATCTAATGAGACACGCAAATTGCGATCAAGTTCATTCGGACTACCGGCACCACCACCGACTACACGATGGCCAATTCCGTTACCACCAGACCCGCTGACAGCCACACCAACCACACCACCAACACCACCTACACCTGTCAAATTATGACCATGCCCATGTCCATGTTGATGTCCATTGTGGTTAGCATGCTGTGGAGAACCACCAGCACCACCGCCGGTGCCGCCACCACCAGCTGTCACATTCCCATTAAGCCCGGTTGTTGGATCCACGGCTGACAAAATGTGCGAGGTGGTCATGTCGTCAGCTGTAAATAGATAGACAGACATATATATATATACATTAATATATGTATGTAGTATACATAGATAAGGAGATGGAGAATCAGTGAACATGCCTGTTAGTTAGCTAAATGCAGCATTAAACTAAGCTGTCAATAAGCCCACAAAACATTTTTATTGAAGCTCTACTACGCACACTGTCTCAAAGGTCAGAAGAACATTAACTAAAAGCAATAGCCAACTTACTAGCTTATGTATGTATACATATATGTATTATATAACATAGTTATCGACTTAAATTGCTATTAAATTTAGTATCTTCAGTTCAGTTTGAGATTAATTGATCGATTCGAATTGATGGCATATTTGGTAAATCTTTTAATAGACTGTTAATGACTGTTTAAGGCCTATCATTAAGACTATTTTATACCCAAAAATAGCAATTGCCATTAAATATTTATATATATGATTTATACAAAATTTAAATATCAATGAAATCGAAATGATAAAAGTTTAACATAAACGTATAGATTATGTTTAAATGATAATATTCACACGATTCACACGATTTGATTATATGCATGTACATACATATATACATATATAGATATTTTAGTTAAAAGTATGTATTTGACACCTTAACCCAGTGTAGTATCTTGGGAATTACATCAAAGAGGCGATGCGTCAGTCCACGCTGAACACTTTATAACTTTACAACACTATAGGAGTACCGGGGGCATTAGAAGAATACCTCAATCCCATCTCTCTCTTGTCGGCTTTTAATTATATTGCACACTTTAGCCATGCTTGGGACAGAGACTCAGTCTCAGTCTCAGTTTCAGATTTACTCTTCAGAGTGGTATTCCGGGATGCTGGCTGGCTGGCTGACTGACTGACTGACTGACTGAATGCCTAGCCATAAACAGCGGGCACCCTTTTTTTTCATTTTCTTTTTTTTTTCTTTTTTTTTTTTTTTTATGACAGCACAGCAACAAACACCTCTGTTTACTTCGGGGTCGGCCCCTGGGCTGACCAGGTCCGTTGTTATGTTCAAACCAGGCCCAGACCAAGACAGTGCGGCAGACAAGCCAAATCTCTGATGTCTAAATTCTTCGAGTCCCTACAATATACTTATATATGTATTTATGTATATATATACATATATATATATGTATAGTGTAAATGCGTACCGAAAGTGTTTCTCGCAATGTTTTTTTGTTTTGTAATCATAAATTAACAAAATGTATTAATTGTTTTGTTTGTTTTTATTGCTGCCATATGAAATTGGAGGTCTCAAATGCCGACGGCAAAAATTTTCGCCCCATCCATAGTTTGAATTTTGTTGCTGATGCGCTGCTCATCTTTTATGACTCGAATATCTTTCGATGGAAAACTCATTTGATTTATTTTTATATTTTTTTCTTTGGTTTGTTGTATTTTTTTTCTTTTTTCTTCTTTCAAAAGTTGTTAAGGAAAATTGTGTGCGGTTGAATGTCTTTCATATTTGTCAAGCATTCAATTTGATGGTGTCAAACAAGCAGGTTCCTCAGACATACATACATACATACATAAATACATACATACATATGTAAGTATATGTATGTATATACACATCCCAATATATCAAAAGTTATGTGTAATCAATCAATTTTTGATTTTAACGAGTTTGGTAAATTAAATTGGCATATGACAATATACGAATTATTGATAGGAAAGTAATAAAAATGCAATTCTCAATATATATGAAAGTTGTAAGCATTTAAGAAAGGATAACAAAGTTAATTAACTTCATTCATTATCATTGATATAGTACCTATAATTATATATGTATACTACTACTTATATACATATAAGTAGTAAAAGAAATATAAAACTGTAGCATAACTAAACTTTTATTTGTTCCGATTAGATTAGATTGTTAAATTGTTAAAATTATTACCTTTTATTCTTTTGCTAAACAGAAGAAAATTCAATTTTTATTGATTTAATGTTAATTTCAAAGTTGTGTTTTATGTAACTCTTCTTTAAAGGATTGTGGAAACATATATAGAATTCGAAAATAAATAAATTCTATTAAGTTTTTGCTACATTAGCAATGAAAAGTTACTATAAGAAAACATAAGAATACATTCAGTTTAAATCAAATTTAATTTTCCAATTTCAGTATTAAATTTCATTTTGATTTTCTATTGATTTGTAGACTTAATATGCGAGAAGAAAAAGCGAATTTCACTTTGAAATAGAAAAACTTTGGAAATGAAAAATTTTAAATACAATCGAAAACTGGAATGATTGTAATAATAATCACCATGAATCAAGTTTCCATTATCTCAAATATATATGTATGTATGTATAAGACTTAAGCCAACAATTTCAATTTAGTTCAAATCTTTTCTGTTAACTCAAACGTTTGGTGGGAAAACTTTTGTTTTTATTTTTGCTGTTTTCATTCTATTGATATACCAAATTGATATGACAACATATCAAAAGTAATTGGTTTTCTTTGTCCATTTAGTTTTTCCCAACTAATTTAGATAGCTTCACACATTTGCAACGGTGAATATCGTGATTTTCATGTAATTTTTCTGTAATTTGCCTGAAATATTTTTAATATGTTTCCTTATTTTATTTTTTATGTTGGCTTGGTTGGTTTTCTCTCTTTTTCTTCCTTTGGTTGTATCATGTGGCATATATGTAGAAGAGAAAAGCATCATACAATTTCCATCCAACACCCACCCCCTCTCCCACCCAGCAATGCCTGGTGTCGTTGTTACCCCCTTGGTATAGTCTGGTATTTGAATGGTAACCCTAACACCAACCATCACGGGTATGCATATTTGTGTTCCACATCAATCCACACCATACCACACACTCCATCATCTCTCCAGCAGTGCTCCACCATCTCCACCTCTCTCTCTCTCTCTCTCTGTCTGTCTCTGTCTATCTCTTTGTGCCCCCTTTACTCCCCGTTTACCATCGTGCTTACCATCACTAAGCTTAATGAAAAGCTGTTTTTGTGTGTTGTCTGAACGCGCGTGTATTTAGTGTCTATAGTATATGTGCGTGTTTAGTGTGTGTGTTTTTCTGTGTGTGTGTGTGTGAATATCTATGTACTTTGACTTTTGATGGCAGCCATGACGATTTTAGACCGCTTTTTTCCCCCGTTGTTCGCCCCGTCAACCATTTTGTTGTGTTGATTTTTGAATGATTTCGTGACTTTGATATTTACTCAGACTCTTTGAGAGTTTATTTTTTTCCTTTTTTTTTTTTTTTTTATTTTTTTGAATTTTTTTTCTTTGGTTTTTTGTTCAGATTTGGGTATGAAATATTCACGGTATTTGAAATCGAACCGTACCTTTTTATAATATAACCAAAGCTTAGAGAATTTACATATGTATGTATGTATATGTATCTCTCTATGTATGTATGTGTATGTATTTATGTATTTTGGTACAAAAGTACAGCCATCAATAGCTGAGGTTCGCCTGACCTAAATGAAGGGAAAAGCCACCAACGAATCAATATAAAGAAACTTTAAACTTTTATCTTTTTTAACTATTTATAAATTAGAATTTTAGTTAACAATTATATGTATGTATATTTTAATTTAATAAAGTTTTTGCTTAAAAAAGTTGACCTTTTGCTAAAAAACAATTTTAATATCGAATGAAATTACTATATAATAATTTCTCACATTATTACTTAAGAATTGTTGCTTTTGAACTACATTTCGCACCTTTAAAAAGGACTTTCTGCATGGGTAACCTGACATCGATAACAAACTACTGGAATATCAAATCAGTAGCTTATCGGAGGCGATTAAAACAAATTTGCTAAATTTCACACTCCACTTCACATGAAAATAAACCGAGAATTCAAAGAAAAAAAAAAAAAAAAAAAACGAAGCAAAAAAAAAAAAACTAATTCATTGTTCTCAATTTAAATCGTTGGTCATTCTGCAACTTCATTTTCTTGCTGCTGCCTGATTAGTGTATGAGTCTGTGTGTGTGTGTGCATGTGTGTATGAGTATATGTATTTTGGTGGGCGTGTTCATAATTGTCACACTTTTGTTTTCTGCACACATTAACGATGCCCCTGATTGCTGATAAACGCACTTTATGAGCCGCACACTAAAATTTTGTACAAACTGTAATTAATTAGTAAGCATTTGTCAAGTACTAAACGCAACTTGATCTTGACCGTTGCGGGGGCGTAACAAGCATTCCTCAAAACATTTAGAAAGAGTGAGGGAGAGGGAGCGAGAGAGAGAGAGCGGGAGCGGGAGAGAGAGCGGAAGGGAGGGTTGTCCCAAAAGACTCTTTCTTTTTCATTTCTATTAATGTATACATACATATATACGCATATACATATATATGTACATTTATTTATTTATTTATTATTATTATTTTTTTTTTTTTTTGATTTGTATTTAATAGGATAATTTTCACATGGTTCGTAATTGGTTAGCTGTTGCTTTTAGTGCTGCTGTTGAGATTAAAATGCCTGTGGCTGCGGCAAATTCTTATGTCCCTACTAATTTGCGTGTGAATATCCCAGGCGAACCGTTGTCATCCACTACCGCATTTACCCCCTCTTTCACCACCACCACCACCACCACCACCACTCCCCTAACTCAACATTTGGCTCCTTTAACCGAGTCAGTTGGTCGCGTGGGCTGCTTGTGCTGGTGTTTTATATTATTAGAGTTATTATTAGGATCATTAATATATATGAGTTTTTGTCACTTGCTTGTGGGTTTTTGTTAAAAATCTACATATTTTTCTGTTTTTTTTTTTTGTCTGTTTTTTGGCTAGCCAATTTTTCGGCAAGTGTCAAAATTTGTGTTTTGTGAAATTGTTTTTTTTTTTTCATCTTTTTTTGTGTTAGTTAGATTTTGGATTTGGGTTTATGTTTGATTTTCACACATTTGTTTAAATAGGCTTGCCAATTTGTTAAATGTATAAATTTGAATTTGTATATTCTCATTTTATGGGAAATATAAATACATGCATAGGTACATACATATATGTATGGACATATGTATGGGAAGATAAACTATAAACGAAATTTAATCGGGCAATTAGTGGACCTTGGTAGTAAAATTGTGAAAATTGAATGGAAAAACTTTATATTGTGCAGCAATAATATAAAGTATTTGATATCAGAAAGTTAAAGAGTTTAGTGAATTGTATAATGAAAGTTAAAGAATTTGTAGTAGTTGTAAAAGACTGATTAATATCTTTACTATTAGTATTTTTGTTATGAATATGAATAAAGAAATCTGAATATGATAGGGAAAATCTGAATTATCTTAACGAAGATTAAACTTTATTGTAACTTATCTAAATCCTTGCAAAATGTAGTATATGTAATTATTTATCAAAAATTTTCCTATTTCTATTAACCAAATAATTGAAAAATACTTCGGAAATATTAGATTATCTGATGATAATATTTAAATAAAATTAAATAAGCAAGTCGTCCCTGCCCATTTGTAGTATACCCTTTACCAATAGGAGATATTCCATAAAATCAGACTCCGTCAAAATCCTCATTAATTGAATATAAATTTTCTTTATATTAAATAAATTTTCTTATATTTAAATTAGTTTTTAAGAAAATAAAGACATAGTATTTAAAATCGGATGAGATTTGACTGAATTGAAGACCTCTGAAGTAGAGGTTTCTTCATAGGATTTGTCCGTTGTCCTTTGAGGGATTTTACCAAAGTTCTATAGGCTCTAAGTTGGCCATCTTTTGGCCGATTTGGAAAAGTTTTACATCAATATTCTGGATAATTTTCATATTAAAAAACTGCATTAAAAGTTGAAAAAAGTTGGAAAAAAAATTTTGACCGGATTTTCGTAAATTTTTGCATCGTTAAAATTTGCGAAAATCGAGTTGAAAATAAGTTTTAAAGATTTTTGTGCTAATTAAAAATGGAGATTCTAAGAAGCAAATAAAGATATAGTTTTTCAAAATCAGACGAGATTTGACTGAATTGGAGCATTCTGAAGTAGAGATGGCTTCAAAGGATTTGTCAGTTGTCCTTCTTTTGAAGGATTTTACCAATGTTCTATAGGCTCTAGAGGGCGATTTGGAAAAGTTTGACATCAATCTTCTTGATAGATTCCGTATTAAAAAACTGCATTAAGTGGGCGTGGCAAAAAATTGATTTGATCCAGCTCTTATAGTCTCTGAGATCTAGGTGTTCATACAGACGGACAGACAGACGGACAGACGGTCGGACAGACGGGTAGACGGATAGACGAACATGGCTGTATCTCGGAAAATTTTCCTTCTGCCTGTTACATACATTTTAGCGACTTTAATATACCCTTTTACCCTATGGGTACAGGGAATAAAAATTGTACTAAATAACTTATTTTGATAACGATATATATGATTCGAATTCAACTTATCTCTCTGAATTTATCTGGCGTAGATCTCCACTGTGAATTCATAATGAATACAAAATTGAAATAACAATATTAAAATATTATTTAAAATATATGAAGATCTATATAAGACATATATAAGTGGGCTAAATAAATTTTGAATTGTTGATTTACTTTTAAAACTCTCTTTCTACGAGTCGTCTTATTTATTATATTTTTTAAGTACATGTGTTTTATATTCTGACTGTAAACTTTGATCTGTTGATTGAATTTTAAGTCTTTCTTTCTACGAGTTATCTTTTTGGGGGTACCTTTTGATTTTTTTAAGTATGCCTTATATCTTCGGACTATTCAAGACTATCCAAAATTGTAACCGTTTTCAAACAGTGAAAAAAATGCCTAAAACATAAATATAATTAACCCAAAACAATAAGTCTCCCACATTTGAACAAATTCAAAATAGTCATATTAGCATTTCGAAATCCGTTTATGAAATGTCTAGCAATAATATTGTTGCTTAGGTTATTATACTACATAATGTGATAGAAGCCTTAGGAATTGATATGATTTATATATTACAATAGTATGATTATATATAAAATATTAATCAAAGTATTTGTTCTTATGATTTATCATTAACTTACAAAATGATACTCGTTCAGTAGTTATTTTCCGCCGCAAAACGGCGTCTTTTGCAAAATCCTTGACAAAATTATATGACACGCAGATGGATTTAGTTATATAAACTTGCTTAAACTTTTTTCTTTAATTTTATTTTATTTATAAACCAATGTTACACTCAAAACACGCAATTGGTTTCTTTACCAACAAAAAAAAAAAAATTTCAAAAAGAAATTGATGTTTTCTATATATGTTTATATTTGTATATAGTATTATTGCCACGCACTATGAATACAATCCAATAATAATAATAAGAGAAAGATGTTTTATTATTTTGTTTTTTGTATTAATTTCTTTTTCTTTTTTTTTTCTTCTTTCAATCGCAAGATACAGTTTTATATACTTTTATATTTTAGTTCGCGGCGCGTCGAATGTGTGTTTGCGTTGCCACCGTTCCCGAGCTAATGATCGACGATCGGTGCTAATTTTTTCAACCATCACAAGTCGCGCTTGTTGCCTTCTCTTCTTCCTCTATTTCAGTTTGGGCCGACATCATTTCAGTGTGTGTGTGTGTCTGTGTGTGTTTGTGTATGTATGTCCCATCAATGGCCGATAGCTGGCAACGGCAACTCTTTACTTGTCTTTGTCTCATAGAGCTGTCCTGCTTGCACGCACACTGGTCATATTGGGTTAGGCCACACCTTCTAACAGGTAGATGCAATCATGCATCTCACTCATATTTTCAAGCCGGCCATTGCTATCGATCGTTCGATGGACATGGCAACAGGTACACACACCCAGCTAAAGCAATCGGCTGCCTCTCAGAATTCCGGTTATTCGTTCTTTCAACAAAAATATATCATTCATAAAGACCTGATTATTCTATATGGTATTGAAAATCCTAATTTGTCAGATGAAAGGACTACAATAGCCATGATCCTTTCATTAATATCATATGTTTTAATTTTCCTTTGACTTTTTAGTTGTTAGTTAGTTTGTTGTTATTGTTCCTGTTCGTTTTTTTTTTTTTTTGGTTCTATTTTTTAGCTTAACATGCGCCAAAAGTTAAGTGTAACGTGATCACAAAAAAAAATACGTTTTTTAAAAACCTTTGTGTGTGAGTGAGCCAGGTTATCTGTGTGTTAGCCAAGGGGCTTACTATGACCGCCGCCGCTGCCGCTGCCACCGCCGTCGCCGTCGTCGTCGACTGGCTTTGATTTGTTTAGACGCTCGTTTTGTGTGTTTTTGTTTGCGCAACCAATTAAAACTTTGTATATACATATATGTATATATATATTTTTTCCATCGTGTCTGTTTGTTGTATCTCAAAACGGGTTGGCCTTTTTTTTTCCTTCTATACACTCTTTTACTTTAAGTTATTTCTTTATTTCAGCTGAATTTTGAGTTTAGTTGTTGTAAACACACTTAAACCGCATACGTCAATTCGTATATGTGACCGAAATATATATATACGATGGATTTTGACTTAAAGCTGGTTTTTTTTTCTTTTTGGTGGGGTAGGGAGAGATGGGAGGTGGTGGGAGGTGGATGGCTGACTGGAATTTGATTCGATTCGATTTGGTTTTGGTTGGTGTTAACATCTTTTTATTGATATAAAACAACATTTACAAGTAATTTAGAATCGATATAAACTCGAACATTTTATCCCAGTATACTATAATAGAGTGAATGACTAACGGTACAATTATTATTACAATTTAGTCATCGATCTATGAGATTTATGATTTTAGTTTCTATCGAAGGAAGCTTCGATTTCATCTAATTTAATATATACCTGCTCTAGCATCCAATTATTTATCCATTATTAAAGCCGACAACTTTTATCTTCATCTTCATTTAAATGCTTAACTAGTTGACCTGATTGACCTGCTACAGTCTCCGCAACTAACTATTCAGTCATATTTTCATTTTCTATTCGATTCGAGCTCCGTTTCTCTGATTTCCAACTGCAGCACAATGGATTTGCCAAAATCCAAATTATGTTCCCTTTGGCTGGTGTTCTTCAGTTGAGCTTAAACAGATTGCTACAGAAAGCATCAGAATGATGCATCAATTTTTGTAAAGTGTGTGTGTGTGTGTGTGTGTGTGTGTGTGTGTGTACTGCTAAAGGCATGACATTTACCCCAAATCAGAACAAGGTATTGAGTTTGACGCATCGGAGGGCTGAGTCTGTTACCAAACATAAATGCTAGAGGCATCTCCTTTGTACGAGTGGACCACAAATGTGGCCAAAACTGTTGTTTTGTTACAATGTTGGAACTGGCAATGGTCAGTGAATCACTTCATTTCAAAGGCTTTGATTTTTCCCTCTCTCTCTGTCTCTCCCTTGCTGTCGATGCGATTCCTTTCAGTGCTCCAAATAGATACCTGGATACATAGTGATCAGGTATTTTTTTCAACTCATCAATATGTAATTTTTAAAGGAGCATTCATTTAAGGATTTGCAGGATTTTTTCTTCTTATGTCTTACCCATGGAGATGGTGAACTTTTCCTAGAAAGACCAGACACATTGTGATTAATCACATTTTCATTTGAAATTTTTAGCAATGAAATTAAGTTACCAGTACAAAAAAACTCAAAAAAAAAAACAACAAAAAAAATTAAATTGAATGTCTACAAATGTTTATTGTTTATTATCTGTAAGGTTCTTTTGTTTTAAACTGTTTCTGAGGAAATCATTTAACATTAATTCATGATTTATTAGTTGAAATATGTAGATAGATTCGTGATATTTCATTTCATTAAATTCTGAATAGAGTTTTAAATATAATTCAATAGATTATAGTTAAATTGATTTTCGATTCAAAATCTGAATATAACTATATCAGAATCAGATATAACTATAACAGAAATATATATGTATATCCATAACAACCCAAGTAGTTTTTGTGGTTTATTGTTTCTTAAAATTTTTATATCTAAATTTTAGACATTTTAATCAATATATAAATATTTGAAATATGGTTTTATTCAAACTTATTTATTAAGTTAAAACTATATTTTCATATATATATATATAATGCTTACATTTAGTATCAGTTATATCAAAGATTTCCATAGGAATACAGATTTAACTTTTGATTTCTTTTCTTTCAATTTTATTCAAATATTATATGCTGATATTTAGATCATTATAAAAAATATATAATTTTAATACCGAATAGAATGGGATTTTTAAAAATAAATTGAATTTATGACACTTTATGGGATTTATTTCAATGTTAATTAAAGTCAATCAATGCATGACATTTCATCGATTTTGTTGAAGCTTCATTTTGTGGCATATAGAAATCAGATGAAAATAGGAATCGATTTAGAAATTATTGGAAACGGATCACGCGCATCAGCAAAAATCAGAAATGTGAATATATTAAGATGTCGGTTATACATACTTATATATTTTCCTCTACATATTTTTTTCTATTTTTTTTTTTTTTTTTTTTTTTTTTTTTTTTACCAAGTCACTGCCGCATGTCAATGGACCTCATGGGCATAAGAGAATTGAGAAGGGGCTGCTGGATCTGGGGAATGGTCAAAAAAAAAAATACTCAAAGTAAATGAGAAAAATCAACAAACTATGAAATTCAATCAAGAAAAAAAAACACGAGTAAAAAAAAGACAAAACAAATATTGTAATAAAAGAGAGTCAGAGACTCGGCTGTGTGGGGCGAGGAGGGTGGTGAAGGGGGGGGGAAAAAAAGTTAAAGAAGAAACGTGATAGGTTCGAAAGAAAGAAAAGAAAAATTGAAATGCAATCAAAATTTGGTTGTCTTCGTCGTTAACACGGCCTCCGGATTTTTGGCTACGACCATTCATTAAATAAAGACCACAAATTTTCATTAAGAAGAGAATCACAGTCGGAGAAAATTGGACAACTGTTTCATTTCCATTTCCATTTTCATTCTTGTTGTTATTGTTAATGTTTTTGCATTGAACAAATTTTCGGTAGGATATTTCCATGGAAATTGAACAGATTTTCAACCCTTTTTGGGCCTGGGCCTTGACCTTGCCCTAAATATTCACCGCATTGCATTGTAGCGGCGTTTCTTTATTTTACATTTATGTTTTTGTGCTCAGTTTATGGCAAATCCTTTCTCCGTGTGTTAGCAAACAATTCAATTTTATGATCGGCCTAAGCGAACTTCCCCCGCCTCAATTAGGCTGAGGTTGTAAACTCATAAAATGCAAACACACGCGATAGACCCGCAGGACATGCAAAGGATGCCGTGGGCAATTAGGCATATATACATCTCTAGCTGCCGACGGGAAAAACCTAATAACAACAACAACAACAACAACAACAGCAACAGCAAAAGCAACAGCAACAACAACATCATATCACAGTTTGTGTTCGAAGTCTTTCGTTTGCCTTAAACTAAACTCTCGCCCCCGTAAGAACCCAGTCCGAATGGTCGGAATGGTCTACTAGCTAAGGCCTGGCCTAATCGATTGGCCACTTCATTATTTGCTCTAAACTCGCCGAAGCACTTTTTTGTTTTTTTTTTGTTGTGTTTTGTTTCCTCCTCTATTTCCTCTACTTTTTTTTTTTTTTGTCGTATTTCTTTTTGCCGTAGACTCATTTACATATGGCTAGCTGTGAGTTGGCTTGGCTCTGTTTGGTAAAGCAGTGTAATTTGTGTTTTCCTTTTTGCTTAAGTATGTTTACCCTGGGTCCGAAACAAACCTCTTATAAGTAACTATATATATTCGTATGTATTTATTATTTTTTCTTCGTTTTTTTTTTTGGTATCTATGTATTTGCTGGCCCCTATTCTCTACCCACCCCCCACCCCCCTTTGGTCCATGGTCCAAGGTTCGCGTTTCGCGGTTTATGTTGTCTATTTGCAATTCGTTTGGTTGATTGGTTTGTCACAACTAAAGGATTTTCGTGGAAATGGTTTAGCTTTAAGTTAATCGACATAACAACATTTGTGAAATGGTTTTGCTTGCCAAAAACACACACAACTGAGAAAATAGAAATGGAACTTTTCATTACACTACCATTAACTTGGCTAATTCTACTTCTAACTAGCTAAAATACATACCTACTTACACATGGTAAAGTTATTTCGATATATTTGATATATTGTTTAAACAATTTATCTGGCAGTTATATGTCATACTATAATAAAGAGAAGTGATTTAGTTTCAAATAATTTCAAACGAGTACGAAAAATAAAAATTGAAATTGGTAAAAAACAAAAAAAGAAAGTAGAAAATAGAAGAAATGAATCAACTATTTGGTGGATTATTGAAACGTGTATTGGCTAAGACCAAATTTAGTCATTTTATCAATATGACTGGAATGACGAAACATTATTCGAATGCACCCGAATATATAATGTGCGATCATAAGTATGATGCCATTGTGATCGGAGCTGGCGGTGCTGGGATGCGAGCTGGTTTCGAGTTGGCCAAGAATGGTTTTAAAACGGCCATGCTCTCAAAACTATTTCCCACACGCTCTCACACAGTGGCTGCCCAGGGTGGGGTTAATGCTGCCTTGAGTAATATGGACAGTGATGATTGGAAATATCATTTCTTTGATACGGTCAAGGGTAGCGATTGGTTGGGCGATCAGAATGCTATACATTATATGTGTCGGGAGGCAGAGACGGCTATTTATGAATTGGATCAATATGGTATGCCCTTTTCCCGCACAGAGAGTGGTAAAATCTATCAGCGACCATTTGGTGGTCAGACTTTGGATTATGGCAAGGGAGGTGTGGCTAGGCGGGCTTGTTGTGTGGGCGATCGTACGGGACATGCTCTCATACACACTCTCTATGGCCAGACACTTAAATATGATGATCAGTGTCATTATTATGTGGATTATTTTGTACTCGATCTGATGATGATGGAGGGTAAATGTGTTGGCTGTCTCGCCTGGAAGTTGGACGATGGAACCTTTCATCGTTTCATCGCCAAGAATACAGTAGTGGCGGCTGGAGGATGCGGCAGAGTTTATTTCTCAACCACCGCTGGGCATACGTGCACGGGTGATGGCAATGCCTGGGTATCTCGCCAGGAATTGCCTCTACAGGATATGGAATTTGTCCAATTTCATCCGACTGGCATATATGGTGCTGGTTGCCTCATAACCGAGGGTGTACGCGGTGAGGGTGGATTCTTTGTTAATAGCAAGGGTGAACGTTTCATGGAACGTTATGCCCCCGATTCCAAAGATCTA
Source organism: Drosophila sturtevanti (assembly GCA_018150375.1). Classification (NCBI taxonomy): domain Eukaryota; kingdom Metazoa; phylum Arthropoda; class Insecta; order Diptera; family Drosophilidae; genus Drosophila; species Drosophila sturtevanti. The sequence goes on along the minus strand of JAECWJ010000688.1, from coordinate 6,204,900 downwards.
GCCTCTCGTGATGTGGTCGCTCGAGCCATGACTATGGAGGTATTAAATGGCAATGGTTGTGGCCCCTTAAAGGATCATGTCCACTTGCAGTTGCATCACATCGATGCAAAGATCATACGTGAACGTTTGCCAGGTATATTGGCTACTGCAAAATTGTTTGCCAAAGTGGATGTTACCAAGGAACCAGTCCCCGTACTGCCCACTGTACATTATAATATGGGAGGCATACCCACAAATTTTATGGGACGTGTTATCACCGTCTGTGAGGATGGCAGTGAGGAAATTGTTCCCGGTCTCTATGCCTGTGGAGAGACTTCATGTGCCTCGGTCCATGGAGCGAATCGTTTGGGTGCCAATTCTCTACTGGATCTAATTGTATTCGGACGTTCTTGTGCAATTGATATAGCTGCCAATAATTGTCCTGGCGAAGAGCTACCTGAATTGGATCCAAATGTAACCCAACAGTCCATGGATAATTTCAAAAAATTACAATTTGCTGATGGTAAAATACCGACGGCTGTTATACGACTGGAATTACAGCGAACAATGACCAAACATGCTGCTGTCTTTCGTGAGGGTAAACTTCTGAATGAGGGACTCCTGAAGGTGGCCGAATTGTGTCAACAATTCAAGGATGTTAAAGTATTTGATAGGACTCTGGTATGGAATACTGATCTAATTGAAACCCTGGAATTGCAAAATATGTTGGCCAATGCTGTGCATATTATAACAGCAATGGAGAATCGTAAGGAATCTCGTGGATCACATGCTCGCGAGGATTTCAAGGTGCGTGTGGATGAATATGATTACAGTGTACCGGTGGCGGGACAGGAGAAGAAAAAATTGGATGAACATTGGCGTAAGCATACATTAACCTTTGCCAGCGGTGATGAAGGTTGTGCCACAATTAAATATCGTGAGGTCATCGATAAGACTCTGGATGATAAATTACCTTCCTTACCGCCGGCTCCACGTACTTATTAAATCTAAATAAGCTGATTAAACAATAATCCATAAGCCAACGGATATGATCTAAATAAAACAAATTTTTTGAATCCTTTGTATCCTTTTTATTCTGTTACAAAATATATGTATTCTAAATCATATATATATATATATATATATAGATCATGGGAGATATAGATCCTCTTTAATTAGACTTTGCTTTAGATTCTTTTTCTAAAGACTAAAGTCTATTGAATGGGTTTATCTATTTATTATAGCCAATTTAAGAAAAACTAGAATGAATTTTTAGTAAATTTTGTGTTAAATGTGTCTAGATCTCGATTCTTGTTTTTCTCTGGACTTATCTTTGCGACTATATCTCTGATCGTCGTGTTGCACAATATAAAAAAATATTTAAAAACATGTCAGCAAAATAAGCCTATCTATAATGTCATTGTAAGAATGTCAGTCAATATAATGCTAATACCCCATTTGGCCATAGCATACGATTTCCATGGATTATGTACAGAATTATAGGCAAGCACGGACCTACAAGACCATATTGAAGTTAGATCCTTTCGAAATGATTCAACCAATATTCACATTGGAATCTGGACAAAAAAAAAAATATCCATCTTGATAGGCCGTTGATAGATTTATGGTTTGAAGAATGACTCCTTGGTTAGATCCATTATGGCTAACATATCTATCTAAGGGCAGTTAATGTATAAGCGTTTAGTTTCAATTTCCTTCAATCTTTACAATCTTAGCACAAATATTCATCAGACATTTAACCATCAGCAATTGAGGGTAATTATTTTCATCGATCTCTATAAGAGAGCAAGGACCATTATTTTTCTTACAGTTCTCAAACTTATCAAAAGCTTCAACTAAAACCACAAGAAATATGGCCAAAAGCATAATGCAAATTGCCTAGAACTATGTTTTAATAAATACTTTTAATATATAACTATATTGCTCAAAGATTAAAATTTCATGCCTAACTTAATGCTGGGAAACGTGATTTGATTTATCTTATTTTTTTTTCTGTATACAATTATAAAAATCAATTACTATAGTTTGGTATGTTGCTTTTTCTGACTTGTAATTATTCAATATAAAAAAAAAAGGAAGCAATTTATTTTATTTCAAGTACACATTTAACAAAATTCAAGTGCCAACAGCCACATTTGTTGTTCTCGTATGATTGGTTTTCAAGAGACATTTTTAAAAGAATTTTTAATTTAATTTCGTTAAATTGTCTGTACTTGACAGTTGGCTAATAATAAACAATTGCCCATTGTCCATTAGATAAATTGAATTAATCTCAACTTAAATTTTTGTGAAATGAACAATTTAAAGCTTTTGATGCAAATGTTACAAAAACTAAAAGACGAAAATATCTTTAGTCCTGCCAAATTTTCAATTTCTCCATACGACAATTCGGGAATTGTTTTGCTGGTATTTAAATTAGGCTTAGATCGTTCGAATTCTAAATGATAGTCCATAATTAATTATTATTTCTAAGATTTGACACAAAAATCTTCTTTTATTAACTGTAATGTACGTTTAATGATCCTTATTTATTGACATTATTAACGGTGAATGGTCATATAAGTATCCAGAAATTGTAAAATCTTACATGCCCCCATGAGTATGCTAGAAAAAAGTTATTTCTCAGAGGTTTGGATCTCTCCTTGTGGCATATGATAGTCCTTGTCTGTGCTTTTCTTTTGTTATCCTTCAAAAGAGCTTCCGAAAGATCTTAAACCATTTTAAGCACCGGGTATATTAAAGTCGCTAGATTAAGAGTATATATTTACTTGATCAGTATCAAGAGCCAAGTCGATTGAGACCTTGGAGAGATCTTGTAAACCATAGGAGATAGAGTAACCAAATTTGGTTTGTGGATCCGTCTATGCAAATCAAATTCATTTTTAAATTTTTACCACGCCCACTTCCGCTCCTGTAATTTAATAAAAATGAATAACTAGAGTAAAATTAAATGTATCGTATTCTCACTTGGCATAGTCAATTATATAGCTAATGTTGACCAGTTTATCAAATTAGAAATCGGTCTATAAACTTCAGATAGATATAAGAATATACATTTTGTAATGAAATGCCATGGCCAGCAGCGGCTGTAATGAGTGAGCGAGATAGCATGCGTTTGCTGAAAAATGAGATTTTTCCTTTTTTTGTTCATGAAATTGATGGCAATTGTCGTTGAAGTCGGAGAGTTACAAGGATTTTAGTCTTTGAAAGGTTATTTTTTGAAGATTCTGTAAATTCTTAAATGCAATTTGATAAATCTCCCGTTGAAGTCGAAAATTATACTGGACTGTCACAGCCTCGGAAAGTTCTCCTCTTTTAGGTCTCTCGTAGGTATAATATAAAAATTTATTTCCCAATTGTTTGAAATATTAATTTTTATCGATTGACATTGATTTGTTTAAGCTTTACATATCTTATTTGCATTATTGCTTTAATGTTGTTGCATCTAGAGCATATCCATAGATAATTTAAGTTATATTAAGTTGTGTTTTACCAAAAACAAACTTCAATTGATCAATAATTTACACAGAAAATAAGAAATAATGGCTTATATTGATTGAAATAGATTTATTAAGTGACTTAAATTAAGTTATATCTAAATGATATCAATAGTTGTTAATAAACATTGGTTGAGTCCAGAAAATAAGCAATATAATTTCTTCAGGTCTGCGAAATAAAATTTTGTAAAATTATCAAGTAAAACAAAAAAAAAGATTTTATTCAACATGACTCAGCAAAATTCACAGTTGCGATCACTTTCATCTCCAAATAAATACTGATTAGCCGCACAGTTAGTGTTAGGTAATAAGTGCCCAAGACTCTGTTAATTCGAAGCCACTGTTACGTTGTTAGCCTCTGTTAATCCAATCCACTGTTAAATTACAAGTCTATGTTAAGTTAACGGTATCATTGGCGTGCAATGTTAAATTAATGACACAATTTTCGAGCAATTACCAACTGCTGTTGCAGTGATAAGCGACTGTTGCTGCGGTGACTAGCAACTGTTGCTGCTGTCGGTAGAATAATTTTTGAATTATCCTGAGAAAAAAAAGCCACATTTCCATTGTAACATTTAACCTTACTTATACGCTTCTGATCTGCTTCAAACTCTGTCAATATATTCTTTAAAATATAAATTCATTTTTAAAGCAAATTTTTTTCCCCTAAATTTAACTGTAAGCCAATAAAATACAAAGATGCACACTTTTTAAAATGACTAATTTGAACGACTTTCTATAATTAAATGAAGAACAACTATTAAAATTTATAAAACTCTGGGAAATGTTCGCTTCCGTTCAATCAGAATTCTCCAGTTTAGTCAAATGTTGAACAGTTTTAGAGAACTATATCTTTATTTGGCTCTTTGGTGTGCATTTAATTAATTGATTTTAAAACCTGGAAAACCAATTTTCCATGTTAACACTTTTAGTGCATTATTTTGAAGGGAACTTTATAATATTATTGCAGAAGTTCGTAAAATCGGCTAAAGGATGGCCAGCTTATAGCCTAAAGATCATTAGACCGATCGAAGGACATTCCATTGACCCAAAACTGATTAATAATGCATCGTATATTTCATCGATGCACGTTGCAGCAAAATGAATATATCCTATTCTTGGAAGGGTATAATTAATGAGTGGGAAAATATATGATGCAGTAGTATTCGTACTAAAAATACTACCACTAAGTAGTTGTAATAAATGACTAAAGATTTGGTTTAACCAAAATTTGTATAAAAAGTTGAAAATCTGTTTTTTTTTTGGTTTTTTTTTTTGGGTCGAAGGCAATTTAAAATCGTAGTAAGGAGAAGGGGCGGAGGGTCATAAAACGAAATTTTTATTGTGTGTTTATTTAAATACAAATGCTTTAAAATAAATATGCTAGAGTAGCAAATATTCATCTACTAATGACCGCAATAAATTAAATTCATTTAGAAGCATTTAACATACAGAGTGAAATACAAAAGAAAGAAAGAACAACAAAAAAAAAAAAAAAAAAAAAATGAAAATAAATAAAAACATAGCATCTACATGAAGAGGGAGCGGCTATAGCAGAGAATCTGGTAAAGGAATAATTTATAGCTGTTGAAAACTTAACATGTTCATTTTGGCCACATATGGGTATATGGGTGTATGGGTGTATGGGTGTATGGTTGTATATGTATGGGTCCAATAATGGCATATATATATGTATATGTGTGTGTGTGTGTGTGTGTATACGGGGGAAGAAGGCAACCAAATGAAAAGCCAACAGAACATGCCGCATAAATACTTTGCCTACGACTAGTACACAGCAAAAATGGTAAATGGTAAAATGGTAAAATGTTTGATGCTGGCCATACACCGAAAAGCAGCAGCAGCAGCAATTTTAGCCATGGCATCCAACGCCTCGTTACCAGAATTCTCCCCTCTACATTCCCCCTTCTAAGACCAAAGAACAAAACTATTTGCTATGCTATGCATGTGTGTTTAAGAGTGTGTGTGTGTGTGTGTGTATGGTGGTGTGGGGTGTGGTACTACTGTGGGGGTATGGAAGTGGGCAGTTGTATTAGTAAAAATAAAAGAGATCCTCAATTGTTGCTATTTTGTTTTGTGGCAACCGACACAAAAAATTACAGTTATACACAGATACAGACATTTTGCCTGTGTTAAATTGTCTCACAACCAATACAACAAAGTGACCTTTTCATTTATTTTTATGATTCTCATTCCCCCGAACCCCACCCTCTCATCAAAAACCAATGGTAAGGCACCGGCACCCAGAAAAGCGGTATATGCATATGCCCCCTCTCAACCATACCATTTCTATTTCCATTTCTTTTTTTTTGCCCATAAAGAATGGTTCGCCCGATTCAACTTTCCTGCGGCTACAACAAAACTTTGTTGACTGCCATTTGGTTAGTTGGTTGGGTTGGCTTCTGGTCGAAATGTTTAGTTGCTTATTTGGTTTTCCTTTTCCTCCCTTTTTATCACCTCTGTTACCAATTTTTTCTGCTTTTTTTTTTTGGATTTAACCATTAGGAATCAAATTTATATTACGTAGCATTTATTTAGATATAACTCGAACTTTTTCACAAACATTGAGCACAACTAAAGAAATCTGAAGTAATTTGGTAAGGTATGTAAGTACATACATATATACATACAATCATACATACATATATGTAGTAGATCAAATTATATAAATTGTCTGTGCAAATAAACTTAATAGTAAGCCAAAAGTTCTGAACTAATCGAATTAGTGTTCAAATTTATATAGCTTCATATTAATTGAGATAAATATATTTATACAGCACTCAAATAAATAACAATTAAGGAAGGAGTACATAGGAGTGGTTCATTAAAAATAAGCAGCTTTGTAGATTAAATGAGCATAGAGGAGATCCCATTAATCCAGACAGTCAGATAAGGCTGTATTATCTCAGTCCGTATAGTCGGAGATTTAAAATGAATATATGAATGAATAGTTTTTGCAAGAGAATCGGAATGCATGAAAAAACCATTTAAACTTCTGTGAAAACTTCAATTCCAGTTACGGCTGCTAAATGAAAATAAAACTAGTAGTATTTGGTAATCATGAAACTATAGCTATATTTTCCATCCCAAGTGGTCATTAGACCAGCCGCCGGCTCTATCCCAAGAATGGCCCTTCTCTTTATCATGTGCATGTCCTGCAATCTCCATCAGATAGAATGTACAAGTAGTTGTCATGGTTACTACAACCTGCTAGAATGGAGCTGGAGGATATTGTGTATCTAATAGCCAAACAATCCAAATTGGCTTTGCGAATGGTTTTTAGTTTCAACATTTTTCAATTCTCATATTTTTTTTTTTCACCATTGCATTGGACTACTCTTCAGTCATGAAGAGCATTAGTTTACAAATTTCATCTAGCTTTAAGTGTAACATAAAAGCCCTTTCGTCTAGATTTTAGTTTGGTTTATGCAGTTTTATTTTTTTTTTTATTTCTACGCTCATTCTGTCCTGGTTGGTCCTGTGTTACTCACTCTAAAAACTGGTTAGTTCATCATTTAAATTGTATGGTGCTTTTATGCCTTTTACACTCAATCATCAGACTAGTTTCATCTCTTACGCATATACAATTCTCTAAGCATACTTCTTTTTGTTTTGCCAGACTGGTAACAACTTCATCATCATCATCGTTATCATCATCATCATCGTCATCGTTGCCTTTTCCATTAGCATCACTTTAGGGGCTCACAACTATATCAAAAGACATATCCCCAATATTTCTGCCTTTTATCCCCCCATCGTCGTCGTCATCATCATCATTTCCCCCTGAATCGACCCATTCCCTCCTTGGTTCTCTTTAAACTATTCGAGTTATGCAAAACTGAAAAATAATTTTCCCGTTTTCTGTTTCTGTTTTCGGTTTTGTGCATTTGAAATTCTCTCTTGTTCTCTTTTGGCTAAAACTTTTACAAGCTCGAATTTGATTTATTAATAAATTATACAAAATTTGGCATAAATAAAATTCATTTTATATTTTTCGATTTATTTATTTTCAGGTATGTGTCTCATCCGGTACCTGAAAAAAAAAAATGAACCAGTTGCCCCATATAAATTTTGGTAACAAAAAAGAAAATACAAAAACCAACAATTTTCAATTTGTATTTTGTAGTTACAAATATTCTTATCTGTGTGTGTCTGTATGTGATACAGTGCTGAGTAAAAGAGAGTATGGGTAGAAGGGGGTTGGGTTGGGGATTGGTTTTCGTAAATTGATGCTACCAATCTGACTGTGAAATTTGTTGAAAAATTGTAAATCAATTTTTTTTTCTTGTTGTAAAGGCCTAAAGGCATGCTATTGAAATTTAATTGCAATTTGATGGAGCTGCCAGCTTGAAACTAGACTACAAAATATTAATGTCTATAGAATTGATGTTGATGGAAATTGATATTCATGTTTCTCTGATATGCGATGAGATGATAAATGCCCATTTGATTACCCTTTTTCCAGTCTCATGGAAAAATTGAATCTAACTAAATTCATTCTATAATACTGATATAGAAATTTTAGCACCAACTCCAAATCAAAATTTATTTTGAATTTTTCCCATACCTCACCCACAACATAAGTTAAATATTTTCTTGTTAAACAATGAACTTATACAGTTTTCAGAAACCTGTGCTGATTGTGAAGACTTGTGCTGCTTTCATAACTTCTACTGCTTGCAAAGACTTATGCTTTTTCCATAAGTTTTACTGCTTGCAAAACAAAGCAGCGCAAGTTATCCTGCACATATCTCAGCCATCGCGATGCGTCGTTGCACTTGGCATTTCAATACAAAATATTTATTCGTTTATCACCAATACTTAATCAAATTTAGTCAACTGGTACATATTAGCTATATTATTTAGTGTATCAAGACCAAAATATTATATTTTTAATAGATAGTCTAGTTATTGGTTCTGTATATATTGAAAGAGCGGCAGAGAGACTAGGCAGATTTCGACATCAATTTTTTTTTGCTTTCTTTTAGTCTTCTATATCAAGGTGTTGAACCTGAGGAACAGAGAAGTTTCAATCGACTCGGCTATTGATACTGATCAAGAATATATATAGGTACTTCACGGTCCCTGTTATATACATGATGGCGTCACAAATATACCCCTGTGCTCTATGACTACAGGGTATACAAAAAATACCTGATTGACTTCCTGCTATAGCTCTTTTAACTCATCTTTAAGTTAGATATATACATACATAAGTACCTTTCACATGCAGTTCTTCATTTATAAACCATTGCACAAGCAACACGAGTCGTGTCCAAGGGACAACTTGAAGCAAAATTCATAACTTTTGCCTTATATTTGAGTAAACCTTGAGCACCACTACAAGCAGATATACAAAGAATCTAAAGTCCAGATGGACAGCCAGTAAAATGAGTTTTGCATAAAGAAATACGGATAAAAAAATGCTCGACTTGCAATAAAAATCCCAGAGATACAACAACAACAGAAAAAAAACAAACCAAAAGGAGAAAAAAAAACTACAAATCTGTACAATGTTCAAACTGGGAATGCATAATTAAGAGCAAACAAGAAAAATGAGCAAAACGTTTTTCTTTTCTTCTGTTTCTTCTATTTTATTCCCTCTATTCCCTTAAGTTTTCACGCTTTCAACTCGACCTCGAAATGGACTTGAGAACGTCTTGGTTCTGGTAGTAGGAGTTGGACTTGGACTTGCTCCCTCTATTGGGAGTGTATTTCCGTTTTTCAAATTAAAATGCATTTATCTTTAAAATTCACGTTTTCATTTATCATTTTATTATGGGAAAGGCATAAGGAAAAAATCAGCTTTCGTTTGCTCTGTTCCATTTCTTTTACCCCTCCATCATCATTTTGTCTTTCTGTTGTTTGCCCTTGCTGCCATTTACAATTTTCTCTCTTGTCTCTTGCCTTTTTGCTTTTGTCTTTTGCCTTTTGACGCGATTTACAATTTCATTCTGGGGTAGAGTGGGGAGTGAGGAAACAACGTGACGCATGAGTAATATCAATGAGATGGAGTACTTCTTGTTGTATTCAGTTTGGAACTAGTTTGTTAAACAAGTGGAAAATAATGGAAAATGGGCAACAACACTGAGAGTGACCAAATGTTTTACCCAGAAACCTCTCACCCGTCATATTCAATGACTTTTCCTTTAATGATTTCAAGTTTCATTTTCTGTTCTTTATATTTTTTTCCATTTTTTTTTTCTTATTTTGGTTGATGTTTTTCTTGTTTTTGGTCGACAAGCAAAAGATGAGCACGAAAAATATTAAACAATAACGTAAATTTTCCTCTTGCTATTTCATTTGATGCCCCGATTCGTTTTTATATTCTATTGCATTCCTGGCTAGGGTTCTGGACTCCTTTGCAACTTGTGTGTTTTCATCTCTCTCTCGCTCGCTCTCTCTCTCGCTCGCTCTCTTTCTCGTGTGTTTTTCTCTTTCTTTTTTCCCGTTTTTTCTGTTTTTTTTTTTTTGTTTTTGCCAAGGACTTAGTTTACTTCACATTTATATTCATTTGTTTTCCGTTTTATTTACCCAGCAGCAGCAGCAGCTACACCAACAAGAACAAAATGTTTGAATGTGTTTGTATAATTTTTCCAGAAAGCTAAAAACACACAAAAATATCCATAAAGAAGAGAAGGTTATACATGCATATACATATACACAAACACACATATTTATATATATATATATATATACGCATGTATATGTAGCCTCATATATTGTGGGTAAAACTATTTCGTTTAAACAATAAGTTTCCTGTCTGAAATTAATTAATGAGTTATATGATTAAAAACAAAGAAACTTAAACTGATGCTCTAATTATGGCATAAAAAAATTATTATATTAATTTCTTAATTTTCTTATGAAAATTATTATATAGTACCTGGATTTCACAACATAAATGTATATATATATATATATAAATGTGTGAACATATTAAAGCAATGATCCAGCAGTGAAGTTCAAACCGAAAATAATTGTTGCTTTCAAAATCTTTTCAAAGTAATGAGTTCCAGTTCCATTATAATTCGTTCACATGTTTTCGCCAGGAAAATGATTAATTACTTTACGACGATTAAATTATAACGACCTATTAAACTTTTATGTGGCTTTATTAGAGTAATTATATGTAGTATTGTAAAAATTAAAAGTTTTTATATAATTTTTATTATAGTCAGACATTCTAATGTCCCTGCTTGGACAGTAAAAAATATATATATATATATAAAATATATATATTTTAGTTGAAATTATACAGATATATATATGTAAGTATATTTATATAAACCATCCAAATTTTAAAGAAATATTTTTAATATTTGTCAAATAATTTTGCTATTGCATTTATTTAAAAGTCGTGGATTTGTTGCATCTGTTTTGGACAAGTGAAAGTATTGCTAATTGCACTTAATACACAAAGCCCGAAAGCAACAAGCTGACACTGTAATCTTCCAAACCCCGTCCACCCAACATTTTTTTGGCGCCCACTGAAAAGTTGGCTAAGTTACCGCTGTAATGTGGCCAAAGTACTACTGAAGCCTGAAGTACAGTATTTTGTTGTTGTTGTTGCTATCTTTTTTGCTTTCCTGTTCCTTAAATCCACGACAAGCAAAGAAAGAAAGAGAGGGAGAGAGGGAGAGAGAGAGAGAACGGGAGAAACTGGATGAGACAAAGCAAAAACATGCGGTGAATGTTTTGTGAATGCCACGGACAGACAGAGAGTCTTGCTCTCTCGCCCTCCAGGGTCCAAATAAAAAGAAAAAGAAAAAGAAAAAAAAAGCAGAAAAAAGCGCGTTTTGCCATAAAAATGCTATGGTTATACGTTAGGAATGCCAGGGGAAAGTAGAATGAAAACAGGAACGGGAAGGACGAAGGAAACTAGTCGCTTTGAACTTGCTCCGCTGTTGCTGTTGCTGTTGCTGCTGATGCTTTTTTTGTGACATTTTTGCAGAAGGTTTTTGCATTTGTGCAACTTTTTTGGTATTTCTTCTTCTTTTTTTCCTTCCACTGCGGTTAAAAGGAGCGGTTTGTGTTAGAGAGATGGTTGCGTTTGTGTATTAGTTAGAATGGGGAGGGGGTTCGGGTGTTGGTTTTTTTTTTATTTTTTATTTTTTTTTTCTTTTTTTGGAAGTGGCATATCAGTTGTTGGCCGCCTTAAAGTTTTGTGTGTGCGTTAATTTTGTTTGCTAGTGCGAAAAAGTGTGAGAATTTATTTTTAAGCTCCTCCGCGTTCTAATTTCAACGTTTGCCAAGTACTGGCACAAGTTTCAGTTGTGTAGGTACTGGGTTAGGTAGAGGAGGGAAGGGGGAGGGGGTGGGGGGGGAGGTAGAAATGGGTTTGACTGTGGGCTATCAGAGGAGACCAGAGACTGTTGGGAACGAAAATGCGTGTGCTCTTCTCTGGTTGAAAAAGTTTTTAACACGAAGCGCCAAAAAGTATGCAAATTATTAGCAAAGTTTTTCACATTTTTCATAAGGCGGTTGCGTTTTCTCTTTCAGGTTTAATTTTTTTTTTTTTTTTTTTCTTTCTGTTTTTTATTTTTTCTTTTTTTGACAATTCCCCCTCCACAGTTAACAATAAATTCTCATTGCAAATGTGTTGAATGAATTTAAGTGTCCATAAAAGTAGGCAACATTTATTTATGCCAAACTTATGCCTCCTCGCACACATATTGCGACAATTTAAGGCTCTGCACTTGACATTCGAAGTCCTGTGCCTGTCAAGGCCCTGGCTGCTCTCTTGCCCTTTCTCTCTTTCTCGCTCTCTTTCTATTTGATTGGGAGTGTGTGTGCGTGTGTGTCTATGTATGCATGTGTATATATGCGTGTTGTTTTCCCCCGTTTTCCACAATTTGTACATCCTTCGTTCTTTACGCTCTGCTCTCTGCTCTTGCGGAAATTATTATTTTGTTTAATGATTTGTGCTTAGTTTCGTAATTGAGCTCCAGGACGAAAGAAGGGTCCTTCGATTCTAGTTTCTCTGCCTCTCTTTCCCTTCCCTTTCTCATTTCGTTTTTTTTTTTCATTTCGTTTCTTTTCTATGCTCTTGACCCACAAAAAACTATTGAAACAAAAATTTGCCCTATGCCCTGCTAAAGAAGGACGAACTCAGCTCAGCATGAAGGAATATGAGGGTAGGGTACCAAAAAAAAAAAAAAAAAAATTAAAAAAACGCAAGAAAAAAATTTATATACAAAACAAAAACACCACCGAAAAATGTTACAAAAAAATTCAGTTTATAAAATTTTCTCGTTTTTGGCATAGGAAAATATTTTGTTTGCAGCTGTCACTCGAGCAGAAAGTTCATTGTCAATTGATTTGCTGTCCACGCAGCCAGAAAATCGAAAAAATATAAATTATAGAAAATGAAATACTAACCAAAAATATATTCGCATACTTCTAGATTGAAGATAAAAATGAAAAAAAAAAAAAAAAAATGAAATAACTTAAAATATATTGAAATAGAGAGAGAAAGAGAGACAGATGATGGTTTTTTTTACATCTTTTTTTTTTTAGTTAACAAATTAGTTACATAATGCAACAAATTTAAAATCATTGAGGCATTAATCAGCCATTCAATAGGGCGCATAATTCAATTAAAAAGTATATTTCAACAATTGACAACAGCGACAACAAATTGATTCATAGCAACAGAATGCAAAAAAAAAAAAAAAAAAAATGAATTAATAAAAAATTAAAAAAAAAAAAAAAAGAAATTATAAAAATAAAACCAAATACAACGAGTAAAGCACACTTGAAATGCGAAACACGGCTATATCAATTTTAATTCAGTTTTTCTATAATTATTTTTGCGTTGAAATCCATTTATCAGCAGCATATTAAATGCGAAATGCAATATTTTGCAATATTTTCCATAATAATATTATTATGATGTGGCCATGGCAATGGAACTGGTCAGTGCCAATGGTCAATTCGACCGCATTAACTAGACAAATTAAAAGCGGCAACCAATTAAAATCCCTACCAAATGAATTGTTGGCGGAAAACTGTGTCATCCAGATAACCCACTGTCGCCCGCATTCTGATTAAAATGGGTTTTATATTAATGAATTACCTTTTGTAACTAGTTGGATATGCATATAAATAGGTAGGAAGCAGATACATTTTTTTTTTTTTTTTTTTTTTAATAATAAGGTTAAATGTAAAGTAATCCATTTGCTGTCGTAATATAAGTACATACATGCAAGTCCAATTGCAGATTGCTCGTTTTATAAAATTCACCCCCTTTGCAACACTTAAATTAATTAGCAGTTGCAGTTGCAGATTATTATAAAAAAAAATTTCCTCCCTTTGCAACACTTAAATTGAAAAGGAGGGACACAAGAGAACCTAAAATATTGATTAATAATGATTCTTATCTTATCAAATCTGTTTTAATGAAAGTTGAAAAATTTAAATAAGTTAATATCGTTCCAAACAATCTTACTGACAATTTAAATGGGGCTGAGAATAAAATTGATTTTAAATTTCTTAATTTATTATTTTTGTGCACGTTTTTATACATATTTATACATATATATATATATATATTAGCCATATAGTTTTATTTGTGGCATAGTTTTTGTGTGCGTTGTTTGTAGCATCAGCATTTAAAATGCTTTCCACTTCATTAAATGGAGCAAGCTGAGGAAAATGTTGGGGGGTGGGGGGGGGGGAACGGCAAAAGCAGAGGAATTGAATAAGTAGCAACAGCAGCTGCATTTTTTCCCTAGCATTTTGTTTACACTTTCGGTCGGATGCTGCTGGACAGATGGTGGAAGGGATGGATCGGAGGCTGTTTTCTGCGCAAGTGTTTGGGCTGAATAAAATCGTTCGTAAGCCATGAAAACGTAAAAATGCATTGCATAGTTTGAGGCGTAGAGGCAAATAAACTTGCAGACCACTGTTGATCTTTGCATACGAATTTTCACCAAATAGCCAATGGGGAATTGAAAAACTCGGTCTATCTGTATACCGATATATGTACATATATACATAGATATATCGGTACATATATGGATGTGGCCAAAATTAATTCAATTTGATCAAACTTCAATTTGAGTTGAAGTTGAGTTTTTCGTGCTTAGCATGGCGAATGATAGGAAACGCCATGCCAGCTAAAGATTGACGGCAGGCGGGTTTCAAAGTGTTCAATTGAACGCTTCAATGATTACAAGTAACCGCAATTCAATAAGAATGGCCAAGTGATACGGGGATGTGGTAGTAGGCTGAATTCAGGCATGAGAGTTGCCCCATGTTTACCCACTTAGGTAAATACGCGCGAGCCTGGAAATTGCCTTCCTCTATCTCTCTCTCTCTCTCTTTACCTATATCCCTCAATCTCTACATCTGCCTCTGCCTCTGCCTCTGCCTCTACCTTCTTCCTTGCCTTAGCCATTTCTCCAGCTCTTGTTGGGTGTCTCTATCACAGTCTTAGACTTATGGCAAATGAAGCAGAAGAACTTCACGTGCCGCAGCAATACAAATTGAAAATCAATGCACTGAAGTAGAGAACCACCAAGGAATAGGGACAGCAAAAAGAGAGAGAGAAAGAGAAAGAGAGAGGGAGAGCAAGAGTGAGATAGAGCTAGAGAAGTTGAACAGTAGCTGCCCATTGGCATTTTGTTCCATAAATTAACGCTTCAGTTGTTCTTTGAAATGATGGTGGTGGTGCTCCTGCTCTTGAGTGGTGCTATGGGCCTTCAGTGAGTTGTTGGCCGTTTTGTATTCAATTTGCCAGACATTGACTTCAGCCATTGCCGCCTGATTTTAATCAGTAGACTTATACATATAGCTATACTGCTACCAGAATCCAAAAGCATATAAAATCAATTCAACTTCTAAAAAACGGAATGACTTTCTTGTACAAATTTCATTTGAAATCCAATGAAAAGTAAAAATAAGTTTGTATTTGGAAGAGTATTCTTAGAAATCATGAATAGATAGTTTGAAATGAATTTCCAAGAAGGTTGTGGCAAGAATATTATTTCGTAGAAATAAAAACACATTTTGGTTACATTCATTTTAGTATTTCCATGAGCCATTTAAATGCTTTTGCCACATTGCGTATACATACATAGTTTTGCATAATAGTTTTTACAGCTGGCTTTAAATGCCCATCGCTGCCTTTCCATTCAAATCGTTAGCTGGCAGCACCTTCTTCTAGCCGTTCCAAACAGCATCAGGAATCAGCTCAGAGCAGCGTTTACTTTTGGCTTCGCAATGTAAGCGGATTGATCCTTGCCTACGGGTAGCAACTATGCATCCTTCTTCTTTAACCATTTTTTTTTTATAGCTGAACGAACGGGTGTATGTGTGTGTGCGTGTGTGTGTGTGTGTATGTGTGTACGCGTGTGTGTATATGTATTTACAGTAATTCAGCTTACAGCTTCGGCTTCAGCTCAGGTGAGTGTTGCATAAATTTGCAAATATTTTGCAAGTCAGCAACAGCCGCCTGCCAGCAAATGCGCGCACCATGAAATCCACCTGACCACCCTCTCCCCCTCACCATGATAGCAAAAGTAACAGTAAAAGCAACAGCAAACGTTATAGCAACAACATTGTTCCTTCTCCGTTTCCAACTCTGCTTTCAATTTCTTCTCCTTCTTTTTTCTTTTTCCTTTTTTTTTTTTTGCTTCTGTTTCTCGTCATCACAGTCATAGTGGGCATCATCACCATCATCAGCCAGACTCCAGCATGAGCTTTAGTTCTGCCTCTGTGGAATGAAAACTGCAAACAACGGTAAAAGTCACACTGGGCCGTGTGGAATTGATTTTACTTTTCCTTTTTTTTTTTTTTTTAACGATGCGCGACGTTACCTTTTCTCTTCGGCTGCTGTTATACCTTCTCTGTCATTTCCTCATTCTTTTCGTCTTGAAATGCGTCTACTACATAACTAACTTTCCATTTTGTAGTTGTAGTTGAATGTGCAACAACAACAATAATGCAAAACAATTTCACATGATGGCAAAGAACATTGCAAAAGATGTCACAACAAGGCAAACATTTGAAGTATGATAAACAAATAATACAAATACTTCAATCGCTATGACTTTTCAATTACAGTTTTTATTCTATAATAGTTGCAACTTCTATCAATTCCAATCAAACAGTTTTCAACTAACTGATAGTTGTTGAATTTAGCCAATAAATTGAATATATGTATTAGATAGTTATACATACATTAGTTAGCTTTAACCAAATCTCATGTTTTACGATTTACTAAATTTAATAATTACATATGTATATTCAAATGCTATATGGAATACTACATACATTGTATTGATGTGATATGATATAGTGTCGAACATTTTAAGATTTATATTAAAAGCTTTCGATTAATTTTCGATAGTTATACCTATGTATCGAGGCTTATTTATACTATCATGTACATGATTTTACCATTTCATGCGGTTCTTAAAATTTCACCACATCAATTGTAAGCAGAGTGATTTGGGCATTGGACTATGGAAAGCAGACAATATATACATGAAGCAAGCAAGCCAGCCATGAAGACTTGGAGCCCTGTACCATATACCAAGTAGTGATACTTTAGAAATTAAATATTCTCCAAATCGCCATCAATTTAATAAAAAATTTTAAATTTAATTCTTTTAACTTGACACAACAGCAACTATCACTACCAGTGATCGAAACTTGTACTGCTTGCATAAAGTTACCTGCTTGCATAAAGTTATTTGCTTGCATAAAGTTATTTGCTTGCTGAGACTTCTACTGCTTGCAGAACAAAGCAGCGCAACGCATTCTGTCTCGCATTCATCAGCCTTTGATGCACTTGGCATTTCAGTGCACAACATTTATTCGTATAAGTAAATCCAATATTTATTGTTCTATTTCTTTCGAAATTTGGTACTTATTAGTTATATTATTATTGCCGAAAATACGATGCTTTTAATACAATACTCCAGTTATTTATTTTTATCTAAAAATGAAAATTGGAAACAAACTTGATCTGCATAGACACTAAACGGATGTTCACATGAAATTAAGTTACTGTATAGTCTTCAATATCAAGGTGTTTATATCGGGTGTTAATGCTGATCAAGAACAAATATACTTTATGGGATCGAAAATATTTCCTTCTCCCTGTTGCATACATTTAAGCGGCTATAATTTATTCTTTACCCTATGGGTACAGGATATAATTACGCTTCGCTGACAAATTGCATGAATAGCTTAAGGCACTTCCATTTTGGCAGCTCAGTGTAACTGATAATATATCTGCATATAGTTATATAATTTAAACCGCAAAACGATTAACACAATCTACTAATTCGCAACCAAATGTACATGTATGTATATGCGTATGTAAGTATTAGCTAGACACAATAAACAAATTTCTGTTATTGTGTAAAATATTTACTTTTGTACTTATTCTAAGGCAGATTTAATAAAATAAGAAACGTTTCTTATTTTCATTCCCATTTTTGTTATAGAAAAGTTTTTAAGAGTTTAAAATCATTGCAATGCTTTGAAATCAATTTACACATTATATATATATGTCTATATATGTATGTACATTTATATAACATTTAAGTTGTCCTCTAATGTGATAAAGAAAGTTACATAATTTCCACTACTTTTTATTTAACAATACATTCTTCATAACCAATATCCCGGCACAGACTTTAACTAGCAAAAACTTTTCGCATTTGACTTTTATTTTTTGTATTCAACATTTCGAAAACTTATAAACTGACAAACTTATTGAGAATATGAAATTTGAAATTCAATTGAATGGCATATCAAAAGGAATTGATGGATATTAAAACTCAATTGAGATGAAAATTGCAGAAAATATAACTGGAAGTAGTTATTATTTTATTTTTGCTTCAATTCTAGGAAACATATTTTTTAGTTTTTTTTTTTTTTTTTTTTTTTTTTTTGCCATCATTTGGCAGACCAACTAGTCAATTAAATTGATTGTAGTTAAGTGGAATGAATATGCTCCTTAAATGTTCATCCATCAATGTTTTAAGATGGATTGCATCTGGTAGATGCATCATCAATTCACTTCACAATTAGGAAGGAAGGACTACTGAAATATTCAAAGGATTAGTGGAGCAACCAACAGCCCAAGTCAATCCAAGGCAGAGAAAACAAAGTGAGCAAATTGATGTGAAAATGCAAGTGATTCGATTTTTCATGTCCTGGCTAACAGTTTACCTAACTGTTTGGCTAAGGGCTAACCGTTACTCCCTTATCCTTCTTTGAGTGTCGTCCTTGACGTTGATTTGATGAATTATTGATTTGTTTGATTAATCGTCTGACTGAGCAGACCTGGCCCACTTTAAGCAAAGATTTTCACACTTTAATGGATTAAACTTTAATGTCCAGAGATTCGGCACAGTTGGCCAATTATATGCATACAATCGGCTGTTAAGTGCGTTTTTTCTTATCCTTTATGGAGCGGATTGAAAGTGCACACAAAATAAGTTTTTTTTTACTTTCTTTTTTTTTAACTTCTTAAACCCACTGCCTTGGTTGGTGTCTCATCTTCTTCTACTCTACCACCACCCATAAAGATAAATGAGAATAAAAACGAAATGAAGCGCAGCAAAAAAAAAAAAAAAATAATAAAAGAAATGTGGCAAAAAAAAAAGAAGAAATATGGCAAAAAAAAAACCAAGAAACAACGGCAGCAGCAATTTGCTGCAAGGACAAACGAGACATGCCACAACAATGGCAATGTTTGGCCACGGAAAAGAGGACAAACCGCCTGGCAGGCAGTCGTTCAGGCAGAATGGGAACGTCCCTACTACATTCCCCTTCCCGAAACGCCACAGTCGCCTCTGCCTTTTGCTCGCTGTAGAGGCCACAAAAAGTAACCAAACGTCGGACAAGTGTCAAACATTGCAAGAAAAAAATGTACAAAAACAAAAATATAGCAACAGAACCGAAAAAAAAAACAGAAAGCGGGAGTACAAAAAAAAAAAATGAAAAAAGAAATCCAGAAGACGGAGGCCCTTTGCCAAGTGTAAGGAAAAAGCGAAGGCAAACATTTCTCTGGCCATTGACATGGCATCGCGTAATCTCAGGCCATCGACGCCATCAGTACAGGCTGGGATTGGGTGCAGGAACCTAAAGGAGCTAAACAAATTTGGCAAAAAAGTTACCAACCAAAAAAAACAAAAAAAAACGAAACACGAAACACAAAAAACTAAAATGAAACTCAACACAAAGGAAAAACGCCAAACAAACAAAATTATCACTTGGAAAAACACTTTCTGAGTTATGACTATGGAAAAAAGGAACCCAGATTTTGGGTATAAGTTATATGAAAACGTTTTTGTCGTATTATTTTATTAGTAGGTATTCTACATAGTATCCAAAATTTTTAATAATATGGCTCCATGCCAAACAAAATTGTTCTTGAGGAATAAAATATTTGCGAATTTATTTACCTCTATATTTTATTTTCAAATATTTGTCATTTAATTAATTAAAATTGAATTATAATGTTTTTTTTAGTATAACTATGGTAGCATATCTGAGACAAAGTGGTTATATATATATATGATGATAGTATACCAAAAATTATTTTTAATACAACACATTAAATACGAATAAACATTAGCTATGACATTATAATGTTTATGCTGATGGACAAGAACATTTACCAAATAACCAGAAACATTAATCAAAATCATAAATGCTTCCCTCCAAGCTCTACACCAACTCCCATATTTCCTTTCCGGGTACCAGAAAAAAAAGCGAAAATTAAGAAAAAGAACAAGCAAAACGAAACGATGGGCAACAAAAGCAGCAAGAAAGAGAAGAGACCAAGATGGAGAGTCTTAATGTTCAATTTTTATTGCGTTGAAACGAATTGAATCGATTCGTTCTTCTTCTGCATGATATTCATCGTTGGCTCCTTCTTAATGTATGCTCCCAAATGTTGGGAGTCAAATGTGTAACAACATCAAGGACCTCGACCTATACCTATACATATATACATGTTTATGTGTATTTATGTGTGTTTATGTACATATATAGGTAGGTAGTAGTGATAACTCGTACGACATTTGCCTTCCACCTACATGGATGATTAGGCATGCACACGCACACTCACACACACACATGCACATAGTATGTAGATGGATATTTATATATTTAGGTATATATTATGTATATATATATATATATATGTATGTAGCTTAACTTTCCCTTTCTCATTTGTGTCGACCCCCCCATCCAATCATCAACAAAGGCAGCAAAAAGAAAAATATTGAGGAAAAAAAAAAGAAAAAAAAGGTAAGGTAAAGTGGGAGCAATTTTGCTGACTTGTCACTTCCGGTCAAATGATTCTGAATGCTTCGAAGCCAACACTAAGCATAAATTTCAATGGTTATGAAATGAGGGCGGGGCAAATGAGGTTCGTTGAATGTGGTATAGTGGTAGGGTTGGTAGTAACGGAAGATGGTGTTCACCTTTCCAGACATCTATGAAAATTTTGTCGAAATGTTGTTGAATGTCGCCGCATGAAATTAATGAAATTAGGCAATTGTCAACAATAATTCTCTCACCCTGTCCAGTCCCGAAACCATTTAGTTAAATGCCATGATATTCATCATGTCACCTATACATTTTCCCATTCTCCCTCTACAGAGCATGTCCTGGCTTTTGTCCGATATGATTTCTATATATATTCTTGCTGATGGGGGGGTACATTAATTATGTTAAAAACTCTGACATATAGAAGTCAATCCATAGTAAATATGTATGTAATTGGCCCTTTTTCATTTAATATTTGCATAAATTTTCTCATTATGAGAATGTTCCATATATTCGTTAAGATAGGGCATAGAAATGTTGGTTTTAAATAAAATGAATTTGGCTTTCTGACTTCTATTTCTTTTGGCTTATTCATGATGCTTTATGAATTTGAATTGATTTTTATACGAATTTATTGGCATTGCAGTTGACACGTTCGGCTACTTACATGCGATATATATTATCTTGCATGTGCCATACAATATATATATATATTTATATATATGTATACATATATGAAAATATATTTAGTGATGTGAAAGTAATCGGCCAAATTTTAGCAACAGTTGGTCCTGACTTTGAAGTATTCTCACATTCCCTTGAGTGAGCATACATGATTAGAGAAATAGTGCTTTAAATTGAAATCAAATAGTTGGGAAAATTTCAATTTAAAATGAAGTGAAACTTGAAAGTGAATTACAACCATATAATGCTTTATCTGCCATGTCAATATTATTGCTGGCAATTTGCAAAGTTTTTATATTGGCAGGCATCTGTGTTTGTTTTA
This sequence comes from Drosophila sturtevanti, assembly GCA_018150375.1. Taxonomy (NCBI): domain Eukaryota; kingdom Metazoa; phylum Arthropoda; class Insecta; order Diptera; family Drosophilidae; genus Drosophila; species Drosophila sturtevanti. Next base: position 6,183,081 of record JAECWJ010000688.1, on the reverse strand, counting down.
GTTTCATTCCCTCGAGTGTTTAGTTATTGGATTGACTTATTTACACAAATTTACCATTTTGTTTGTTTGTTTTGTTTGATTTAATATTATTGAAATAATTTCAGTGATACAAATATAATATAAAACACTGAATTGTGAAAAAAGTTATACAAAAATTAACCAAAATCAACCAAATTTATTTTGATTGTACAGATTGACAGATTTGACAAGTAAATTGCTTGCTTCAATATTTATTTTTTGGTTCGCCTCACTAAGTACCATTTATTTATAAGTAACCACTTAGGATAACATAGAGTCTATGTATCTTATCCACCACCCCAAACCAATTTCAGTCAATCCGTGCTGTCCTTTTTCTGACAGCATCCAACATCCAAGCCGTGAAAATGAAAAGTGATTTTTATACAGTTTAGTATAGTCATGCTACCGGGCTCAATTAAGTTATTGCTTGCATTTCTTTTATGCTTGTTAATCGCACCTTTCAAATGTTTTCCTTTTTTTTTTTCTTCTGATTTCGTTTGCTTGCCATTTCGACGCTTTCCTTTCGTTACGTTTTCTTTTACACATTTTGTTTTCGTTCCTTTGGTGTTTAGTTGGCTGTCCTTTACATTTCTTTTTCCTTTCAAGCGGTTGACTGCTCCCGTCTTCTTGTCAGTTGGCCTCAGAAACAAATGAACTCATTTGTTCTAATTTAATCTTATTACATGAAGATTTATTGCTTGGCGCCTGATCATATGGCAACCCTTCTACTTTTGGAGCTGGCAACCCTTTTTGAAAAGCCTCTTTCAGCTCAAAAACTTCATTGCTTCAGCAAAACATGGAGAGAAAAAGAAATAGAAATAGAGAGGTAGAGAGCGAGACAGAGTGGGAGAGAGTGAGAAAGAGAAGGAGATAGAGACAATGATTGAGCAACAACAAGAGCAAAGGCAAAAGCAAGTGGGAGGCAATTTAAAATGACGCCTCAAGTGAAAGTACTCGAAAGTTAATTATGATTGATTGAGTGGCCATTGAAATTGATTTTTACGAGTTCTTCAAATTCGTACATTTGACAGGCGAGTGGAGGAGAGTGCCTGTAATTGACATCACCGAATATTGCGTATACGCACTGTTTAACTCATTAGTTCGTTAGCTAACTGAATAAATAATTCCCCACTAAGCTCAACAACTTATTTAAATAGTTGGGCGTTGCCGCCTTGTTTATATATGAACATTGCTATTTATCCTAGACCAAAGGCAAACAAAAATTATATATAAACTAAATAATTAAAAATAATAAAACTTTAATGAATCGACTATGTATGTATGTGTGTGTATGTATATGCATGAGGGCGTGTGTGTGTATGTATATTTGCCTGGGTAGATAGTGTCATTGTTGTGGAAGGCTATAAAAACAAATTACTGGCAACGGCATAAATGGAATTTCAAATGCTTCTCCATTGGGGGGCCAAAACAAGGATAATCCACCAATTGGGCATGTTGTTGTGGCCAGTTTATCTCAGATTCTGATGAGTTGGCGTTAGGTAGGTGATGGGTTAACCAAAAGTGGGTTGATGGGTTAACATGCGTCTGACAAGATTGCAGTGTGCAGCATTTGGAACGCCCAATTTCTACGTAAATCAAATCAGCCTTGTGCCAATTGTTTAGGTGTGTGTCCTAGCCAGTTTGTGTATGTGTGTGTGTGTGTGTGTATGCCTGTGTGTTGATTCAGTTATTTGTGGCATGTTGGATGTTACTGAAGAAGACAAACCCCAATTCCAGAATGGAATCCAAAATGTTGCATAGTGGACTAGTGTCCAAAAAAATGAGTGAAACTTTAAACCAAAAAAAAAAAAAATAATCACATTATTTAAAGACTTTTAGAAAATTAAACAAAATTTAAAAGATTAAGGTAACAGAGTCACCTCGGACTACTGTTTATTAAAACAGACATTTCATTAGATTTATTCTAGCAGGATAAATAAAATTTGATCAAGTTGGAGAAGTTGACAAACAGGAGCTACAATGGTAAGACTTATATATAGATATATGTATATGGATTGATTGACATATTAGCTAACCCTATCGTTAACAGAATATATAAACCATTATTGTTATTAGTAACATAAGAGACATATGCATTAACAGTAAAAAACTATTAAAAAAAATGGGAAACCAATTGGGACCTTAACTATGTAAAACCATCTACTTAAATAATCTGTTAATCTTATTTAAAAATACTTACTCATATAAATATAAATATGTATATATATTGTAAGGGAACTAAGCTACTATATTAATATATATAATTATATAATCTTAAAATCAAACTGTACTCTAGAGTAATTTTGAATTGGTAAATTGTTCTTTCAGTGAATAGTTGGTTGATCGGAAAACCACTGTATTTACCGTTGTCAATGCACTTCTAACCCCTTCTAACCGCTTTTTACTCTCGTACGAATTGTTCTCACTGTTGTTACTCTCTTTAATGGATGCCATCTCGCTCGCACAGACGCTCTGCATTTCTCTTTCCATCACTCTTCCATGTGTCTACCTCTATCTATCTTTATATGCATGTCTCTCTACCCGTCTCTATCTATTGTCTGTGTCTGTCGCTTAACCAGTTCATGGTAATTTATGTGCAGCAATCTAAACTCATTTAGCACGCAGCCAGGCGCATATGCGGCCACACACACATGCCAACCTGACCTCGATGATGGCCTCCCATCTAACAGAGCCTCTTCCTACTTGAGGCACGCCCCCCCCCCCACCCCCTAAACACTAACCTTATGGCAGTGTAGTGTAGGCAAAGTTGGTGTTTTGTTTGTGTTTAAATTGGCTTTGACTGAGGTTATAGTGCATCCATCCAGCCTTTACCAAGGATCCGTAATGAAGTTATCATGTTGACACTTGGCTTCGTTATTTAAACGAATTCGCGCATCTTTTGCAACGTATACATATATATGTATGTGTATATATATACATGTATATATATATATATGCATGTTTGTATGTATGTATGTACATACATATATGCACCCAGCAGCTAAAGTAGATTGAAGAGGAAGGCGATGCTGTTGCTCATTTTAGCCCACAAAAACCAACCCACAAACAAACAAAAGGTAAATATACAAACACAATACCACACACACACACCCACACACACACACACATATGGACACACGTATAGAAACATACACATACGTATGTAGTTTGTGTGAATTTATATTTCATTCCCACACACACACACACACAGACACAGTGTAAACATTCATATTTATTAAAAGCATTCGTCATGTGGTTGGAATTTTGCCTCAACTGCTTGAGCAGCTATTCATTTCCCCTGTCTTCTGCTTCTTCTCTCCTCCTCGCTCCGGGTTGCCCCCTTTGAATGTCGTGTAGAACGCTTCCTCGTCGTCGCCGACAAGCTTTTCATTTCAGTCTTAATTCCTTTTGAATAATATCTACCACTTAAACTTACAAAGCATCAAGACCACACACTGACAAATTCATTTCTACATAGTATATATATATATATTTATATATGTATGTGCGATATTTAAAGGTATACGTATACATATACAAACATATATATTTATATATATATGTATATGTATGTAAGGGCTAGGCAACCACATATACTTATCACCAAGTACAATTCAAATTCGCGCCCTTCAAAGACTTTACCATTTCCCTCTCTATATCCTGCTATGCTCTCTAAAATCTGATATATACATAGGTGCAGCTAGCAAAGGGGTAAAGTAATATTAACTGATATTAGATATTGTATATGATAATATTACCTTTGTTTTTGATAACAATCTTTAAATCTTTCATTTAACTTTAAGTTATAGTATGATTGATTTCTGAATAAACTTACCAATGTACATATAATAAAAAATATTAGAAAACCATTCCATTCTCACTATAGATTACATTGATCTAATACATACAGAAAAAACATATATATATATAGACTAATATTTTTTAGGTCTAAAGTAATTAATTTGTATTTAGTAACTCAAAATGCTTTTCTTTCGGTAGACTTAAATAAAACAGCATCCTTTCAAGAACCAACCCACGTCTTTGCTTATATTATATATATATATTCGCATGTATACATATACATATATGTATATGTGAACATTTCATTCGATGTTCTATGTGCGTAATTATTTTAATATGGTTGTTTGTTTTCTTTTGCTTTCGCTTTTACTTAGAACTCTTTGCCGGCGGATTTTCAAGATGGCACTGAAAGGCGAAGAGTTTTCCTTTTTGGCATTTCCTGGCGACGCATTTTCCTCAATCCTCAATCCTCAATCAGAAAGGGCAAAAAGAATAAAATAACAACAAAATATTAAATGGGATAGAGGCCAAGTCAAGCGGTTGCCATAGTTAGCCGTCGCGCATCGTTTTGAATGAATGAAATGTATAACATTTAATAAACCCTTTGGCCCTTGTTGTTCTTGTTGTGATTGGTTGCTTGTCATTGGCTCAATGTCAATATCATTTTCTATATCCACTTGAATGTCGCTCATGGTGCGTATATTCTCTACCACAATTTAATTATGGTTGGGCAAAGCGGCAGAAAGTTGTCAATTCAATTTGAATACGAATACAAAAAGTGATGAGTAGAGATTATATTTGCTTAAAGTTTGATTGAATACATATCCATGTAGATACATACATACATACATACACATATATATAAAGTTCTAACTATTTAACTTGATGAAACAGAAGGCAAAATAGGAGAAAAACTTTCTATACCCTTGCTCTGGTTCTATGGAGAAAATTATTTTTGTTTTTAGTTTCGAATAATGAATCTACTAGCTGTATAATTTTTGCAATCATTAAACAATAAAATTCGTTAGCAATAGATTAGATAATATATTGCTGGATTGGCACGCCTTTTAATGTCAATAAAATGGAATTGAAATTATGGTTTCTACCTTTATATAAATAGATCTTTGATTGGCCATATTCTTATATCCGCTAGAAGGGTATAAACATTCTCTGGCAGTGACATTTTTATCTGCTCCTTTTCAGCTATTGCAGCTGGCAAATCGCATGCCATGTCTGATGACAGCTGAAAAAGTTTAACTTATGCGCACAGTATACTGCATCTTCTATATATATATATATATATATATATATATATATATGTATATTTACATACATATGTAAATATACGTATATATATTTATATAAAAATATATAAATCTATATGCATATATGTATGTATGTACAGATATTTGGCATGCTGGTTTCGCGACTTTCGCAGCATTCCTCTTTTGACAATAACAATAATCTGGGCCAAAAGGCAGCCAACTGCATATGAAAATAAAACACTTACTCAACATGGTCGAGGTTAATTGGTTTCATTTTCAACTTACAGAATAAATTTAAAGCGGTTGTCGGAGGAAAAGAAATGAAAAGTGGTATTGCCATTTTTAATTTCCATCAAAAAATTTTGTAAAAAAAAGTCCTTGGTTCATGTTTATCATGTCCTGTGGCAAAGCGGCTGTCAGTGCGAATATTTCATATTGAAAACAACTTTGGCCCTGTGGTGCCTGGTCATACACACATACTCACACACACCCACATATACACGAACATACGCACACATCTGTGGATAGAAGAGAAGGGACAAACCATTGTTTGTCCATTTACCCAAGGCAACCGTTTCCATGCCTCTTGTACCTCGCTTTAATTAACCACTGGCCACTAGTTGCTGCTATCTCCCTTGCCTGAGGCATCAACGTGCTAAATGTAAGCCACGTCGTTTTAATTACAAAATTCCACACAAGTCCCCAGCTGCAATGTCAAGTGAGGAGTCCGGTCCGTAACTGAGTACAAAGTTTGAGGTTCAGTTTGAGTCGGAATTGGGTTTTGCCCTCGTCATTAAATTCACTTTGCTACAAGCCCCGTAAAATTAACGTAGCATACTTTTTTGGGCGGCGAGCCGCTTAGCTTTGTTCTCCGCCTGCAGTCAGCTCGGTTCTTTTTGTGAGAGTGAGTAAGGCGATTTGTGGCTCCCTCCTTTAGTTCGCTGATGCTTAATTAGTGAAACTGCCACATTGGCACATTTAAGTAGAGTAGTCTTTGCCGAAAAAGCCTTTTTGCATTTAAATTGATGAGCGGCAAACACACAAAAGGCTTTCGACCTGGTGTCCGGTGTCCGGTGTCTGGTACCCGGTGCTTGGTGGCTGGTGATAGACTTTCTTTGCGGCTTTCTTCATTCTTCTTAATTGGCAGAACATCAACTCTGCTTGAGGTCAGCTTTTGGCATTCAAAGTGCCAAATAATTAGAAATTCAAATTCACATTCAATTCAAGCTTACCAAAGTGAGAGAATATTCTTAAATAATGCCAAGAAAATTCATTTGCATTTTTCAAACGAAAGCCAATTATACAATTGAGTAAAACTAAGCTGTTAAGCCATAGTCAACCAAAATAGTTTGACTTAAATACATATCTCATTTTTCAGGCATTAAATTTCATTTTTGGTTTAGGTTAAGGACTTATAGCCATGCAAATTGCTCTGTAAACACTCGGAAAAAAACTTGAAAATTAACTTACTGCAAAAATTGCGTATACGCACCATCAGCCAACGGCCAAACGATAAAAAGATAAAAATGAAGCTTAATATGTGTTAAGCACTTTGCAAATACTTGGTAACTGGCATACGAACCCAAGCCCAAACCAAACAAAAACCCGAAAAATCAACAAAAAGAAAAAAAAAAAAGAAAAAAATAAAACCAAAAAAAAAATTGACTGCAAACTCAACTTGTTTTGCTCGATTATTCAATTTAACTTTCACCAACAAACGAAGTTAGCGAGCATAAAATTTTACTCTCACTAATTTACACTAATTTGTATGCTTCTTTACGGTTAGTTTGCCACTGTAAAAATATTTTCTATAGTAGGCATTTTGAATTTGGCTCGATTAAATGGTATTTGCCAGCTGCCATTTCTCATTATCGTTCGAATCAGTAAAGTTAATTACAAAAACAAAACTAAATTACAAATTGAATTTGAAATTTTCAATTCTCAATTGTACCATTTATGTATATAGTTTGTTAGTATAAATATTTAACTCCCATTGGGTACCTACACTGAGCATCAACTAAGTAAATAGTAATTAAAAATGCTTTTTCTATCCCTTTTTTTTTATTTTTTTATATGTATTCAATTTAATTTAAAGTTAACTAAACATTGCCACAGATTGCAACTAGGAGATAAATTCAACGAATTTAATCAAATTAAAGCAAACGAATCGGAATAAACTTATTAATAATATGGGCAGATAAAACAATAAAATTACATTAAATATTGCTCAAAAATATGTTTATTAATATTATTGCCACTAAAAACCTTCGTATTATTACTCTCTGCTCTATGAACTTTTGAAAATGTGAATTAAAATGTAATATCACTCATACGACATGTTGTCGAAAAAAAACTCTTCTTATGATTTACATTTTAATTAAATATCCAAAGATTCTTTTAAGATTCATCTAAAGATAATTAATTTAATTGCATTTTATGTCTCAGTGTTGAAATTATTCAACAAATAAAATTAGAGTTCTAAACTCTCTTTTCCTTTCCATGGAAATTTTTGTAATGCAATTAAAAGATATCACTTACAGCATAAAATAATTTTCACTACCACAAAAAGTTTGTCAACAGAAGTAACAGAAGGGTGGCAAACGGGGTGGGTGTTATGGGTTACAATGTCGCTGCATAGATACGCCCATACAATTTTTTGGGCAGCAGAAATGCAACTGGCGGCATTTTCCATTTTCATTTTTTTACTTTTCATTTTTACCCAACAACGCGCGTTGACAGCAAATTGAATTAGAAACGCATTTTTGTTGAACAAAAGTGACCACAGGGAAAGGCACATGACGCTGACACCGGAGGTACAGTTGGAATATGGTGGGTGAAGGGATGTATAGAGCTGGTGGTAAGGGTTCCTATATGTATGTATGTATATGTATTTACGTACATACGTATGTATATAGTGTGTGAAATGCTGCCGGATGCGAACAATGACAAACCGCAAAAATTCAATTTAAAGTTTGTATTTCAATGCCCCACAAACAACACCCACAACGAGTACAACAAAAAAAAAAAAAAAAGAAGCAAAAAAAAAACGGAGAAAAAGGGAAAACTCGTAAACTCTTCGATATGCGTATGTGAAAATGGGAGCAACTGGGTGATGGGATGGGATGGGATCGGAGGGGATTCAATACGTGCATGTAATTGGAAAATATTGAACTGTGAACTGTGAACAAGTTTGCCAAGAAACGATGCCAGTTGGGCTTATTTATTATGCCAGACAATGATGTAGGACCAATTCAGAAAGTGAGTTGGAAAGCAATAAGAAAATAAAAAAATTGTTATAGGTCCCCAAAGTAAGAGGAAGTTAACTTAATTTATCAGTTAGATCACAATCACAATCACAATCAAAATGTAAAATTAGTTAATGTAAACTTGAAATTGTTAATATAGCTATATATTTCAAACAGCTTAAGTCAAAATCATTTTTTAATGTCTTTTAAACATTTTAAACGGTTGACTTTCAAATTTCACCTTGAACTAAAACTTTAATCTCAATCCAGCACCGGTTATACCCAATCACCATTATTTAAAATAACAAATATTTTATATTTTATGCTGGCATTTTGATTTAGTTGTTATGGTGTTTGGTGTGAATTTTTTAAGGTATTTTTTCATACCCTTTTCTAAACGGGTGACATCAGAATTAAGCATCTATAGTTATATATATATAAATATTAATATATATAGTGACTAAGATCAGTTTAATTAGAAAATATCAAAGGATCATCTACTTATTTTGGAATCATTCTGATTTTATATTAATGAGAGTTATTTTTCAATTGTTGAAATTATTTGAAATTTGTATCTTCAATATATCTATATAGAATATATCTATATAGAATCTAGATATCTATATAGAATAATACTTAAATTGTAGTAATTGAAGTAATGTAATTTTAATTGTAATAATACTTAATGTAAGGTATCTCCAAGTCGACTTTGATCCATCTGATATGGCTTTGGTTTTTCTCTTTCTTTATGTTTATTTTGGGATTTAACTTAAATCCGCCAGAAACACCAAAAAAAAAAAAAAGAAAAAAAGGAGAAACCAAAGAAACAGCAAAATATGTAAAAGGAAACAAGCAAAGAACAAAATCAGAAATCCCCAAGCGACATATGCACACAGAAATGCCCACGCACGCACCCACACATACACACACACACACACATACACACATACACACTCATATTATGTACACATACGCACACATATGCAATATTTTAGCATTTGTCATAATTACAAAGCGCGAAGCCCATGGGAGGCAAACACAGACGACGACGACGACGACCATAAAATAAAAGAAAATGCGCGAATTTGAAAATTTCATCGCTAGCCCGTCGACAATCATACACACACACACGCACACATACACACGCACACGCACACGCACACACACACATACACTAACACATAGAGTGGGACTTGTGCTTCAGGCTTCTTCATGCTCCACAATTATTAACGTCTTACATAAAGGATGGCGGCGACGGCAGCGGCAACAGCAATGGCGCATTTATGACTGCACTTTTCACATCCGTTTCCGCATCCGTCTGTCGACACGCACACTCGCACACACCCATACAAACACCCACACAAAACACAGACATTTTTCGGGCAGGTCGCAGCATTTGCTGGCAGAAAGCAATTTCATTTTACATTTGTTTTACGGCAACCCTGGCATCAGACAGCAGGCAGCCAAATGGTGGTAAGGTGTCCCTAACTTCGCTCTAACTCCCCCCCCACCCCCTCCCCACTCTCCACTTCCCCATTCCTTATATTTTTATTCTTTTTTGGGGCGTGGCGACAATATGCTGTTTGCTTCCACCAGTGATAAGTATTTATTATTATGCCTTTTAATGGTTAAAACGCTTTGCTTTTAACCAAATGAGTTTCCCTCATTAGAGTTTTACTCATCTACACACACACACACACACACAGAAAGCCCACACTCTCACACACACACATACAGACAGAGACAACTCATTTTCGTTAAAGGAAATGCATGCCATTTGTGTAAAATGTTTAAACAGGATATTCCATTTGAATTTTGCATTTAACATTTGTCATGATGTCTCCTAAACGGTGTTTGTGATTAGCCTATAAAGTTAATACGGTTCATTAACTTTGAAATCCTAATTATATAGTCGTTAAGCAGTACAATGAATAAGAAACATTCTATTCCATACACCCATCCCTCCCCCCCCCTCCATCCATCCTTCTGTAACTCCCTCCCCCCTTACTTGGCTATATCTTTGTTTTTTATGTTTGCATTTATTAACATTTGGTTGCAGCAATAAAAATGCAGAAACAGAAAAAGGGAAACAAAAGATTTTCGGCCATAAAAGAATATAAAAACAAGGAAGGAAACGTAGAAAAGTTTTCGTCTTTTAGGTATTGTGATTTTAAGACATAAAATTTCAATGACATGCGGATACAATTCGTTTAAAATTGTATACAAGACGTTTCGTTTAATCAATTTAATAATTTAATAACATTTTCGTCATCATATATACATATACATATATATACATACATATGTAGGTATATGAAGAATTATTAATTTACTTGATATGGCCAATATGTAGATATGTATATATGTATATGGAAAATTATTTTAAAAATGAATTGCACTCAGAGCACAGAGGAAAATGAACGCCCAGAGGGTAGTTGCGAAACATGGGAAAATCAACTGTGGCAGGAAGTGGCAAACTGGAAAGCTTTTTAAGTAATTAATATGGCTACAACAAGTACACCCCCCCCCCCAACCCCACACTCCATTCTCGCCACACCCACTCCGCATGCTTTTACCAACCTCTGCTCCTCTGCCATTCCTTGCCACAACAAAGAATAATGCATAATAATGTTAAGGCGAATTTGTATGGATATTGAAAACTCAAGAATTTAACAGGTCGACATATCCGACCCTCAACTTGTGTATTAATGAAGCAACAAGAATTTCAACTGAACCTTATGAACTTTGCTGTAAATTATGAACTTTTATTGTACTTTGAAACTTAACTTATTATTTATCAAAACAAAAAAAAATACCAACATCAATATATTTAATTAGAGCAGAAAATGAACTCATGTTCTCTCACCTTCTATGCGAAAGTTTGAAATTGAAAAGAATATTAGCAAAATGTCAGAAAATTGGAACATTATATCATATTAATTTTAATAATGTTGATCAAGGTGTAATCACATCATATTAAACAAACATTAAACGATCATCGTGCTGGAGTTGAAACAAAGAATACACAAAAAACCGAAAATTTTTTGGTTTGACCTTAGTTACTGGACAAATAAATATGCATAATTCATGTCTACTAAATATATTCAGGACCAGTGGCCCAATTAAGACACTTTCATGTCTGGATAACCTAACCCCCCTCCCCGCAACCATGGTGTGAACATTGAAAACTTTACAAAAATCTTTACCCCATTTCCAAATTCAATACCAAGGCCAAAAAGTTGTCGCACCCTTACACAAAAAGTTTCTTGTGTCACAGAATTTATAATCTGGATGGCAAGATGGTTTTCCATCTTAGGTTACACCATTAAAAATTAATGCAATATTTTGGTTCCGGGCTAGTTAGCCCCCCCTTTTTCGTATCCTATCGTATCCCATCGTATCGTGTCGTATCGCATCGTATCGCATCATATCACATTGTATCACATCCTTAGGCATGTCACGTTGGCTAGGATGCTTCAAACTGGCATAATTAACAAACAGTCAGCATATGGATTAAAGTAAAGCTTTTGCCCAAAAACGGATCTGGACCTTAGAATTTAGCCATTTTTATTTTCTCTATTTCTTTTTATTTTGGTCGTAAAGGTCTCTTTTTGGTAAGAGAATGTGGCACGTAAACATAATTAGAGGCACATTTAAAAGGTCGTTAAACGCCGCAAACAATGGGGAGGACCGACCCTTCTAAATCTACTAGGGAACCAACAGCAACTCACGCGTATTTGCATCTGGCCTCTGACACAGTGTGCCGGCTGGTTGCATGACACTGGCAAAAGTTCTACGAAGGACAAAGGACCAACATGTAAATACCATTAGCTGTCTTTGTATCTTGTCCAGATGATAGGGGGGTGAAAAGTGGCAAATGGAAAATGAAGGCAAACGATGAAATGGAGGTAAAATGCCAAATGGCGACTGCCAACAGGGTGGCCTAAGCTAAAGGTGCACTTAGAAATGTTGTCAACGACTTGACATTGTTGTCTCAAAGGCAGAAGGAAAAATATGACTTTGTAGCTAACTGGGCTATATGTAGAAATAATGGCCCAAAGACAACAGTTACTTGTTAGCAAGCCATCTACGTGAGTCTTTCTAACATGATATTAAACCAGTGAGACAGAGACTCAAGACAATCATTAAGATGAAGGTAGTTAGAAGAAGAAGAAGAAGAAGACAAAATATTCTTATTTTAAATAATGTATAAAATATGACATTTTGAGGTCACATTCACATCAGATAACGATTTGAATTCTTTCATCAAAAGAAAGCTATTAATAAACCAAAGATTATTGATTCTCAGTTCAATAAACCATATTGACATTGACTATATATATATATTTATAAACAACGATATATATACTCCATTATGAAGGACTTTTCGAACTTTCAAATCTGGTTGACTTTAGATAATTAAATTGAATATATAAATATTTAAATGTATTGACAAATTGAATCTTCTTACTTAACGATTTTAATTTCTTTGATGAATATTTTTATTTTATATAATTTTTGATATAGAATATTAATTAATTTATTTGATCTATTTTTAAGTAATAAATCCCACCATATACCTATTTGAAGGATCACGGCATCTATTCAGAAAATTAATTTAAAATTTCTAAAATCTGAAGCCGAATTAATAATTTATAGATTTCCACATTTCCACTGGCTATTGTTGAATTCCGAAATAAAATTGTTTAATTAGTAGGCCAGCAATACGATTTAATTACGAACACAAGAATTAAAGGGAGACAGATAGAAATAGAGATAAAATGTAAGAGAGAGAGAGACAGAGAATTAAGGACCTTATAAGTGCTCCCTAAACATCTACTCGAAAAAGAAACCTTTCTGGCCTTTTAGACAACAATTTTTAATGTTTACAACTAAAAACTCCCAACTGAACGTGGTTCCACACAAAATTTCATGAAGAACATTTATGAAGCAAAATGTGAACGTTGAAAGACATTGGGATTCCTTGGTCTCCATCTCATTCTTGGTTGGCATCCTCCATTCCTTCCATTCTGCTGTCGTCGTTTTGGTCCACTACTTCACGTGCAAGAGCGAAATGAGCCTGCTGCTTCATTTGGTACACTGAGTGCAAAACTGTTACACATTCCACCTCCAAGGATGCCTTCATTGCTCTCCTACTATTCTCCACTTGGTGGCATCATACCCACCCAGCGAGTGGCCATTAACGCTTTTTTATCTGTTCATAAATTTTAATTTTGCCAAAATACTCCAAGTACGTGCCTTACCCACCCCAGAGGCCAGTGTCGGAGATAGGGATAGGGACAGGGATAGGGACAGAGACAGGGATAGGGATGGGAACAGAGGCAGAGACAGAGACAGAGACAGAGACAAGGGGTTCTGAGTTTGGGGCAGGGGCCATAGTATTCAACTTGAAACGAAGCTAACATAATTCTTCCTGTATACCAACCCCCCCTGCCCCCCGAACTCCACACCTCCCCTTCAAGTTACTCGCAATTGTTGTTGGCGAGAAATATGACTTTGCCCGTTTTGCCTTTGCACTTTTCCGTCTTGGCAACCTTTTTCTTTCTCTTTTTTTCCTTTCCTTTTTCTTTTTTTTTTTTTTTTGCAAGTGGTAAGCTTATTTCTGCCAGCGGAGCCATCAGCGGAACGCCGAGCTTGCGGGTTTGTTTATCGTCCTTTGCATCTCATTGAGCTTGTCCCTCCTTTGGTTTCATATACAGCCACAAGCCTGGAGGAGCATCCCCCCATCATACAGCGCTTTTTTTGGTTCGTTGAGGTCGTCTACATGGACATGAATCTGCCTCTGCCTATGCCTCTGCCTCTGCCTTTGCCATTTTCTTTGCTCTTCCTTAAACATTCTTCCTCTTCCTTATTTCTTTGCTTTTTCGCTATTTTTATTTTTTCATTGCATATTTAACCTAATTAAAATGAGTTATACGAGCCAGGTGAAGAGACCAAGTTAATCCTTGACCTGCTTAAGTTCTTTGGTGCGGTCTTTATTTGGCCTCGGCAATGGGAAGAGAGAGAGAAGAGTTTCGATTTAATATATTACAGATATAAGTATTGATTTAATAGGAAAAACTATGAAAATATATGGGAAAGCAAATGATTCATTAAATGTTGGTATATTCAAGAGCGAACTTAGACAGAATATATGTAATCAAGTCAGATATGATATTTGCAATTCAATTACATATATCCATGGCAACCAAAATAGTTAGGTTTCATATTGAAATGAAAGCCAAATGGTTAGATACATAAACATAGATCTTTGATACGGGGGATCAAGGGCTATCTAAGGGCCGGACGAGCAATCTTCAACAAGTGGCAAACCTAAAAACCCAACAATGTCCCAGGAACGTAATCTAATGAATTTATGTGTGTCCTTGATGCAAGAAGGTGCAAAATGGCCTCAGACATACGGAGTACAAGAGAAACAGATAGAGAGATAGACACAGAGAGAGAGAGAGAGAGAGAGAGAGAGAGAAGAGAGAGATAGAAAGAGAGTGAGCAAATGTAAAAAGACTCTAACTGAAAGCACTTAAGCCCATAAAATATTCAAGCCGTGAACATGTGGAAAAAATTACAAAAAACAAAAAAAAAATAAAAAGAAAAGACCAAAACAACAACAAAACCAAAAACAAAAAGACAGTCCAGGCAAGGACACGCAAACATGAAAAATACAAGAGGGACAACAACACTAAAGAAGAATGGAACAGAGGAAGCTGAAGCTGGAGGCAAAGACAGGAATAGTCAGTCAGTCAGTCAGTCAGTCAGTCAGCCAGTCAGCCAGCCGAGTCGCACAATTTGCCATTGCCATTGCCATTGCGTGTTGTGGACCTGGGGAATAGGCAGATATAGTGGGATATATATAAAGAGGTGTCCCGGGGACAGGCAGAGAGATTGTCAGACCCAGTCACTGATTGAAAAGAAAATTACGGGCAAGTAGTTGGCCGGGTTGGACGCCAGATGGTCTCGACGACAACATTGACGATGATGCTGATGAGACAGAGACAGAGAGAGAGAGAGAGACAGGGAGAGAGGGAAGCAGCCATAAATGTCGGTGCGAGGAAAGGTTACGGGAAACGGAAGCGCACGGCGCCATTGCGGAAGTGGTAAAAGCAACAAAGCGAGACCCAAAGTGGCCCAGTCTATGGCAGGCATTTGCATGGCCTCCATCATATAGCCACATCTCTTCAAGCCATCCATCCATCCATTCATCCCACGCACCCACCCACACGAAGGCATTCTTACTCAAAGGCTGGTTGGTTGGTAACTGTTTTTTTTTTTTCTGCTTCAGCAAACCCTCGTACAACCTACCGTGGAACTAATTAGTAATTTTATTAACCAACTCTCAACATCAAATATATTTAAGTAATATTATTAAAGCAAATGGAATTCAAAAGGTTTTCTTTACTATCTAAAATTTCAGAAATAAAAAACAAAAAATTAAAGAAAAAAAATTGTAATTTGAAAGTGTTCTATTTTATTATGTTAAACTATTTAAAGTTGCCGGCAATTACATGGCCCATTGTATTATTGTACATAGTAAACCTTTTTCAGATAACTCCACGCTATCTGCCCTGGCAGATAGCACGTTAAGGATATTAAGTATGTCCTTAAGCATAAAATGTCAATAAATGCATCCAACCGATGCTAAGCAGTTTACATTGCCTGCCAACATGACGGCGACAAGCCATTCAGATTGAACCCCAAGGAAACCCACACTTGATGTCTTTAACCACGTCCTTTTTTGCCTGCTTCATCTTCTAAGTTGACTACCAAGCATTACCATAAGGACAACGTGAACAATGCAAAAGGATGTATGCATCTCATATTTTTCGATATACCTAGATAAGCGATTTTTTGACATTTGAAGCCAGTCGCCATTTTATTATATTTCTTACTCTCTC
Source organism: Drosophila sturtevanti (assembly GCA_018150375.1). Classification (NCBI taxonomy): domain Eukaryota; kingdom Metazoa; phylum Arthropoda; class Insecta; order Diptera; family Drosophilidae; genus Drosophila; species Drosophila sturtevanti. The sequence goes on along the minus strand of JAECWJ010000688.1, from coordinate 6,166,839 downwards.
TCTCTCTCTCTCTCCACACCCTCTCACTCACTTACTTGTCTGTCTCTCTCTCTCTCTCTCTCTCTCGCTCTATGGGAAAACTTTGGTTGGATTTGCAAGTCGCTTAGTCGCTGCGAGCCAACGAAATGCATTTCTTCCTTCGTCCTTTAACTAGTGCAAAATAGCAACGTAACGAACTGACAGCGTCTATGCTAAGGATAATGTGTTGAACCTTTAGTAAAATGGATGATCTTATATATATTAACTGTCTTTGTAATAACGAACTTACACTTGTACAAAAACAACAACATTTTTTTTTTGTAAAAAGTAAAAAAGAAAATGCTAAAATAATTTCAACAATGCAATTTTTAAGCAAAAACGAGAAAATTTCGTTTAAAAAATAGAAACCTTAAAAAATTAACTTAAACATTTTAGCAATTTATTAGTACTGGTATTTAATTATTAACTTTGGGCTACTATATACATAGGTTCATCATTTCTTTTGAAAAAATTTGATTTCCTCTCTACATTGGTTAATTATTTTTTAATTATTTGGTTTTTAAAATTTTGATTAGAAATTAAAGGGTATTAACTAGTAACATATAAATAGATCTTGGCTGCTAGCCAATTTTCTTTCTAATTTATTTTAAAAATCTGTAGACAATTGTATAAATAATTATTTCGAGTTGCCAAAAATTTTACACTTATTTTTTGTGTTACTTTGCGAAAGGAAAAAAGAACAGATTTAACATTCTATAAGATTCTTTTTCGACTTTAAATATTTCTCTTAAAAATCTATAGAAATTTTAAATAGAAAATTGTTCTTTTGGTTGAAATATAAATCCTATTGATATAAGATTGATTTGAACAATATTTGTATGTATATACATATATAGGTTGGGGAGTTTATATTAACATTATGAATTTTCAATCTTAATGAAAGTTTGTTTTTTGTTTTCACTATCTTCTGATTTGCTGTTACATATTCAATTTCTCGTTTCATTTTTTTTTTTTATCACATTTCTTATCATACTCAACCATTAATCAAGCAAAAGTAAAAAACCAAAAAAAAAAAAAAAAAAAAAAAAGGTCGCCTGATACGTTTTATGTTAACAAAATTTCGTTTTAGTTTGATTTTAGCTCTTTGGGTGAGATGCCATTAAAAATTGAATAATGAGAGGTAGAGATAGAATATCTGAAGCAGTTAGATATAGGTCTCTATAATCCCATTCACTGTAGCTTCCATGTACCACAAAATACTGGCAATACTTCTCCTGATCTTCGATAGCGGCCATACAGATTACTCTATGCAGGATTTGTGTTTTATATGGTCTGGTACTGGATTTATAGGCGATCCAGATGATTGTGAAAAATGGGGTTACTGTCGGGATAATCATCTTGTTGCAGAGGGTCACTGTCCCAATGGTCAACTTTATAATTATCTAGATGGCACTTGCAAATTTGTAATTGATGTAAGTTGTTTACCCAAACAAGAGGAATTCTGTGCCCATCGGCAGTTATCTGATTATGTGGCCGATGTAACAAATTGCAGTATATATAGAAGGTGTCAGGACGATGAGAAGCAACAATTTCAATGCCCAAAGGGAGAACTATTTAGCAATCAACTGCAAAGATGTATCCCTGTTCAGGACAACAGGTGTCCACAGTCTTTAGATTTATGCTCAAAGATGCAAAATGGAAGCGTATTGAGAGATCCCATTGATTGTAGAAACTATTGGCTATGTGTGAATGGCGTTGGACGGCAACTACGCTGTTCGGCTGGACGATACTTTAATCCCCAGACAACCCATTGTCAAACCATCCGACCAGAGCATTGTCTCAATTTGGACAATGACATCAATTCTCAACCTTCTCCACCGCAAACAGATAATCACGTGTGTTCCAAATACTATCGGACCGATCGTTTATCTGGTCCACAATTCTTCACGGACGACCAAACCTGTTATGGCTATTATGTGTGTAAGTCTCAGTTTGATATAGGACAATGGCTAAAATGCCCATTAGGATTGCATTTTCAATGGTGGAGCCAAAAGTGTGTTCCAGCCGAAAATTATAGTTGTCCATTCGATCGTTGTGGTAATTTATATATATCAATGGTTAGTATTATTAATACAGGATGTAAAGAGTATACGGAATGCAGTTTTGATACATCGATTCGTATGGAAAAATGTCCTAAACAATATCCCTATTTTGATGAGACTTCAGGATATTGTGTATCCGATTTTCCCAATCATAAGGTTTGTTTTATGGATGGTTAAATAAAAATAAAAAATTTATAAAAGAAAATAATCATATTTTAATTTGTATTTATATAGTTTGTTTAATATATGTAAATCAATTGAAAATAGATATATGTATATAGTAAAATTAGAGAGAGAGAGAGAGAGAGAGAGAGAGAGAGAGAAAAAGTTTGGAATAGTTCAATGGATAGGTAGAAAAATATTTATATAGAGTGATAGATAAAAATTGAACAATTGGTTAGATATATGATATATGAATAGTTAAATAGCTGCAAGAAAGATAGATGAACATATAGATAAATATATAGAAAGACAGTTTCAAATTCAGATTAATAGATGGATAGATACAGATGAAAGATATTAAAGGCAAACACACGGTTAGATATCTAATGAAGCTAAAATGTTATCTGGATAATGTCTGTCATTTTTGTTATCCTTACTTACTATAGGGTATACACAATTCGTCTTCTTCTATAGTTTTCAATGTTACATTCTTGTTTGTTTTCCGAATCGATATGCCCATAAATTAATGGTTTATGCATCAGCTGTCTGGCTGTAACAACAAGAGTATGCCGCTGCCCCGCCTCTAAAAATACACATACACACTTCCAAAACCTTACACCCAAGTATTCCCCCCCCCTCCATTCCTCATCATTCTTTTTGTTTACCAGCCATCCTTGCGCCATCTCGAGTACCAGCACCAACTCAAGGATGGATGGCAAACGATGAGACTAACGCACAAACACACCAAAAAAAAAAAAAAAAAAAAAAATACAAAAAAATAAAAATGGAAAAAAAGAAAAGCGAAGAACTCTCTTGTGTTGGAGACAAGATTTATGCCTCGCCAATATTTTCTAGTGCTGAGTCAAAAATTTGTTGCTTTCTTCTTTCATTTGTTCGTTTTTGGAACAAAAAAAAAAAAAAATGAAAACCAAAAAAAGAGAGAGAAAGGTACAACCGGCAGCAACTTCACCCATTAACCAAAGAAATTGGCTTAAGCCTAAATAAAGGTAAATTATAAGGTATCAAAACGAAAACTTAAACGATTTACTTGGGCTTAACTCGATGTAATTGGATTGGATTTGCCATTAATTTCTGTTCGGGAGGCAGTGTTTTTTTTTTCTCCCCTCTTTCTCTTGCCACGCCCATTTTTAAGGCAATTAAGCAATTTTCCATTTGCCCGTAAATCAAACGCCCATCGATACAAACTAATTTTAAGCCCATTGACTAAAAGTACCATTCATCCCACCCTCTGCCCTTTTGGGGTAGGCGTGGCATCGCTTTACCTCACCTCAGTTTACCCCGCCTAAGGCTTGGCGTTGGTGACCGTTGAAAAACCGCAAAACAATAAATTTAAATTTTCTGCTGCCGCCACGAAAAACTTTTTAACTGTGTGCCGCAAACTACAACCAAAAGACTGTTGTATGTATGTGTGTGTGTGTGTGGGTGTGTGGGTGTGTGTGTATGGGTACGTGTGTGTATGTGTGTGTTTGACAGTCACGCAAATAAATGAGCGGAAACGGAAACGGTTTGGTGGCTGATGGTTGTGGGGTAGGCTGATGGGAGGGCGTTCCCGATGATAAATAACGTAATTTCTTTATAACTTTTCATTCAAAAATTTTCGCTACTTTCAACCGCTCTTGTTGCGCTGCTACTGCGGCTGCTTCTGCTTGTTGTTAAGTAAAATAAATTGCAATTTCATGTAATAAAAGTCAATCATCATAATTCAATGGCAAATGGTGTGTTGTATTGTTGAATAAGCCAGGGGTTTGGGTAGAGGAGCAGCAGCGGCAACAACAGCTGGACCATTTTTTTTTTTTTTTTTGTCTGTCATGCTGAATTATACAAATATTTGTGAAATTGGATCTGACAATGTTTAGCATTATCAATATAGAGAAACGACCAAGATGGCAATCTATTGAAGTGAATGAGCAAAAAGTAACAGAAAAAAATAGTCTTCAAAATGAAGTCAAAATTAAACGTATATACTTATATGAATATGTACATACATATACATATGTATCTATGTTATATGACTTAACATCTGTTGAATTAAAAAAAATTATCTATTGTAAAATTACACTATTCTCCATTATATTATTCATTCATCTTGTTATGTTAACAATCTGTTTTAAGTCAATTATGATTATTATATATAACAGAACTGTATATTATAATTCATTAAGAATTAGCATTGTCCGAAGCTGAAGCTAATTTAACAGATATATTTTGAATTTCAATCGTTCACAGTCAATGTTATTGTTCATTTACAGACAAATATGTATGTATGTGTTGGTACATACATATGTTAAGCTTATGCTAAGTCTCTGTTATCTTCGCAGGCTGCAAATGCGAGAAATGTTATTTTCAGTTTAGTTTAAGCTATTCAACTAATTTAAACCAAAGCATTTACATTTAAATTAAAGATTTAACGCTCTTAGTTGGCTTTAACATGAAATAAGAATTTAAATTATAATTTTAAGACCTATCATCCCAGATTTGGTTTAAATTTACACTACTTAGACTTAGTGTATAATAATCGAATTTAAAGTTAAACAGAACTTTAATTAAGTTGAAAATGAAACAACTTTATAGCTAAAACTCGCATAACAAGTTATTGATTATTTATTGATTGATCTACTTTTATTTTTAAAATCTTTATTATTACAAGAATCTGGTTGAATTGTCATAGATTAAAATCAGGTCAATAATCATGCTCAATATCCTGTCTACTCATGATTTTTTTTATATACCCTGTACCCTTAGGGTAAAAGGGTAGATTAAAGTCGCTAAAATGTAACAGGCATAAAATATACGAGGTGTGTTCAAAAAGTAAGGTGACTTTGTATTTTTAAGAAAAAATATTTATTTATTTATCAATATTTATGTTGTCCCCTTCAAAGTAATCCCCCTCAGATACAATACACTTATGCCAACGGTTTTTCCAATCGTCAAAGCACTTCTCATAAGCACTTTTCGGTATAGCCTTGAGCTCTTCCAGCGATGCAGTCTTTATCTCTTCAATCGTTGCAAATCTCCGTCCTTTCATAGGTCTCTTTAGTTTTGGGAACAAGAAAAAGTCACATGGGGCCAAATCCGGTGAATATGGTGGCTGAGGCATGATTGTGGTGTTGTTTTTGGCCAAAAAATCTCTCACAAGCAAAGATGAGTGAGCAGGGGCATTATCGTGATGCAAAAGCCATGAATTGTTTTTCCACAATTCTGGACGTTTTCTTCGTATTGCTTCTCGCAAACGGCGCATAACTTCAAGATAATACTGTTTATTGACCGTACGTCCATATGGTAAGAACTCCTGATGCACCACGCCGTGGTAATCGAAGAAAACAGTGAGCAAAACTTTGACATTTGATCGAACTTGGCGTGCTTTTTTCGGTCTTGGCTCATCTGGGCTCTTCCATTGGGACGATTGGACTTTGGTTTCGATATCATAACCATATACCCATGATTCGTCACCAGTTATGACCCTTTTGAGTAAATCTGGGTCGTCGTTGACGTCATTCAACAGTTCTTGAGCGATGCTCATGCGACGGTTCTTTGATGCAAATCCTTTGATCCATATTTTTCGATAGCAAGAAATCGCCGAGCACGCAAAACACTTATAACCTTTACGCCTCTCCCAACCAAACAAAAAATGCTATACACTTGAAACTTGGTACAGATGTTCGGGAAGAGTGTACCAACATAACAAAATAAAAAAATCGATAATCGAAAGTACGTTGCCCGCCAAATTTGAAAAGTCACCTTACTTTTTGAACACACCTCGTATATATTCTTGATCAGCATCAACAGCCGAGCCGAGCCATGTCCGTCTATCCGTCTATCCGTCTGTCCGTCTGTATAAACACCTAGATCTCAGAGACTATAAGAGTCCACTTCAGAGGGCTCCAATTCAGTCAAATCTCGTCTGATTTTGAAAAACTATATCTTTATTTGCTTCTTAGAATCGCCATTTTTAACTAGCATTAAAATCTGGAAAACTAATTTTCAACTCGATTTTCGCAAATTTTAACGATGGTTACACTGCAAAAATTTACGAAAATCCGGTCAAAAACTTTTTTCCAACTTTTTTCAACTTTTAATACAGTTTTTAAATACGGAAATTATCCAAAAGATTGATGTAAAACTTTTCCAAATCGCCCAAAAGATGGCCAACTTAGAGCCTATAGAACATTGGTAAAATCCTTTAAAAGAAGGACAACGGACAAATCCTTCGAAGGATCCTTTACTTCAGAGGGCTCTAATTCAGTCAAATCTCGTCTGATTTTGAAAAACTATGTCTTTATTTGCTTTTTAGAAACGCCATTTTTAAGTAGCATAAAAATCTGGAAAACTAATTTTCAACTCGATTTTCGCAAATTTTAACGATGGTTACACTGAAAAAATTTACGAAAATCCGGTCAAAATTTTTTTTCCAACTTTTTTCAACTTTTAATGCAGTTTTTTAATACGGAAATTATCCAGAAGATTGATGTAAAACTTTTCGAAATCGACCAAAAGATGGCCAACTTAGAGCCTATAGAACATTGTTAAAATCCTTCAAAAGAAGGATAATGGACAGATAAACGGACAGATCCTTCGAAGGAACTATGTTTTTATTTGCTGTTTAGAATCGCCAATTTTAATTTACATAAAAATCTGGAATCTAAATAAAAGAAATTAAATATAAGTAAATTAATTGAATTTAAAGAAAATATATTTTTATATAAAGAAAACTTATATTCAATTAATGATTTATGAAATATATCTTATTGGTACAGGGTATACTCCAAGTCGGCAGGGACAACATGTTAAATTTATGTTAAATATATTTTCATTTTTTAATTATCAGTCAAATGGAGAACGAGCTGGCTTAAATGACTTCCGACAAGAATTGAACCTCGGCTTAATCTCGTCAACTTTAATCAACTTCTGTTGAAGTCATTGGCTTTCTGTTTCCTTTATTTTCTCATTATAAAAAAATTAAAAAAAAAAAAAAAAAAAAAAGAAAAAAAGGAAAATAATTAAAATTTCATTTAAGCGCTGCAGTTACTCCATCTGCATATCTCTAGCTCTCCTCTTCCCCTCTCCTTCTCTCTCTCTCTCTCTCTCTGTCTCTCTATCTGCACAGAGCCAGCTATTTGCCTGAATAGCGAACGTTGGCCATCAACCGCAGACCGCGATGCCGCATTCCAGTGTTAAGCACTTCTTTTGATGACAGTGCAACCGGTTGGCTAGCTGCCCTGAGGGGCAAGGGAACGGCCTTACCAAGCAATTATTATCCTTGACTTTCATTCTGCGGGCTCCCACATACACAATGCAATAACAGAGCCAGTACCAAGGCCAGAATCTTCAGCCTTTGTCTACCATCACCCTGCAGGGCAGTTGTAAATATCTGGCTTTTGTCTTTTTGCTTGTCAGTAAGGTTGACTCCTTTCGGAGTTTCGTTTTTCTTAGCCATCCTGTGAAATAACTGCCTCATCGTCTATCCGCCCGTCCGTCTGTCCGTCGGTCTGTCCGTCCTTTTTAACGACGACAACGAACCGCCGCCTTGGTTACTTGTATTCGTTCATCTGCTGTGGTTTATGTCCTTCGTTGTTGACATTTAGTTGACATACACACATACACACACAAACACACAAAACATGGACACATAACATACACATAACACAAGCATCCTTGTTTGTTCTATGCTAGCCATAAGCCATACGAGGACATCTCCAACGGGGGCAATATATATTATTTAACATCAAAAGTCTTAACTTGAACTCAAGTTATTTTGGTTAATTCCCTTAAATGATTCACAAATCGTACAAGTATGATTAACATGTTAAATTTATTTATCAGAAATTATTTATACATTTAATCCTACTTAATTCTTTATGTAGAAATATTCTACATACATCCTTACTTACTACATATATGTACATATACATATACATATATACATACAACAAATTCTTTTATGTTATCCTCTGACTTACTACGCCCATGTTAACACATTCTTTTGGCTGTCTATCCCTCCTCCTCTTCTTCTATGCATTTCCTGTGGTGTAAACAATTTTTTGAAAGGTTATTTCTCTTGCAACAGCCGCGTTCTGCACTTTGTTCCGTTTTGCACTTCATTTGCCCGGCATAGTCCTTCGGAGCAGTAAATTCTGTTTACTCTGTTCGTTGTTGTTGTTGTTGTTGTTGTTGTTGTTGTTGTTATTGTTGCATCGTCCGGACAGCTATTTGTTATGTCATTTGACTGACTGAAACCGTTGACATTTATCCAGCAACAGCATCACTCCACCAGATATCCCACCAGCCAGGATATAACGAATAGGTGGGGAGGGAGGGGGGGTTAGAGGGGATATGGGGTAAGGAACTCTGCTATCTGGCTCAAATATTAAATCGCTCCAAAGGGGATTTCGATTTGTTACTCTTCGTCTTGGCTGACTGACTTTATTTATGCTTTTGTGGGGACCAATTCAAATGGGCAACTCAAGTTGAAGACTAACAAAAATAGATACATTTTCATTAAGATCATCCAATGTGGATTTTATGTACATACATAATACAAATATGTATGTATATGAAGGATATATATTTACATCTCTCAATTGCAAATCTCTCAAAATGCAAAATGCAATACAATTTTCCAATTTTGAACAAAAGAAATGGCTTTTATACTTATTGATTGTCATATTCATAATATTTATTAAAATTATTAAATTTAGTTTAAGTGCTTTATTTACAAAAATAATTTAGATTTAAATATACGGAATTTTTAAATACTGACATCAGGATTTAAAATATTGAGTTGTTGTATGAATACACAAAAAAAAAAAGAAAAAAAAATTTATGTATTAATCATTTTTGTGAATCGGCATTAAAACTCATTTTAAATGAGAAGGATTGTCTCATGATATTGAAAGGTTTTCATTGTTAGATTTTCTAGAATTCGGATTCGGATTCTGATTTTTCAACATTTAAGCGCAGTGAATTTCCATTTGTTGTATCTACTTTCGCCTGCCTCCGGGAGTTGGTCTAAATGGTTTCCGTCTAGATTTCGAGTCCACAATGAGAACAGATTGACGTTTAAGAAAGTTACGAGATGGCACCTCATTATCATCATCAGCAGTGGCCACTATACATAGATATATATATATATATATATGAATTTTCAATGTAAATGAATCAAATTATATTCCTTAATTTTTGTCACGAAAAAAAACTTACCTGCTGCCGGTGCTTGTTCTGGTGACGATGATGAAGTACCTGCTGCCCTTTGGGCACGACCAGCAAACAGATTGTAATAGCAAACGGGCATGGGCTGAGGTTTTTCACCTTCGGGAACTGATGGTGATTTAGGTGGTTCTGTCTTATATCCCTCCTCCTCTTCATCTTCAAGATCAAGCTTGGGTATCTCCAATGGTGGCACTTCATCGGGTTTGCTAAGCTCTTGACAACGTTTAATTTTCAATTTGAGTATCTCAAATAAAAAATATATAATATATATTATTTATATTCTATTTTGTATCTGTTTATGTCTTTTACCTCTATTAGATCCTCATCCTCAGCCATGTGGGTAAGAAAGTTGGGCAATTCGGCTACACTTACATGCAATTTACGTTCGGGCATCTCAATATTACTCTCATCCACCTCCTGCACTTTGAATATCATCTCACAGATGCGTTCTTTTAGATATTTAAGTACACCCATTGATTTATCAGCTGCATCCACATCCTTCTTCCGATCCACTTCCATAGATGCAATATTATTTTTAATTTGCTCAATTACCTCTTGATTAACTTCACTCTCCTTGACATCGGAGAATTTTGAGGCCTCCAATTCACTGGTTAATGCTTCACGTTCCGCCTCCAAATTGGCCTTTTCTGCCTCGGCCGCCTTTCTCAAATAATTCAAACGGGCAGCTGACTCTTTTTGGGCACTAAAACGTTCAAATACCTCAAAAGGTGAAGTGGCCCCTGAAGCCTCCATTAGACGTTTGAAAAGTGTTTCCATATCACTGGTAACACTCTCCAACTGAGAGACTGGCTCATCTCCATCACCATTCTCTGTTTTGGCCGTATGCTGATCCCCCGAACTAGACCCAACGCTATCCTGATGTACCAATGTCTTGGTCTCGGCAAACAGTTTACGTCCAATTCGCTCCAATTCCAATTTACGTGCCTCAACTTGTTTGCGAAAATCAAGAGCCTGTCGCTCTCGTGTCTTTTGCGATAAATTGGCCTGTTGCTCCTGACGCTGTAGTATTACCTTGGCTGCATCGCGCATTTCGATTGCCTCATTATGCACCTGCTGCAATCTCTCAATTTCGGCCTTTTGTTCGCTTAACGAATGCTCCAATTCCCTTAAACTACGCTCAAAACGCTCTGCATCATTCATTAGGGATGCCTCAATGGAACGATATTTTTTCCGTATATGTTCTGCTTCCATCCATTGGACATTTGTGCGATGAATTTCGTTCTCCAATTGACAAACAAGCTGCCGGAAAAATATATATATATATATATATATATATAATTCAATTATGTTTTCCATACATAAATATGGAAGGCTTACCTTTCTATTGGCATCCTCTTCCAGAGTTTCTGGTGGTTTTTCCCCAAGATTTTGATTTTGAGCCTCTTTATTGGCCAAAAGTTCACGATATTTTTCCACCAATCGTGTAAAATATTGTTGACGTGTCTTAAAACGATGCCGCATCAGATCCATTTGTTTACGACTTTCGGTTATTTTAAGATCGGTGAGAAAGATTGCATCTTCGGCATTTTTAGCACCCACCGGATATATGGCCTTGCCAACAATTATGGTGGGCGTGGCACTTTGTGTTCTACGTGGCTCAGTCTGAGGCTCCTTAATGACAACTGGACGTTGAAGAGGATTTCGTAAACGACTCACCTTCACTGTCGACTCCTTAATGTCCTTTTTAAGTGTGGTTATCGTATCACAATTGATGCGATTCTGTTTTTGCCATTCGGCCGCATTGGCCGTCTTTTGGCCCTCTAAATAAATTTGAATCATTTTTGTTTTTTTCAAATTTCAATAAAGTTACTTAACTTACCGGCCAACAATATACGCTTCTTAATCTCATTGATTTGTCTATTCAATTCGTTTAGCTTCTCCGATTCCATAACTTCAACTAAACTATATTTTGATATTGAATTTTTTTTTTTCACTCTCTCTCTCTCTTACCTTTGTTTGATCAATGAAAGTTTCTGAAAATCCGTTACCAAGAACCAACCGACTAACCAACTGGTTGCTAACAACAACAATAAAAACATCATCATTAGTTACAATTAAAGTTACCACAAAATTTATATATTTCAATCACAAATACATACATACATATATATATATATATGTATATACACATACATACAACATATATAGAGAGAGAGAGAGTATATAAAGAATCAGGGTGGTTGGCGATGCCGGTTTTATTTTTTTGTTTTTGTTTCGTTTTTTTACTGATGAGCGCACAAGGGGAAAGGGAAAGATGGAAGGTAGGAGGGGGGGGTCGAAAAATGGAAAATTATTGTTGTTTTCGATTAAACCAAAAGCAATTTGTCAACACATTTATCCACAAACATAACAAATTGAGCTGCCGTATGGGAATCTGGAAATCTATAGCTTAATCTTTCTAATCTACCCTTTGGTAAGCTGGCATAATTATAATTCATCCAATGGCAAGTATCGCTACTTTTATCCACATATTCAATTCTCCAATCAACACTCAGTTTTATGTGTATTAACAAATCGTTGCTAAAATTATCCCAAAGGAGAATATAGTAGCTTAAAACGGGTCCAAGTGTTTGCCAAATTTGAATTTCACCTTCGCCTAAAATTATATGTGATGGCGTGTGGGGGAGGAGGATATACATATAAATTGACAATATATTTGATATGTGAAGTATTCATATTTTACCATATCGTTTCCAATTCTTAAAGTTTTCCACATAAAAAAGTTCCATATTTTCATTAAAAATCTGTATACCCGAATTCTGTATATCAATGGGATCAGCAATTTCAAGCGATTTATTATTTTCAATAATCACTTGTTGTTGTTTATTTTTATTATCAGCAATTCTCGGTTCGACATTAGCTCCATTCGATAGAGTTCCATGATCAGCGCTTTGTTGTTTTATATATATTTTCGAATTACCCCCTTCATCAATATCTAATAATGGATTATTTTTCATTGGATCATGTTTGAATAGTTGATTAAGCACAAATGTTGAATGTGAATCATTATCGATGCTTTCAATAGAATTATCCAGTATATCATCATTACTCTCCGTATTCTGAGAATCCTCGATAAAAGAATCGGAATTAGCTATACTATAACATGAATTCTCTTCAGATGTTTGTGTATCCACCGATATTTCCAAATTGCACAAGACGTCTGAAAAGAAATTAAAGGTAGTATGTATATCGTTAATCAGATTATATGTACATATATGTTATTGATAATCCGAATGATATCTGGTATAGATATATAAGATAAAAAATGAATCTAAATGGAATTTATTTACCCAATAAACTGCTCGGAAATGCCTGTCTGAATGTTTTCGATATTGATGGTAAAAATATTTTCCTTTCTATATAGGGTATTGGCTGTTCGGCTGTTCTGGTTCTCTTTCTCTTTGTTTCAATAAATCTTGGTCTTAAATTCCATATACCATTCGACATGCCCATTATTCTTTGAAATAACCCAAAACCATGAAAAATAGCAAAAATATTTGCCTCTGAAATGGTTTCATTGAAATTGATTTGCTTGAAATTAGCCAAATTATTATTATTATTATTATTATTATTATCATTTTCTTGGCTGGGCATTTGTAAATCGGGTAAAGTAAAATACTTAAAAGAATTATTTTCCATTGACCATTCTGTGATATCCAATTGTGGAATTATCGTCTCGGGAATCTCTGCCAATGGCCGAACTATTGGTAATGTATGATTCATTAATGGAATTGCTTTCAATACATCATTATTATTATTATTGTTGATACCCAAATTATTGGTTAGATATTTAGCCATATTTACTGGTGAACTGCATATTAATGGTGTAAAAATAAGTTTGGGATAAGGAATTTTTAGTTCAAAATCACTTATTGAATTGCATGGAGCACTATTATCCTTTTCATCCAACATTATATATATATATATATATATCTATCTATCTATTCAACTGCATAAAGCATTCAAAAAAAAAAAAAAAATAAAACAAAAAATAAATTGAAAATTGAACTACGACTACCGAAAATATTTAATAAATAATAATAGAGTTGAAATTATATTCGAACTGATTGAAAAGTCAAAAGCTTCTCAAAATCATCTATCAAAATTCAGTTGATTATAACATGCACACATACACATTTGTATATGTATTTGTGTGTGTGTGTGTGTGTGTGTGTGTATGTACATATATGTTTCTATTATTATATGCTTGACCTGTTTGAACAAATTCCAAACTTATGGCTTTCATCAGTCACATAAACTTACCAACTCACATGATGTTGGCCATCTCTCAAAAAAGTTTCCCCATTGTCCACATGGCAACTATTTCCTCTAATTACAATTTGCGCTTTGCTAAACAGAGCGTGGCCAAAAAGTGAGAAAGTCAAGCAAAAAGGAAAAGATACAACAACAAAAAATATATAGGTACACATATATATATACATAAGTATATAGAACAAGACCGAAACAAGACGAATTGAAACGAAATGAAAAGAAACAAAACGAACACAGAAAAAAGAGAAAGACAAAACCAAGGTGGAGACAATAAAGAAATGTGCTTGGGTATGGGCATCAAATTACATTGACAACAAGTTTTTTCCTCCAGGGGGTTTTCAATAGAAAAACGAAAAGGAAAACGGAAAAAAAGAGAAGAATAACGACAAAACAAAATCTTTACACACTTAATCAAAGAGCCAACATTGAGATACTCTCTAACAAATACTGTTGCGAGTGAACAAATAGTAAATATTTGAAATGAATTTACTTTTATCATATCATTTATTTTCATTGGATTTGTCTTCTTAATATACCCTGGGATATATTAAATACAGGGTATTAAAATAATGTAGAAATTCTGTAGATGGAGTAGGGCAGCCGCCAGTCAAAAGCAAATGGCAAAGTATGTAAAAATATTTGAATCTCAAATATGCATAAAATGTGTATACATATAGAGTGAGACAAGGGAGAGTTGGGTTGGTGGAGAGGGATGGTTAGGGGGGTGGTTAGGAATGAAAATGAATTCAAAGCGCTGCTAAAATAAATAAATAGCAAATGCAAACAAAATGGTGAAACGGTGGAAAGCACACACAAATATGCACACACACACACACGGGCAAAGCGCAACTAAAATGAAAAGAAAATTTCTTTTCATTTTCAAAGTAAAACAATCAAAATTTGCGCACCATTAAACTTGTATGGAATTCCGTTTTCCTTTGCCAGGATATCATATATATGTGTGTGTGTGTGTGTGTGTGTCTGTGCTCGTGTAAACCAGTTTGTGTATCTGTGCTTCACATTGACTTTTTTTTTTTTTGTTGCCTGTTTATACCTTTAGATTATGCTTGGTTTTTTTTTCTTCTTCTTCTGCTGGAATTGGCATGTAGCTCACTTAACCCCTTGTAAATATTTTGTTGACACTTGCTTTCCTCTCGGTCTCTGTCTTACACACACACACACACACACACATACGAAAAATATATAAATATAACCATTTTCTACACCTTTGGCTTATTCGTTATCCTTGGCTTTAACCCATCTTCCCCTCAATTTCTGTCCACATTTGTATCTCGCTCTATTATTTACCCAAAATAAAGTCAAGAGCAAACCTAACAAAATATCCAAAAATCTAAAAAAAAATAAAGTTAGATTACAGCTGGAACTGTAAGATACCCTGTAGCAAAAAAAAAGAAAATAATAAACTGTCTCTTAAATCTGTTTTAAATATAATTTTCTTTAAATTAAATTGGATATGGTGAGCAAATCCTCTCCTTTCAACTCAATATATGTACATGAAATAATTTTAGTCAATTCCATTAATATATAACTGACATAAGTGTCAACTTAGATATTAACTTTTTACAACTTCTGGATATAAATGTTTGACAATAATTTTTTTTATTCCAATTGTATCATCACTACATTTTTCTATGATATAAATAATTGGTATTAAAATTGAAAAACAAATAAATAAAAATCATCTATCGATTCATGAATTTGTAAATGATTTAAAAGCAAATATTATATAGAGAATTGAATATTTTGATAAGTCCAGAAACAAATTTTAATATCAGTTTTAAGCCAACGTGGCGTATGAGCAATAAAAACTATAAGCCCCAAAAACTAGGCAATTAAAACAAAAAAAAAAAAAAATAGAAAAAAAGGGTAAACAATAACAATTTTTATTTACTAAACTATAAACTAACTTTTTCTTTTCAAATGAAATATGTTTGGAAAACTATACAATTGACCATTTATGGCATAAACCGGAGATTTTGGCAAAAAGCTAAACCAAAAAATAAAAGATGCCGCTTTTGTTTAGGGCATATGAAAATTATTTTTAGCATATTTGTGGCATTGAGTAAATTTTTATTAGGCGACACTTGACTACATGTAATAAGATAAAATTTCGCACTTGTCTAAAGTAGATTTCACCTGACGGCAGCAACAGCAGCAACAGCACCAACTCCTTAGAAGGATACGGATGTTGAGGCAGCTGTTATTGCCAGCTGTTGCCAGGATATGCTTGCAGCGCATTAAAACTAATTACTCATAATCATTTTGGCGCCAAGTGCTGGCAACTGAATCTAGGGACAGAAATACATTGCCTAACCGTGAGACTGAGCTTCTTGGCACACATTGAAATTAATTAAAATTAAGCCACATGTGGCAAGAATTCAAATTTTGAAAATGACTCAACCGCAAATGATGGCGAAATTAGTATATATTTTGTGTGTATGTGTGTGTGTGTGTGTGTGTGTCTGTGTAAAAAGAAAAAAAATTAGAAAATCAAAAAGTACAAAGTCAAATTTATGCAAACGAATGGTAAATCTCAGCATAATTAATTAAAATGTAATTTTTTTCATGAAGAAGAATAGGAGATCGGGAGATGCAAGTGCGAAAGCAAAAGATATAGAACCAAAACAAGAAGAGATCGAAAGAGAAAGTGAGATGGGTACATTTGTGGGTGGTTTTATGCCAAGAGTATGCCATGTCATTTTGCATGGTGTATGTATGTGTGTGTGTGTGTGTGTGTGTATATATATTGGTGTGTATACAGTGAGAGTCAGGTTCGCTGACCTTTCGGTCTGACATTTGCTTTCATCCTCGTCACGATGCCCAGGCAAAGCCAGGTTTGTTTGTTTAGTTCATTGGTGTGTATCTGAGTGTGTATGGGTCTGTATAGGTATGTGTATGTGTGTGTGTGTGTGTGTGTATGTGTATATATCTCCACCACCTGCCTGCTTCATGCTCCCATGGAACAGCATCTGGCAAAACATTTGCAACGTTGCCAAGCGCAACGCAGCGAGAAATTATTCTAATTAGGAAACAGCACCCCTTTCTTCTCTCCTCCCTCTTAACACCATTCAGCTGTCAGTCCGTCATCCATTTTACCTTTCAAAAAGGTGTCTTACATTAAAAATATAAAATGTATGTACAAACATACATCTACATAGATGTATACATATATACAAAAGCACGCGTATATATATATATATATATATATATATATCTTATATATGTACAAAAAAATATTTTATTTTCATTTAAAAAATACTTTAGTACTGACATTTATCTTAAATACATTTTAATGGCTAAGCGGCTCACATTGGCCATAATTAGATTTTAAAAAAATATGTCCTTTTAATACCTTATTACAGTTGGATTAACGATTATGTCTCAAACATTAGCCAGTATTATTTATATAGTAGAAAATTGATTAATTTCGGCTGCATTTTCAACTAACAAAAGTTTATAAAATTTCAACATTTCCAAGGATGACAGGAACTCCATTGTTAATGCCATTCGGATTTACTTTACATATTTTTTTTAGATTATTTAATGCTTTCTTTCCTAGTTAAATTTCAAAAATAAAAAAAAAAATGTGCATAATAAATAGGCTTAAGCTAACCGTGACACCCCCAAAAATCTAGACATCAGGTATATATACATATATGTATGTATATGATTTATTATCAGCTGGTATGGTAAGGATAATAATTCGAATATGTGGCAGCTTTTTGTGTCAGAGCAGCGGCATTTCATGGCATAGCTTAATACATAGTTTAACGCTTCATGTCCTTAGTTAGGGTATCTAGATATATTAGGAGCCTTCTCGTACCGCATCCTAGATTCAATTCACTTTGCATGATAACGACGCTAATGATGATGATGATGATGATGATGTCGATATTGTTGTTTTTGTTGTTATTGTTGATGATGATGATGACGGCAACGACAACAACCAACAACAACGTTCAGTTCAGTTTTGCAACCAGTGGACGACACGTGCTAAATTTTCACATCAGTCGACGCGTTTCACTTTCAAAAATCCGCGATGCTGTTTGCTGCATGTCCGGACTATGCCTGGTCTATGACACGGTGCACGGCCAAAAGGAAAAAGGTATCTTTTTCTCTCACCCACCCTCTCTGATGATTTAGCAATGCTGGAGCAGACGTGCTGAAACTGAAATCCAAACCAAGCATCCGTATCCCCTTCTCATCAGTGGCAGCAGTGCCAGCAGTGGCAGTGTCGCCTTGATGTATGAGATTTTTGCGCTTCATAACCAAACGCCTCGCTCATACCGATTCCTTTTTTGGTAATCAGGTAGAGGATGTCTCTCTTTCCTCACTCTTTTATCTTTATCCCCCCCCTCCCTATCCCCACCTACCCAGTTTGTTGCTCACTTTTATTTTTTTTTTTGTTTTTGTGCACTCGCCAAACAGTCAGTGGGGGATACGATATGGTGTATGTATTTTGGTTAGCTCGACGGGGCGTGAATATGGGCTGTAGCCAGTGTTGTTTGTTTGCTTAAACGAAATTGGCACGACTGACGTCGGCATCGGTGATGGCGTTGGCGTTGGCGTCGGCATCGGCGTCGGCGTCGGCGTTAGCAGCGTTGCCCGTCATGTTGACAATTTGCTCGTTTACGTTGACGTTGACATTAACTGGTGATGCTGACTTGGTTTCTCATTTTTTTTTTTTTTGTTTTTTTTAGCCTCCCCCCCATTTTCTTTTCCTTTGCCCAATGGTACAATTCAAATTGAGCCAAAAGTTCCTTCACCTCGTAACGTTAAACACCCAGCTTCAGTTGGCACAGTTGATGGTGATGTTAAGACTAAAAATAAGATTTTGCTTTAATTTAAATATGACTTGATTTTTAAAAGATTTACTTACAATGATAAGGAATATAATATTATGATTCAAACATCACATTTCAATAGATAGTTTACCATTTAATTGACAAATTCTTTGAAAATTCTCAATCGATTAGTTTAAGACTTTCCTCATTGGCAATAGAAAAGTTTTAGTTGATTGAAAAATTTCCAGATCTTTGCCTTTTATATTAATAAAAATTTCAAAAGAATTTTAACAGTATTATTAATAAATGTCAAAAGTCGGATCAAAAAATTCTTTGTATGAATATAGGTTTTTTTTAATCGGCCAAAACTAAGCCGAATTGAAAAAAAAATGCGAATTTGATGGTTTTTTTTTTTTTTTGAAGGATTTCTCCGATGTCCTGTTAATGTGATAACACATAAATTTGGTTTATGCTCTGAGTAGAAAATTTTTTGATTTTAAAAGTTGAAATATAAATGTTATTATTAGATTCAGTAATATTAAACTATATGAAAGGAAACATGAAGTTTTTCACACCAAAACTTCTCTTTGAAGCAATCTTTTCTATGAGATCAAAGTTAGCTGATTCTGATATAATTTGCTAGAATTATTTAAACGAATGGCACGATAAAGTAATATTCTACCAATTATGGGATTATTGATGCAAAGATGTACAATGCAGTTAAAATGAAGTAAGCAAGTCGTCCCTGCCGACTTGGAATATACCCTGTACTAATAAGAGATATTTCAATCCTCAATCATTGAAAGTAAATTTTCTTTTTATTAAATTCATTTTCTTATATTTAAATTAGTTTTCAAGATTTTTATTTTAATTAAAACTGTCGATTCTTAAAAGCAAATAAAAATCCATAGTAGAGCTTCCAGTTAGAAAAAAAATTTTGACCGGATTTTCGTAAATTTTTGCAGTGTAAAATTTGCGAAAATCGAGTTGAAAATTAGTTTTCCAGATTTTTGTGCTAATTAAAAATGGCGATTCTAAAAAGCAAATAAAGATATAGTTTTTCAAAATCAGACGAGATTTGACTGAATTAGAGCCCTTTGAAGTAGAGCTTCCATCGAAGGATTTGTCCGTTGTCCTTCCTTTGAAGGATTTTACCAATGTTCTATTGGCTCTAATTTTGCCGATTTGAAAAAGTTTTACATCAATGGATAATTTCCGTATTAAAAAACTGTATTAAAAGGTGAAAAAAGTTGGAAAATCACTCATATCAGTGAACGAAACTAATGCGCCATTTGGTACATGGCAACGTGCACATGCTATCTCGCTCACACATTTCAGCTGCTGCCCGTGGCAAGAATTACTGTGGCTTAAATACAATTCTAGTTATAGTTTCTTCTAATTTCCGGAGACAAACGTGGGCGTGGCAAAAATTTGAAACAAACTTGATCTGCGTAGAGAATAGACGGAAGTTGGCACCAAGTTTGGTTACGTCAGCTCTTGTAGTCTCTGAGATCTAGGTGTTCATAGAGACGGACAGAGGAATTTACTAATCTTGGAAGAGATTGCATTAATCCAGATAGAGGTCCTTATAAAGTCGCTGCTTTATCTTTTTATTATACGTTGCAAACTTCTCACCAAAGTTAGCTAACTCCTTAAACTTTCAAAGTCCACTCTAATAAAATTAAAAATTTTTGTATGGTTTCTTGAAATAGCAATAGAAATTTCATTTTAAATTAAACAAAAAAATATAGAATCTCTTCTTCTTCGATCTCAAGCACCTATTTCAATTTAATAATCCGTTCTATAACTAAATTGACCAAAGCCGTGAACTGTAGCTGATTTAGTGAAAGATTTTTGACCAAAGATTTAATTTGAAATTCTTTTCAGCATCGTTGGTTCATTTCACAATTCATCCTTTTTTTTTTTTTTGGCCATGATTTTTCTAACTCTTCAATAAGATTTTTTGACTGTCATCGAATGCATTTTGTGTGGTCTCATCAGGAATCTCATTAAGAGCACATTTCAATTCAATTTGCATAAATTGAAGATGAAGCGAACGTTTGATGGACTAAATTGTTGTATAAAAATCGATTTGAAATCAATTAGAGAATGATTTGCGAAATATATATATATGTATATGTGTGTGTGTGTGTCTGTATCTATAAAATGTTCTCTATCACTCTCACAAATACACTCTATTCATCCCTTCTTTATTTTTTTTGTTACTGTTCTTTTATTCGAGTAAGTAAATCATTCAATTGATTTTGGTCTTCAGTTGCTCATTTAATCGAATTGAATTTGACCCCACTTGGAAATGGGCGTGGGCAATGTGGGCGGATAGCTTGGTCATGGACATGGGGTAGTAAGGGATTATGACACTTTTTGCGCCTGGCTGCTTGCATAGATATATATCTATATCTATGTACATGTGAGTGTACGTATGTGTATATATATATATATATATATATATATAGCTTTTGCTTTCATTGAGCGAAATAAAAAATTCAATTAAAATGCGCACATGGTCGTCACTTCAACCCAATTCCCCAGTTCCCCCTCCCAAAAAGCCCCAAACCGAGTGTATCTATCCAATGCCAAAAATGAAAAAAAAAAAAGGAAAAGAAAAAGAAGGGAACAAAAGAAATAAGAACGGAACGCCAAAATGAAACAAAAACGAAACGAAAAATGTGAAAAATCAGCATAACAAAGTGGAGAAAACTATGAAAATGCATTTGCTGCCCATGTCTGTTTTCACTTTTCCCCTTTATTCTTTCAT
Organism: Drosophila sturtevanti; assembly: GCA_018150375.1. NCBI lineage: Eukaryota > Metazoa > Arthropoda > Insecta > Diptera > Drosophilidae > Drosophila > Drosophila sturtevanti. The sequence goes on along the minus strand of JAECWJ010000688.1, from coordinate 6,145,495 downwards.
CTTTTTGTCTTTTTTGTTATTGTTTGTTGTGTTATTATTTTTTTTTTTTTCTTGTTTTTTGGATCAGAGTTTTTTGTCATGCTCTATGGGTCTGGCGAACATCCAGCGAGGTATGTCCTGTCCTGCCGCAGGACAGGCGACACAATATCTCTTCCATGAAGAGGAACAGAGAGAGAGAAAGAGAGGTAGATAAAAAGAGAGAGAGCAAACGGGAACGATGCAAAAACAAAAGTGGCAATAATAAATAAAGGATTGTGAATTGTAAATAATGTTTAAGACAAAGAGGTTTAAGGTTTACGAGACAAAAGCAAACAAATTTGTTACAAAAAAATTGGCAAAAAAAATGAAACCAAAATGATTGAAATTATAATGAGTTGAAATAGATCAGATGAAAAATGAATACATAAATAAATGCTAGCAAACTATTATATGGTTCAGTTAACTCATTTAAGAGAATACTAGCTAGAATATTAATAACATTGTTTATTTATTGAAACGTTAGCATTTATTTACTCTGATTACTTTGTCAGATAAACACTAAATAGAATAATGAAGCAAGCTGCGGACAAGCTGTAAGTCAAGTTCTATGGAAATCAACATCAAATTAATCGAAAAATTTAAAATTGAATTCTCGCAACAGCAAGTGCTAGACACGAAATTTATACTGCTTGCAGAAACTTGTGCTGTTGGTAGTAACTTATACTGCTTGCAGAAACTTGTGTTGCTTTCAATAACCTATACTGCTTGCAGAACAGAGCATCGAATGCTTGCTATACCGCTAATTTATATCAGGCATTCTTGCACTTGGCATTTTAGTACATAATATTTTGTTCGTATATCTCCGATATTTGTTATCCGATTTGAACGAAAAATGGTCAACTGGTACATACTAGATACATATATCATAAAGTATGCCAAAATGAAATACGATACCTTGGAACAAACTTGGTCTGCGTAGCTACTGGTCGGATAGCTAGCTTTTAAAGTCTCCGAGATCTGGATGTTCATACCGACGGAGAGTTGGGCGTGGCAAGACTCTTCATTTGATGTCGATCACCAATGTATATGTATAATTTCTGAGGTATAAAAAGTTAAAGTATAAAATAGAATGACAAAAACACATATCAGTTCTTTGCATTAAATACTGACAAAAATTATGTAAAAACCATATTTCCAACACTTTGCCCATGAAAAGCCATTTTAAAATAAATATTTCTACAAATAATAGTTAAGATATTAACAATCTGGTCATAAAAAGAACCCTGTTCACGTATTTGGGGCTTAAGTCAACATTCATTAAAAATATTCAATTTATTTCAGTTATAAATTTGCTCTTTTAAAATTTCTATCTGTGTGTGTGTGTGTGTGTGTGTGTGTGTGTGTGTGTTCGGGCCAAACATTTGTTCATGATTGTTGGTTTTCTTTTTTCATCTTTCATTTTCATTTTTTTTTTTTGTTTTGCTTGTTGCTCCCATTCATAGATTTAAATATTTCATGCAAGCAAATAACAATGCAAAGAAGAGGCCAAAACAAATTCATTTTGGCTAACCATTGAGCGCTAATGAAACGGACTCCTATGGCCGGTACCCGGAGTGCCTAAAGCATGATTTTATATACCGGAACTCCTCTACGGGTGGGTTAGGTTGCTTTGCTTTATGGCATATTTTCGGGCAAAACAAAACAAAAAAAAAAAAAAAAAACGAGAGAAAAAGAAAGAGAAAATCTATATATATATATGTATGTATAAAAAATAAAATTGGATTTTTAGCGTAAAATGGAGAAAGCCGTAAATATATTTCAATTCGCTGCGAAGGTCGCAATACAATGTGATTTCCCAAAGGGGGTTAAAGAAAGGGCTAGGGGTTTTTTTTTGGTTGCTTGCGGTTGCCAAATGTTGCGAATCGTGTGCAAATGATTTGGTGGAATTAACTCCCCAAAAATGCGCGACTAAAGGGTATATAGCAATGGGGCAGGACATGGTGGTGTTATACGTTATTTGAATTGGCGCAGAGCAACATGTGCGCCGGCCTTCATTTGAATGCCGAGTGAAACGTTTGGCTTTCCCAGCTCTGGTCTAGTAAACCCTTTCTTTATTTATATACCTATATATATATATATTTTTTTTTTTTGTTTTGGTTGTTGCTTGTGTTGGTGTTGCTAGTGTTGTTGTTGTCTTTTGCTTTGGGCTGTCTGTGAATTTGTAATGTCGGTCGGTACCTTTACGAAAATCCCCTTAAAACTCATTTCGTTTTTTGATGGCGTCAAATTGATTTCGTTGCTTGTTTGTTTTTGAAGTTGAAATGACAGTGTCGTGAAACCCTTCTAAACACCCATCCTCCCCTTCCAACACCCATCAAATATATGTATGTACATACATATACCCAACAATTTCCGAGGATTTCTCAATTTTGCTCAAATTTTTGTTGCTTAGAACAAAATTTTTTATTCGTATTTTATTGTATTCTTGTCATCTGGCAATGACATTGGATTTATTATTTTTATTTTTTGCTTTATTTATATCAAAATTAAAAAAAAAAAAAAACAAACAAAAAAAACCGAAACAAATAAAAATTTCTAGACACAAATAATAGGCAATGTCGCACCAGATTATTGAAGGTGCAATTGGAGTCCATGTTGAGAAACTTGCAATGGAAGAAAATAGTGGAAACATTCCAACTATTAAAGTGCGTTGCTTTTAGTAGCAAATATCTTCTCTATACTAATTTGGGTATGTCGATTAGTCTCAGTATGCTCGCTGATACCGTGGAGCAATCGTATGAGCTATACACTGGCGATATTAAAGAATGGAATCGTACGCGTACCAAACGTATGGGTATATCTGGGATAACAGTCGGTTTTGTTTGTCACTATTGGTATCAATATTTGGATTATCTATATCCAAAGCGTACCATTGGTGTTGTTGTACGTAAAATATTGCTCGATCAATTTATATGCTCGCCCTTTTATCTTGGCGTATTCTTTATTACCATGGGTGTGTTGGAAAATAAATCCTGGGAAGAGGTTAAGCAAGAGATGAAGGATAAGGCATTAATATTATATATTGCTGAATGGACTGTCTGGCCACTGGCTCAGTTTATTAATTTCTATCTAGTTAAACCACAATACCGTGTACTGTATGATAATTCAGTTAGTCTGGGCTACGATATATTTATATCCAAAGTGAAATATGGCAAAACGAATCATAATAATGAAAATTCTCCCAACAAAATAACAAATGAGTTAACTTTTTTTGGATTCAAATACAAGTGAAATCATCTATCTATTTATCTATGAAATTTGATATGGAAATACAAAAACGATTGCTGTCCATTTTTCTAACAATCATGTGTAAATTGTCAAAAAGGATATGCCTTAAATGGGGAAAGTAAAACATCAAAAGAAATCGAATGGCCAAATATCAACAATGGATATCCACTTTCCTCTTTAACATGCTAGCCAAATCTCTGGTGTGAATTTTCAAAAGGATGACTTTTACAAATATTACACTGGACGAAAATTGTATGGTACGTTACCAAATCCAAATCCAATGTAAAATTCTTGTAAAATAGCATTCAAGTGAAATAATTCACATTGATATTAGCATCGTTAAGAATAATAATAATAATAATAAAAAATAAATCATATCCGTAAAATAATTCAATTATCTATCGTTAAATGTTAATACATAGATGAAACATAAACAGACATATATATATTTAGTAGTCGAAAGTAGAAATCTGATGAACACATTTATGTTTATATTGATTCTCTTCTTTTTTCTTTTTGCTTTTTATTCGAATGATTAGACTTTGTCTTTTGAATCCTCCTATTGTTAAGTTGACTCGAACTGAATATTTTTACCATTAAACTTTGTTGTTATCCGGCAATGGCAAGTATATAGTAGTCACTAGCACGTATCCTCATTTGATGCATATATAGTACATTAACCAACATACCAACACCAAACATCTATGCACCCATATCCAGGGCCATCTTCCTTAAGAGAAACACATTTGTACACGCAGTGAATGCCCCAGTTGGCTTTATGCTTGGCCGCCACGTGCCTCAAAAAACTTTCCCCTCGCCCGGTGAGGCTTTTAAATTAAATCACAAAATGGAGAAACATACACACACACACACATACAAACATGCATGGATAAAAACATATATACATACATACATATATAGGAGCCAAAAGAAGCAACGACCACGGATATGGAGACGATGATAGAGATGGAGATGAAGACGACGATGAGGGAAACGGAGACAGAGACAGAGACAGAGACAGAGACAGAGACAGAAACGGCAACGGCGACTAAACCAAATAAATAAACCCTTTAGCCGCAGTCCTTGGTATTCTCCTTTTACTTTTTCTTTATTCTTATTTTCTTTTTTTTTTTTCATTTTTGGGGCAGAAGATAAGAGTAAAGACAGGAAGTCAACTTTAGTAGTAGTAGTAGTAACAGTCGCCCTACAACCGAAAAAAGGGATAATGGCATAAAATCCAGCAAAATGAAAAGAAAGCGGCAAATCATGTTAAGAGATTTAAATTGGATTAGTTGACGTATATATGTGTGTGTGTCTTTGTGTGTTGCTGAGTGTTGATGTGTGTGTTGTGTGTGTGTGTGTGTCTTTGTGTGTTGCTGAGTGTTGATGTGTGTGTGTGTGTGTGTGTGTATCAGTGAGTGTGAAGTCGCGTCGAAACGGTCGCCAAACGCGCGTCTTGACATCAATTTTTCTCACTTGATTTTTGTATGCTTAGAAAACAGGGTATATTAGTTTTTAACAAAATTATCGCTATACATATAAATATATACATATGTGCAGGATAAGTACAAAACTATATATATATAAGAGTTATGTTTAATTGGGATAGACTTTATATTTAGTATATTTTTTTCGCCATGGAAACGTTGTTGTTTTTATTTATGTATTTCTGTAATCAACCATTTTCCAGGGTATGCAAAGATCGGTCAATCCGTTAGTAATCCTGTCCACTGTTGACTTTTTTCCTTTTGTTTTGTTTTCTTTCCCTCTCTTTTTCTTTATCTGTATATATATATATATATATATTTATATATTAGGCTGGTTTCTTCAACCCATAAAAATTTCAATTAATAATATTCTTGGCTATATATATTTTTGTTTTCCTAAATATCTCTTTATGCCTTACAATTATAAAATCTAAATAGTAAAATCTTAGAGAATTAAAAAATCTTCGATTTCAATTATATATGTGAAATATTTGTATCTCATTTGTATTATGTTAACATGACGTATACGTAATATATTTTTAAGAATGTATAAAACACACAAATTTATTAACAAAAGTTTTAACTTTTTTTCATAAAGTTAGTTTATTGTATTTACTATTACGATTGGGAATTTAAGTTATTTGATTAATATTATATTAGTTATATTTTATATCAATTTTATATAAACAAAAAAAAAACTTAAAATTAATTTTGTGGTTATATTCGTTTCGACCCTTTTTAATGTTTCAGATAACAATGAAAACCAGTCTAATGTACGTCTTATATATATACTAATGTATGTATATATATATATATATATATATATATGTATATATGCATGAATGTGTGTATATATTTTGTATGCTTGACACAATTCGCTGTAAAGTGCTTAGGGGCTTCTCGAGTGTCTCTCAAGTTTTCAATGACATTCAGTCATCTGCTCTTTTTATACCCTATAACTAAAGGACAAAAGGGTATACTATGAGATGCCAAGGATTATAATTTTGTGTTGATGAATATTTCTTTCAATATATGTACATATATCTATGCGATTGGAAGGGGGAGGGGGGGGGGGCAAGTTAGATGCTTTAAAATGGTATTGGTTCTAGCATTTAAAGTCCGTTCGATTCGTTAAACAATGAATCAAATTGTGTCTTTATTATAAAGATTAATATTCTTAGTTTATTTCAGAAAATGACAAATAAAAAGGAAAATAAACTAACAAGGGAAACTATTAGCAATGGCCTTGTATTAATATATAATTATATACATATATACATAGATTAGTTTTAAAATAATATCCATGAAATATTTCCAATTGCAATAGCAGTAACGGGAAAAAGTGAATTTAGCTTAAATGATGAAAAATTATTGATAAAGCAATATATTGATCTCATCTATTTGTAAGGCATATTGATATAGATGATTTTCACGCTCTACCAAATCAATCAATCATCATTTATCGAATGCCAATCAGAAAATTGCATTATTACATGAATTTAACCGCACGTATGTGCTATTCGATATATCGAGGTATGTACGTATTTATGTATGTATGTATATATATGCATTGTATGTATGTATGTAAATATATATGCATACTTTATATTCTAGGTATATTCACTCTATTAATTCAGGTGAGAGACATATACATGTAACCATATAACACACACACACATGGGCCAGAACCAACAGAACTTGCTTTCTCACACACTTAATTGGCACTCAGAGTCATCAAACAGAAATGCCAATGATGTTTGTCTACGAAATTACCCCAACGGGATGTAACAGAATCAAAAGCGAACTACACACCAGTTACCAGTGGTGGATTCAGGTATAGAGTCAGAGTCAGAGTCAGAGTCAGAATCAACCAGGCATCCTCCGTTGGTCCTGGTGTTGCTGGTGATGCTGATGATGATGATGAAGATGATGATGATGATGATGATGATGGGTGGGCAGGATAACAACGCGAACGAGGTGGTATTGAAGGGGTGGAGGGCTGGAGGACTGGAGGACTGGAGGGAGGGTGGGGTCCTACAACTGTACTCGTTATCTGAATGTGGGCTACTGCCCGCAGTTATAATTCCATTTGCGACCATAAAAATGTATTACGTTGGGTAAGCCGCTTCTGCTCATAACAGGCTACTTAATTAACGAGGTATTCATGGAGATGTAAGTCCTTTGTTTCGTTTTCGTTTCTACTAACTAACCTGCCGAGCACGTGGCATATGCCACATAATGACTCAACAAAAATGGATACCAAATTATGTGTGTGTGTGTGTGTAAGTGTGTGTGTGTATACAGTATGTTGCTTTAACTTAATTAACCATAAATTAGTTAGGATTCACGCATTTTTAACGAAACCCTTGAGATGACACCATACGCATACACACACACACAAACACTCACACTCACACTCACATGTCTTTCTATATACTTATATATATATATATATATATTTACTCACAAGTCCATCTGTCAGGCATCTTGAAGGAGTTAATTTATTTATCTTGTTGCAACAGCACCCTAATGCCACTTGATTTATCTTGGATTGTTACTCAAAAGTTCCTGCCACAAACCATGTTGATAAAAATATGTTGAAAGAAAAGAAAATCTCATCTTCTTTGGCTTAAGGCAAAGAGAAATAGACAAAGATTTAGTTCAGGCAGTTAAATGAAAAGCTAATGGTATCCATATATGTCTTAATTTCCAAAATTTATTCAGTAAATAATCTTAAATATGTAAAAAAAAAAAATATTGAATAGCAATCAATAGGTTTTTTTTTTTTTTGATCTTGGAAATTTGTAATAAGTTGGTTTTCTTTAATTTTCCATACAATTTATATATGTCTGTTATATACACATGTAACTAAAGTCTGTTTCTATACAAGTAGATTAAAATGTATTTTGAAAATGTTAAAATACTTGGGATATATCTTACAAAGTTTCCCCCCCCCACCCTTTTATATTTATCCCTTTCACATTTGATTCTTGGCATTTAACTAAAAGTACAATGGGCATACACACACACACACACACACACACACACACACACACACATTACGATTTCTGTCAGAAACCTGCGGCGATGTTCCATTTGCAATAGGGCAGAAGGCAGCCTCAATGTTGGAAATGTCTTTAACAGATTTCTGTATCAACGTTTCATTTCTTTTTTTTTTATTTTTTTGGGGTTTTGGCTGTGTTGCGCGATGTTTCAGTTTTTGTCTTTTATTTTCATTTTTTGTTTTTTTTTTTTTTTTTTTTTATACAATTGCCGCTATAACCGCGCTCTGCCACCCGCTTCATTTACATTTGTTTCATCCTATTATCCTGGTTAACCGTCTGTATGTATATGTGTGAGTGTGAGTGTGAGTGTGTAACTACCCACCCACCGTGCCATTTGTCAAAGTTCTGCGCCCCATCGCCCCTCAAATCCCAGTTCTCTCACGGCCTTTTTGTAATTACACAGCGAACAGTATGAAAAAGGGATGGGGATGGGGATGGGGATGGGGATGGAGAAGGGATGGGAAAGGATGAACGGCATAAGGGGAAGGGAATTGGGGCTATGGAAGAGATGTGTGCGAATGAAAAGGCAGCTTAAAAAGCATAGCATTGGGGTTTTTGTGGAGCGCTCGTTAAAATTTGTTGCTCTCATTTCGATTGTTCGCTATGTTTTCTGGGCATTGTTGTTGTTGTTGTTGCTGTTGTTGCTGTTGTTGCCGCTGTTGTCGATTTAGTCTGGCGGGATTGAAGGTATTTTACTTAAATATGCGAATCGGATTTAAAATTACCAAAACCGCTTCGCTACGTTTCACCTACAAAAACCTAACAACAACAACAACAACAACAACAACAAGAACAACAACACCCAAACCCAACTTCTGCTATATTCATGATTCATGATCTACCATTCCATGGCACACTTTAATGCACATTCAATATTTTGTTTCCCAGAGTCCAGCAATTAAAAGTTTTTAATCATCGACTAACTCTCGTTTCAATGCGAATGCATAAAACAATCCCTAAGAGTACACTCGAGGGCAAAAAAAAAAAAAACCGAAGTAAGCATATCGTCCCTGCCGACTTGGAGTATACCCTGTACCACCAATAAGATATATTTCATAAAATCAGACTCCTTCAAAATCCTCATTAATTGAATATAAATTTTCTTTATATTAAATTATATTTTCTTTACATTAAATTAATTTTCTTATATTTAAATTATTTTTCCAGATTTTTATGTTCATTAAAAATGGCGATTCTAAAAAGCAAATAAATACATAATTTAAAATCAAATTTGACTGAATTTTAGTCCTCTGAAGTAGAGGTTCCTTCGAAGGATTTGTCCGTTGCCCTTCTTTTGAAGGATTCTACCAATGTTCTATTGGCTCTAATTTTGCCGTCTTTTGGCCGATTTGGAAAAGTTTTACGTCAATCTTCTGGATAATTTCCGTATTAAAAAACTGCATTAAAAGTTGAAAAAGTTGGAAAAAAAATTTTGACCGGATTTTCGTAAATTTTTGCAGTGTAACCATCGTTAAAATTTGCGAAAATCGAGTTGAAAATAAGTTTTAAAGATTTTTGTGCTAATTAAAAATGGCGATTCTAAAAATCAAATAAAGATATATGTAGTTTTTCAAAATCAGACGAGATTTGACTGAATTAGAGCTTAATTAAGTAGGGGATCCTTCGAAGGGTATATATACTTATAGGGTCGGAAAATTTTCCTTCTGTCTGCTACATACATTTTAGCGACTGTAATATACCCTTTCACTCTGTGGGTACAGGGTATAAAAAATAAGAAATGAAAGAAGAAAACATTTCATTTATATTTTCCAAGGTTGATTTAACCACATCAAAAAAGGGTCTTTAAATAAAAAGAAATATATATATATATATATATATTCAAATTCAAATTAAAATCTAGCCTCTCCCATGAGATTGCATGGAAGGGGCCTGTGGACTGAAGTGAACTGTGAAAATTGTCTGGTCATCAGTTAAGTGAATTTTAATAACTCATTTCCCATTGTCGATTGTGTATTAAAATACTCTTCAGAGAGATAGATCAGAGATTGCTATTTCATAGAACATATAGAAATTTGAACCCTTTCAAATTTAATAAATAATTATGAAAACGAAATGTAACGAAAATTGCTAAGTTTTAAAATTTTAAATATTTATCAGTAAAAAACAGGAAATCAAAATCAAACTTTTCTATATATATATATAGACTTATTTGAAACGATATTGTAACAGATATTTAACGCAACGATTTAAATTTGTTGAGTTAAAATAAAAAAGGACGAAATGGGACACACATTTTTGGACTCTCGGTTTTGGGGTGTAATTAACGTTCATTCAGCCAGGTCATTCCCACTTGAGGCTGTCGCACCGCTGCTCATCAGCAACATCCTTTTGGGGGTTTTTTTTTTTTTTGTTGGCCCAACAGTTGGTTGCTGCATTTGGGCATCATTGCCTGGTTTTACTCCCCAGTTGCAGCCCGCCCACCCAATACGGGACAGAGCAATTAAAATCTTGCATTCGTATTTGATGGCAGAAGCAGCAGCAGCAGGAGCAGCAGCTTGAAAGTATTTTAATTTCCCAAAAGAGCTTCGACGGTGCTGGAGACCAACCCGATACCCATACCCGATATTGCTCTTAGCAATCCTCTCTCTCTCTCTCTCACACACTCACACACTCTCACCTCTTGCCAACGCATCTCACAATGACAACAAAGTGGAATCAAAACAAAAACGTCAAGCGGCAATGGCCAAGATGGCGACGGCGAAGAGCAGGCGCATGCGTAAACTCTGCACAGGCGAATTGGGGGAAAAACTGGCAAAAATCTCCAGAGATTGGACCAGACAGTTTCAGTTGCTGCAAGACTGTCGCGAGATAAAGTTGTCCAAATAGACTAAAAAATACGATGAATGTGTGAGCGCGGATAGTTAAAAAATACCGAAGCCCGCGCGAAAACTTTTTCTCCATAGAGAGAGACAGAGAGAGAGAGAGAGAGAGAGAAAGAGAAAGAGAGAGAGCGAGAGGGAGAGCGAGAGAGAAAGAGAGAGGACAAATAGAGATAGAGAGAGATACAGACACCGGACAGATTTAAAAGTCTATGCATGTGCGTGTGCGTGTGTGTGTGTTTCTATGCGAGTGTGTGCGTGTGCGTGTCCAGGTGAAACAAAATATTATCAATCAATAACAATATTAAAGTAAATTGAAGTAAACTATAGTTGCCACGCCCACAACAACAGCTCTAATATGGAACACCTGCGTCCCCTGAGCTATGAAGAGATGTGCCAAATGGAAATGTTACAGTCCGGCGATACAGGAAACGGTCCAACCGCTGCCATGATGCCAATTATGGTTATACCCACAGCATTATTGACACCAGCCGGCGGCGGCGGCGGCGGCATCGGCGGTGGTGGCGGTGGCAGTGGCGGCGGCGGCATCATCGACGGCTCATCAACATCAGAGATAGGGGGTGGCGAGCATTACTATCAGCTGCAGCCTACGCACATACTAACTACAGATCCGGCGGCGTCGGCAACCAACGGCGAATTGGCGCTCCTGCAAAACGGCGGCGGCGGCAATATTGCCGAACAGATTCCACACACAATTCATCAGCTGCAACAGCATCCACACTCACATCCACATCCACTCTCACAACATCCGCCCGTAAACATACTGTGTACAGGCACCTTGGGTCGAGTCCAGCCATCGTCATCGTCATCGTCATCTCTAGCACCACCGGCAAGTGGTGCAGCGACTTTACCACGCGGCTTTCAACCAGCCGCCTTTGTGCCCGATGTGGAAAGCGATTTTGAGGGCAGCGAATGTGGAGCCGGCAGTGTAACAACCACCTGCATGCCGCATTTTCGTTTTGGCGGCTGCGGATTATCCACACTGCAACATCAGCACCACCAACAGCAGCAACAACAACAACAACAACAACAACAACAACATCAACAGCACCAGCAGCAGCAACAACATCAAGATGTTGTCATTGGTTGTGGCTCACTCTCCTATATGATGGGATCCGGCACTTTGGTGGGTCGCGGACGTCGTCTTATGAATGGCCAGCATAACAAACCGAAACGTGTATCCTTTAAGGGGGATAATTTGCCACCACCATCTCCACCTCCCCCACCATCCGTTGAACTGGACGAGAATGGTTTCCCTTTACCTAGCGGTGATGTTGGTCCTGGTCCTATTGGAATGGTTGTTGGTGGTTCCAGCACTGGCGGCTGCTCTTATATGCACTTTGACAACTACATGGACTACCAGGTAATTGTCATTCATGGCCCTTAGTCCGCCATTGTGATGGAATGGCGTAATATTTACGATTATTGCCCAGGTCCTTGGCTCTACGTGCCGCGATTAAACTGCGAGAAAGTTAGAGAAAAGAAAAAAAAAAACAAATATAAGAGAATCGAATGACTTTGGGAATCTCATTTCATTTTTATTGTTTATAGATGGGCAGATAGCACAAGCTTCTTCTACAATATAAAGAAGATATAATAAGACAGACGAAATTGTGTTAGCTTTCAGTATTTTTTGACTTTTATCACATCAGAAAACAATTTCACAATGAAATGTTGCTAACATATATATGGAGTACATATATATATTCTAAACGATAAATCGTCATAAACAAGAAATCACTTGCAAATCAGTATTTTTGCCGATATCTATATTGGGATTTATATGTATATATGTTAATACAATTCGTCAAGTTGATTATATCCTTGCGAAAATTGGTATCTACATTTTGGCCAGAAGATTGATTACAATGCATAAAAATGGCATATATTTTTTACTACATATATATATATATATATATTGATTCAGCATAACAAAGCTATATTTCTCATATTATTCATATTATTTTACTAGGTATATAAAACAATTGACTCTAAAAATTTTAGCTATAAAAATTTTAAATTAATTATATAAAATAAAGAATTTGCTTCTCTTCGAGACATGGAAAACTTGATTAAATCAAATGACTATACATATATGTATATCATAATGCCAAACACGATCATTTTTAATGGCAAAGACAAGTTAAAATAATAATGAGTATTTTCTAGGAACTATATATAATCCTGATTCTTTATTTTCTAATAAATTATTTCCAATTTGCAGTGGATTGCGGAAACTTATATTTTGGTATAGATAATATTATAGACATTTATACAAGAGACTCGTTCATTGTGAAACTTCTTTAACTTATCTCAAAACCTTTTTCGAATCTTTTTTACATAATGATTGAGAGACAAGCCAAAGACAGTTGGCCTTTAAAATTGACTTGGTTAATATGACCAAAGAGACGTGACATTCTTTCTTTTTTTTTTTTTTTTTTGTTATTTATCGAAAATCTAGTTATAAGATGTCACATATGCAAATCCTTGGCAAGTTTCTTACCTAAATCCACACATCAAACAGAGAGGAATGACAAATGTTAAACGACTCTATTGTAATTTGTTCTGGACACTTTATCGACCAACGGACCAACCGACCGACCAACAAAACCGACCACATCGTTTGATAAACGTTTATATACATGTAACTCAATTTGTTAGGACTTTAGAGACAAGAGATAGAAAGAAAGATAGAATGGCAGAGAGAGAAAGAGAGAGAGAGAGAGAGAGAGAAGGAAGAGCGTATCAAATTTAACGCTTGATTCTTATCGAATCTTCAAAAATCCAAATGCAAATTTGAAACACAGCCAGGATAAAGATGTGCATTCAACTGAACTATTCCATAGTATTTCTATATATATATATATGTGTGTGTGTGTGTGTGTGTGTGTGCGTGAATGTTTGTATGTCTATATGTATGTATGTTTAAATGCAAGAATGTTTGCCAGCAGGACACTGGGGCCAATTGTCCTTTGCGGCCATTAGTCACAGCGCTGAACGCGCTGTCATCTTTGGCCGTTGGCGCCATTTATTCACATTTGAATAATAAATTAAATGTTGCAAATGTCGTTTCTCCAGTTTAGCTCAGTTCCTTTTCACCAGCTCCTGCTCCAACAATTGCAATGCGCAACGCTTTCTCTCCTTTCTTTTTTTATTTTCTTTGCTTTTTTTTTTTTTTTTTGCTTTTCATGCATTCCTCCGCCAAAAGTCAAAGCCATAAAAGAAAGGAAAACAAAAAACTACTCCTCTTCTTATTATTTCCACGCTTTGTTGCGCTTTTGTGTGTTCTTGATGATTGTCCACCAAACTCCCACGATTATCATGGCTTATCCTTGTGTTGGTCCTCATAAACTTTGCCAATAGTTTGCCAAATCCAGATTAAATACACACACATTAAACCATATAATACAAGAGCGATTAAATTTTTTAAAATGGACATCGTAAATAAGATTACATTAGATGAAATTTGAGATGAAAACTCTCAGTAACTAATTTTCCATCAATCCATCGTGTATTTTATTTTTCATTTAATACAAAGTCTAATAAATACTTATATATTTAAAATTGATAAAAAGATATTATCATCTCCAAACAAATTGGAAAAAGACTATTTGAATAAAATAGTTTTTCCGAACTCCATATCAAAGTAAATAGAAAAAACTTTTTCCAAGCATTCTGTAGCCTGGTCCTGGCCTTTAGACTTAGACATTTCCCTTTCCAATATCGCTTCTAGTTAAACTTTTCCAAATTTCGTTTACAAGTGGCAGTCAGTTAGGAATTTTCTGTAGTTTTGTTTTTCCATTTCTCCATAGCCAAACATTTTCCCATTGCTCTCTGCTCTGAGGCGTTGATTTGATTGATAGTTAGCTGGAATGATGCGTGTTTTTCCTTTCCTTTCCTTTGTCCATTGTTTGAATCGTTTTCGCTGAGTGCCAACTTCTGCCATTGTAATGATGAAAAGCACTTTGTTTTTCTTCCCGATTTCGCCATGTTGTGAGTTTTGCTAAACCATTTAGAAACTGTCTTTAAATAAAGAGAAAATGAGAGCGACCAACAAAAAAAAAAAAAAGAATTGATTGGCAACTGAAATCAAAGCCTTCTTTAATGATGAGAGGAATTAAACTAAACATGCTACTGTTTATATCAATACATAAATAATAAATAGCCATCATTTATTTACCCAACCAAAATTTTGTATAACAATCGATTTATATATTCCCATATCTTAGTGATGGAATTTTCCATTGTGGCCGGTTTTAAGTTTTAGTCTGTGAAAATAGATATGTACATAAAAGTGGAAACTTTTTAGAAAATATTTAATTGACTATCAATTAACAACAGCTTTTTTCACAGCTGCACTGTAACAATATCCTGCTTACAAATATTGTTTTCTATTTTTATTGCCTTTGGTTGCAACGCTAGTCAACAACTTAAGAGCTATTAAGTAGATTAGCTTTTAAATTATAACAACACCCTCTGCCATTAAGTACACGCAACTTTTAAAGGAAGAGACACGCACTGACCCAAGCATGAAGTCTAAAAGGAACACAGCGGGTCATACATACATACATACATATACAGAATGTTTGTTTCCTTTTCTTTACTCCCTTTTCTTTCATTCTTTTTTTTTTTTTTTTTTTTTTTTTGATGTGTCAAGCGGACGGTGTACAAATTGGCTTCATTGTTATCTTGCATGTCCCGGGGTAAAAATTCGTACAATTGAGTTTTAAATAAAAATGAGGCAGGCGATATAACAGCAACAATGCGAGGCACAACTCCACTCCACTCCACCCAGGGGCAGACAGCATCAGCAACCTGCCACACATCATCCTAGAGAAAAAGCGAAATAAAGAGTCACTCTCGCATGACACAAAAGGCAGGCAACAGCAACAGCAACAGCAACAGGAACAACAACAATGAAAATAGCAGCAACAACAACACGACTAACAAAAAAAAAAAAAAAATAAAAAACTAGAAACAAAACTAAAGAGGGGTAAAATTGCGCTGAAAGGGTTAGGAAAGAGGAGATGGCCAAAGAAAAAAATAACTGTAACGGAATGCTTTATAGTTTCCGCCATTATTTTCCCTTTTTACAGTTACACTTTTTAGCAAAAATCCTTCTAGTTTCTACACGGTTTTTGTTTCTTTTTTTTTTGCCATTTTATGCACATAAACAACTCTGAGATTTCTATATTTGTTGCACGGATTGTCCCCAACAAATTTTACACCGAGTTTGGAAAAAAAAAAAACAGAAAAAACAAAGTATGCCACACTGGCATATGCAACAGTAGTATAAAATATTATGTCGCCAGTTGGTCACATTCGAAAAAGGGAAAAAAATATGTATAATTTCTTATTGATTCTATAATTTTATGTGAATCAAAACAATAACTAAATTTACCCCAGCTATATAAATATAAATATATTTATATTCATCGACATTTGATATCCTACATACATTTTTTTTTTTTTTTTTGAAAGGATGACTAATAGATACAATTTCAATTGTATTTATGTTTTGTATATAGTTTTACTTCTTATTTATCAATTTGCCAAGCAAAATTGAGGTAATATTTCACTTTCGCTTCATATATAGAAATGCTAGGAGAACTTAACTACTGCATAAAAGAGATAATGCAATAAACTTTTTCATAACCATTTATATAGTGTGTTTATAACTTTTGATGATGATTGATTTGTTCAGTAGAAAGGCAAAAGAAACTTCTATACATACATATATATAAAGTACATTTTTGTGGTGAACTTTTTCAATTTGCTACCATTGTAGTATGAAAGCGATGGACCCAATGATGTCCAATGAAGAGACCCGCTCCCCCCCCCCCCCACCAATTGTGTGAGAGTGTGAGTGAGTGAGAGAAGAAAAGAGAGTTCGCACAGCACGAAATTGGTTAGAGGGAGTTGTCGACATTGGTTGTTGGCAGCTGCTGATGCTGATGCGGATGCGGATGCTGATGCGGATGAGGATGAGGATGAGAATGCGGATGCCGCTGTTCATGTCTACGTTGGCAAGTTTTTACTTAGTTTTTGTTATTCATACCCTGTACACCCCATGGGGAGAATAAAAGGGGTATGTGCAGTGTGTGTGTGTATATGTACATATTTAATATTTCATCTAGTTTGATCCATATAAAAATTATAAATTTAAGCATTTTAAACTCTATTTGAAAGCCTTTTTGAATGGTTCTACAAAGTAAATCCATTATATCGATAAATTTCTATTTAAATCAAATAATATTAGATGAAACAACAGGGTAACACCGTGTGGCAGCCAACTCCCACTCGATGTCGAGTTTTTGTTTTGTTTTTTTCTTCCTGCCAACGTCATTTTGGGGGGCATTTCACGCTGATGGACAACAGCAGGAACAGCAGCTAACTATGTACATATATTTATATGTACGTACCAACCAATGAGGAAGAGAAACTGAAACTTAGCCGCTGGCGAATTGGCGGCTATGACTCTGTTAGCATTTGGTATTTGTTTGTTTGTCTGTTTGTTTTTAGGAGCTCATGGTCCATCTCTGACTCCTATCTTCCAGTCTCTGTCGTCGACTGATGTGAACGATGACATGACAGATGAGAATTTTGCAATTTTCAAAGCTTAAAGTGCTCATTAAACAATTGAAAATTACGGAAAAGTACTTTTCCTGCAACTACCTTTCACTTAGCCAATTGCCAATATATTTTATTTGATATTGGCCATAGAAGATAGAACCAATTTTTGTCTTTAACTGCCAAGTATAATATTATCTTTATTTAACGGCCATTTCTTTATTTTAAATCTTAGTTTGAGTTTGATTCTGAATTCGGATTACCTTGATCGGGTATTATATCATTTTCTATTAATGCTAAACGATTTAGTGTCACTTCCAGTATACCTGGTAACATGATTACCTCTTCACCATGCTCAGTTACAATATCTCGGACAAAGATTATATTAATTCCTTCTTCCGTATTCATTTCATTCTGCATATCTTCAACCAAACGACGTGATTCATCATGGAACAGTGGTGCAATATCATTTCTCTCTTCGACCACCATAATCATTTCCTTTAGATGCCTTATTATTAAAATGCCAAATAATTCTTTGTAGTTATTGTTATATACTTAAAATATAATCATGTGAATTAGTAAAGCAAATAGAAAACAAAATTATGGGTAAATTGATTTAACAATTTTGTTTTCTTTTTTTTTTTTGCGTTTAGCAAGCTTAGTTCTTAAATTTTGTAAGTAACAACCGTTACACATTTCGATTGCACTACATGTTACATTTAATATGGGGGAAAGGTAAGGACTTGTCCGAAAAGTTTTTGCCAAGCATGTCAAGTGCCAGACATGACCCAAGTTAAACTAATTATAAACTCAATGCACTGAGCAAGAAAAAGAAGAAAAAAAAAACACCATAAAAATAAGCAGAAAAAAAAAGAAACTAAAATAAAACTATGGTGAACAAACCTCCAAAATGTTGTCACCTGGTGCCCATGAATTTTGGAATAGTTTTACGCTCTCTCCCTTTTTGCCTGGTTTATCTACCAACCGTCAAATGCGAGCGCAAAGTCAGCACAAACTGTGGCCAAAGCTGTTTCCTGGATTACCAAAAGCCCAGCCCTGAGCTCAGACTCCCATGACGTTGCCCATAATGATGATGATGATAATACCCCCCCCTCCGTTACGACAACACCAACGCCAACCCCCGCTTACGACCATGCCCATAGTCCCTGCTAGTGGAAAAACTTTTTACAAAAAGCGCAACGAACAAAATGAAGCGCCTTTTAAGCAGCCAAACAGCATTTCCCTTCAACAAAAAAAAATAAAATAAAATAAAAAGCAAAAAAAATAAATGTAAAACTAAAATAAATTTCGCGAATATTTTTTTCATAGAAAGAAACTAGAAGAAGGAGCAAATAACAAAAAAAAAAAAAAAACCAAATATAAAAGAAAACTGCAACGGAAGCACGTAAAATATTTGCATTTTTATTAAAAATTGAATAAATTGAGATGATTTTCTCCAGCTCCCTCTTGTTATCATTTGCATACCTCGTAATCATAGCCAAATGAAAGGGTATATCAATGTCAACAATGGCATCAATTGTTCAACAGCAAAACTATGTACTCGTATTTCTAATTATCCCAAACAAATAATTCATTAAATAGCAATTTTATGCAATATATGCAAACATCCATCTATGTAATTAATTTCCATCTATATCTATAGTATGTATATCTATCTATATTCATAGTTTTGATAATATTTTTATATATTCCGACATATATAAATAAATTCCTTTTATTACAAACTATACGAATGATTTGAAATCATTTTACAAGTGACGCCAATTAGACACAGGATATGTCACGAGTCGTATACTTTTACCATTTAATAGATGTACTGATTTTTTTTTTATTACTTTCATCGTTGGAACAAAGTTTTGCCAGCATTAATAAAAGTTAATTTCGTTCGTTGCCGTTTCCCGTTTTGCCCCCCCTGACGTCTGATGTTTGAAATTCATAATTAAAAATAGTTGCAAAAATTTTTTAGCAGGCTCCGCCTTTTGGTCTATGTATGTATGTATGTATGTATGTATGTATGTTTGTTTCAATGTGTGCGTGTATTTTATTTAATTAATTTTTGTAGTCAGAAAGAAGAGCAAAAAAAATGTGAAAGCGGAAAAACGGACAACTTACAGAATTTCTCTCTCTCTCTCTCTCTCTTTCCCTCTCTCACTCTGTCTTTCATCTGCACATTGCTCATACGCCATGTGATGCCGATTTTCCAGCTAATTAGCCGCATATTCAAGTCAAGTGGATGGGTGTATAAGGAAAGTGGGAGGTCAGTGGAATGTGAAACGGGTTTGGGACTCACAAAATATAAAAAATATATTGCCTATTAAAAAAAAAAAAAACAAAAAAAACAAAAAATGTTGAATTCTGAAAATGTGTGAAATTGGCCCTGGTTTTGGTTGATAAGTGGGTGAATCTTTTCAGTTCGTTTGCTATTCAGTCTCTGGGGACCCCATAATAGAAGATAATAAATATATTAATCTTAATCAAGTCAGTAAAAACCAGTAAAAAAAAAGGCAATAGTTCACTGAAAAATGATTGATTTAGCCAGAATCTTTCTGGCTTTAATAATTCAACTCATTTTCCATCTTTTTTTCAGAAACTGCATAAAAATAATAAAAAAAAAATTTGAACTAGAATATAAATAAAGTTAACAAGTAAGAGGGCAGAGGGGAGTTGGGAAATAAGTCGAAACATTTTTCGGTAAGAGGTAGTAGAACAAATGATTTTGGCCTTTCTTTTTGGTTAGTTGTTTTTCATAATGGTCAACGAATGTTTCATTCAACTTCATTTTCTCTTTGTATGGAATGTATATAGATGTACATATATATATATATATATATATACATAGATATGGTCGAGTGCGTGCTTAGTTTGATTTGATTTGTATTTTGCACTTTTGCCTCAGTTTATGAGTTTTTGTCATAATTCCTCAAGGCAGTCAGAATATAAACAAATCATAGCCATACCGTTAGTAAAACTTTATGCTCAAAGTTTTCCAACGACAAAGTTTCTTCTTACTCGTTTTGGGATCTGGACCTTGGGGACACATATACATATATATGTATATATAAATATATGTAGCAGACATATGTGGCCTATGAATTATGACTGACAATGGGCGTGCGTGTAGGCAAAATCCTGGTTTAATTATGTCGGACTTCTATGATGAGATTAACTTGAATAAAGCAACAATATGTGACCATAGCCAACCAGTATTAATTTTTTTTTTTGTTTTTGTCTCTTTCAATAAACAATTCAATACCCTTACAAATGATTTTGTGTAATATGTATATATAATACACATGTATATATATTCGTTCATCGAAAGTAGAAACACAAATTTCATTTAATGTTTCATTGTCTCATAGCCAAAATTTGGCATCATTCAAATCATAATAAATAAATAGTTTATGAAATGGTTAACTAGTGTATATAAGTTTCGGCATCTTATAGAATATCTTTCGATGTTTTTGTTTTTTCTTCCTTTTTTTTTTTTGGTTTTGGTTCATTAAAAAGTTTTTACTTTGGAATCATGTTATGAATATTATAAGACCTGTTGAAAGTTTCCTAGATGGTGCCATCATAATTATTATTATCATCATCATCATCATCATGATCATCATCATCGACATTATCTATGGGCTGCAGTTTTAATTAGCGTGCAAAATCAACAAAAGAAGAAACAAGCAACTTTTGACGCACAATTTAATGAAGCAACTTTCTATACCATCTCTCTTACTTTCTCTCTCTCTTTCTCTCTCTCTCTCTCTCTCTCTCTCTCTCTTGCTATACTTCTCCCACACTCTATGTCACTTTGTCATTGTTTTCATTTTTTATTGTTTTTTTTCTTACAGACAACCGGCTTTGGCGGCCTTCCAGACGTAACCGAACACTCCAATATACGACGCACTCTGTCCCGCCAGAATTCCATCTCGAATAGCGATTCAGGCGGTGAGATAGCCAGCATTCAGAAATCCAAAGTAAATTTTGGTACTGCTTTGGCCGGTGGTGCGGTGGTAGTTGGTGGTGATATTGTTGTTGGACTCGATGCAAAGTCACCCACCTCGCCGGCAGCACTAGTCGGTGTAGCAGCATCTGCGTGCGGCAAGGTCAAGGGCAAGGCCGGGCGTAAGTCAAAGAATTCAACTGGCGGTGGTGGTGGGGGCGGTGTTGGTGCAGCTGCTGGACATAAAACAAGACGCGGCTCTTGGCTGGTTGGCCTCACTCTGGTCAGTGCCATTTGTCTGCTGGCCATTGCAGCAACATTGGCCTATCAGCACTTTCTTATGTCGCCCAGTCGAAATTCCCATGCCCAAAGACTGAGAATTGTTCGTCGAATTCTGCGTGAGGTGCCACTTGTTGATGGTCATAATAATTATGCCTGGAATGTCCGTAAATATGCCCACAGTAGTCTGGAATTGCATTTAAGTCATGATTTGGATCACAAATCCCTATGGGCAAGACCAGCATGGGCGCAAACCGATATGGAACGTTTAAAACAAGGACTTGTCGGTGTTCAAGTTTGGTAAGTATTTATTAATACATTTTTTTGATCTACCCAAAACTTTTAGACCAATTCAGCGAATTCAATTATTTATGATTTTGCAATACAATTGCCGTTATTTTTTTTTGAGTATACCCTGTGCCAGGTAATGATACATCAAAAATCAAATTCCCTCAAAATCTAAAATGAAATTGTCTTAACATGCCGTAAAGGCATTATACTACTTCCTTAAAACTTATACTGCTTGCAGGAACTTATACCGTTTGCATAAATTTATACTGCTTGCAGAAACTTACACTACTTGCTGAACAATGCAGCCTAGGCATGCTATCTGCACTTGCCATTTCAGTACAAAATGTTTAAATGTATATCTTTCGATTTCAAAAAAAATTTGGTCAACTGGCACATATTGGCTATATAATTGCATGGTGGATGTTTAACATGTACAGCATTTAACTTATTAAATTTTAACTTTTTTAATTTCTTAAATTTTACATTCTAACCGGCTCAAAAATAGCAAGGGTAAAGTTCCGAAATTTCAGCTTGAAGTAAACAATTCTATTCTTGTGCATTATTCAATATCAGTCGGTTTTCTGTATTTTATATATTTACCTGTCATTGTCAAATTAAGCTCAATTTTATCTCAGTAATATTCAGTGAAAAAAAGGTTATCTATTATAAGCCGCAAAATAATTTACATATATTACAGCTTAAACGTTATGGTATAGTACATAATCTAAATAATGTTTTTTAACAACCTGCTATGAAAGGAATAGAAGTATTTACCACAAAATGCAAAGTGGTAAATGCTGCTGATAAAACTAGTAAACTAGTAAAACTTCAATTTTCGAAACATTACATGATTATTGTCCAATTTAAGTATAAAATTTCCATTCACTCGCCCATTCATATACATATTTAATTTACCAAATGCAATTTGAAAGTTAGCTTGCCCATTATAGAAGAGGTTTAAAACGGGGCGGGACGTAGGTGAATGCTTTGAATTTTAAATGCCATGATGTGGCCATAAGCGGGATGTAACAACAGAAATAGTAATAGCAACAGCAATAGCAATAGCAACAAATATCAGTAATAGAAGTAGATGAACATTGGTATCCAACAACCGCATTCCTACAGTGGTCCAACTGCGGCAATGCAATCAGACAGAACGAACAATGAACAATGACCACTAAAAATTAAATGCAGAGTTGGCGGAAAAGTTACGCTTCTGGAAAAGGAAACCTTCTAGATTTAGTTGGTCATGGTGGATGGTGGTGGATGGTTGGGAAGGAGATGAAAATTGAAATAAAGTTAAGTCGATGGCCTATCAACGTTTTCTTTTTTGTTTTGTTTTTGGTTTTCTTTTTTTTTTTTTTGCTCCCCAACTGCAACTGTCTGCCGGCTGTCAAAAGTCCTCCAGCTGCTACTTGACTTCATCTGCACTTCCACCTTCATGTTCACCTCCTTGATCGAGTTCAGACAGGTTGGCTGCTGTTGTGGCCCAGTGCCAGTTGCCAAAATTTTATTTTGCAGTCAAATTGTTGGCAGTTGCCTTTCCTTTTTTTGTTTAGTTTTGTTTTTCTTATTTTATTACTGCGGTGGGAGGGTGTGGGTGTGGAACTTGGTGTGTATCATTGTGTTTTGGCTGTTGGTCAAAGATGTTTGGCTGGCCTAAGTTGAATGTTGTATCGATTTGATTGCATTTTTATGTGTCTTTTCAATTTTCATGTACGACCATGCACGGTCCATTTACATTACAATATTCAGACTTTTATAGAACCCAAATCAATTGATAATATTATTATCCTATGACAACATCCAGTATAAATCAAATGTGGAAAGACATCAATTACTTTCCTTTTTGCTTTAACAAATCAAAGTTTTCTAACTATGGCCTTTCATATACCAGATTAGGAGATGCGATACAAGATTTAATATGTCTGAATCTGTTTTATATATATTTATACATATATATATGTGTGTACATATGTTTTAACAGCATATCGGATACCTGATCAAATCTTTTTCTAAACTAAAGTTTTTTTTCTTTTTATTTTGGGTGTGAATAGTCGTATTACAATTTGATAAAAGATAAAAAACGGTCAAGTCCATATATCAATGACTAACCTTTGGCCCTCTTCTCATCTACTTTGCGTCGTTGCAGGTCAGCGTATGTGCCATGCGATGCCCAGGGCTTGGATGCTGTCCAGCTGGCACTGGAGCAAATTGACATCGTGCGGCGCCTGTCCGACATGTACAACCGGGAAACAGTGTTGGCAACATCCTCGCAGGACATTGTGGCTGCCCACCGACGCGGCTTGTTGGCCTCACTTATTGGAGTTGAGGGTGGACATACAATCGGTTCGTCATTGGGTGTATTAAGATCATTCTATTCGCTGGGCGCACGATATCTTAGTCTCACCCACCGCTGTGATGTGTCCTGGGCCGGATCGAGTGCATCGGCCATGGAGCAAGGATTGACGCCATTTGGCAAAGCAATTGTACGCGAAATGAATCGTTTGGGCATGATGATTGATCTATCGCACAGTTCGGATGCCACAGCACGCGATGTACTTCAGGTGACACGAGCTCCTGTTATATTCTCCCATTCGGCAGCACGACAATTATGCAATTCAACGCGAAATGTGCCTGATGATATACTTCGGCTAGTGGCCGAAAATGGTGGCCTAATCATGCTAAGCTTTGACTCAGAGGATGTGGCCTGTGGTCGCCAGGCGAGACTTCAGGATGTCATCGAGCATATCAAATATGTGCGTACAATTGCTGGCATACAGCATATAGGCTTGGGAGCCGGTTACGATGGCATTGAATTGCCACCATTGGGTCTCGAGGATGTATCAAAATATCCAGAACTATTGGCCACCTTGCTAGAGGATCATAATTGGAGCGAAGAAGATGTGGCCATGTTGGCGGGACGTAATTTTTTACGCATAATGGAGACAGTAGAAACGGTGCGTGACTATTGGAAACGTGCAGCCATTCAACCGATTGAACAGACAGAGCCCCAGCCCAAAACCCAATGCACTTACATGTCATCGTGACCCCAGGCCCAGGCTCAAGTCCAGATGCAGATGCATATGCAAATGGTAAGAACGCGACGCAATGATCCGTTTAATCATACGGCTGCTATGCTTACGGCCGATATGCAGATTTGGCCACAAAATACAGATGCAACAAATCGCACAGACACTGAACGTGATCGTTTATTTATGGCGGCGGCATCAGCTGCAACAACTTTTACAGTCAGCGGAATACTTCAGTGAAGGAACGTTAAATAAGATATAATAAATAAGTGAATTTTTTTTGTCAACGGCTTACAAACATAACACACAAGTATATATATATATATATATATGTATGTATGTATATTAGATAATGCAACTGGCAACCTATAGGTACAATTTGGTTTTATCAAACTTGCTTTTGCTATAAGAAAATAGTAGAAAATATTTGCAATATCTATTAGATTTTCATAAGCATTTGCATTTTATTATTTAAAATTTTTGCTTTGTACATAATGGTTTCATATCTTTTACAGTTGCATTCCCTAAAATATACATACATATGTGTATATATATGGACAAGCATATATGTACATATATATATTTATATATGTATAATCAGATTTTGGTCAGCGGTTCGCAGTTAGTAGTCGAGCGAACTGTCAAACATCTGTCGTTTTATTCATTTATATTAGTGAATATTGACTGCATGAACTCTCATACATATTGATAAGCTGATAAATGAATAATCATAAATAGATTTATGCTCATGTTAGCTAATTACAACATTTTTCTCTTACATTCCTCTCATCAGTTTGACCCTTCGTTTGCCCCTTATCGGTCCGGTTTTTCCTATATGAGCATAATTTATGCACAGTCATTGTTGGGCGAACCGCAAGCCAAAATCTCTTAATATATATAGTATATGCATATATATTTGTATATATATATATTTGTATATATATATATATATACTTCTGTTTGTAACTGTATAATAAATAATGAGACAGCAGCATAAAATCAATGATTAACACTAATTATCGTTATTAAACGGCAACTATATTTAATCATAAATTACACATACACACACACACACACTCACACATAGACGGACACAAATGGTAAGAGTTAAGCTCTGCAAATCCCTATATAAGTAGAACTACCAACCAACCAAACATACAGTAAAACATAAAACAACAAAATAAGAAAAAGGTAACAAAAAAAAAAAAACAAAAATTTTAAAAAGCAAAAACCAAATTGAATGTCTTTTTTTTCTGTGTTAGGTTAGTTGAAGTAAAAAGATGGCAAAATGCAAAACAAAAGATTAAAAACCAACTAATGTTCGTATATATCGTACGTATATAATATTAATCCATACATAAATATATATATATATGCAAATATATATATACATATAAACCAATAAATACAAGAACAAAAACTCAAGATGAGAACTCGAATTGAAGGACACGAATACACACATTTCCATAAAAAATAAATCGAAATAACAAGCAAAACAAAAATGAAACGATTGTCTATTATTTATGTCAAATCTGAAAGCATGCATCTACATATGTACCAGTAAATACATATCCTGGCAGTTATACACACACACACACATCACAATGGAACAATTTGCTAACTTTACTTTCCAAATATTATTCATTCTGTGGATGGAGGAAGTGCGCTCAAAGGTATGCTATAGTTTGCATGTCGGTACAGTTGCCTGTTTTAGCAATTTGGTAAGAAAATATATTTAACCTTGAACGTGTGTACAGTTAGCTAACGGAAGCTTCAATTCTAACCTAAGTTTATTTTAAGTGTTTAAATAAAGTAAGTTAAAGGAATAAAAAACTATAGCAAGGTTCTTATAAATACATATATAACAGTAAGTGTTTCACACATTTAGACACACACACACACACACACACACACTTACACACACACACACGGGCGCTTAGAACGCATTTTATGTTGTTGTGCGAGGCCATAAAAAATCGTTAAGTGGTCGTAAATCAAAATTTTGCTAGTCTGCAAAAGTTCTCTTAGAGTTTTGTTGGTTTCTTTTGGTTCTTTTTTTTTACTACTTGGGTCTTCTATATTTATTTTGCCACAAAAGAAATCACAGCTCAGTCTTTCTTCCTCTGAAGTATCCGGAAATTGAGCTTTCTCCTTATTGTTCCATCTCTTTCTCTCTACCTCTCCCTCTCTCACTCTCAGTTTGTCTGTCTTATTCTATGTCTGGCTTGCATTCCTCTCTGACTCACTCTCTCTCTCTCTCCCTGTCTATGTCTCTCTCACTTTCTCTCTCTCTCTCTCTGTCAATTGTGTTCATTTTCAGTCCATTGAGTTTTGCTTAAAATTTAATGAAAACTTTTATCCAACAATATCCGCTAACGACAATTCTTTCGTTTTGACTGTCTCGTCCTGTTTCTGGCCCCTAAGGTCCTTAACGGGTCCTGGCGCCAATGCCATCAAAAAGTCTCTGATATCAATGTTTTTTTTTCTCTTTCTTTTCATGTTGTTGTTGTTTTTTTTTTCTTTTTTTTTCTTCTATATTGTTCGTTTTTGTTTACAAGTTTCACTTGTTTTGATTGCCAACCAACACCAATATCATCCCTCTCCCCCCTGCTGCCCCATTCCATGCCACCTACACTCTATATGCTGTTGTCACCTCCACTCTACTCCACCGAATTTGCCATCTAGTTGGTTGCCTCATCTTATTGTTTATTGTTCTTGCTCCTGCTACAGCATAATGAAGACACTAATTGTTTGTGTATTTTGACAAGTTTATTTTGAGCATTTAATTAGTCAACAATATAAATATAAACTCTGACTAAGAAATTATGCAATAAATGTGGCACGACAATCAAATATCAAATTTTTTTTTTTTTTTAAGAAGAAGAAGAAACGCAAATTAAACAAAATTATCGCATAGAAACTATCATCGATATGATTATATATTATCGTTTCTACACCATTTTCACAATTTAATTTAA
Organism: Drosophila sturtevanti; assembly: GCA_018150375.1. NCBI lineage: Eukaryota > Metazoa > Arthropoda > Insecta > Diptera > Drosophilidae > Drosophila > Drosophila sturtevanti. The sequence goes on along the minus strand of JAECWJ010000688.1, from coordinate 6,117,707 downwards.
AAAGCCAAAATTATTTCGATTTCAATATTTGAATGGGCCACCGTCTAACTTCAATCCATTCAATGATCCATTTATCTTATAGGATCGATATCTATAATACATTATCTATGAATATAAACAATTTTAGGTGCCAAATCTAAACATATCTTAAATGAAATTACAAATTTTTGAGAAGAATCAAAAATATCGTTTGATGTAACAAAAATATCGTTTTGGTGATCGTTTTTTATTGTCTAGGCCAAGCAACTGTGATTTTCTTTTTGTTTTTTTTTTTTTTTTTTTTTTTGTCATTTTTCTTATTTTCATTTCATTTGCGATGGAATTTCTGTCATTAAATGTAATTACCAATTTTGCCGACAACTCCCCCTCACCCTCAGCCACACCCTCACCGCACACCTTGAAAGATACGTTAATGTTAACGCTCTGAAGGCATTAAGAACTGGCCATTTAACGACATGGCTCGGTCGTCATTTCAACGCATTGCATTATCATTAACACACCCCGACAACGACCCAGTCCGGTTTCAATTTCCTCTTTTAATTTCGTTTCATTAAAAATGTGAACAAGTTTCAGGCGAAAGCCATAAACAATACTGTGAAGTTGATGGCGAAAATAATGTCTGATGACATTCATATTAAGGCACCAAAAATACTGCTGATGATGATGATGATGCTGATGATGATGATGATGATGATGATGCTGGTGTTGATGCTGATGCTATATGCCTCGAATTGTCCTTGTTGTTATTTTTCCTTGTTGATAAGTTGCAAAAAAAAAAAAAAAAAGAAGAAAAAAAATTATTCCCGCTTCAGTTTCTATCCACTTTTTCCTATTCATGGGAATGGCAACGTTTCATGTAACCGAAATTTGCGCTCCATAGAGCGCATCATAAATCCTTAGGGAAATGAAATGGTGTCCAACTCCTTCCACTTAATTGTTCTTCACATTAAATTTCTATTCTATGCTGTTCCTGTGGTGGGTTAAAGGTTGATTTCGGATTTGTTAACTTTAGTAAACTGAATTATATGCCAACTAAATGCTTTTTTGTATTGAATTAAGTTTGTTGCTACTACTATTCGTATTTTGCCACATATTCAGTATTTGGAATATCACAGAATTTCATTTCATGCTACATTTCACAAAATAATAAAATTTAATCATCGAATCCATACACAGATTGTAGATAGAGCACAAAATTTCACAAATTTTACATAAAAAAACAGAATAAATGACTTTCAACTAAATTTGATTATTATTATTTCGCTATTCAATGTCGAACTGATTATAAACGACGATATTTTCCTCTTTGTCCATGTAACAACATATGAAAGCCTTACAGAAATAAGACAAGGTGGTAATATATATTTTATAGATCATATATGTAGCTTAACTAATTGATATATACTTAGCTATAATGTATGCACATTCATGTGTAATTCTGATTACTAAACTCATATGTATGGTAATGTAAGAGTTTTGTCTAACTCACACAATGTAAGGCATTGATTAAATGTACAGAAATTTTCATTATTTTATTTATAATTTCATTTTGAATTTACATATATATAGTATAGTCGTATATATTTTGTTATTTCGTTTTCATGTTGGACAATGTCTGGCTGCTGTTGCTGCTTGTTATTTTCTACAATCAACAACGTTGCGTATGTGTAATGAAGTTATTGATTTGAATGCCTCTCTCTCTCTCTCTCTCTCTCTCTCTGTTTGTGTATATGTATGAGTACGCAGAGGCATAATGCGTATGCGAATGTGCGTGTGTGTGTGTGTGTATGTGACTATCCAAGTAGAATTCATGTCAGAGATACTTAATAGCAAATGGGCAACAGATGGCACTTGTAAGCCTTTCAGTTTCATATGCCTTCGTTTTGGTACAGCTATTTTGACCATTTGTCAGTGTCAACGTGATAGCTCGTCACGTTTTTAGCCAAACCACAAGAATTAAACAAAAATGTACAAGACCATATATGTACATATATGTATGTTCATATATTCTCCATTTTTTTATACCCTGTACCCATAGAGTAAAAGGGTATATTAAAGTCGCTAAAATCTATGTAACAGGCAGAAGGAAAATTTTCCGACTCCATAAAGTATATATATTCTTGATCAGTATCAACTGCCAAGTCGATATATCCATGTCTGTCTGTCCGTCCGTATGAACACCTAGATCTCAGAGACTATAAGAACTAGAATAACCAAACCAAAGTATTCAGAATATTGATGTAAAACTTTTCCGAATCGGCCAAAAGATGGCCAACTTGTTAAAATCCGTCCTACAATCAGGATAACGGACAAATCCTTCGAAGGAACCTCTACTTCAGAGGGCTCCTATTCACTCAAATCTCGTCTGATTTTGAAAAACTATGTTTTTATTTGCTTTTAAGAATCGTCATTTTTAATTAACATAAAAATCTGGAAACCTAATTCAAATATAAGAAAAATTTAATGGAAAAAAAAATTTAATTTATTAAGAAGAAAATTTCTATTCAATTAATGTTAATTTCGACGGAGTCTGATTTTATGAAATATCTCTTATTGGTACAGGGTATACTCCAAGTCGGCAGGGACGACTTGCTTACATCATTTTTAAACATACTTTTGTATAATGGCCAAAGCTTAACTTCTTAATTTTTAAGCCACATATGAAATTTTAATTTTGTAGACATATTTACTAGTCAAATTCAATTGTTTATTTATACGACTAAAGTTGAAGTTATAATTTAAGTCAGAATAAAGCCAATTGTGAAATTTTATTTAAGAATTTTTTTGTCAAGCATTTCGGTTAATCATATTTAACTAAAAACTAGAAGGATGGGTTCGTATACCCTTGCAGATTTTCTCTATATAATTTACCAGAACTTTATTACATATATATGTATGTATTATAAATAAGGAAATATGTAGATATGTATGTATGTATGTATGTAGATATGGCATATTTGTTTCTTACATATGTATGTATGGTAACAATATAATAATTTAATTTGTAACTGTATTTTCTTTCTACTATGTACGCTCCTAATGCTGGATCTAATCATAGAATGGCCGCTGTCACTGGTGTGCTCGCTCTCTCAGCTCGTCGAGTTAGCTCTCAGCCAGAGATTGAGCTAGAAAGAGTTTCGAGAGAGCTAGCATACTACATGTAAGTACATATGTGTGTAAGTTTACATACATAAATACATATGTACATACATACATGAAGAAGCTTCGCTCTTTCAAGTTATTGATAATCACATTGTGGGTTCAATGATCGCAATGAACGAAAGAGAGACAGAGAGAGAGAAATTTGACAGCGCATCAAGAGCAGAAAGAAGCGTGACAGTTGAGAAGAGAGTTGGTGTGACGATTGGCGGAGTGAATGTATGGCTTGGATATATGTACATATATACAACCTTTTGTATTATTCTATCCTAATTTTCTTTGTTAATTTTAACTAAACTACTATATAAATAAAGTTAACACCACATACATACATATGTATGTATGTATCTTCAAACAAATATAATTCTACCAGCTATAGTTATTATCCACAGTTGATGTATATATGTATGTATGTATACTTATGTAGTATATGTATGTAAATCAACATATATGCATACATACATATATAAATACATACATATACATTTATATGCATTTTGTGCACTCAAGGACATCAATTGCAAAATGCAAATAGCATAAGGGCCAATAGCAAAATTTCGTGGCATCCAAAATGATAATGATGCACTTTGTCCCCAATCCCACATCCCCCACCCCTAACCCTACCCCTACCCCCTTTTATATCAACCCGACACCGAACATCCAATTTGAGGGACATCATTTCTATACCAAAAGCTTACCAAACCGAAAGCAATTAGCAAATTTGCAATATTTTGCTTTGCTTTGCCTTGCCATGCCTTGCCTTGCACTGCTTTGCCCTTACTCATGTCCATGTCTATCGATGCCACTCGACCAAATCAAACAAAACCAAACCAGACAAGACCACATAATGTGCACAGCAAATAGACAGACAAATTTACAACACTCTTGGAATTTGGCCATGCCAATGGATTGGTAATATTTGCAAAGCAAATGGCAGTCAATTATGGGAAATTGTCTTTAATAATTTTGTAATAATTCATTATAGATATTGGGCTTTTTGGTCAGTAATGCAAATACATATATACATACATACATACGTACATTCATGAATGGCATTGAATTGGCCAGATTACAAACTGGAACATATGTGCTCGGAGATGGCTGATTATGAGTGGAAGTGAAAGATAATTATTAACTCAAGTAAAAGCCAAAAGCAAATAGTTTAAGAGAACATTTTGCCATCTGCATATATGTATGTACATATGTAAATATAATATCGATCCTTTAAATATCAAGATCTAATATGGATATTATGTTAAGTTAATTCATTTGCTTTTTGCATTCGTTTAATAAGTATAGAAAAAGAAATGCATAAAATGTATTCTTTATACTGTTTACATTGTCCGACAACCGATTATTAAATCATCTGCACAGGAACGGATCCAGGGAATGTTAGGCGTACTCTAAGTCCGTGCAACACTCTCTCCTTTAGCCGTACAAATATGATAGCACTTGCAGAAATTGGAAGGATATTTTCTGTGACATCCTGAAAATCTTTGAATGCGAATCGATAGTCCTGGAGCTGGAGGATCTAAAAACGCAGGTCCTATCAAAAGCAAACGTCGTCCTGCCGAGTTATAGCATCGAGAAGTTGATCCTTTTTTAGTTTTTTAGCTATATTTTTAGAATATTCTGCCGCAGGACAAAAGGACATATTTTGTTAGATTGTCCTTAAGAATGCCTATCGATTGGCATCTTTTTCTTTTTCTAAATCTTAAATATCTAACTAACATGTTTTAGGTTAAACAAATGAGCAGATATGTATATAAATGGCCCACGTTTCTTATCCTTCTCGCTATCATTCCCTCTCCTTCTCTTTCTCTCACTCTCTCTCTCTCTCTCTCTCTCTCTCTCTCTCTCTCTCTCATTTTTGCTCTCTGTCTCTCTCTTTGTGTTTTTCTTTGTAACTTAGTCTCCGTGTCCGACCGTCCATCTATCTGTGTAATATAAGGCTTTGCGTGTGTTTACAACAAGAAATTGATTTACTTTTACTTCGAGCCAATTTGGCACGCTCATTTGGAACCATACAATGGCATCTAGCAGGACACACTCGTAATTAAGCGTCCAGTGTCCTTGTCCCTTGAGTGTAGTTAATGCTTAGGATGCTATAAATTTGACTTTTGTTGTAGTCCTTGTGTAACTGTTTGTACACATACACGTACGGGATACGGATATTTATGAGTGGAAGCTGCATTTGTCAGGTAACAATAGAACAAACCGAATACTAAGAGTGCTTAATACTGGATTAAAATCATTACAAATTTAATTTCCTTCACAAAATGCCAACGAGCAACCAACGAAAATTTGAACAAGAATTTGCAATATGAGAATCAGGACAATAGTCACAATTGATTCATATCTTTAATGGTATGTAAGGATTCGTATAATTTCTATTTAATTCACAGGTGTCAAGTTTATTCTAATTAAGATCAAAATTCTATATGATATTATACGGTGTAGCATAGTCCGGACACATTCGTTGTGTTTGCATTAGCTAAGGATCAATTGTGCATATTGGTCGAGGGAGGTTATAGTTAAGTTATTTCAAGATTTAAGCCCAAAATGCCGAAAGCAGTAAATCGCTCCCTGCCCATTCTATGGCCCAATCAGTTGGTGTGGGCCAAAAATGTATAAAAAGAGGGCAAATCGACAAAGGCAGCTTGGATTTTCATTTTCCCATTTAATTTTATTCGTTTTCTGCTCTTTTCTTCTTGTCTTTTATTTAGTTATATATATTATATATATATATATATATATATAAAACAGTTGCCTGTCTGGTGCTATCTCTTATGCCGACTCTGTCTGGGCATTTGGCCATAAAAACGCTGATTGAACTGTATGAATGTTTTCTTTCTCTTTGCTACAATTGCAATGGGTAATCTGATGCCATTGGATTTGAACGAAACGAAAGAGCAGAACAGAAGGGAACAATAAAAGTGTATTAATTAAAAATAAAATAAAACACAAAAAAAAAGGAAGAAGAAAAAGAAAAATAATAACTTCTAGTATAAGTAGATTAAAGATAATCCTAACGCGATAACTTTGTAAATTACATTTACTAAAACCATTGATATAAATCTGTATAAGTATATAGGAGTATATCATTGGACATTGATATCTTAGCATAAATCTCATGTGCTCAACTTCCATGTTCTCCACAAAATGCATAAAAAGAGATAATCAGTTGGATTTCAGTTCAGAAATAGTCGTTAATTATACAATTCCCGTTTGAGTGATATTTATCAAAGTTAAGATCCAATTTTTCCATCAATATAGCCACCATTTGTATCAAGGTAAATTCTTTATCGTCATACATAAATACATAACCAAATTTTGGCTTCAAGGACCTTGGAAAACACGAAAATCAATTGAAATGTAATTGAATTGCAAACACTTGAGAGCCAAAAAACCGCTGAGGAAACGCATGAATATTTTACGTGAGCGATTTTCGAAGGCGCAAAAGAAAAAAAAAAAAAGAAAGAGAAGTAGAGAGGAGAGAGAGGGGGAAAAAATAAAGAAACGGAGAACTCTGCAGAAATCCTTTTACCCAAATTACCCACAAAATATGCAAAAGCGAAAAACAAATATCGCATAGGGAGCATTGGGAGGTAACAGGAGTAGGAGTTGGAGTTGAAGAAGCAACAGCAGGAGCAGGACTAGGAGTAACAGCAGGAGCAGCAGCAGCAGCAGCAAAAGAAGAAAAGTTCAAAATATTCATTTGGCTTGTGGCAACGCAACGCGTATGAGTGAAGTGACGACGATGGAGCACGTACACGTATATATACATATGTATGTGTATGTATGCGCATATGTATTTACGTATACGTATCCTTATATGAGTATAGCAAGTATTCGTCATATGCCGACAGGACACAGACTCGAGCAATTGGCAAAAAATCGAATCGAACCAACACTCAAGGCGACTCGCCGACTTGCCAACAATTCAAGAAGGAAGCGGAAATGTAAGCGATGGAAACGGCAAAAACGAATGAGGAGCGAAAACATTGGCGTGGTCATGCATGAACAGTAAATGAAGGCGGGATGCAGGAGGGCAGTGGGTAGTGTGGTAGGGGGGGGGACATTTCGACCATGTCGTGTCCATGCTGGAGGCTGTTCGACTCTGTGTTAGTGTACGTGTAAATGTGTAAGTATGTGTGTATGTATGTGTGTGTGTGTGTGTGTGTGTTTCCGCCGGATGCGTTGCGAGTGCACGAACGCGTCCTGGCTTTCGCTCACAAACGTTTTGCCAGTAGAAAAAACAAATTAAGTGACTTTCAAGCGAATGAATTTTTGAATTTTCTTTGTCAGTCGTCTCTCCATTCCATGATCTCTCTGGGTGGTCTCAATGCGTATCCATTTCAAAGTAGACAACTTGTGTGCTTTGGCCTCGTAATTGCAAATTCAAGGCATATACATGAAGAATGATGATACGGAATTGGTTAAGCAAGACAACAATATAAAAAAAAGTAAAAGGAAAAAATGAGAAACAAAACAAAAACACACAACAACAACAACAACAACAATAAATCGAATTTCATTTGTATGCTAAAACGAGGAAAAAAAATAAATTACCGTAATCGAACCAAGGTTTAAATTTATCTATGGTTTAGCTATTAAAGGTAAAACTCAATAAGCCTTAGCAATTGAAACCAAAAATTTATTTTATATAAAATAAAAAGGATCTCCTTAAATTAGAGAACAAAATTTAATGAACTCCCTCCCACAAGGTTATTTTAGAAAAAAAGGTTTTAATTCAAGATACTTAAACATCGTACTGCAAAATGAAGTCATCGCAGCCGAGTATACCCTGTACCAATAGGAGATCTATCGTAAAGTGTAATTCCTTTCAAATTATCATTAATTCAATGTCAAATATAAAATATAGAATACAAGAAAACCTAATTTGGCTCCTAGAGAAGTCTCCAAGATCACGAGTTTGATACAGACAAGTCTCGATTAATTTCGCTGTTGATACTGATCAAGAATACATATGTATGTATATACTTATACTTCATGAGGTCGGAATTCTTTCGTTCTGCCTATTGAATACACTTTGGTAACTTTAATATACCCGTTTACGCTATGGATGGGTACAGGGTACATTTTTGCTAGCTCATGTTGATTGGATTGATTATGTATATGTATATGTATGTATATAAACATTGTCAAAAATATGTAAATTCGTAATTCATAATGCGACAAATCCGGTGACAAATTGTCCTTCAACAAAGAACGAGTCCGATTTTCTACCTATTTGGTTTTATATATATTTTTTTTTTTATTCTGAATATGCATTATTCGTATCATAATCAAGTCAACTCAAGAGATGAGCAAGATTTTATGCTTAGATATTTTATACCAAACATGCAAGTAAATTAAACTTTATTTAAAATTTCCTGAGTTTAATTGAAATACTTTGCATTGTTTGTTCCTACATACATAAATATACACCCATATGTATGTATTTTTTAGATAGAAAAAAAAAAAGGTTGCTTTGCCATATGTTGTAGAAATAAATTAGTTGTAAATATAAGGAAATTCAAAAAAAAAAAAAAAAAAAAAAAAGCTGTATATGTATGTGTGTGTGTGTGTGTGTGTGTAAGTAGAGATACATATACCTATACATTCACAGTTGTACACTTTTCGCACACTTTCAGAACCAACGGGGTGGTCCTTTTGAATGAATGTCTTGTTTCATGTTCATACCTGTGTGCCACGCAGTTAGTAATTCATTTTTAATATTTTCCTTATGCATATTTGCATGAATCAGTCTGTTTGTGTGTCTCTCCGTTTCACAGTCTGTCTGTCTGTCTGCCTGTCTGTCTATCTGCCTGTCTGTCACTCAACGTTTCTGGAGATCCTTGCGTATGTTATTTTCTCTCAACTTCAACTTGAATATGCCATTACGCACCTGTATGTTCATGTGCCTCTTTATGCGAGTGTGTGCGTGAAAGACGCAGGAAGAGAATAAGGCGTGGGTAGACAAACGCTTCGTCTCCGCCTTTGGCAATATTGTCATATTTCCCGAGATAACAACCAGGCGGCAGCAGATGGACAACTCGACATCTAGACTGCCTGCGAATATACGAATATATCTACATACATACACATACACACACACACACACACACACACACACACACACACACACACAAAAATATATACATACACACATACTTTTCCTTACATGGATGAGTATGTCGATGATGGAGATGGAGATGGTTATGGCAATGGTACTACTACTGGCTGCTGGCTTTAACATCTTCCGTTGGGTAATGTTTTCCCATCGCTACCTTCTCCTTCCTTTCCATTCTCCTATCCTCCTATCAACGATTCCCGTTTACAGCTGGCAAAATGCACTTTGCAAACTTGTTGATAGTCGTTCAGGTACAACGTGATACGTAACGAAAGTATGTTAAGTGTACAAGTTGCATCGTGTTACTTTAGTGCCCCCCAAAAAAAAAAAGAAAAGGAAAGGAATATGGCAAAAGAAAGAAAGGGAAAGAATAATGCATAACCAACAGTTGAAAAGTTTACGCAATGCAGAAATACGGCATCAGCATGCAACCAATGGGGAAATTAGCTCTACTCCACTCTTTCATGTCCTGTCATGTCAAAGCGAAAGATGAGTGTTGGATAACGATGGGCGAATTCCATCCAAATGGAGACCATTTGACACGTTTAAATTATGGAAATGGAGTGGATTTTCTAGTCCTGATGATGATGTGTTTGATTATTAGGCTGATGCTATACATATACATACATATGTATGTATATGGGTGAGAGGTACTTGGTTCTCGCTATTACAAAATTCTCTCAATCAGTTATAGGAAATTGATAATGAATGATGATAAAATTATCCGCATTTTCAATTAAATTTCATTTTATATCCCGGGTCATTATTTCTTAATTACCTAATTTTCCATAGAATCAACTATAAATGTAAATATGTATGTACAAGAGGATAACAGAGGTGGCAACGACCAAAGTCATAGGAGTATAAAGCAGTGATTTAACAGCAGAAAAGGCGACAGCAGTGATCTGGCAACCCGTTAGAGAGGAGTAAAGCAGGCTATGGAAGGAGAGAAAAGAGGACAGCAGCGGAAGCATAAATTGCATTTTCTTTTTCTAATTTAATATATGTATTTAGCTATTAAAATAAAACTCAGTTGAGTAAAATATAAAAGATAAACTAACCAATTCGTTTTGATTCCTTTAATTTCTTTAATTTTTTCCCTTTACCCAAACCAAAAGTCTCTTATTTATGTATGTCAAAGACACGTACTTGTAGTCCTCTTAATTATCGGTCCAGACAAAATGTGTAACAAAGTAGAAGAAATCAATTAAAATTGTTGGCAAATGGGTATGAAGACGTTGCTATTACAATCAGGAATATTTATTTCATTTTTCTTTATTTTGTTTGGGGGTTTGGTGCTTGAGCAACTTAAATACGCCCCGGGGACTCATTTATGTATGTATGTATATACGGGTATGTATCTGAAAGAATGGTACGTATCTTAACATCAAAAGCAAACAAAACTTCTTTTGGGGTTTGGGGTTTAGGGAGAAAGGGGGCGTGGCATTTGAAATACTATATGGGTAAAATTAATTGTGAATCGTGGGGGCAGAGAATTGAAATAATCGTAGATAGGTAGGTAGAAATGTATATATGTATGTACATAGTACATACCAATAAACATGTACATATACATACATGAATCTGAAAGGCCGAGGTAAATTGTAACCCAATCAGATTTCAACAATTTCTAATTAGGTAATGGACTAGAAATTAAATTACGTGTTTAAAATCCAATCATAATTCGCACAGCATTGCTTAACAAATACAAAATCAATCTATAAATAAATAATAAATAATTTATTAAACAATTATTCAACTGTAGATTTATTTCTTTTTTTTTCGATTCAATAAGAAATTCTTGTACATACATTTAACTAATTTTTGTCACAAATTTTACAAACTTTGATTTCATTACCAAATTTATAGCCACATAAAAGTGTTCAAGTTTCTAATATCCGCATTCTTTACGCATTTCCCTTGATAGTGTAAATCAGAAGGCATTATTCTCAAGTGCACTAAACCCAAATACGAGTATTGACTACAAGGCAACGCAATGGCGTGTCAATCCTTACGATGTGCGTAAAAAGTAATGGCAAATTCAAAAAAAAAAGAAAAAAATAAACAACGATACCAAAAAATTTATATATATATATGTAGGCATGTAGTAGATATATACTACATATATACATGCGGAAGACCAAGACAAGTTCGCAGTTCATAAAACGACGGATGGGCGGCCAACAACAAAAGCAAATTGGTGTCAACCCCAAAGCAACAGCGCCGGATGGAGCAGGCCGTGCCTTTATCCCATTCATTTTATGACCAACGAAAGGGAGTCACTAGTAAAAAAAAAAAAAAAAAAAAAAAAAAAAGAAAAGAATCCTCCAAACTCATTGTCGCTTATCGTAATGTTCGTTGTTTTGGTTGCCACTGTCATCTGCAGGTCGTTTCTTTATCATTTGAACATTACAAGCAAAATTTAGTCAAGAGTAATCCTTTAAAGAAACGTGTCCATTGTTTAAACATCTTGCTTCCCTTTGGTATCTTCCAACTGAGATATTGATTTATAGAAACTTTAATGATAAGAAATTACAACCGACTAGTGAATATATTCAATAGTCTTAGTAGCCACATATATACATACATATATGTATGTATACAAATCATTACCATATACATATATGTATATGTATATAACTTCTATAGCTGCCTCTATGACAGAATAATACGATTATGGAATAAACATAATAAAATTCATATATACAAAAATTTTGTTCATTTCATTGCTGATTCAGCTCAATCGAATAAAAGCGTCCCTTATACATATACATATATAAAGAAACATAAGTGCATACATATACAAATATATACAGATATATATTTTCGTTTAGATTATCACGTATTTATAAACAACTGATCCAAATTGTTAACAGTTTCATATTTTTTACATATGGGTATATTGTAGGGGCTCCACGCAAATTATAAACTGCTTTGTGATATGTATACAAAACATTTTAAAATGGATTAGCTTACTCTATTTATATGATGACTATATACTACTACTGCTTTAGAAACAATCGGACAAAAAATATTTTCTATACGACATTTTTTCTTTTCTCAGGCCATGAACATTAAATTTAGATTTTATTAGAATTATATACTTATTATTATATATTTTAATGATTCTGATAATTTATATATTATAGTATATATAAAAGTCGACTTCGCCACTTGGATTCCCTCTAATCAAACAGTCGAACGGACGGCATTTGATGCAAATAAATTAGTTGTATATGTGCCTTCAATGCGATACGATCGCATCCAGTAACGACGAGTTGGTGAATACATATACTACATATACATATACTATATACATATACTCATACATACACATTTATGTACTTATTTTCTCTCTATCTAAGTGATTAAACAATGGCTAGCGAAAATATGCATAAAATCGGTAGTTTGGATTTAGAAAAACTATGCGAAACTTTTGTGAAGATTTGTCCCGATTTTCTTATTACGGATACAGCAAACAGTGGTAAATCTGAAAGTTTGGATTTCGCGAATAAAATACTTTTCGAGGTTGGCCCTAAAATGCGAAATTTGAAAAAGAAAGGATTGAATCAAATGTGGCGTTTTATATTTAGTGGAGGTCAAAGCATTTATATTTATACCTATACATTCCGAGGATCAGTGAATCGAGTACCCTGTATTAAGGATAATAAACTTTATCTAACACTTAAACAGGCTGGATTATTGGCTGTACGTAAATTGTGCTCTATGTTACCTGATGTGCATAATCCCCGTGATAAGATTCTTTTGACACCGCTATCATTAGCCGTTTTTGCACCTGAAAGTATTCCGAAAATTGCAAAGGCATTGGGTAATCATCTAGGTATTACTGTAAATATTGGACTAATAGTTAAGGCTATCATTAGTAGCTGTCAGACCGATGGATTCCGTTTGCCCTATAGCCAGTGTCATATTGCTATGGTGGCCATTGATGCAACTGTTACCGTGGCAAAGGATCAAGAGAAACTACGCGCTTATATCCAGCGTCGATATAATAAATGTGGTAAAAACTTTGACGAGACCCAATATAATATCTATGCCCAATACTCTAAAATTTCTATAAAACAAAAGGAAATGCCTCCTCCCATGCAATCTTCAACCTCTGAGAAACAGAATTTGAATGAACTAATAAGACGCATTGTTAAGTCAACGGATGATCCATTAAGTGGTGAAACGTTGGATATGAAATTTATTGAATTTCATGATGGTTTCGGGTATAATGATAATGACAACAATAGTCAGAGTATCCCCATTGATATACAAATTGAGGGTATTGATATGAATGTCATAAAATCTAAATTAATCAAAAGTACAAAGAAAACGTAAATAAGTATATACATATTCGATTTAATTCCATTTAATAAATAAAAATCAATTAAAAATCTTATGAAAATAAAATGTTTATATATATATTATTTACATAAATATACATATTCTGAATAAAATCATGTTACACACCAACCAAACAAAAAAATAATCAAATATTCCATAATTTTATTAAAAGAAAGAAAAAAAACAGATGTTATTTTAGTTTACCTCAAGTATTAAATATTATGTTTTATTTTGATTACTTTGTGTGTCAAATTGTGGACAATTTGCACCCAAAAGTGTTTGTGCTTAAAAGTCATTCCTTTCTCTTATTTTTATTTTTTCTTTTGTTTAACATTCCTTGTTTTATTTTGTTTTTGAATGTAGAACTGCAGCCTATGTACATATGTACATACATGATACATATGTATATATCTTATTTGTATATGTATATACATATGTGGTTATATATGTATGTATGTATGTATGTACCTATATGAAATAAAGAAAAATCCTGACAGTAGGTGAAGAAAGGCTTTCTTTTCACCTGCGAATTTAATGAGCTACCGCGGCACGTGATTATTAAGCGAACGAGCGTACGTGCAGAATTTATGTGGCAAACTTTTTACTTGGCTCTGGGTGTTGATGGCGCTGACAATATCCAAACCGACTTCCCTCTACCGCCCTACTCCCTGCACACACATGCACACCTCTATGTCAAAATCACACACACACACACACACACAGCACCAAGAAGCAACCACCTGGGTGCCATTTCATACATAGTTCACCCTATATCCTATATATTCAAATTTTACTTTGCTCTTTTTTTTTATACCCATCAACCATTAGGTGAAAGGGTATGTTAAAGTGGACATCATTTATGTATTTATATACATTCACATACATGAATATTCTCTATCATATTGATGTATTAATCCAATAAAATCATTACTTCGTAGATTTACAATATACATATTTACTTATAATTAGATATTTTGCTAAGTACATTTAGTTCGACTATTTTACATACATTTTCGGGATACTTTCTTTACATTTTCTTTTATTTTTTTTTTGTCGCTACTGCTGCTGCTGGTGTTGTTGTTTTTCTTTTGTTTTCAGGCGAAACATAAACAATTTTCACGTATCTGAAAGGTGCACATGCAAAAAAAAAAAAAAAAAAAAAAACAAAACACAAAAAAAAAACGAAAAGGAAAAACTCGTAAGTTGCGGCAACATCTTTTGGTTTTAATGTCCCCATCTTCTTCTTTACTTTGGTAAGATTATGGAATACGAGTATGTTGTCCCAAAGTGTAGACATGAAATCAAAAATTTTGGTTAAAACAAAAAAAAAAAAAAAAAAAAACTCACCAAAAATACAAAAACAAGCAAATTAAAAACGCATTAAATTGAATTGAAAAGTATCGATAATATTTTGAATTTCTAGTTACCAAAGAATAAAACATTTTACTACTATTTATAGAAGAGATCAGATTTAATTGAAGTTTCATAAATTTCGAATAGATTGAATTTGTTTTTAAAATTACTAAGAACAAACTAAATAGAACAATTAATATATAGGTACCGAATTGTATGGGTTTTGATTAATCGAGTAAACAAGTTCTTTAAGACCAAAAATTTTGTAGCAAATTATTGTGGTTTGCAATAAATAGCCGGAGTTCCACTGTATTAACTTATTCATAATGGTCAAATCGAATATGACCGAAAACTATATTCAATTTTACTTGCAATTAAAAGATCCATCGGTATTCACTTTCCATATCAAATCTACTATACATATAGGTACTATTTATATAGAATAAGATGTTAAAAAATGTGCATACAGACCGGGAAAAATTTAATTAACTGGAATATTGCTTGGCCTTGAAATTGTTGTTATCGTGGAAAGAATTTATCATCATCATCATGAGAATGAAAATAAATAAAAATTCGGTTTCATTTTATTGCGATGATTTCTCCATACATACATATACATATACATGTGTATGTATATACATATGTATGTATGTATCTTTTTACCAGAACTACTATATCTCATTTGCATATGCGTGGGTGGATTCTTTCGTCTCTGACTTGTGTGAGCAATTTACATACGAAATGTATCTCCATCCAGATATTGATATATCGAAAGCTGAAAATGCACAATATACAAATGTAAGCAGAAATAGCAAGGACAACAAAAGGCATACACATACACACACACACACACACACACATACAAAACAACAACAAAGAAGAAAAGAAAGGAAAAAAAGAAATGAAAGAAAACACACACACACACACACAATAGAAAGCGTAGATAGATAGATAGATGAAAAGAAAAAAGGAGAGGGAGCGGGGAATAGTACGAGAATGGCCAATTGACAAGTGACACTTTTTGAAATTGAATTTTCACCATAGACCATAAGGATGTACGAGGGTCATTCAATATGTTTGCAGGACACCTTTGATCAAAATTTCATTTGTATGAATGACGATAGCTGACAGTTTGTGTGATCAATCAGATATTTGGTTATTCTGTCAAATTGAATATAAGTATACATAGACTTGAAACTTATATTAAGTCGATGCATTGACTATCTCTCTGATATCCTGCACAACTTATCAACCGATTGCTAAATCTAAATTAGCGTCCTATAATTCAGAGATAAGTGCAATTTATTTTATGAATTAATTCAATTTATTGAATAACCCTCGGAAGCATGGTCAATTCAACGACGACTGAGTATGTGTTATCAATGATGTGGACTCCACTTCCACTTGACAGAGTTGGCCAAGTACAGTCTGTTTATCAGGTGTCATAAATATTCGATATGTGTACAGCAATTTGAAAGAAAAGAAGAAAAAAAAGTCAGAATTATTCAAAACATTGATCTGAAAACTACACTCCAAAAGACATTTGAAAAAATAATTGAAAATTTTTGCTCTTGTTGTTTATCTTTCTAAAAATTATTTCTTGGAGTATCTATCCACTATGGACCCCGACTACACTGATATTTTATGTCCCATCGTTATAGCCGTTATGGTAGCCTACAATAGACCGGTAACTTTGGAGGAAATAGTTCAGGGCGTTACGGAGGTAATAAGTTATTTACGCGATCAGATGGACTCTGGAATTGTTAATGGCATTGAGTCATCTGGTGATTCAAACTATGTCCAGATTATTCGTAATAAGCAGAAGAAATAACCGCATTAATTGATCCTTGCGAGTATCGAAATTTTTTTAAACTTTTAATTGGAAAAATATATCAAATTCCTATGGCAAATTGAAAATAACATTCGGAAGGGTTCGTTCAATTATAATTGAAAAATTGTACATATGAATGTAATTTAACAAATTAATTGACGAATAAAATTTTCAGAGATACCCGGAATATGACATTGAAATTGTTATTGTCGATAGAACAAGAGTTACTACTGACTAAAACAAATGCAAGCAAGTCGTCTCTAACGACTTGGAATATAACCTGTACCAATAAGAAGTATTTTTTAAATTTCAACTGCATCGAAATCGTCATTAATTAAATATAAAATTTGTTATAAAAATGTCTTAAGTAGACGAAACAGCAAATGCATGCTTTCTCGCTTACTCCTGTCATTGAGTGAAATGTGTATCGCACTTGCCATTTCAGCCCAAAACCTCGAGATCTAGGACATGGCTATAGTGACTCGGGTCTTGATGTAATTAAGCGGAATAGCATTTTTGTTCTGCAAGCAGTATTAGTTTCTGCAAGCAGTATACATACGTCTCTGCAAGCAGTAAAAGCTTCGGTCAGGCATTTGCTGTTTTTTTTTTAATTTTCTATTACTTTGATTTGGTGGGGGGAGTGGAGGAATTATATATATGATATATTTGCCCGGTCGGGATGATTCCAAGATATACAATGCCTGCAGCAAAAAAAGCCAATGTATCTTCTTGTTTCAGCTCTGTAACAGTCTCGGAGGAGAACCAATTAGACGAACAGGGCTAGATCGACTCTTCTATTCATGCTGATCAAGAATATATGTATGTATTTACTTTATATAGTCGGAGATGCTTCCTTCGGTGTGTTGCAAACTTCAGACCAAAATTAATATATGTACATAGGTATGTACATATGTATGTACACAGGTGTAATGTATGTAAGTGTATACATACAGTGGCTCACAGTATATTTTGATATAGTAAATTGTTTTGACTTTAATCGAAATTAAAAGGCTTATTGATAAATTTGAAATGCAGGTGTGTAGGTACATATGTATATAAACTACTAGGTGTACGTAGGGGGATTTTTAAGAAATTCTGCTTTTGGCGTACAAGGAGAAGATTGAAGTGAATGTCGGATTTTGAGCTAACAGCAATACAATACAATAAGTATTAATAACTAAAGTTATATAAAAGACTTATCTTAGTTTTAATAATTGTTGCGCCTTCCTCGAGCTTTAATTACCTCCTACTTAGTCTATTTTGGCCCATTCCTCCAGCAAGGATTTTTTAAGGTCATCTTTATTCGAAATACTGCGTTTTCTGACCACATTGTCCAAAAATGCCCATAGATTTTCAATTGCAGTCAAGTTATGGGACCACCGGAACAGTGGTGCAGCACTCGATAATTTTTGCGCTGGATGACTTACCTATGACTTCATTCTCCACCTGTGCAGCCAACTTTGGAGCAGATAAAAAAAGTGAAGTAAGCAAGTCGTCCCTGCCGACTTGGAGCATACCCTGTACCAATAAAAGATATTTCATAAAATCAGACTCCGTCGAAATCCTCAATAATTGAATACAAATCTTCTTTATATTAAATTATATTTTCTTTATATTAAATTCATTTCCCTTTTACCCTATGGGTACAGGGTATAAAAACAGAAAAACTAGACGTTAGCAAATAAGCTGTGGGCCACTGTAGCTTGATTCGCAAGCCCAGCATTTACATTGTACATCCAAATGCTGTACATATAATTCGAAATTCGAGGGACTCATAAAATATTACGAATTATCGAGTATTTGAAATATTAAATGGTTCGAAATTTTTGATAGAAAATAAATAAAACTTCGAATTATCAAGTGTTTTTGTTTAACTGCTATTGTTTTACATATTCATAATGTGAATTAATTAATCTTTGAAAAGAACTCATTTATACGGGTTTAATTCGAAGCAGATTGCTGCTCCTCAGACTTTTTAATAATTTTAGACAAAAGCTTTGTAAGTTATAGAATAAGGCTCTTGCTATATGAACTGACACCTCTGCTAAAGGTTCTGATGCATCGTCTTCATCTTCATCGTTGCTCTTTTCATTTGTATCGGTCGCAGATGAAATTTCGCCACCGGCTCAGAAAAACTCACACCCCTGATGATAGCATTGATGGATCTTCATAATCTATAGTTATTTGCAGATTGTCCTGATCTGTATACCAACATATGTATGTACATATGTACATACATACATATGTTATGCATATGTTTTACCATGTATTTTTTATTGTTTTACCACGCAAAGTAAATGTATGTTCAGGGGAATCCCAAATTCCCAAGTTCTTACTAACACACTGCGAATTTGAATTATTGGACTCGTATAAATTTTGAATTGCTGAGAGGTTCGAATTACGGCAGTATTAAATTAAAGAGAGGCGACTGTATATACAACACTCGACATACACATACATACATACATACATACAGACATGCATATACACAGAGAGTGCTGATTGGAATTGCGGGAACCCTTTATTCAGTTTAATATTGTTCGTCGGATCGTAAAGCTGTGTATAAAATCCCCGCGATTTTCTGAATACACAGATATGTATGTACATACATACATACATATACATATGTACAGTGAATCACATTCGTTTTTTTTTTCAGTCATAAACGTGATACAGTTTTTAAAATTAGGAAAATATTGAACAGTTGTGTTAAATGAGTTTTCGCAACTCCGTGTTTTTTTCCTCCATACTATAATATAGCAAAATTACACGTCCCGTCCAGCTTTGGCATCAATTTCAATTTACCATTTTTAGTTTTTTTTCCTAGTCTTATTAATTTTATTCGCATCTTCAGGAAAAAATGTAATATTAATGTGATCCAATCTATGTATGTACATACTTATGTATGTATGTAATTACATACATTCATACTTATGATGCATGTATGCATCTACATACATATGTATCTACTTTTAGCACAGTCGTGTTGGAATTTTCATTCATATATGTATGTACATTGTCCAGTAAATTATATTGACTGCCGACGCGAATAAGGGAATTCATACATATGTATGTATATAAAAATAATAAATATACAAATGTATGTATGTATATGTATGTGTACCTAGTAGATAACGATTTTTTTCATTTCATACATACATACATGCATTCATACGTCGATACATGTGTTTTAGAGATGTGGATGGGCCTTCTTCTTGTGGCACGGTCCCATCACGGATGAAAATATTTTTGCATCAATCTGTCGTCATTCTTTATTTTACAAGCATTTGCATTTCACTGACACGAGTCACGCACGGGAAAAACAAATTCTATATTTTAAAGCAGACACGACCCATGCCCATCCCTAATATGCACCTTCATATATGTACATATATGCATACCAGATCTACATACATACATACATACATATAAGTGCATACACACAGACATGTACATAAGTATATTCCAATTACTAGAATTGTAGAAATAAACAAAAAGAAATACCAACTGCAACAGAGAGAGTGATTAGCATATGAAAGAGAAAAATACATTATCAGCAAATTTATACATACATACATACATATGTACATATGTATGTATGTACATATGTATTCGATATCCATTTCATAAATTTCAGAATTAATTTTACCATTTCAAAATTTCAGAATTAAATATGACTGGTACTTCATCCGGAAAAAAATTTATTTTCGATTTCGAAAAGTTGAAGCAATCATTTTTGGAAATATGTCCAGACTTTGCCTCAGAACCCAACTATATGAATCCTACGTTAAGCCGTCGATTTGCCGAACAGATCCTTTTTGAGTTTGGCAAAGAAGCCAAAAAGGCTAAAATGGAGAAAAGAGATAATACGTGGGTTTTAAAAATAAATAATAAAGTGAAAACGACTAAAATTAACATAACCGCATTTAATACAAAACCACCGCCGCTGTCACAACCATCGTTGGTAAATAATCGTCTGGAACTAACTTTCAAACAAGCCAGTCTCTTGGCGGTGGCCAAATACTGCCAAGTGGTCCCACATCAAGTGAAGCGTGATCTGATTATACTTACACCACTGGCAGGTGCCGTCTTCCAAAAAGATGATTTACCAAAATTGGCTGAAGCTCTCGAGGAACCTCTTGATGAATTGATTATGTCCATTATAAGTAGCAGCCAAACCGATGGCTACTATCTGGATTATGGTCGTTGTCACATTGCCTTGACAGTGCTAATGAAAACAGTTACCGATCTTTCGATGCGCTATTCATTGCTTAAAAAAACATTGAAAATGTATAAACTGCATGGCAAAGATTTTGATATAAAAAAATTCAAGATAATCAGCGAGTTCTTAACTAACTCACACACTCCACCAAAGGACCGAAGTATTCCAACTGTTGATGATGATGAAGTGGAGCAATTGGTATTGCAAATTATGAGTACAAATATGTAGTACCAAGGCTGACAGTCCTGGCCATCCAAAGCCACAATCAAATCAAAAAGTATCAATGAAATGAGCGCCTAATTGTAAATTGAATCAAAAGTCTTGAAAATGCTTTGTCAAAATGAGCTCAAGTTCATTGCATTCCTTTTCGGGTTTCAAAAACGCTCAATTTAAAAACCAAAAACTATATGCAGAATATTCATTTTCATACATACATAAACTGGTTCAGTTGAAAATTTTTGCAAATATAAATTAAAAATTTCCACTGCAATTGCCAAAAACAGAAAAAACAATAAGGTCCTTTTAATACTTTTGTATTTAAAGTTACGCCGTCATTATACTACTTACAATAAAAAACCTATCTTAACTTAGCAGTGTTCGATTCTCAATATATGTCAAAATTTTAAACAAAAAGAATTCTTAAGGGTAATTTATCAGTTTTGTCGGTATTTATCGGCACTTGGAGCTACTCTAATTATTTCTACATACATACATATATGTAAATTATTTTAATTTGACATTCATCTTCGGCTTTCGCTTGTATATGATAGTTTGCTCTAGTTTAAGACGTTTGTGCTCCATGTGAGTGCAGAGGCTGACAGATTGCATAAAGTATTCCTTTGTCTGATAAATCTTGTCATCATGCTGTTGCTCCTTAAATTCTTCTACTTGGTTCTCGATAACAACCTTTTTCTGCTGAGATCGAGCCCGTTTGAGAGCTGCATGCAATTTCATGCGACTCTCCTTAATCACATTTGAATCGGAAGGTGGCGGCGGCGGCGGCACCGCCACCGCCACCGCTGCCACAGCCTTTTTTTGAATTGCAACTGGTGCAGCTATCTTTTTGGATGGACCCTTGGTCAACTCTGGAGTGCCATTGATAATATATTTGTTAAGCAGCTGACTTTCGGTAGGTCGCTCTGCAACAAAAAACGGTTTGATGAACAGATGTGGGGCCACTACTAAAGGTACAATGGCTCCACTTATAATTTGTTTTATTAAATTTTCATTCGGCTGCAGACGCTGTTCGATAAATGGCGAACAAAAGCGATCAACGTCATTCTGTAGACGAATAACCAAATACTGGCATTCGGCATTAAGCTGAAATAAATCGTCCTCCAATTCCGTAAGATAGTCTTTTTTAATCGTCTCATTCTAAAATTTGAGATTAAGAATTAACAAATAACTATATCAGGATAAGGTGAATTTGCTTACGGCATCGTCCTGCTGGCCAAAGACGCTCACAATGGTCTGGAAAGAATATTGGTTAAGTAGAGTATATACACACATGCATATGTACACATATTTAGGGATTAGCTTACCCGATGTACCATTAAAATTGTTCGCATTGTACGCTGACAATAGACAATGTCATTCATTAGCTTCATCGGTAACTTGTAGAATTTCCGTACATAATAGTCAAAAAAACTTTGTGCACTATCCAAAGAGTTGGCTTGCCGCATTTTAATAAGAAAAGCCGTAATTATCTCATCGCGTTCTCTCGGGGAAAAGTCATTAAAATTGATGGCTTCCATCTTGAAAGCAATAAACAACTACACCATACAACAATCAAAATAAATAACAAAATAATGCCGGGCTTCTTGATTGTAAATCAAAAAAAAAACTAAAGAAATGTGGCAACACTTAAAATGTGACAATATCACTTAATGTGATAGTGATGGTATCACTGAAAAAATACCAAAAGATACTAATACAGGTGGCGCTGGTCGATCGATCATACCAAAATGCCGTTAAATTTGAGTGCCAAATTTAAGAATTTATTTGAATAAAATCCTATACAAGATTTTGTTTACGAAATGAATTCATAATTTGATTGATGTTGGTCAATGTCGATAGCAGCTCTTAATTTAAATGCCATAATTGTAAATATGATTGATGGATGGCAAACTGCTTGCCCGACCGTGTAAATAAAATAATTACCACACAATTATTCGCATATGGTTCAATAATATTCATTTTAATTATGTTTACGAACCAAAAGAAAAATTGTTGAACTTTTGCGGTGTGCTTCCAATAATGTTAATATTAAATTAAGTTGTTTGAACAATAATTATATGTAATTCAGGTAAAAGGGAAACAATGCGCAAACATTGATTATTTATAAAGTTCATCATGCAGTACGGCGTAAATCAAAAAAATAAATAAGAAAATTTGTTTGAAAACCAAATCTTATAGTTGGATTGAATTAAGTTTTCTCAGTTTTTTCTTGAAGTGTGGCTTTAATTTTTGATAAAATCGGTAAAAACATTTACAGAAAAGTTTACCTTGCATATATGAATGAATGGTTCCTACTACCGCCATAAAGGGAAATTTATTGGAAAATACGAAAATTCCAAAGGTTTCAAAATAGATGAGCAATTTGTTGGACCAAAATAAAAGTAAAAAACAACGATGACTATGAAAGAGTGCATAAAAAATTCAAGCCGGCAGCTAAACAATTGAGCGGAAAGTTGCCGAACCGGCCGCAAAGTGATTTAATCAATGCAAATGATGGGGACTTTTCTCCTTTTTTCTCTTCTCTTTGTCTTCCTTTTTTTTTTTTTTGTTGTTGTTGCTGGTTTTGGGCATCAACATTAAATGTTAATGGAAATTCTCTTTTTTCCGTTTTTTTTTTTTGTCGGTTGGGCCTGTATGCCTTCTTGCCTTCGAATGTTGTTCGCTTGTGTTCACGTGCGTTGGTGTGTAAATGATAAATGAGGGGACAGAGGGACACCGACACTACCACCACGTGGAACTATACCACTAACGGCCCATTAGGCGCTATTGTGCTTTTGCTTTGTTTTCCTCTTTCTTAGCTTATTTTTCCAGCACTAAAAATGTGCGGCTAGCTTTATACATACTACATATTCCATATGCACTTAGAAATTTTCTTTTTTTAAATCCAACGGTAATAACTAATAACTGACAGCGGTTGAGGTGGCAACGCTGCGCCCATTATCAAAGTGCAACAACAGCTGATTTTGCTGTCGCCTTTTGTTAGTTCGATTATTTAATAATATAATGATTTTATTAAATAAAAACTTGTCTATAAAGCAATTACTGCGACAGTGCCATCGCCAGGGTGAGTAGAGATAGACCATGAAATCAAAAATTTATGTTTTCTATTTGACAGTAATTGCAGCCAAAAACAAGGATAATCTAAAAGATTTCCATGGCAAATGGCCAGAGAAAGAGCAGCAGGATTTTATTAAGGACATGCGCGTCATTACGGATTTCATAAGCGAGACTGAGGAGCAACAGTTGCATGAAGAAATCGAGCCTTATATGAGCCGACTGCGCTATGAGTTTGATCATTGGGATGATGTGAGTGCCACCCTTATATAGGAATTGAGATGCATACGTTCAAATTTTTTTAAATTTAGGAATAACAGCTCCAAATTTATTTGCCTTTAATTACAGGCCATTCATGGTTTTCGTGAGACAGAACGAAAGAAATGGTATCCACATAATCGCAAAATTCTCGACCGTGTTAGCCAAGTAGCCTTCCAAGGCTCCATTATGCCCTACATACACATTTTGGATCTGGCTCCCGATGGTGTCATTAAACCACATGTGGATAGCACTCGTGTAAGCATTTATTTTTATTCAAAATTCCATGTTAAAGTTGATTTCGTTTTTCTTTCCCATGCCATGCTCAGTATTGTGGCACTACCATATCTGGCATTAGTTTATTAAGCGACAGTGTCATGCGTCTGGTGCGCACGGATGCCCAAAAGTATGAGCAACGTAGCCTGAACAAAGCTTCCGAATCCAATGACGATGCAGCAGCTGAGGCTTATCGCCATCAACCGGTTGCCATGAAAGATGATAACTTTTATGCAGATCTTCTATTGCCACGTCGTTCGCTCTACATAATGAGTCACACGGCCCGCTACAATTTTACGCACGAAATATTGGCCAAAGAAGAGTCCAAATTTCTGAATGTTCCCATTGCGAAGACGCGTCGTATTTCTATTATATGCCGCAATGACCCATAAATGGTCAAATTGTTTATTTAATGCCAAAAACAAATTCATTTTCTTTATTTGTTAATTTGCCGCATTGTCATCTAGTCCAATTCCATATTAAATCGTTTTCAAACAGTTACTATATTTGCCTTTTTTAAAAGAGGTTTTGGCTTGTTTGAATAACTTGAGTATAAAAACGATTTGTGATTTTGAATATATTTCATCTCCGATATCTTTTATAACGAAATATCGTTGTTTTTTTTATCCTAAAAATGAAGATTAACTAACAAGACACTGAGCATCAATTATTGTACATTTCCTCAACGAGTTGTCACTCTCTGTATCAGTATTGATAATGATTTTACTAATAATAATTTAGTTGTTATGTAGTGCAGACAAAAGAATCCTTTACTAATTGCAAAATACAGTAAACACATTTAATTTGTTGTTACCCAGACAGCTCAAGTGGCAAATGAAACGCTTTAATTTAATTTGTTTTGATTTTTAACTATGGTAAAAGGCCCTAGCCCCTAGGCTATACATATGTGCAGACCCACACGCACGCACACACACGCACTTCAACTTGCTGCAAAAGAGAAAGAGATGAAAAAATAAAAAAAGGATGTTAGAAAGGGAAGCATCTTTGATTAAAAGTTAAGAGGTTGGAAAACAACTTAACACCAACTAACGGTATTCCTCAAGCTCTTTGCACGTTTTCCCTTCCATTTTATCCTTTTTGCCATTTGCTCTGTGTGCCTGGTTGTCGAATTGTTTGTTTATTAGAGAGTTTACTTCTTTCTTACTTTGTATATTTATTTACTCAATCCACAGACCAAGAGGTTGTTCTTTAAATGAAACATCCTGTAAATGGGTTGTTGTGTTGTTAGCGCCTCATAATAAAGCATCTGACGATTTGCAAATGATGCCATCAATTTGTAATACTCATAATCACGAAGGTGCAATATTCATATTTATATTTGAAATCAGTAGGGACGACAGGATTATTCTTAACATAGCACTGTTAACACCCACAAACTGTACATCAAGGAACTAACAAAAAGCTCGCTCTCTTATCCTGTTAAAATGCCATCCACATTTACAGAAGAGAGTTCCATTAGCTTTATAGCCTCAATGTTAAATTTGTACATATAAAACTAACATCCACTGGCGATAAGCATTCTACATTTTTTTTTTAAAACTCATCTATATAGAATAAAAATATTAACTTAAATAAGACAGAGACAGTATGGATCTGATGTGGGAAAAAGATATAAAGAAACCAAACTAAATATTATATTGTACAAGAATATTTGGTTAACATTATAGTACTCTATCAACTGATTCCTTATCCTTTTTATCGTAATATAAATAATACAGTTTGAGCTAAAAAAAATATATATATATACATACATACATATGTATATCCATATAGTATTATCTTTGTTATTTACCGGTTCTGTTCCCTTAAAATAATTTGGAAAACTAAATATAGTTAGTATTACTTACTAGTTCCTTAGAGTAGTAGAGAGATCTTGGCTTGCTCAAGGACAAAACGAGAATTCTAATGTCCAATATTCTTTCTTACTGAAGCTAAATTAGTCTTTTAGGATAATAAAGAAATCCAATTTTCTTCTAGCATTTTCAACTCAATCTTTTTAGCACTTGGATTACACTTATAGAAAATGAAAAGAAACGAACAAAAAATTAAAAGTGGAATTTCTTAAGCTTTGCCCAAAAGGGAAAAACAGAGAAATAACTCTGCTTAAGTGCACAACAATTGCAGCTGTAAAGCGAAAAGAATTGAAGGTGTGTGGGGGGGAGGAAGGGATAGAGAGATAATAGGGAACTAACACCAACTCAAACTGAAAGTCCTGCAGTAACTCGAAATGAAGAAATATGTATCCCCATCTTCACCTGAGTGCTAGTGCTCGTCTATGCAGCAGGTGAGTCGATAAAATGGCCATCAACGTGCTCTTCAACTCTTCAGGAATAAAGAGAACATACACACACCAAAAAAAAAAAAAAAGAAACAAAAACAAAAAAGGAAATGTAAAGGAGAGATGAAGAGAAAAACAAAATACGCAAGCAATGCGGAGTGCCAAAAGTGAAGTCCTCTAACAAAATGGCAGCTGGGAAACTTTGTACAAATTATCAACTAAGCAACAACAATAATCTCACTGCAGAGTAGCAGCAGCCACTGGAGCACCCCATTTCAAGTACTGTGCATACTCGCTGCTCTAACCCCCTACCCCTCACTCCCTTACCCCCTCTTACCATCACAAACAAAATAACACCAAAAAAAAAAAAAAAAAGAAAGAGAAAAAAGGGACGGACGACAAAATCCTAAAGAAAGCAACTTTTATTTGGACCTGCTTTATTTTCAGTTATTGCTATTATTATTTTTATTATTATTATTTGCATGGACCTTTCCCTTTACAGCAAGTCCCCCCCCCTTTTCTCGTCTCGCAACCACTCATAACAATTTGACCCTTTTTGTGTGGGTGGGGTGAAAGTTTTTCAGAAATTTTTGTGGGTTTTTTCTTGTTTTTTTGTTTTTTATTTTGTTCAGTTTTGAGTTCTTATGCTCCAACCACTTATCGTCACGTTGACCTCATTTTGTTATTGAATTTGTTTTTTTTTTTTTTTTCTCCTCAGAATATAAAAAATAAAGAAAAGATTTTGTAATAAAAAAAAAATAAATTCAAAGAAAAAACCAAAAAGAACCCAAAAGTATCTAAAAGCGGACTTGAATGGATAACAAATGAAAGTTAACTAATATTAATTCATGTCTTTGCTTAATACTACTTAAAATTAGTTGCATAAGGAAATGGACAAGAAGAGGGAGAATTCTAGTAGAAATATGCCTCAAATAAGCTTTACTGCAGCAAATTATTAAAAATGTTTGCAATTTTTTACAGGAACTGCTTATAGCCACATAGTTGTGTCCTGTAGCATCCTTTAAACAGCTCCTAAAGCTGTGAACTGACTGTGGTGGCTTACGGATGGGTGGGTTATAGCCCATTCTTTTGCTCGCAGTAAATCCAATTATATGGAAGTTCACTTTTCGTTGTTATTCTTTATTTTTTTTTTTTATTTTTATTATTTTATTCTTATTTTTTTTTTTTTTTTTTTGAATTTCATTGGCGGCGCTCACTCAGACTCAGATAAGAAAGGAAGAAAGCAAGATGAGACAGAGTGCAAGGGAAAGAAGAAAAGGAGAAAAAGGCAGCAACAGCTTCAGAAAAGAAGCATAAATTGCATTAAATCCACACCCAATTCCTCTTATTTATTAAAACAAAAAAAAAAGTGCCGGGACAATGGGATTAAATCAGTCATAACAATTCATATTTATGTATCTTTAAGTTGACCACGAAATAAAATATCCAGATCAAATCAATATCCAAGTAAACATATATATGTATGTGTAGTAGTTTCCCATAAATACACCTATTGTAAACACTCGATAAAAACAATTTAGATATAGTAGTTAAAAAACAAATTGTTTATTCATTTAAAACTGTTTAACAAGTAAACTTTAAGGCAACTGAAAATCAATCTTATGTCAAAAAAAGTAATAAATACATACATACATATAGATTAAGAGATCTTTTTGTCATCTTCTTTTAAATCCTTGTCTACTTATATATAAGTACATCAATAGCTTAATCGTATCCTTTTCAAAAATGATTTCAATCTACGTCTTTAAAACGTCTTACGATAACTATACTTGCATTATGGTTGCACTTTGAGACATATTTTATTATTTCTATCCACTGTTTGTACACTGGTTTTTCCCCCTCCTCCTCCTCCACGCCTTTCTCATCGTTCATTATCATTGGGCCAATTCGCCGAGGACAGTTCGTCGATTTGTTTCCTTCCACTTGCTCAGATTAATTGAGCATAAATTTTTAATGCGCTTCAGTTGAATTACTGCGTAAAATAGCAGCAATAAGTAAAAAAGCAAAGTATGGAGGGGGCGGGTAAGAGCTATGGTGACGGCTGTTTCGAAATGTAACGCCCTTGAGAAATGTTTAATAGACTTTTAAGTCAATTTTTTTTTCTTTTCTTTTTTTTTTTTTTTTTGCTTTTTGTAATTTTTTGCCCTTGTCAAGGACCCGTGTCGCGACCGGCTGTCACCTGCCGATAATCATGTTCATTAATCATGATTATTTTTGCTCTGCACTAAAATCGACGAATACGTGTTCAATATTTGAAGGATTCACCAGGACCAAGAGAGAAAAAAACAGTTATAGTCAAACAGCTAAAATAATTAAGATAACAAAGTGCACGCTCTTTTAGTCCTCTCGGAGTAACTATCCGAGAGCTAGTTAATTTTCCTTTAGATTTGATTGGTTCACATAACGTAATCGACAAATTAACCAAAGAAGAAGAACAAGTAAGAATTTGTTCATTCCCTTGGTATGATATATCTGCAGTTTAACGTTCTTAGTCACATCTCTAATTTATAACACCTAGGAAAAGGGTTTTTTTTTAATTTAAGTTGGAACGGTAGGTGGTTCTTGAACAGTATTCAGGTAACTTGATCCTTATGGTTTTTGAAAAATACATACGAAACTTGAAATGTTTTCGTCTAAAACATTGTTCTTAACAAAGGCGAAAGGCACGGGACTTTAGAGCCAGACAAATGTGCGTGGGTAAGGTCCTTCAGTATCTCACTCACACTTTACATTTGTCCCTATTGATTGACATTTCACTTGGTCTTGGCGCCAGTTGGTTTTTTGTTCAAGCTGAAAGTGAAAATAAAAACGTATTCACCACAAGGCACAAACTTTTGTCTTTGTCCTATTCATCTCCTCTCTCTCTCTTTCGCACATACTACCTTCTATGGCGGATAAAAGTTTGTGTGGTCATTTCAACGAATGAGACAGACGTAGGAGACGGAGTTACCACAAAAAGTTTTAATCGTGTTGCACTGATGTTTGTGTTGTGTCTCTCCCCCTCATCTCCTGTAAATTGGATGGACCTGACCTAATGGAGGTATGAGAAAGACTGTCGGTTTTTGGGATTTATCTCATGTTGAATTGATTTTGAATTAGTAAAGAAAGAAAAAAGAAAGAAATTGATTTACAGCTTAATAGAGATTAACCAAATTTAAATTAAGTGCTGCAAATTTAATAAATTCGACTATAAAGATAATTTTTGACAAATCGTTTCATTGTATCCGAATTTATTTAATCGATATCGGTGAAAATATTATTAGTCTGTGTAAAATTTTCATTTATTAAATTAAGAAAATTCTTAAACCATTTTTGTATCTATGCATGTGTCTATGTATGTACATACTTTGTACTCAGCAGCTGCATTTGGTCCCGTTCCCCCCAAAAAAAACCCATGTACATCTGTTTGCTTCTTTGTTCACGTAATGTGTAAACAATGAAAAGTAATATACGAAATCTTCTACCCCAAAACGACACCAAACAAAATAGCAAAAACTAAAAAAAAAAAGGGAAAGAAAAAGTAAAATTAAGAATGGAAACAGCTCACGTATCCGCACTTTTGGTCAACATTTTGCTACCATATTTCTTTTTGCAACATGTCTTAGAGCTGGACTCAGGTAAAAAGGGAGCGGAATGAGTAAAAGGGACATGGGACAAATTGCGTTTAAAGCGCCTCAACACACACTCAACGCACACAGACACTGAAATGCAATCGGAATCACATGTAACTAGGTCAACGTACCGAGAATGTGCCAAAGGCATCGCTCGCCGCATGCTGCGTTTGCCTTCTTTGCGAACACAATGTCAAAGACAGAGCCAAGAGGTCCTACAGCGTTTTGTACTATGAGTACTACTACTACAAACATTTAAGATAAGCATCTGCAATGCCACGAAAAACAAAATAAAAATGCGCCTAAAAACAAGAAAGTCGAAATACCTTTGAATAATAAAGCTTAAGTACCATACGACTAAAAGGCAAAAGATAGCCAAGCTGTGATTTGATTATATGCATATAAGTATGTATATTTATTGAATACAAATCATTCGATTTTGTGCAGCATGTTGATAAATCTGCATATAGAATTTATATTTACGTTGTAATACAATTATATATTTTAGTAACGTTAATGCATTCCAAGTTTTTAAATTCAAATTTGAATTAATTTTTTAACGGTCATTTGAGGCACTGCCAACTCGTCGTAACTAATAGTGTTGAACTGATCCTCAGTTGAATTCGCTGCGCTTTTTTGGCCGTTTCAGTGCCTATGTTAGAGATGGGAAACTATCAATAACAGTATGTTAGAAATGATGGTAATTATTGATCGAATGCTATCGATGGTTTGCCACCTCTAATTTGAATGACCGGGAAAGAATCAAACGAGGGAAATTAGTCGAATAGAAGAAGAAAGAGAAGTCAAAATCACTTCTGAATTTTACCTCGACAAGTAAAGGTCTACGAACGAAACGTAATGTTCGTCAAATTGTAAAAAAAAGATACAAACTAAAATCGTAATAGTATATTGAAATTTAATAATTGTGTGTTCGTCTGCGTACCGTCTAAATGTCATAAATGTAAATTTGCTTTATGTGCTGGTGTTGCTTTGCGCGTGTGTGTGTATGTGTGTGTTAATAGCGGAGCATAAATCATAAAGCAGCGGAGGAAGCGCAGACCGACGCTCAGCAAGCAAGCCAAGTAAAAGACGAAGTCGAGGAAGAAGCAGAGAAATAAAGAGAAACGCAAATATCAAGCCACCATTTTAATAGTGTTCGTGTGTGCGTGAGAAAAGAGAATACAAAGAGATAGAGAGAGAAAACGGACACTATCTGCATTATCAAGCGAAATGGCCAATTTTCAAATTCATGTCGATGTTACCAACGAAAAGGAGAATTCAACTGTTGCTCGACTCAAGGGAAAACCAGTGTCGAACCAACCGTTGCGTATAATTAAGGAGAAGCAAGCGCTGGGTCCTCGCGAATATTTGGGAGTCCTAAATCCCCATAATAACCAGCAGACTCGCGGTTTACCAGCGCCAGGCGGTAAAGCGGTAAGTTTGAAGAGAAAACCCTCCTCTTCCGAGCACCACAGTCACTTCCCTTTACACTCGGCTTAACCATTGGCCTTACCTATACAGTTATGTTTGTGTTTTATCTCCTTCATTGCGCACATTCTAACGCAGCTGCTGCTGTTTCGACGCGCCTGGATAAACGGTGGTTGATGTCACTTTCCCTCTCCCGCTCTCTTTCTCTGTGCATTGCTGTCTCTCTCCTGTAAAACTTGATAGGGTTGCGCATGCGCCCTAGGAAATGACATGACGATGCATCCTTTTCTTTAGTTTTTCCTTTTTCACCTAACCTAGAATTTACATTCAACGATAATTAAAATTATTTCGCGCCCTTAAGAAAAAAAATGTGCAATTACAACACTCATACGAACGTATGTACATAGCCCAGCAAAGAATCGAGTGAGTGGGAGATGAAGAGAGCAAAAATAGGAAGCCATTAAAAGGCGCGCACTAACGCAATACCAACAACAACAACAAATGTCCACACATATATGAATATGTATGGGTGCCTGTGTACATATGTATGTATAGTGTACATGGTATGTACATATGTATGTGCTAGCGTGCACGTAACTGGCCTTTTCCAGGGACTAGAACTGGAAACTGTCTAAAAAGGAGCTCAGACATCAATAACAATATTAAATATGAAATGTTAGTTTGGTTAAAATTGAAAGCGAATTTATTATTAGTCATCAGATCGATTTTAAGCCATTATATTGAAAATTAGGAAAACTCATGTTTTCTTTTATATTTACTTTTAAAGGTTCTTCGCGATTTCGATAAAAAGAAAAATGAGAATGGCAGCGACTATGCAGCTGGCGGCTCTAAGAAATCGTCCGTAGTGGACCAATTTAAAAATTTTACCGTATATGAAGAAAATTGTCAAACTCAGGTGGAGTTGCCAGCACAGGCGACTGCAGCCGAAGTTCCTAATATCGACAAGGAGAATCGAATGCTGGACAATGTCAAGAAGTGAGTTTTATATTGTATTAGTGGATAGATAATGTATCTCTATTATATGTACCTACATATATTACATCTTCGTTTTTTTTTATTTTTTTTTTTTTGTTTTCTTTCCAGTGAATTTGTCATGCAAAAGGAATATGATATGGATGGTACACCAATGTCCGTCACTGATGTTTTATCACCAATGTCATTGGATCGTTCCATTGGCGGTGGGCAGTCAATAAACGATTGCAGCACCATTGAGGATAATAGCACGGGAACAATTCCCGATGGTCAGGAAATATTGGCCAGAGAATTACCACCACGCAATGATCGTCAACGTTTCTTTGAGGTGGTTCAATATCAAATGGATATTTTGAGATATTTCCAAGAAAGTGAGGTAAATGAAATTGTTAACTCTTTAAGTAGAGGAATTATGTGTGTACGAATGAAGAGAAAACTGGTTTCGGATTAATCCAATATTAAACTGAATAACAAATACGATTCACATATTTCATTGGAGTCTAGGAACGAAGAGGTTTACTGCTGACACAGATTAAGAATGAAAAATCTATACTTTCTTTTCAATTCTTAACATTAAGTTACCTTACTCCTTGCAATACTCTTTGAGTCATGCGTTTGTCATTTGTCCGGCGGACCCCCCTCTAACTAACCTTGAGTGCCGCGTTGACCCTAAAAAAAAAAATAATAAATAAATGTGTTTCTGGCTTCACGCATCGCTGCTTAGGGTTCTTCGAGCGTCACCGATCCTCGATGTCGTCTATTCGTCTTCTTCGCTTCTCGCTTCTTTTATTGTCATATGTTGTATTTATCTATCGGTCTGTAGGATGCACACTTTGTGCATCCTGCCTACCCTAACAGTTGTATATATTTGCTCACTAGCCGTCCGTCTCTATCGTATGATACGGTCGACATGAAGAAAAAAAAACTAATTATCGCGCCCCTACCTACACACGCACACACACACACAAACACCGGCGCGGAGGTTTCCGTAATGGTAATAAACCTTGAAGAAAAATGTATTCCTATATAATTTTCATTTTTGTTATAAACATGGCTTGATGTTCAAATCTTGAAAACACATTGGTTTATTTATATATATATATATTTAGGATTTGTATTACATATGGATATATACATATATGTTTTTTGTGATATCGAACTCTTCTTGAATTAAATGATGTTATTATTATTTTCTAGCGAGAGGTTTTGTTAAACTGATCGTAAAATTCATTGGATACTCCGTCTGTTACGTGACTTAGGGATTCCTTTCGTTTATTTTCCTGATCAACGGCCATTTGGGCATTGGTACGCTTCAATTCATTCAACTGGGCCTCACGTCGACGATCCATTTCATTCTGCTGGATCATTAGTTTGCGATCTATATTGATGGCATATTGTTCCCAATTCTTGTCCATTCGTAGTTCTTCCGTTTTCCGTTGCTTCAATTCGGTCAATTGCTGCTCCTGACCCTTTCGGATATTCTTTAACTCTTCAGGACTCATGCCGCGATACATGAAAGGAATCTTTTTATTGGGATCAGTTCGTGATTGGGCAACATCGGGATTTTCATTGAGTATATCGCTTGATAACATATTATAGATCTCTGCCATATCATCTTCATATGTCTCCCGTTTAACACGCTGGCGATCTATCTCTTTTTGCTTGGCCAAATTGACATTATATTGGCGTGTTTTCTGAATTATCTGATTACGCATCAAGTGTTGAGATTTAGCCATCTCTTCAAGATGCTTTTCCCGACAATTAATATTCTCCATTATAAGATTATCGGCCATACGACGAGCTTCTGCTGCCTGTTTACTTTCCCTAACTTGCTGATCAAGCCAGGCACGTTGCTGCTCCCGCTGACGTTGCTTACGATCGATATTATATAGATCTTCACCGAAAAATATTTGTGCACTCGAAACCCCCAATGAGCTATCATCATCAGATGATCGCATTGGTTTTGACTTCTTCAAACAATCGGGATCGTTTAAATCAAATTCACGACGCTGATCCTTACGCTGATATCGAGAACGATAATAATTTAAATTGAGATCAGAAATCCGTTTCTCCCTCTCCAGTTCCTTCTCTTTGGCAATAATAAGTGTCGTTTGCAATTGCTCCTGTTCATCGTAACGTTTTTCCCATTCCAATTGAACGCCCTGCTTTTTCTTTTTCTCTAAAATTTGATGTTCCAAACCATTTAAATCCAGCTAATAATGAAGACACCTTTTTGTTAGATAGAGTAAGTCAAAAATAATCTCTAATTACAACACTTGCCCCAAAAAAACGTTGCTTTGCATTAAAAATTCGCTTTTTACGCTCCTCCTCATATTGTTCACGTTTCCGTAACTTGAGAGCCTCAGTGAGATCTTCACTAGTGCACAAAGGCAATTTTAGAGTCATTTTAAAATGTTTTTTTGAAATTATGTGTAT
Organism: Drosophila sturtevanti; assembly: GCA_018150375.1. Classification (NCBI taxonomy): domain Eukaryota; kingdom Metazoa; phylum Arthropoda; class Insecta; order Diptera; family Drosophilidae; genus Drosophila; species Drosophila sturtevanti. Next base: position 6,082,043 of record JAECWJ010000688.1, on the reverse strand, counting down.
AGCAAACGACACACACACTCGAATAAGAAGAAAAATAATAGTTGATTTTGGTATGAGCTTAGTTTTTTACTTTTTATTTGGTTACCTGGGTAAATTTTGTTTTGTTGCTGTTGCCTTGTTTATTTCGTCGCTTTCGTTACTTTATTCAAACAAACTTATTCACGATCCACACCATATTATTCCGTGTTATTTAATGAAAATTTATTTTCATTATAAAATGATCTGCCAAAAACTATTTGAATTACATATTACTAATATAATTTATTAGAAAATATTAAGAGAGGGGAGGAAGGTCAATATAATATAATCTTATGTAAAATCTTTTTTTTTTCTTTGTTCTAAATAGCATTTAAAATCTTTTTCTTTTCTAAGCAAATTGTATTCATGTACATGCTACAACCAACCCCAGTCCCCTTTCCCTCAATTAATGGCGCTTGACGTGTCCAATAAACGTTAAACTGGCCCATTAAATAAACACCTAATGTACATATATGATGTGGCCCCCCCCCTCCCTTATGTGAAACGTTTTTGTGTGCAAAAGATTTTTGTGCCGATGCTTGAAAATTTTTTGCATGCCTCTCACGTACCTATGAAATAACCAATAAACAAATAAATATTGGTAAATTCGATTGCCGCCGCGTCGCTCGCCAGACATCTCTCGGAGGAAATGTTGGAAGAGTTGGTAGAACAAGTTTGAAGCTAGCTTTTGGAATAAGCAAATTGTATATAAGCATAAATACTTATATATATGTATATATTTGAATGTGTATATATATCCATTATAAATGCTTTGGCAAATCAGTTAAAGGGAGAGGGCAAGGGGAGGGGGTCCAGCAGTCCCCAAAAGTTTTCGCAAGAACTTGTCAGAAATCATTAAAGCGACAATTTTTTATTGGTTTTTCAAATATTTCAACTCAATGCTTTTTTTGAAAGAGATTTTGAATATGCATATATTCGTTCATTTTACCTATATAATTGAAGAGTTTTTAAGAATACATTTCGGTTCGTTATACATCTCGATCTCAGGATCAATCGCCGAGTCGATAGCTCGAAGATCTTCGAACTGAAGAAAGAGATGGCAGGTATTTATTTGCTGGTTTGTAACGAAAGAGTCATATATACATACATGTATGGAAGATTCCTGCATTTGTTAATAGGAATGACAGAGATAGCAATGTTTCATGTGAATTGCCTTAATTTGTAACAGGATAGGGTATATACATACATACCTCTAGTCGGCAAGGACAAACATGCACTTGCTTCACACAAATACATACATATACATATGCACATACATTGTTATGAATAAGTTAATCTTTGTGGACTTATTGAACTAATGTTTATTATTTGTTTATATTTGTTATTGTTCATGCAGAAGAACCATCGCCCGAAACCTTTGTATATGCGACGTCAAAGAGATATTAATCATAATATGCGTGCCATTTTGATTGATTGGTTGGTTGAGGTATCAGAGGAATATAAACTGGACACAGAGACGTTATATCTATCCGTCTCCTATATTGATCGTTTCCTCAGCCAGATGGCAGTGGTGAGATCCAAATTGCAATTGGTCGGCACTGCAGCCATGTATATTGCCTCGTAAGTATTAATAAATAATTAAATAATTAATTAATAAATTCTTAATAATATATTTTTTTCTTCTTAATTTTATATTTATAGCAAATACGAAGAAATTTATCCACCAAATGTGGGTGACTTTGTCTTTCTGACCGATGATAGTTACACAAAACGTCAAGTACTAAGTATGGAGCAGGTTATACTGAAGGTTCTATCATTTGATTTGTGTACACCAACAGCATATGTGTTTGTCAATTCGTATGCTGTGCTTAGTGATTTGCCAGAGAAACTTAAGTATTTAACTCTGGTATGTATATTGAATTAAATCAATTATTACAAACTGTATAATTAAAAGATAATTCTATAAATATATAATAGTTCCTGTGTGAGCTGTCACTAATGGAGGGTGATCTATATTTGCAACATTTGCCCTCATTAATTTCATCGGCATCACTCGCATTGGCACGCCATATATTGGGCATGGAAATCTGGACACCGAAACTAGAAGAGATTACCACTTACAAATTGGATGACCTTAAGACTGTTATGCTGCAGCTATGCCAAACGCACAAAAATTCCAAGGAGCTCAACACTCAGGCCATTAGGGAGAAGTACAATAGAGAAAAGTAAATACATGTTTTTTTTTTTAACTAAAATGCAAATATGAAGAAGTATGAGATTAATTAACATATTTCCAATATATCACTCATAGATATAAGAAGGTTGCTACACTTGAGACCATTGAACTAACTGAGGAGCAATTGGATAACATTTGTTTGGCTTATCAAATGGAACAGCAGCAGCAGCAACAACAACAAAAGGAAAACGAGTCGGAAACATTGACATCGCTGCCGCCTAATTCTAAATCGAAAGCCAATTTGTTTTATAAGTTTTAAGTGTTTATTTTGATTTATTATTATTATTTTTTTTTTTGCCTCCCCCTTTCCCCCCCTTTGTAATCTCCGTTTTTATTTCTATATATTTAATATTTTACGTTGCATTTTGCACCTCTCTGCAGCCATTATGAAATTGTATTTTAGCTTAGTATATTTACATTTGCGACAGCCTCCAATCTATAAATTTGTAGTCTTAGGTTAATTGAAAGAAACTAGGAGAAAGGAGAAGGAATGAGGAGTCCTTATATCCAGAATGTTAAACTGGACAATTTTATATGTGCATTTTGCCATATAAAAGAAATCGACAGAAATAAACAGATAGAGAGGGAGTGAGTGTGAGAGGGAGAGAGCTATATAGAGAAATGAGATGAGAGTGGAATGAGATCGATCACACTATTCCATCCAACACCATCCATATGGAAATTCAACAAAACCTAACCACAGTGGTACAGGCTACTATAATAACAGTAATAATTTTAATTATTTTTAATGTTATAATGAAAATATTCAAAAATCTGTTCACCACCTATATGTATTTTAATTATACGTATTTATAGAACCAAAACCACATACCCTAAAACCATATTCCTACCATTTCCTTGCTCCCTACCTCCCCTTTTCATCTATACATTTCCTTTACTACCTAGGCTATAAATGTTCTGTGAACCACGCAACAACAAAATTAATAAAAACCCATACAAATATAAATACATATAGTATATATATATATATATATATATATATATATATAAACACACAAATATGTCAATTCAGAAATAAAATAATTAAACAAATACATATATTTATTATGCATATGCAATAGGTTCCCCTATTTGTCTCTGTCACTTAATTAACTTAATGACGCTTATTACAGATTATTAAACTAAGTTTAACTTTGGTTAACATTAGCTCATCCAGTTTTACATGTTTTTTTGTATACCTAAAAACATATACATACATACATATATTGAAATATTTTACTAACCCCCTTAAGCGTGTCCCACTTAATAATGGGCCGAGGATTATTCCATATATTGTACTCAATAAAACTGTGAAAATGAACGCACAAGAATCTATAAACTTTGTAAAGTCTTTACCAGTATTAACTCACTCTTCTTATTTGAGTGTAGTTGCAACATCTGGGTGTGTAATTCAATGATTTAAGTAATTATGGTAAGATTAATATTGTTTAAAACAATATCGTTGTTTAAAACAATTCTGTCGACCGTTGGCTAAGTTATTAGGAGTTGGCTCTTGTAGTCGACAAGATTTAGATGTTCATACGTAAGGACGAACATGTCATAATCCACTCGGTTATTGATGCTTGTCAATAATATGACATTTTAGCGATTTTAGTATACCCTTTTAACCAATAATAAGTACAGGGTATAAGAAAAACAATCATAATGCAAAATTAATCTACATTGGCATACAATGCCCCCCATCAATCATTATAGTACAAGATTATATTCTCTTTTAAAGACTTTTCAATTTTATTTATTTAATTGGTAAAAAGAAAAAAGATGAGAAAACAAACAACAATAATCGTCTAGAGATGTTGGCATTAATTTATTTGCACATCGAGAGAATGTCATACATCTCCCACATCTCGCACACACACACACGCAAACCAACACACACACACACACCTAAACATAAGCGCACACATATGTATTTCCCTGGGATAAGAAGGAACACTACCACATATCGTTTAGTACAAGTGAGTATTCGTGGATACTTTTAATCTGTGGAGCATTTTTATGTTTATGTATATATACATATATACATATATATAATAATGAAAACAATAAAACAGAAATGCAAATTCTTTCTCCAAGAAAACTAAAAAAAAAAAATGAAAGAAAAATAAACACTTGCTGGCTGGCTGGGATCAACTCTGTCTCATTTGTGATGTTTAATATGCGAATCGTGTGTCCGGATGATAACCAAGTTTATCCAGAGCCGGATTGCAGGCAAAGTTAATCATGGGCGGTGGTCCACAAAGCAATACGATCGTATCATTGCTGGCCGGTAGTAGATGGGCGCCAATCATTTCGTCATTGATAAAGCCAACGCTATAGGCCCAGCCTGGACGACATATAAAGAGAATGAGAAAACGTCAGGGATTAGTTCACAATTATCTTGTTTAAACATATAGCAATGGGTAAAAGCAGTAACACCTGCGCGTTGTACGCGTTATCACTCCGAAATTTTTGCAGTTTCATATTGTTTAGTTTTAAGTTTGCTTTAGTTTTTGTTTGACTTAAACTAGAATGACTAGCTAGCTGTCTGTCTGATGAATAGTGAGGATCACTTAATAGCTAAACCGCTGTTCCGACCGATGACCCAGTCGTTCCAGACCCGGTATACATGTATAGTTGACCATTGGCGGCGGACCACATAGCAGACACAATGTATCCGCATCAGGCTGATAGAGATGCTCGCGCATCATCCCATCATTAATATGGCCAGTGTTGTAGGACCAGGCTAAGAAGCGCGCATGCGCCGTACGCGGCATCCGTTTGAGGGCAGCATGTGGCGAATGGACAGACACAAACAAATTCTTAACATAATAGATGGCTTTTGTTTCTTTTTTTCTTTTTTTTTTTTTTGTTTCGTGACATGAGAACTACAGTATGAAACGTAATGAATGCGAATGCGAATGAGATTTGATTAACTAACTTCACCTTGGCCCCCTGTATAAAGATTAGATAAAGATAGTGTAACACTTGATTTAATTAAATTTGAAATTTAGGACCAACGCACGAAATATAGATAGACGGATTTTATAGAGAACTGAACAAAAAAGTGATACTGATTGGCTATATCTTATTATAATGACTAATAATTGTTACAGTAGATTAAAGGTTTGCCTTATGAAAAAGAATTGAAAATTGAGCACAGTTTCTTCTCCTATTTTAACCATCTTTTTCATTTATGGTTTTTTTTTCTTATAAAGATTATCCGAAAGGATAATATAACGAAATGCAATGATGGATGAATCCATTGATAAATGATTTTTTTATATTTTTGTATTTTTTTTTTTTGCTGGAGCTCACCTTCGGCTGCCTTATCAACGGTGTACCAAACCTTAAATTGATCGGGATGTTTCTGTGCCAATTCATCCAATTCGCTACGCAGTAGAATATCTTTTTCGCTCTGAAAAACAAAAATACATTGGTCACGCACTCGATATTGGAAATTGAAATATATATCCTTACTTGGTTAGCGAAGAGCAAAGCCAATTCGGTCTTGTCCTTATCACTGCGTTTGAGAACTTCTCGGGCCAGTTGTAACATGGGGGTAATACCAGTACCGCCGGCAATCATATTTACTCGTTTGGCTGTCACATGTTTTGGTGGATCCTTGCGCAATTTCTTAATTGAGAAGGTTCCATTGCCCAGATACTGCAAACGCCCGGATGGCCCACGGAATGAGATTTTATCACCCACTTCCAGTTGCTCCAAATGCTGTGTCATTTTACCACCAGCCGGGAATTTGGGATGTGTATCCTTAAAATAGACTTTAACCACTAAATCGACATAACCCACATCTTCATCTGATGAAATGGGTGTATATGGACGTATGACTAGCTCATTATCAATTGTAGCTATCAGATGTATATGCTGGCCAACAGGCAATCCAAGTACATGCTGCTTGGATGGCAGACCAAATCGAAAACGTCGTGTATCATGGCTTAGTACCTCCTTTTCGATCAATGGCAATTGATACTTGTCATTGGGATCGACTAGAGTGCGTAGACGAGCAGTGCGATTGGGTTCCCGTCTAGGTTTTGTGGATTTTTTATTTAAGAAATAGTGTACGATGAGGGCACCGGCTACTACAGCTACCACGCCAACCGCAATTGGTACGAACTATGGATAAAGATAATGGTTGATAAAAACAATTTAACTTTATACTAAATATGTAACTCTTTCATTAATTATATATGTACATATGTATGTAAGTACATATATGTACATATACATGACCATTCTTAGTCAAGATGAAGGAAATTTCCAAGGACCACATATGTTTGTAAATTATTAATCAGGAAAATCTAATAAAAAGGAACAGTATCTACACACATATATACAACATATGCATAATACATACATGGCTATAATTGCTTAGAATCTGATGTAAACATTCATTTCGCAATCAAATAACGTTATGCGAAATTTTCTAACGTTATATGTATGTATGTATATATATGTATATTTATATATTCATTTTTTTTGTTGCTATTAAAGCTGATTAGAGGTCGTACGGGTGAATGGAAAACAACCATAGGGAATAGAGAACATGAAATCAGAAATCAGGCGTTATCTCAATGCTGGCATTTAGTTGGCTATCTCACCCTGTGGAACTGAAGCCTCACTAAAGTGCCATAGCGTGTTAAAAACAAAAAAAAAATCAAAATTTATTGGGGTTACCCATTGACCCTGAAACTGCAGTCCAAGTTTTAATGTAGATAAAATACATATAAAAATAACTAAATTGTGAAAGCTATTATGAAAAGTTACACTGACGTCACATATAAACATAGTGTCAGCTGGCCTGCAGCGCGATAAAGAGAAAGAGAGTGATATAAACACTCTCTTAGAAATTTCGAAAATACATGTAAGGAAAATGGAAAACTCACATCGAATTCCGTCATTTTCTATTTCCTTCGCAGACGCACGCACACGAACAAACACTTGTTTTAGTTATTAATTTGCAATTTGTTAACTAATTTCTAATTTGAATTGCACCTCGCAATGAACTTGACCGACTCCTTCGGAAAAAAAAGCGTTTGATTTAACCGAACCGCGTGCTGAGTCGCACGATTTCCAATTGAAATGAAGTCGACGCGTGGAGTCTCCGCGAGGGCTCGGGTTCACATTTGATAGAGGTAGCCCCTCCGCTTTGCTCAACATTGAGTGGGAGAGTGAAAGAGATGCCGAGTCTGCCCAAGTAAGCGAAATACACTCAGATCGGTAAGTATATTAACAAGTTTGTGAGTGCATACAAATGTACATATATGAAAGTATGTATAAAAATATTACATGTATTGTAACAGATAAGTGTATATACATATGTAAATCTACTATGTGTACATACATATGTCCATACATTTCTGTAAGGATAAAATACTCCATGAGTAAAATTTGTTTCTTTATGAATTACTTTAGCAGGCATTGTAGACAACCGGTTTTTATTTTTACTAACGATGATAAGCAAAAAAAAAAACTGAGTTGTCAGATTGAGCGAGCGTGGCATGCAAAAGAGATAAGGACAAAAAACAAAGAGAGAGAGAGAGAGAAAGATAGAGAGGCAGAGACCAAATGACAGTTATGGTGAAAGAGAACATGGTTGAAACAGCTGATTGACTGCATATTTAGCTAATTTTTGCAATACGTACGGCGTATATGGATTAGATATGGGCTCGTGTCGAATTTTCTATAGCTTCAAAAAGAAACACACTCATATACACTCCTTTTTCAAAATTTCAATACTAGGACATTGTGTTGCTGCGTATTTGTTTAAACTCTAGCTGTTTGAAATGTAGTTGCAAGCTTAAATTTTATTAGCCGCACACGCCCGTTGTAACCTTAGACCTAGATGCTAAAAACGACTCGTCCCTGGCACTGACCCATTCCACTAAATGACGGATTGACCCGTTTAACCGGCTCTCCTTCCGCTCTGATGTCATGTAATCTTTATATTTAAAATGGTTTTGGATGCTGGCTGCTCTAGCATAAAATAAGAATATGACGTCACTTAAAAAGAATCTTTGCCGTGATCAAAACCACGACGCTCACAATTATGATTATGAAATTGGTCAAAAAGAAATTATGTAAAATTATGAGGAAATTGCAAATGAATTTCATAACTTACATTGTTCTCAATGAGGCGCGCCATCTTCCAGGGACAAGAAGTTGGAGATTGTTGGAGTTTGTCTTACACAGCCGCCGCCTGGAGATCAAAAAATCAATGAGTTTTATAAAATTATATAATTCCACCAATTGCACTTAAGCTGACAGAGTTCTGTTTACGCAAAAATACAATAGATTACAAAAAACGCACCCAGACACGGTGAAAGCAATGTTTGTTTGACTCCCCCGTAAGCCCCACGCAAACGCAATAGCGCTCTCTCATTCTCTCATGCCTTTTGCTTGGCCTCTCTTTGAGCGTGACTGAATTAATTCTACCAGATTTTTCAGCTCTGGCAATACCATATTTTTTGAAAAGCCTTACCAGACTGTTCGCTAAACAATTGTAATCGGTAACATATAAATGATATTGTTTCTAATATTAAACAAGAATTATGTTTAAATTAAATTAGGTATTGTTGAAAGTTCTCGATGGCAAACAACTGTAGCTCCATTCCACAGAGGGTCTGGCATCATTGAGATTCCCCAAACATTTTCTGTCAAAATAACAAATCGAAATAGAAACAGTGGAATTTGGGAAATAATATGAATATATGACAACATGTATTATAATTCTAATTTGTTTTCCATAAAGAAATGTTGTAGTAAAACAACAAGAAATCTTCTGTTTTTTATCAGGTATTTTTCTACTTATTGCTTTAAGCAATTTTTTTTAAGAGAACATTGCAAAGAGAACAGTTTTTATTCTTTCTCAAACTCCAGCGTTTCAAATTTGTTGTCAGCAAAATTTCGCTACTTTGACGAGCATACATGCTGCCTATTTTCGTTTGCGGCGATTGACCTGTACTCGTTCTTTCGTGAAACGGCATTCGGAAGGTGTAGACATGGCGTGAGTTGACTAGACTAATATACAGTTATAAAATCTTGAAATATTTCAGTAATCATAATAGTTTTTCAACAAATTAAAATGAATTTCTCTTGTTGTATTCTTTATTTATTTGCTAAATGGGATATTTCAAGAAATTTGGCAATCTAAAACCAGCTTTTTGTGACCAACAACCATGTCCATATCAGTTTGGAAATGATTGCAAAAGTAAAATATAATTTTTGTGTTAAAATATGCAACTAATATGGAAGCTGCAGTCATTTGCACAATATTTAAACATTGATTTTTAAGATTTTCTAAGTTTTGTAAATAATGTTTAACTTAAATTTGTAAAATTTCAGATCGAAAGTTTCTCGTGATACCCTCTTGGAGGGAGTCAGCGGCCTGCTTGAGGCTTCGGCCAAGAAGAAGCGTGGCTTCTTGGAGACAGTGGAACTCCAAATTGGCCTGAAGAACTACGATCCCCAAAAGGACAAGCGTTTCTCTGGCACTGTCAAGTATGTTGGATAAAAGAAAAACCTATACCTGAGACCATTATGTGTCACAGTTTTAGGCAGTCGAGGGGGCAAAGCTCGGCGGACCTGCACTCAGGGTCTTAAAAACAAATTGAGTAGGTTTCCACCCATATCTCGTGGTATGCTGGTTGGTTTACCGTCCCATAAAAAAAGATTTTAAATAAAATGTGGCTCCGCCGAGGGCTCCGTAAGTTAACTCCTGCTCAATTTAAGATTTTTGCCCCCACTCTACACATTTGTTGTTGTATTATATGTTCTAACGTTTTCTATATCTTTTGTCATTATACTCTAGGTTGAAGCACATTCCCCGTCCCAAGATGAAGGTGTGCATCCTTGGCGATCAGCAGCATTGCGATGAAGCCAAGGCCAATAATGTTGAGTACATGGATGCTGAGGCTTTGAAGAAGCTCAACAAGAACAAGAAGCTGGTAAAGAAATTGGCCAAATCCTATGATGCTTTCTTGGCCTCCGAATCGCTTATTAAGCAGATTCCCCGTCTTCTGGGTCCTGGTCTAAACAAGGCCGGAAAATTCCCTGGTCTGCTGTCGCATCAAGAGTCGATGATGGGCAAAATTGAAGAGGTTAAGTCCACCATCAAGTTCCAGATGAAGAAGGTGCTGTGTTTGTCGGTGGCTGTCGGTCACGTTGGCATGAAACAAGATGAACTTGCCCAGAATGTCAACTTGTCGATCAATTTCTTGGTCTCCCTGTTGAAGAAGAACTGGCAGAACGTGCGTTCCCTGCACATCAAATCGTCTATGGGTCCACCACAGCGTCTGTACTAGATGACTATGGGTTGGTTGCCATGATTTGGGGACACTTATTTTTTTAAAATGAAAAAAATATACAATTCTACATTTCTTCTAATGTAAAAGTTTATTTGTTTGTCTTTTAACTTAATTGTACATTATTTTGGGTTAAATAATTAGTTAAGGTCCTATATTTGTATCAGAAAGTCGTCGAGGCTTTTGACTAAATTTCTGTTGAGCTGATTGTCCGTGCCAGGAAGTCTCGCACATCCATTGCTTGCTCCACAAGCTCTGCATCATGATCATTCTCGGGTTGCTTTCGCATTAATGCTGTTGCACGAAACTGTGATACCTTAACCTTGTTGCCCCATTCAAGCATATGGGGTTCGCGTAACTCTTCCAGAAGATTGTGCAGGACAGCTGCCGCTTGAATGATACAGGATGCCGTCTGGAAACTAATATCTAGCGGTTGACTAAGAAAATGCCAACGTGACATGAAGCGATGAAGAGCACAATCGCTTAGCTCGTAGAGATGTTCGGCAACCTCATTAAAGTCATGTTCGTGGGGAGACGCCGGCTCAGCGTATCGTTGCAGCAACCAGGGACGCAATGGATAATTTTGATCCCCAGGGGCTAAAACAAATGCGGGAACTCGTCGTTCATTTATCTGACGTTTGGGTAGGGACGTCAGAGTATTTGGTGCCACAGAGAAGCTCGGAACTAACGGGGAGCAAGTGGCAGATCGATTGCCATTACCCAATTGGAGTTCTCGGAAGAGCATACGATCATCCAATAGAAATTCCATAAGTAGATAACCGGATGCTCTTATGGGTATGGAACAAACACCCAGTACTCCCATTAAAGCAGCGGGCATATTGCTTTCCCGATGAAATCCAGCCACCACGTTGTCGCAGTCCGCCTGGCTCTGGGGTAATCGACGCAAAGCCTTGCCCAGACCGGACATAACGGCATTACAAAAGAGCTTCAGGCATTTTATTGCTCTGGCACGTGGAAGTGCAAATTGTTCAGCAATCAGGGAAATCCGCTCACCGCTAGCCAGAAAATAGAGAGCTAGTGCTACACACTTATTAGCTGTAACCAATGGCGGTGGCTGCAAATCCTCGGCCGATCGCAAAGTCGACGATAATTGTCTACAAAGGGTCTGGAATGTACTGCGTGTAACATGCAACTTTGAAAGAAATTCCTCGTCACTGAAGCCCGGCATTAGGTGCTCATAGAACTGACGTTGAGGTACGCGACCTTTATTATTTGAGTCTGATGCTACGGAATCTTTCACTTCCTCCTCATCATTTTTCACAGCCGAATAAAGGCTTGCAGTACTAAGTTGGGCTTGCTTCAGGCGCAACATGGCATACATTTGAATATAGTTAGATTGCATCTGGATTATTTGCCGCATAAAAAAGGACCGCAGCATCTTGAGTCTTCTTCTGGTGCGGTGTTGTCTTCGTGGTCGGCTCACTATGACCGTCTTTTTCATATGCTGAATGTGTAGTTTTATTAAATGGGCAAGTTTTTCCTTTCGGATTTTTAACTCTCCAGTTGTGGCTGCTGCTTCTAGCTTAGCCAGCACATCGCTTAAATGTGCATTGGCTAAGTTTATTTCTTCTTCCATTTGTAATCTGTTTTTTTTTTTTATAACAAATTCGTGGTTATTTACAATAGTGAAACCTGGGAACCTTGGAACTGGTTCATGAACTAGTCGCGGAAAAGCTAAAATTCATTCTTGTTTCAATAATTATTTAATATACACATTGTGGAGTTTAAATGGGTTTGTCAATTTACACATATTATAACTCCTACACTTATATACCCTGTGCTATCTAAATTAATTTGATTTAAATAAAATAAATAAATGTCGTTATTGTCAAGTAACCGACAGTCACTGTTAACCCACTGTTAAATTATGTTCCTTACAGTATATTTTTCGTCAGAAATTTCTAACGCATATAGGGAAGCATCTTCGAATATATAACGTATATATATTCTTGATCGGCATTAAATTGGTATAGCCATATCCGACTATCTGAATCAATAACTTCTCCTCTGAGATCCTTATAACTACAGAGCTAAAATTAGGTTTTTTATTGCCGCAGGCATTGTATATCTCGGAGTTATCCCGATCGGACGACTATATCATATATAATTTGTAAGTTTGACATACATATATAGAAATATCTCTGTTGAATTTCAACAGCTATATATGCATATACATACATATACCAAAATAGCGACGCTGCGGCGCTTTGGCTTGGTAGTTTAGTAGATAGAGATTAACCTTGCAAATGAAGTGGTCGCGGGTTCGAACCTCCGGCGCGCGGCATGCTATCTTTTATCTTTTTTTGATCCTTATGATCCTTCCTTTTTTTTTTTTAATTAACCCTAATGCAGTTCTGCTTTATATCCAATAATTTAACAAACGAATAATTTAATATTATTCGTATTAACATATGAATGTATCAACATATTTGTTGAAAACCGAGTCCATACATACAAATGTACATAAATACTTACAGACATTCATACTAAGTAGTAAACACATTTTTAATTTAGTCTTTCAATTTAATAAAAATTACATTTAATTAGAAATAATGAATGTTGAGGTTAATAAAAGTTTTTGTTGTTAATTCAAAATAACAAACATATACTACTCGGCATTTTGTGAGTACATAATTTGGAAACCTGTACCATCAAAATTAGGTGATTTCTTTGCGACAATTCGCACGCGATTGCTAGTAATAAAGAATGATTCCGGTTGCCCTTGTCCACATAATGTTTGCCGTAACTTTTCGCTACCGTCTGGCAATATCTCATAGAATTTGATATTGTCCAATTGGCAATTGGTTTCTGAACCCATATCGAATTCTATTATAAATATAAATTTAAAGAAAAAATTAATAGCGATTACTTCACGCCGGATGTTAAAAGAGATTTTGTCTTACCCAAAAAATTGAATAATAAATTTAGAACTGGTGAAGGTGCTATTAGCCATGTGCACACAGAGTGATTCCGATTATCATAGGGCGGATTAACTAAATAGCCTTCAAGAGTTGTAATTTTCCCGCCACAACCGCTGGACAAACTCTTGCTAGTGGCATAATAGAACAAACGCATGCTACTTACATCCATCAAATTTATTTGTATCTCATTGGAGGATGTGAACTTTGTAATGGGCGAGTATTGGTTGCTGGTTATGTTTGTGAGGGTATGGTTGGCCTTTAAATCAATTACCTGCAATCACATACATATGTACATAATATAATAAGTATGAATGTTATTTAATAGATATTAAATCAATAACTTACATCAAGGTATTTATCATTGTCATTCCAATCAAACTGTACTTCCCATATTCTTAGTGTTAAGGTATAAGAATCAGGCACTCGTATATAATTGGTGCAATTGAGTAACAAAGACGATTCTGTATATTTCATATAGCCACTCAATTCGGTATAAGTTCGGTTACAATCTGAAATATGTAAATACAAACAATTTTTAATCATAAGTTAGACATTAACTAAATTTTCATTTATTTTTCTATTTTCTAACAGCGTTTTCTAATTGCATTTCATCTTTTTTAGTCTTCTCCAGCAGTCTAAACTCACTCTGTTACATCAAATTAAATACACCAATAAATTTAACATTTTAATATATGTATTAATTTATTAAGGTATCAGGATCTATGGAATACCATTCGGTTTCCAAATATTCTAATATCTATCGTTTGTGTGTTCTACAAGGGTTAACCTCATTATGATTAAACCTTTTTTGGATGAGTGCTTAGGTTGTTATCAATGCTGAAACTTTAATTTCAAAGAATAATAACAAACCGACATCCCATCCCAAGATTTCGTCGTCTTCAAAGTATGCTTTGGATCATATGTAGAGTTATTGGGGTGTCTTTCGTGTACCTTGCTACCAAATACAATCTAATTAATTTTTGTTTCATCAGATTATTATTATTATTTGGTTTCAAATTCTAGTATATTCTGAGATTTATACATTTTTTTGAGCATTTGATAAACTTTGTAATTCGACACATGAAAAGCTCTTTAATTTTGGATTATCAACCAATTCTGTATATATTTTATTTTAAGGATTTGGCGTTTCTTACCAACGTTTCCGATAAGTGAAAGCTCAAAGCCAGAGTCATCATCCAGTCCATCAGTGTGGAATGTTAATTCAAAATGAGAATTTGAATATCCCGTAATGATTTCATAACTATTATTCAATTGACCGCAATAATCTCTGGTAAACTTTAAAAAAATATATTTTTTTTTGAATAATGCGTACAACTAGACTATATGCATATTGACTTACAAGTGAGGCCTTGACACGCAAATATTCATCGCATTTACCCGTTATCTGGGAAACTTCTTTAAGGTTTACCCAACGGAAATGGATTTCTGCATCCGTTTCAAAGTTAATGGTCCAGAAGCAGTGTATTGTTCCAGCCGCATTGGTGGTTGATACGTCTCTATTGGTCAGACGTAATGTAATGGACTTTCAAGAAATGAGAAAGAGAATATGTATGATATGAGACGATTTTGTAAACAATGTATAGATTCAATCCCTTTCTACTCTTACTCACCATATTTTCACGTAAATCAATTTGTCTTTCTCCACATGGTGTGCGTTCCATTTGTAGGATTAGCTCGAAACTAACATTACTAGACTGTTTTTGTGTACCAGATTTTAATAAAATAGACAAATCTTCATACGAACTGTATAGCCATGGACGAATGCCAGTAAAATTTGAATATTTTGCCAAACTAGTGCTATCTGTTAAGGTGCTATCGAGTATTTCCAAATAGGCATGATTATTCAATTGTAGTGTTTTGAGCTGAATCGCTATGCGGTAAGTAGGTGTGGCAGTCGCTTGAAAATAGCATATTAACTCCTCACTTTTATTAATATTATAATGACGCATTAAACTCAATCGGGTATTGCCCTCGCTAAGGGCCAAATGTTCATTACAGTTGGGCGTGAAACGTACGTTGGCCGAAAAACCCCGCCCACTATTACTAGAATCTGTATTAACCATTATGACAGCTTGATTGCTATTTATCATAACAGTGGGTGGTGAAGCGGTCGCATTGCCACAAAATGATGCCACTTGTTGCTCTTTTATAACTGAGCTACCCTTATAAAACGATATCGAATCATAGACACAATTTGTACTAAATTCCATATCTAGATATTTAAAATCTATGAAAATAGCCTGATGTGGGGGCGCCGTAACGTACCAAATACAATTTATATTATCGGCATATGAACCGGATATTTCACCCTTCGGTGAATGTAGCTCAAAGGGTTCTGTAAAATTACCGCCACAAGCCCACAATTGATATTGAAGTTCGAAATATCTATCCATAGGTGATATATAATTAATGCGTAATTTTTTATACCCTGCCACCTCAAAATCTGGACAAAAACGATTGATTAACTGTTCAACATTATTATCATCAGTTTTGAATGCCTCGAAATATGAATGGGCACACGTTTGAGCAGACCAACCTGCTAATCCCTTTTTCTTTACATTGATAACCAATTGCATTTGGGTATCGGTGTATATTTCATAGCTGCAATTCAATAATCTTCTTTTTGAGCCCTGCCAACCTGGACTGGCCAGTGTTTGTAATTCCTTTGTTGCATTGAGTACGATATTACATGTGTTCGATACACTGAATGTAAAACCATCTCCAGTTATATTTGAATTTGTTCGAAATATGATACGCATTTTAGGAGAATGTACAATAACGTCTGAAGGCAATTGGCGACCGCAAAATGTCTTTTCCACTTGCCATAAACCTTTTTTATAGCTTTGAACCTGCAACTGATCGTTAGTACAATTCGGTGAGGATTCTATGAAAAATCGTCCTTGGAAATGCAAAACTAAGGATAAACCTTTGGTTGTCTGATAATCCCAGCTTAATTCTATATTATTCTTATAGTTTTCAGAATTAATTTGAATTATGGGTGAAGGTCTTAGACCAACATATACAGAATTCGCACCAACTGTTCGACTAGCTTGTAATAAAAATTCTGTACGTCCTTGACGATATTTCGAAGAATGGTATAATATCTTGGACTGTGGCTTTTGTAATCGTGTTGTATTAACAGTCGTCATACCGCGACAGAGACGTGCCACCTCAATAGCTCCATCAAAAATTACCAAAAATTCCTTATCGCACCTATCATTCAGATTGATAGATCCAAACAATTCATATCCATTACTATTAAGCAAAGACCATACACATTCTAATTGGCCATAATCATCATCATCTGCTAATACATTTGGTGGTGGAAAACTTAAAGTTGTAAAATCCTCCATTGTAATTTGTCCACCACATTTGTGTCGTCTATATGATGCCCGAAAACGTTTCAATTGTGTCACGCTATTCTGTAATAATCGTATATAACCAGATGTTGTCACCATCGAAATGTCACTGTTTGTCATATTGACAGTCATCAACTTGGATGAAAAGGGCCGGATATCATCTCTAATAACTACAGCAGGAGATCCGCCTTTTGTTTGAAATAGATATTCCTCGATTTTAAATGTAATTGTCTCATCTGGCTGCCCAACAAACTTAATCGTGCAAAAATAGTCATTCAAATTATTTAAAGTCTCTATAGAGATTGTTCCGGATGCCCCATCATTTATATCTGGCGGACAAAGTGATGGCTGCATGGAGCTAAATTGGGCACGAATTGATTTTGTGGCTAAGTTCAATTTATATGCTAATATCATGACCACCATCATGTTATCTGAGGACTCAATGACACTGCTGCCATTATAATTTCTTAAATTGAAATCGGTTATTTTGGATATAAGATGATCGTCGTTATAGAATGCGAATACCGGTTGGGATCGTGTACGTGATTGCAATATATGCAATTGGAATGGTGAACTGAAATAAAATTTTTAATAGATGATCTAGTATATACGAATTTCTATTACTCACCCGTAAATTGCTTGACTTTTATTATCTTCCTGTATATCGCCTAGATTTAAAAATTCTAAACGCACACGCTGTCCTTTGGGCACTGTAATACGCCATTGGCAAGTCCTGTACAAGGACATTGATTGGAAGAACGGTGTATTTATTGTTCCAGAAGGTGCGTTTACACGACGATGGCAATTATCGAATGTATGTTCATACATCATCTTAAATCCGCGATAATTATTTACACTTTTTACACTATTAAAGCGAATGGCCACCTCATTTATATTGATGGTTAAGACAAGTGGAGTTGTTGTATTTCCATAGAGTATATAAAGAATATTATTCGTATTCAGATCAATTATCTCAATTGAATCGCCTTTAACCGGATCATCTTTTTCAAATGGTAAATGCAAATCTGTAATGTTCAGATTTAATGTCATTTGGCTTGGCATCTTCAGGCTGTATGTACAGATAGCTGGTTTCGGATATCCTCCAAGTGCCGGATAGTTTTCGGAGCTTATGAAACCTGAGGAGCTGATATAAACACCACCGCATTTACTTAGAGACACATTTAAAAGGAATCCTCTATGGGGTTCAGCCAGATTGGACAGATAATGGACAAGCAACATATTATTGGTGGTACGTATTGTCTGGGGACGTAAACAACTCTTAAATAGACGTTCAGACATTTGTGTAGAACCATCGTAAACTTCCACAAATTCCTCATCACACTGATGCGTATTCAAATCGAAGCGATCTATAAAAGAGGCAGCAATCGTTTCTCCAGGAGGACTAATTACCAACCATGTACATTCAGAGTATGGATGGGGATAGTATGGATACCCGGGAGTGCTAATATTATAACTATTAGCCAATTCCGTTAACACAATTTCCTGGTTACATTCATTAAATTCACGATATGTAAGACTCCAGCTATTATATGATGGATTCAATATGACATTACTGGAAACGTACTTAATAAACGCATGTGGTCCACTAGTTCGAAATTTTCTCGTATTAAAGCCCGCTTGATTACAGAATTTTCCATTGATTAGACTTGGGGCATTATTGTCCAAGCCATCGTAGATGAGTCCATATGAACGACAAGTGTCATTGGGCGCAATACGCCGCGCATATTCTATAGTTATATCAATCTTTTTTCCCGGACGTACATCTATATGCCATTCACAGTTAAAATTTATGTGTGAATCAGTAATTGTACCAACTAGATCAGTCATATTTGAACCACAACTCGTAAAACCACGGGCGCTAAAACCTTTGCCACTTATCGTAGCATCACTCACAAACTTGATCCGTAAATGTGGTTTACCATAAATGCGTCGAAACGGTTCACGTTCCGTATAATTGCAAAGTCGTACCTCGTCATTCCAATCGATCAAATTGCTTGAACTTTGTACCTGCAAATAATCGGCTAAACATCCATTCAGCGGCTCCAGAGCGACTTTAAATATTTCAACAACGGCAGACTCCGTTCGTTCCAAAGGTGTTAAAATCCATTCGCAATTCATGTTCTCCTTATAGCCGTACGGATATCCTGGTGAAATTAACATTTGGATAGCTTTACTACCCAAAGTATAGACATTGTGACATTCATCGTTAATCATTGTACGATTCGTTGTCACTTCGTCAATATTAACCGCATGCCATATAAGTCGAAATGCATCAAAATCCGTATTAGAGGTCTTTAAATAAAGGACATTACTGCCAGATGTAAATTCAAATGGATGATTATTTATAGTGACAGACAATGCGGTTGTATCGTAGCCATCATAAAGCTAAATAATAATATTAAATTAATTAAATCAGTTTCTATAATAGATATGAGATATACTATATAATTATTTACCATTAGACCAGAATTATATTCAATAAACTGCAACTTAATGGACATCTGACGTTTTACCACTATGCGCCAGGTATAGGGTTCTGTATCGCCAATTACTGCTAATTTGGGTGGCGATTTGATGGTACCATTCGTTTGATCAATTAGCTCATTATTGTGCACTAAGTATAGATATTAAATATATATCGAAAATAAACATATATGTACACATATGTATTCACTAACCATATGTCCAGCGTAGAGAAAATCCTTTTGCTGTATTTTCTGGTAAACTGCGAAATTTAATCCAAACTGATGAATTCGAATAAAGTGGACTTTGTGGTAAATTGTTGTCACAATAGATACCAAGAATCGGTCCATGAATTTCAGAACGTATTTCAAGAAAATCCTCATTACAATCGTCGGAATTAACAATATCAATTGTTTCAATATTTAACTCAATGGAATTGCCATCCTGTACATCTATTGACCAAACACATTCCACATTCGAGGGATAGCTATTTGGAAAATTTGGTGATGCTAGAGTTCCTCGAACTGATGTGATATTACCACCGCAGGTATTATCAATATTAGTATATTGTCCTTCAAAATTAATACCTTTTGCCAATATGGCCACAGTGCTGGCTCGTATAATCAAATTAACTGGATGACTATCACAAAAAGTGTAAAGCAACACCTGATCGTCATCGTTCAATATGGTTAGAGCATCGGTGCAATTATTACCATTTGGACATTTTGGACATTCTAATTTTGTAATTATTAGATTGACTTTACTACCATCCGGTACGGACATTGACCATCTACAATTCTCATCGATTCGTGATCTTATATAACCTTCTTCAGTTGATAAAGTACCACCACATTGCCTCTCATAGCGTAGGGCAAATCTACCGAAATTATTCGCCTGAACCTTATATCGTACACGCATTTTATTACCATGGACCATACGAATCAATAATCTTTCATCTCCGCAAGCTCGTTCAAGAAAATGTTCACTATCATCCGTATCGAGTTTGCTTAGCTCAAGAAAAGCGGTTGAACAATTTGGCGAATCGGTTAAATTGAAATATACAAATTTTAGGCTAATACCATAACTATTTGGTACCTACAATTAAATAATATATTAAAATTATTTACTATTTACAATTACATATACATATCTATATGTAAGTATTAATAGTTTTTACCTGCAATTGCCATATGCATTCTATATCCGTTGTAGAAGGACTTATAGGAGCGCCATCATCTTGATCATGATACCGAGGACTGGTAATTAGGCCACTGCTACTGCTACTAAAGCCACCACAAGCTGCCGGCTCCAGGGCATAGGTGGCTTTAAAGTATTTACGAGCTCTGGTTTTACTGCTTCGAAAACTCACAATTAACTCATTACCGGGCGATGTAAGTACCTGAGTGGTCGAATCTGCCTGACAACTACGTAGTATAACAGATGAGGATGATATATTATTGACACCGCCACCGGCCGTTGGAACAGCTACTATTAATGCATCTTCGCTACAGTCCTGTTGAGGCGTTTCAATGTGCAACTCCTGGATTATTAATCGAACTCTATTACCCTCTGGTGCGCTGATAAGCCAATTGCAATCCAAATCCACACTATACGGAGCATTTGGTGACTCAAAACGTCCGCCATAACTTGGCAATTTTTCACCACAACCCACACGTTTATATTCAGCATGAAAGCCCCGACCCTGTTCATTGTAATCACTTGTAAAGGTTACAATTAAACGATTACCATCGCTTGTAATTGGTGTCTCTTGCTCAATTCCGCAAAGTCGTCGTTCGCTAAGAACTTCCTCGTTCTTCATATCTTTAATCATCACAAAATCATATAGACAACTTGTACCATATGTATCTTTCAGCATTAGATGGGAGAAGGCCAATTGTAGATGATTATTACCATTACCGGCTTTTATATCCCATTTGCAATTCATATTGGGTGGATATTCATTGGGAAAATTCGGAGTCTCAATGGCACCAAACAATTGATCCAATTCAACTTGACAGTCGATATTATAGTCGAGTACGAATTGAATACCCTCAGGTTCATCATTGCTTACATCGTAGAGTACTAGAACTCGATTGGTTGTGGATCGTAAAGTTATGGATGGTTGTGATAGGGTGCAGTTAAATATTAATGGACGACTTAAGGTGGTGGGACCATCGTAAATTCTTAACAGTCCATTGCATAACATTTGGGAGGGGCTCTGCAATTGCATTTGTATCCGAGAACCCTGGGCCACCATAATTTGCCAGTCACAAGCCACTGCACCGTTAGTATTTTCAATTGAATGGGGTGAGTGTATGGCGCCTACTGGTGATTTAAGTACTCCACCGCAACCTGATTCCATCATTTGCCAACTAATATAGAATCCCTTTGCCACTACGGTTGTATCCGAATAAAATTTAATGTATAATGCATTACCAATTGATGGGATACGAGATGGAATGATATTGCCACAATACCGTCCTATTTGCGGCGACAGGATCATATCGCCATTTCTGAAAACAGATTGAATGGCAAGCATTAAATGAGAAGAAAATTTTTAAAGAATGTTTAGCATGAGTACCTAATTTCCAGATAGTCTCCATTACACCTTTCATCTATATAGTTTTCTAGAGTAAAATTGTGTACAACAAGCTCGATACGATGGCCTAAAGGTGCTCGAATTATCCATATACATTCTTCGGCTACACTATAAGGCTTTGGCCAATTTGGTGATTTGATTATACCATAATTTTGAGTGGATATTCCTCCACATACTTAATATAAAATGGAAATTTTGATGTTTTGATTTTAAAAGTTATTGAAATATCATATAATATGTATAATTCAACGTATAATCCTTTACCTTGCGGAACTTCTTCAATTTCCATTCGAAAAAATGATGGTATTCGATATGACTTTAAAATTACAGTCAATATACTTGCATCAAAATTATCATCTATTGATGTCAATGTGCTATATATTTTTAGAAAAATAAATATATTAATTGATTTTGTATGCGAATTGCAAATTCAAACTAACTTATCATCTTCCCCATCAAAGTTTTTGCTACAAAAAAAAAAAAAAACGATATTTGTATTATTCTATAAAAAATGTGTATCTGATATCTGAACACTTTTACCTGGTTAATAGATATCCATCTTTATTGGTGCTATTGTCAAATATCATGAGAGTTGCGTTTCTAGAACTAGCTACATACAAATGTTTTCTTCCTGGCACTTCAATAATCCATTTGCAGAAGAATTCAGTTATAAAGTTAAAATATTCGTCTAAAGGTTCCAACAAAACGCCACCACAACTGATATGTATGAATTTATATTTAATAGATAAACCGCGACCAATTTGATCCGTCTTAGTAGTATGAAAGATTATTCGTGCCTCATTCAATTTGGTAATAATTATTTCATTATTCATTGTTTTATTAAAACGTCGTTTTTCATCCCGTGATAAATAGATCTGTTCGCAACAATAATTACAATTAATTGGTTAATATTAATCGCAGATTTAAATCACTTACTTCCAGATAGTTATCGGAGATCTCGGTATTTGTAAGACTGAACGATAAATCGGTTATATTTAACTCCACAGCATGTTCCAGCGGTGCCCGTATAAGGAATGTACAGGTTAAGCCACCAAAATAGGAATTGGGATAATTTGGTGTTGTGATAACACCATTTGTCAATTCTTTATACTCAATATTGCAGACTGTAAAATATGATGCATATATGCGTAAGTATGTTGAATCAAATTTAAAAATAAACTTTACTTTTTATATACATATCTTGGAAAAAAAAAAGTATTCTATAATTTGGATCAGATCCTTATAACGCATAGATAAATTACGTTTTTGCGCCCATAAAGTATACATATATGTATATTCTTGATTTCGTTATTTAAACATTTTTTCACTGTGGACAGATAATTATTTTTAGTTTTTAATCCACCGAATCGTAGAATTAGTTGAGATCGAAAAACTAATTCAGAAATCTTTCATCGAAATAACTTTATATTAAATTAATTTTGGATTAGACTATCGTAGACAAATCTAAATCTATTGCTAGCTATATACCATATTAGAAAGTTTTAGGAAGATCTGATCATTTTATAATGGATCAATTTAAGAAAGTTTCTTTTAGAAATTTAAACTGTGTTTAGCTTACCTCGAGTATATTTAAGCTCAAAGCTTTTCTTTAATTTCAAACCCTGTAATTGATATTCGTATCGAATTAGAATCTCATGACCCGTTGATGTTAATGGTTCTAGTTCGCTTTCAGTTGGTTCTCCACAGAAACGTTTAAGTAGCGGTTCAGATTCTGTCCGACCATCGAATATTTCAATTTTTTGAAGTTGACAATCAATTGAGCTTATTAAATCGACAATTAAAAATTTTAATTCAATCTGTGTGCCAGCTGGTTGCTCAATTAAATAGAGACAAATTTCCGCATTCATGTATCCATTAATGTGTCCAGTTGGCTCTGTGTATAGGCCACCACAACCAGGTTCTCCTGGTACAATTTCATAGTGGAGTTGAAATGAGCTATCCGCTGATTGTGTATCCGTATGAAAATCCAATTGCAATTCATTTGATGAGCTATGCAGAGGTGATGGTTTAGCCGATTCACAGGCAACAAAAAGCTGACGATCTGCCTCATTTATAATTAGTGAATCTTGACTACAATTGCCATTGGTATTGGTACCCAAGGTAATGTCATAAAAACGTAGAACTAGCCGACTTCCAAATGGAGCAGTTATTAGCCAACGACAATCTAGACTAGGTCGAGCTTTGCCCGGATAACCAGGTGAACGTATTATTCCAGTTTGATTTATCATTGTGGCTGTTATATTACTACCACAAATCATTGGCTGTGACGTCCATGTGAAATTAAATCCATGCCCTTCGGTTTGATTGTCCGAACGAAACCAGAAAAATAATTGCTCATGCGTGGATATGATGGTACCATTTCCTTGGGGTAATGAGGAACCACAGAATGTACCTATCAGTCTGGAGGCTAGTGAACTGCCATCATGGATTTGCAGGAAATCTGCACTACAATCTGTAGAATTTTGTAAATCGAATCGGCCAAAGGTTATATTTAGAATTAAACCTGGCGTAGTGCGTAGGATGAATGGGCAACGTTCATCCGGCTGGTAGGTGATCTCATTGTTTAAAGGAGGAAACCGTAATTGACCTGATGTACCTCGAATGGCAAGACCGCAATAGAATCTCAAACTTGAACATCTTTTATCCGTATAACGTGCTGGACATCTGCATTCAAAGTCATTATTGGATAGCAGACGGCAAGTGCCACGATTCTGGCAAGGATTCGGATGACAGGCATCTGCCTCCTCGCACAGGGCACCATTATAGCCCGGTTGACATATACAGCTAGTGCCTTGGCCACCATTAAGAACACATGTGCCATTATTTTGGCACAAGTGTCCATCGCAGGGCTTGCGGTCTGAATCCTCATTGCAACCATCCGGTCCATAGCCATGACCATAGTAACCTGGCTTACAACTACAGATCACTGTTTCAGAGATTAGTTCACATGTGGCTCGGGGATGGCAAATTTGTTCTCCATCGCATGAATTTGATTCGGCTGAATTGCAAGAACGTCCATCACCGGTCCAGCCAGGCGGACAACGACCACAACGATAGGAGCCTTCGGTATTAATGCATGGCACTCGAGGCTGTAATGAACATCCACCATTTTCCTCTCCACCTTCAACAGTACACTCATCAATATCACGACAGTATTTGCCATCACCTGTGTAGCCCGGTGGACAAGCCGCACACCGATATGATCCAGGCAAATTGATACATTCTCTATGGCAAGGATTTATATCAGGTTGACATTCATCTACATCTCTGGTGCATGGACTAGCATTGGCAGCTGTTGCATTTGTATTAGCCCAAGTCCAACCCTGATCACAAATGCAAACATAGCCTTCAGTATTCATAGTCGAATGAATGCATGTTCCATGATCTCCGCACAGCTCTTTCGACTGTTCGGCGAGACAAACATTGTGACGCAAACGGCAGTGAGTTCCCGTAAATCCACTCCGGCATACGCATCTAAAAATCGATGATTGAAAACAGGAAGAAAATAACTAAAAGAAATGCAATTGAGTCTCACCGGTAACTTCCTGGCGTATTAATGCACTGAGCATTATTCTGACATGCAGCTATATCGGTGCCGGCTAAATCGAAGCATTCGTTAATATCATCCTCACAAGTGGGCCCCTGATAAGCGTTTATTTAGTTTAAATATTAACGAGTACATAGTCAAATATCGTATAGTAGATATTTGAAGGGGGGTTTTTTTTTTATTTAGATTCTACAATTATAAATCTATTTATTATAAGTATAAAAACAAATATGTATGCATTCTAAATGCTTGGTTATTAATCCTCTGTTTGAGTTCTTTAAAAAATTTAGTTTTTCATGATAAGAAATACGCCCCTCCCTACCACCTTAAATTTTTTTGAGCGTTTAAGAGAGAGACGCCCACCTTCAAAATTACTCACTTGCCATCCAGCTGCACAATCGCATTGGAATGCCTTATAAGCATCATAGCAGATTCCACCATTCTGACATGGATTCGATTTACACTCATCTTTAACAAGATTTTTTTGTATGGCTATCAAGGAGCTATCGATACGCATAATACGTTGCAAATGTTTTCGTAAAATTCTTTGACTGGGACCTCTGCGTGCTGTATCATTTCGAAATTTCTTTATTTGACTTTTAAGTCGTCGCATTTCGCGCTGGGTTAATGAAAATTTTTCCTTTATTGTATCCAGGGATAAGGGTTCACGACTTTCAGCTGCCCTCTCATCTGCAATTGCACGCTGACGACGTTGAAGTATATCCATTAAATTAATATCATTCACTAGCACTTTGGCCGCATAGCCCATTAGGCGAACTGTTATATTCCGATCCGGGGCTGTTTCAAATACAAAATTTCCATCCTGTTGCCCAATAAGCTGGGCTCGATTTTCAAAATTTTCTTTCGCTCCATTCACTTGGTGAATGTCACAGGAAATTATCGCGAATAGCAATAATCCTACAGTATATGGAAAAAAATTGGGCGGATTAAACATATTCACACTATTTCATTTTTCACAAAAGCACAATATTTGTTTTTTTTTTTTTCTGCCGCACTTTATGGGTAGCCCTAGGATTAGATACTAAAACCAGAGCTGCTCAGTACTTGTATTTTATATCCCATACGGTTTAAAAAAAGGGGCGTATTCAATGAACCGCGATTTCGTGTTAGTTCTGCCTCTGTTATCATTGATTTTGATAATTGTCTGCAAATTGTATTAAATAATAAATGTTAACATTACAGAGACGATTTCCCTTTATACCTAACAAAAATTAATTAAAAGAGACAAAAAGGATTGTTAAGAAAAAAAAAGTAATTTTCCACATTCCCCACAGGGGAATTGAACTCACGCTTAATTTATTGTAAAAATTTGATTCAACTGCTGTGCCAAGAGTCGGAATCTTGTATATTAAACAAAGTGACTATTTGTCTATGTAATGAAGAGAAATCTAGTTAGAGAATATTACATTGATTACAATTTATTTTGTAATTCTGGAATATTTTATTGTTAATCTTTAAATCCGTGTTTTAGCTTACAAAATGAGTTGACAAATGTTTATGTTACAATGTAGCTAATGTATGTCAACATTTTTGCCGGCAACTAGGCAGGGCGAGTTTTCAGTGGTTCTATGGTGTAATGGTTAGCACTCTGGACTTTGAATCCAGCGATCCGAGTTCAAATCTCGGTAGAACCTGTTGGATAGGAATTATCCTCACCAGTCTTGTAATATTTTTTTTTTTCTACTTTACAATTTTACAGTCTATGCACATACATATGTAAAGGTGTATGTGTATGTGTTATTTGCCTTATCACTGTGTCGCAAACAATTTCTAACGGATAATCTAAAAATGTAAATGAACTCTAATCCCTTAATAAACAATAACCTTGAAAATAATTTGCACAAACAGGTTAAATATACACAAATACATATGTACGTACATACATATTTATTTATGCTTATGTATGTATGTGTACTCCATTTATCTTTATCTGCAAGAACGCGGGAGCTATGACAACAATAGTGAAAGTAAATTAAATCAATTTTATGTATTACGACTATAATGAAGCCCTAGCCAAACTCATATACATACATATGTATATACATATGTACATACATCGTATGTGCATAATGTACGGGAGCGGATTTATATGCCAATTTAGTCTGTAAATTTAAAGCTTTAACTAAGAAACAAAATTTCAATGGTTATTATATTTATTATTAAAATAAAGTAAATAATAAAAAATATAATCCGAAATGTATTAAATTGTTCATAAAATAATTCAATGTACCTAAGTATGTATATGTATGTATGTATATGTATGTATGTATACATCTCTATTGCATGTACAATTTTATAATATGTATACATACATGTTAAGTCTTCACTAATCCACTACTGTATTAACTAGTCTAGTTAGTTATGAAACCGAATAACAAATATCAGCTGGTGCACTATGTGCGAGCCTCCCAACTATCTATGTATTATATGGTAGCGAACCGTATTTGTATGTACGTATGTATATATGTACATATGTATTTATGGTGGGCCTGTCCATGTCGTTCCATTGACATTATTCAGTTGCCCGCTAGACATCGTCGTCAAAAGCAAAAAGCATCGCATCGGATCCGACATCTATAAAAAGACAAAGTTATTTGAAAAAAAAAGCACACACACACAAAAAGACTATACAAAAATTCAGTAATATTATGTCAATTTTCTCGAAAATTTTGCTGTTGCGAGGTGGAGGTGGGTAAAGAACTTATAAATTGCTTCTTTATTATGAAATGATTTCAATTGTTTGTTATTAATTAGTTGGATCCTTGGGTAATCGTCCATATAGTATTGCTGCCCAGAACCAACTACGTGAATTACTGAACAATCAATTGGCTAGCATCAAGGAGGCGGGCACATTTAAGGCTGAACGTATTATAACTTCAGCTCAAAGCACAGAGATCACTGTACAGGGTAGCGATAGAAAGATTCTTAACTTTTGTGCCAATAATTATTTGGGATTGGCTGTGAGTTGGATTTCATACTAGAATCTATTTATATATTAAATTACATATGCATATTCAATTTTAAAATCTTAGAATAATGCTGAAATTGTGGAGCATAGTCAGCAATTGTTGTCCCAATATGGAGCCGGTTTAAGTTCCGTTCGCTTCATATGTGGAACTCAGGATATACACAAGCAATTGGAGAAGAAGATAGCTCAATTCCATGGAAGAGAAGATACAATTCTTTATGCTTCATGTTTTGATGCCAATGCTGGTTTGTTCGAAGCAATTTTAACTCCTGAAGATGCCGTCTTTTCGGATGAATTGAACCATGCCTCGATTATTGATGGAATTCGACTTTGTAGAGCTAAGAAGCAACGCTACAAGCATCGTGATCTCAGTGATTTGGAGCAAAAACTGAAGGATGCCAGCGAGTCTAGGTTAAAGCTAATAGCTACCGATGGTGTTTTCTCTATGGATGGTAATATAGCACCATTAGCCCGGATTGTCGAATTAGCCAAAAAATATAATGCGTTGGTTTTTGTCGATGAATGTCATGCAACGGGTTTCTTTGGAGCTACTGGACGTGGTACCGAAGAGTACGCTCAGGTTATGGGACAAGTGGATATTATTAATTCAACTCTTGGCAAAGCACTAGGAGGCGCCTCAGGTGGTTATACCACAGGTCCAACTGAGCTTATCACATTCTTGCGTCAAAAGTCACGACCCTATCTGTTCTCCAATACATTGCCACCGGCCGTAGTTGCCGTTGGTCTTAAGGTTATGGATATGCTACTCAGCTCAAGTGAACTAACGCAACGAGTCCAGAGTAATACGCAGCGTTTCCGCCGAGCCATGACTAAGGCTGGTTTTACCATAGCCGGTGAAAATCATCCCATTTGTCCAGTAATGCTCGGTGATGCACGATTAGCCTCCAAATTTGCCGATGAAATGTTAAGTACGTCATCGCTTTGGATAACAAATTATATTAATATATAACATAGCTATTAATGTCCAATTTCTTATTCTGTAATTATAGCACGAGGCATTTATGTTATTGGATTCAGCTATCCGGTGGTTCCTCAGGGTAAGGCACGGATTCGCGTTCAGATTTCGGCCGCCCACACAGAGGCGGACATTGATCGGGCTATTGAAGCCTTTATTGAAGTTGGACGCTCCTTGAAAGTAATCCAATAGTTACCGATAACATCTACAAGAAAATTATTTGCATTTATTAATTAAATAAACAATAAAATATGTTTCATTATTCTATTAAATCAATCCTTACCAAATGAACCATTGTTCTATATTTGATTGAGATCATGCCCTGGAATAAGGGACTACGTGCCAGATCGAGGGATTGGATATCCATATTGGTAATGTAATTTGATTGTCGGAGGAATCAAACACAATTCACTTGATATTGTTGTGTCTATGGTGTTGTATTTTATTTGGTTTACAAGCTTAACTTAAATTAAAAATAATGAAACTTTTCGCTAACAATAATTAAAATAATAATAATAAACTGTTACAGTTGCAATTGAACTTAAGATTAGATTGCACTTGATTAATTCTCAAATGAAATGACTGCTGGCCACCCTTCTTTCAGTTGGCCGATAAATGCATCCGCCAAAAAGGGCAAAATACGAAATAGAAAAGGATCGAAAAACAAGCGATAACAAATAAAACAATTTGAACAGGTTAATAATGGTACTTATATACCACACACTTGAATTGAGTTTCGTGTTAACACCAAGCTACATAATATTATATTCAAATAATCTCTGGATTTTTGGTTCACAATACTAACATACATATTTGCTTAATGAGAATTTGTTTCAAAAACCACAAATTATTTGATATATGTACATATGTATGAATAAATTCTAAAATTTACTCAATTCGTTTATGTGCGAGGCAAGTGTTAAGAACATACAAAAAAAACAAAGAAAAATAAACTAAAAAAAATTAAAAAAAAAAACTTTTATAAAGCATGAAATGTGAGAAGATTGGACTAAAAACGGTTTCATTTTTGATTAAACATATTGCAATTGATGTGACTATGAAAATACTTTGGTTAGTTTTGAATCAAATGAGTGATTTGCGGTTGTTAGTCAATTCGATTCTATACGATTCGATTTATTTGTTAACCAGTCCCCGGGCTTTGGGATAGGCCGAGGCTGGCTTTTTGCTAGGCACACGACCAGTGGGTGGACGGCGATTTGAGTCCGCACTGGGCAGACCACGGCTGGACTTGATATTGCGTACACCGCTACAACCAACACCACCGATACCACCTACACCACCACTACCAGGAGTTGTAGATGCAGGTATAATGCCGTTTCCTTGCCCAGCCGGAGATCCTCCATTGCTACTACCGTTAATGATATTCTCAAGACGATTGCGGAGCGAATTGGTATGAGAATCCACAATATCGATATCATCACTGCCAGTTTGCATGGCCTGGGCCAAAACGGCTTGCAATGAAGCCGATACTTTGGGTGTGCGATACTCTTGGGTGGTACGACATGGCATTTCCAGTTCATAGCTGACAATATTCTCACTCTTGAAACGCAGAGAACTGGGAGAATTGGATTTTGCCTCCTGTAAGGCATATTCAGAGGTGGGACGCCTACGTTGGGGATGCGAGACAGGACGTTTGCTGCCAAGTTTACCATCTGGAGTAAGGGACATGGGCAACGGCAACGATGAAAATTTCCATTCTTCTTGCTCTTCATCATATTTGGCCTGGGTGTAAAGCCTTTGCTTCACCTCAATGGGCACAAAGTTATCAATGATGAGCAGCTGCCGTTTTAGCTCCTTGACCAGTTCATTTTGGGCCATCTCCAACTCGCGGAGATCCTGATTATGATCGTGCTTGCAATCATTGAGTTCCTGCTGCAAAGCCAAATATTTTGCATAACATTTGGACAATTTACGCTTCTTTAACTCCACTTCCTGCTCCAAGGAGATATTACGTTCACGTATTTCCAAAGTGGTCTCCTCTTGCAGTTCTAATTGCTGTTGGATTTCAATCTCACGTTTTTTACGCTCGGCTATCTCAACCAGCTTCTTTTCCAACTCAATTTGACGTTCGCTATAAGTGTCAAGGAGATTTTTCCCACCCCTGACCAATTGACCTTCCAGTTCAGCCAACTTAGCTGCCAATTTGGCATTTTCCACGCGCTCCTTTTCAAGCTCCTCATTCGATTTGGCCACCTCGGCTTCATTCTCTTTATCTGACTCTGAGTCGGCCGATTCCTCTTCCTCCACCTCGGGCTCTGTGGTTGTTAATGTCAGTTGTTCCTTAGGTTTAGGCTTCTTGACACGCGGCTTCTTATTGGCTGCCTGTTTTTCATTTCTCTGTTGTTGCTGAGGTGCTATTAAACGCTTCAGACGTTCAATTTCCTCTTGATACTCCTTAAGCTTGGCGTCCTGCGGATCTTCATTCTTGATGGGCTGATTCTGAATAGATTTGGCTCTCGAGGCATATCGCAGAGTTGTCAATGTCTCATTATAATTATAATTTGAGGGTCCAATGTTGGCAATCATAATTGTCTTCGAATTACCACCTAAAGAGTCCTGCAATAGTCGGGTCAACTTCGAGTCCCGGTAAGGAACATGCGGGGAACTCTCAGCCAAGGCGGATATTACATTGCCAAGAGAAGAGAGAGCCAAATTGATTTTACTCGCTTCCTTTAGACGTTCGGCGGAAGCTCCTGTCTTTGATTGACGTTCACTACCTGCCAAATCGATGAGATTCAGTTTTCCCACTTTTATGGTATTCGTCTCCGTATCACACATTTCGATTTTGATCATAAAAATGGCGTGAGAACTAAAAAGAATAAAAGAATTAAAATGAAATCCATTTATGGTAAAGAAAACGTATACTCACCGTGAACTATGTTCGTTCATGTTTGTGAAACCAACAGTCCGATTTTTGTTACCCAGTTGCATCACTCGACTCATATCTTCGACACTCTTGCAGTTAATGGCATGCAAATTGGGTACGTAGACACCAGAGCCCCGTTCACGTACTTCCAATTGCTTGGAATGCTTGGGCTTAAGCAAATCCCTTAGCTCTTCCATGTAGATTTCCAAATAGGAAACGTCCACAAGAAATTGAAAATTCTCAGTGCGATTAATGTGTAGCCAGATTTGTTCAAACGTTCTTGGAATAATGCCAATCAGTTCGTCATTGCCCCGAGCTCCTTCCATGGTAAATGTTTTGCCAGTACCCGTTTGCCCGTAAGCAAAGATGCAGCCATTGAAACCATCTAGCACGGAACTGACCAAAGGAAATACCACCTCGTGATAGAGAGTGGTCTGTGATGCGCTGGCATCGTAGGCGGCATCATAGGTGAAGACCTTACGTTGCTCCTTATTGACATCAACCAGATTTTGTAGTTCCACAACACCACGATTCGGATAGACGGAGACCACCTCTGGTGAGCCTTCGGAACGCTCACGATTGCTCATGGGACGACATCGGACAACCACTTGAACACACTCATTGGGCGTCTGCTGCTGGCCATTGGCCGTTCCAGGGCGTTTACTCTTGGCACTCATCGCAATGTATGACTAACTTCTACTCAGGCAGCCTCTGGCTTGGCCTCGGCAGTAGCTAAGACAACGACAAGTAGTACAAACGGAACAACAAAAACAAATTGCCAAATAAAATCAATAATTTTATTTCATTGACGCAATCGATGGTCGAAATTTGGTCAACTTGAAGTTAACATGTAGCCAATTACAATTACTATATAATTAAATATGTTGTTGGCTTTTTGCACTGAAGTAATTACCTGAGTTTTCAAATTTAAGCCAAATTACTTCACCTTGAAGTTCGTTTTTTTTTGTTTTTGCTGTATTTCAGCTGCGGCTGCTACTGTTACTCACTGGTTGGCTTATCGACGGTCATAATGTTATCGATAGCGCAAGTCTGTTCTGTAGCCCTGGGTTAATTAACCCATGGATGCAAATGCAGCAATTTCAAAATCCATAAAAAACGTTATTTTTTTTTAAATAGCATCCAGTAATAAAAACTTCTTTTAATAACAATTTATTCTTAAGGTCGACACGCAGAGACTTGCTTTGGCGTTTTAAAAGACACGCCGAGACTTGCTTAGGCGTAACAAACCGTTGGGTAAATCCGTTTAGGCATGAACAGCTTCCCTAAAACCAAATATCCATGGTTCGAAGCTTTTACTTTGCACATGGTGGAAGTTTTACCCCACTCGCCCCCATCGATTACCACTTGTTTCGCAACAAGCACAGGTTCCATTCATTTGAAACCGTAGAATGGGTCGATTTATGAATTGGGAATAAAGATTTTGACGGGAGATTCAATCAATGCTAGAAAGATAGGATAGTGCTTTCTAATGATGGACAATACTTTAAGAAGTGATTGTAAGCCTTATATTTAAACAAAAAATAGCGGGAATTAATTCAAAGTCCTATACAAGAAACAAAAGTTCTTTTGATCCACCATGTAATGTCCTCATTATGATTGCTTCGATGACTTGGACTTATGGGAAGATCTGACATCTCCACGTTTTCGCTTATTGAGTGGATTCCGCGGATCATAAGCATCATACCAATCATCGCCTTTTTTATTTGCATCCTTGGCCAGGACAGGAGCTGATGCACCATTAAAGTTTAAACTATGGGCCAGCCAATCATCTCCAACTATTTCCTTTTCAACTTCGCTATCATCTAGAGTTTGCTTAGAATTGTCCACAGGAGCGTTATCCGTTGGAGTTTTTTGCTTTAGAATATCCAACTTTGTACGAAACTTAGATAGTAATTTCAGAGTAAATTCCTCCCTAAAAAATATAAATCAGTTATTTGCATTAGTATTAATATTTTTTGATGCTTCTTTCATTACCTTGAGGTATCTTTCGTTGGTGAAATTTTTGTTTTTTTTGTATACAGCTCTTTTGATTTCAGAAAATCTTCAATGTAATGGTTCTCGCCAGCTCCCTTGATATCAGGTTTGTTGGTTTTCTTATCATTGGAATTATTTGAAAGGAGTTTATCTTTTGTGATTTTATCCAATTGATATTGTTTCTTGAGAGTAGCGATTTCCTCTCGTATTTTGTTTCTAAAATGATGAGCAAATGAAATACGAAAAGATTTGCATATAGTTAATCTTACTTTTCTGTTGAGATCTTGAGCTTTTGTTCTTGCTCCCTTGTCATTAGTTGATCCTTATCATAGTCCAAATCTTCATCATCGCTAATTACAGTTTTGGGTGATGACTTTGTTGTGGATTTCGCCAGTTTCTTCTTGATTAAGTCTGAGGTGGAGCGTGCTTCTATTTTTGGTTCGTCATGTTGCTCTTCGACGTTGTCATCTGAAAGCTGGTCTTGGCTTTCCTGCTGTTCCGTTTTCGGTATTCGGAGGGGTTCTTTACTGAGCTTTGGATCATCTGTGGCATCATGCAGAGATTTGGCCTTACCGGCATTCTGCTTTACATACACATTTGTTTCCTGTTCATCGTCCTCGGCCTCTTCGCCAAAAGACAGCAACCCAAAGTTTCTATAGCGAAAAGTTAAAATTTGATTCTAAATTTAAAGTCAGCTTTATAAGTTTACCACTCACTTGACACCTTGGCGTTGCTTTTTGCTCTTCTTGGGCTTCTCATCAGCTTTTTTTAGCGATCGTGGCACAATGTCGTCAAAGGGATTGCTAAGCACCTCAGTTGCTATGATACGATGGGCATGCATTGGTCGTTCCTGATGATCTACAATGCCTTCCTCTAGCTTGAGCATGTTATAAATAGTATCGCCCGTTACCTTGCCAAACAATGTATTCTTGTTTTGTAACTCTGGGGTGGCATCAAATGTGAAAAAGAATTGCGAGGCATTGTCATCCTTTCCAGAATTAGCCATGCCCAGCAGACCACGGCGCGTGTATCGCAATCGTGAGTGGAATTCATCCTTAAATGGATGTCCATAGATGGACTCGCCGCCAGTGCCATCACCATTTGGATCACCACCCTGAACAATGAATCCCTTGACCAACCGATGGAAATATGTGTTATTATAGTAACCCTCTAGACACAGCTGGACAAAGTTCCGACATGCTTTGGGACATTCCCGAGCCCATAGCTCGATATCAATGTCCCCTACTGTTGTTTTAAGCAGGACCTTGCCCGATGTGAGTGGCTCCTGTATATATATATTGCTCATCTTCTTTACTATGTCCTGTTTACCGTTCCGTCGTTATTTATTTTTATTTACTACTTTAAACAAAATAATTAGAAGTGTTGGCTATCATATACGAGTCTGCAGTGTTGGAAAGCTTAAATGGCAATATCGATAAGAATCCGATAACGATTTCTAAACAAACAAATGTTGTCGACTGTCAACGTTTGGAAATCCGTTACTTGGCAACGGTTATTTGTTTTCGTTTTGCTTATTGACAATTTAAGAAATTTATATTATGAATTTTAACGACGATCCTTTAGCAGAACTTTTAAGCGACAATAGTTTGGATAATGATAACTTTTTCGAAACACCATCAGGTACTGGAGCTAACATAAAAAAGCCACCGCCTGTCAACAAAACTAGCAAAGTTGTTGATCTGTTTGGCATACAGGAGGAAACAGAAGCAGATGTCCAGAGTCCAGTAGACAGCTCCAACAAATCCAAGCCTATTACCCACAGTACACCACGCATTGTGAAACAGAAACCATCACTTTCTCTGGATGATGATGCTGCTGTGGCCGATGACGACGATCTGGGTTTTGATCCCAAACGTCCAAAGAGCGGTGGAGCCAGGCGAAATCTTTTTGACGACTTACTGCCAGCTGCTGAGCCAAAGAGAAATATATTCGATGACATATTAACCAGACCGGCAACGGCCAAACCTTCCATGTCCCGCCAGTCAACGGATACGACTACAGAGAACTCGCAAGCCCGACCAAAGACCTCCACGGGTAGACGTAGTTCTGCTCAATCAGCTATTGTTAATGCGGATCCCCTGGGTTTATTTGGAAAAGAGGGGACGACTAATGCCAATGCAAATGTATCGGGCATGTCAACGCCCGTGTCAAAAAAGCGTGGAGCTACATCCACAACAGCCGATTGGTTAGGTTTGGAGGCAGGGCCTAGTCAAATAGAAGAACGACCGCCTACTCCACGCTCACCACAACCGACCAAGGAATCTGTTGTTAATTCCAATATAGCTCCCGCCTCCAAAATGCCAGACTCCGAGGAGGAAGGTAGAGTAGCCATCATTGGTGCAACTGGCGGCAACTCAGCAACGCAGAACATTCTTCTTCTTAACAGCCTTAATTTGGAGAGCAGCCATAAATTCGAGGCTTTGCAGCAACAGGAATCCCAATTGCTAATAGCTGCTCAAATGAAGAGCCAAGAGCGCGCTTTATTGGAAATGCAACGACGTCAAGAAAATCAGGATCGCAAATTTCAATCTCTTATCCAACAGCAATTGCAGCGGCAGCAGCAAATGGAAGAGCACATCAAAGTGCAGCAGCAGCGGATTAATATGCATATCCAATTGATGATGTCCCAGCCCGCCCATCTACGTGAATTGGAAACAGTTGAAAAGGAGGAGGAGTTGCCTAAGCCCAAGGAAAATGAGGAAAAACAAGCAACAAAACAGGAGAAGAACAAAGAGCAAGACCAATTACTCCAACTGGAAACAGATGTCAAGCGAAATATGTTGGAAAAACTACGGTTGGAAGAACTAGTGGCCAACATGAAGGTGAACTACGAACAGGAAATTGAGATGATTGAAGGCTCTTACAAGTAAGTCATAAATGTTTTTCTTTACTTTCATAATCAGTCGAATTTTTTTTGCTTTAAGAAAACAATTAAAGGTCCTGGAGGATCACCTAACGGCTGTAGAGGAACGTCTTAAAGCAGAGAATGGAGAGCTACGAGAATATTATCTTGAAAAGTTGGATAAACTCAAAATTGACTACACTGAGCAAATAACCACTTTGAAGCAAGATCATGAGGATGAAGTGCGCAAACTTCGCAATTCCCATGAAATGGATATAGAGAGTATCCGCCAGACTAAGTCATTGGAACTTGCAGCGGTGCAGGATCATGGCAATTATATGGAGACATTAAGAATGGCTTCAAATAATCTTCAAGAATTAAGCAACGGCCTTACAAGTGGACAAGAAAGGGAGCGCCAATTGGAAGTCAGGGAAAGACGTCTAGAAGATCAAGAGCGTCGTCTCAAGATAGATGAAGAGAGTGCAGATCAAGAGAAGCGTCGTCTGATGGAGTTAGTGAGCACATTGGAGCTGCAGTTAGGTCGTCTATCTAAGGAATCTGCCGAAGAAAACTGGCAGCTTAGGCAACGCATGTCCAGTTTAGAGGCGGAGAAGAAAGCCTTTGAGAATGAGAAAGCCTTTCACCGCGAGCAAATGGAACGCGATGAAAAACGCATCGAGGAGCTAAAAACTATGCAATTGACCGAAATGGAGCGTCTGCATCACGATCTTCAGCAAGAACGCTTACGCCTAGCCGTCGATCGACAACAGTTAGAAATGAGGCAACAACTTAATGAGGAAAACGGTCAACTTGATCAAGGACGTTTGGAATTGGAGGCCCAGCTAAAAGTGGCCCGTGATGCCATTCGTCGGGCAGATGAAGAGCGCGAACGTTGTCACAAATTGCAACGTGAAGTGGAGCAACGCAAGCGTCTCCTCTTGGACAAAGAGAATGCTCTGAATGTAAGAGAGGATGAGCTGGCTCAATCCTCTAGTGCATATCGTATGGCCAATGGCCGCTGTCAAATGGCCGAGCATAAGGCCCGGGAGACCGAACAATTGTTACAAGCCAAACTTCAATTGCTAGGAAAACGTGCCCATGAACTGAGTGAAAAAGAAGCTCAACTGTCACAGGAGCGTATGCTTCTAACTCAGGATCGCATTTCTCTTCACAATTTAAAGCAACAGATCGCTCAGAGCAGGTGTGCCCTCTGTAAAATGGGTGCGGAAAGTGCTGAATTAGCTCTTCGGATGGATCGAAAGGCAAAGCATCTGCCTCAACACCTCTCTCAACATAGCGATGCAGCGGACTTTCTACTTAAAATGACCAATGGCAGTCCAGGTCATGCAGCAGGATTAACCCAAACCGATATTGTTGAACGTATGCTCGATGAAAATATTGAAGCCTCTTACCGTAGAATGTATAATGTGCCGCCAGGAGGGTCACCGGAAGTGGATTATGACGGACTAACTAGCGGTCTCGATGACGATTCCAAAAAAATGGCAATGGATAATGGAAAGACGTTGGATCTTGAGAATATGCTATAAAACAATTATAACAAATAATAAAAAAATCAAATACTATTTGATCTAGTATCCAATTCTTTTTCTGTTTTCTGTACTATTAGAAAAATGTAAATCAATTGTGCACAAATTCAAAATTGAATTTACCGATTTGTGATCAACTTTTCGCGCTTTCGGTAGGGGAGATTTAAAAAGCCTATCGATAATTCTGCATCGATTAGTCGGCTCATTTTGTAGCTCGAGTTTTTATATTTTTGTTATTATTCCTGTGTGACGAGGCAATAAAACACATACACCCTTTTTTTTTTTGGTTTTTTTTGTTATTTAACAAGTATGTAAATAGAAGTGTTGCTAGTACAAGCTACTAAAGTCTATGTTCAACTAAGTGCAACTTTGATCAGTATTTGCCCGTAACCTTTTACTGACTTGTGGGACTTTACGTGTATGAGTATACATTTTATGTGTGTGTGTGTGTTGTATGTGCATGTGTGTTGCAATTGTGTTTCTGCTTTCGTGTGAGTGTAGTCGGAGTTTAGTGGAGTGTGGGAGGAAACATTTTAGTAACATAACGAAATCTACAATACAACATTTGAAATATTTGAAGAGGCGTCATCGCCAGAGAGGAATATTAGGAGGAGCAGAAAAAATTGACTACCTAAGGAAAAGCGAAACCATTAACAGAAATGTAAGTTGGCTTAAAAGCAAAAAAATCGTCGAACAAGAAGAAGAGACGCGTAGCCTTAAAAATGTATGCATATTAATGACAATCGCCATTATCATTGCGTCTTCCCACTTCAGATGTCTGCCTATCTCTGTGTGTAAGAGTAAATAATCAAGTGTTTGTGTGTGTGATGCGAAAAAGAGGAAGGAAAGAAACTATCAAAAAGAATTTAATCATTATCATTGATGACTTTCGGTTTGCATTAGTGTAGGGTATTCAACCGTCTCTTTCTAAAAAGTTCATTGCAAAATTGATTTTCAATTTTGTGTTGATTGTTGTTTATTGAATTTCGCGCATAAATTTTCAATTAATTGACTTCAGCCTCTACCAAAATACATATGTACATATCAAGTAATGTCTTGCTATGCCGGTTTCATATGTTTCCAATCTTTTCCCGTTCCCAATAGAGCTCCATCTTTCGCGCTCTCTATCTCCCACTGTCTCACTCGCTCTCTTACTCTTTTTACATTTTATCTGTATATTTGTGTGTGTGTAGGCACGATGCAAGCATCTGTGTTTTAGCATATGTATTTGTTTGGGCATTCATGCTGAACAGCTGTTTCCTATCATCTATCTAACAATAAGAAAAAAAACAACGCCAGTGGGCCAAGCTAACAATTTATCTGTGTTTGGTGTAATACTCTTTAAAACTTGCCTACCGAATGTTCCCATACGAGACTATCCATGTGGCACTTTATCAGATAGAGTATTCACATATTCGCATATTGAAAAGACACAAAATATATTTCTTAAACTGTTTCATTACCTGTGAAAATGCGAATCAATTTAACAATATTCAGGTATAAGGTCGGTTGTTTTGTATTATTTACATAAATTGAAAATCTTGGTATAGGGTATCTTAAATATCAACAATCCTTAACTTTATGAATTTCAATGAATATCGTGTTATCTTAAGATTTTGTTTGGAGTTTCGCAATAATTATCCACAGCTGTTTCCAGTTTTTATAGTACAATTGGAACCGGAAAATGGACCGATAGAAGAAGAATACGTACATACATATGTATGTACATATGTATGTATGTATATTTCATTATTTTCTTGTCTGTATGTTTTCCAATGGAAATCCATTTATTCTGACCAGAAATTTGCCTTATCAAGTTGTGTTCATTGGAACAACTGGTACAGCATGAAACTACAATTCTATTTATTTATTTTTATTATTGCTATTATTATTATTTTTTGTATAATATGAAAACCGTAAAAATATCGTTATCATTATATTATTATCGATTTTATTGTGATTTACAAAAAAGTTTTGGATGATTCATTTTTTTTTGGTTCGAAAGTTGCTTTTCTTTTTCCCCATTGACTGTTTCTGATTCGTACCTTCCATTTTCCCTTTCTCTTTCTGCAGCCTTTGTTCTTTCTTGGTTATTATAAGGATAAAACGTTTCAAATTTTATCTTACTTATTTACTTAAAATTCACCTTTTTCAAATTACCTTACCTCGCATTTTTTTTTTGTTTTGATACATGCATACATACGTTTACAATACGTAATCGCTTTTATCGTCCGATTTTTGTTATCACTTATGGCCAAATATGGCAGATAAGAGTATATAGCGCAGGCACACATTTGTATGTTTTATGTGTAAAAATATACACGGCTTTGTTTCGAGATAGTCGGTAAAGGCAATAACAAAAGTATAAAGAAACAAAAATTTCGATTTAATATTTTTCTGTAATTAAACATTTTTTCGACTTTTGCAGAAGACGACGACGACGATAATCTGTTGGACTCTCTGCATTGGCTAGAATGTCAAACCAGGCCGATATTGACTATGATAAACAATTCCAAGATGATTTGGCCAAGGCAACGGCATTGAGTTTAGAGCAACAGGCATTGGATGATTATAGGCGGCACAAGAAATATGGTTCTACCTATGGATATGGCCAGCGTGGTCATATTACCCAACGTAGGCATTCAGAGATCCATCAGCAATCGGTAGCAGCTGTAACAACGGAAGCAAGACCTTTCAGCAATGTGGAAAGATCTCGCACTCCGCCACCAGCTCAGACACTAGAAAGTGATTTGATTAGCTTTGCTAGTCCAACAAGCAAACATCCGGAAGGTGGAGATACGCCGTATGGTAAACTTATCGAGGATTTACAGCGTCTGCAGACAATAAATCCGCAAACAGCTCTAGTCCCCCTTGGTCCAGGACAGCCACCTGTATCACATTATGGATTCGCTCCGCCGCACCCTCAGCACCAGCACCAGCAGCAGACACAGCAAATGTTGCCCCCAGCTATGCCCTATGGTGGAGCAGTTGGTGGTGGTGGTGGCATGCAATTGGTTCCCTATCAACCTCAACAACAACAGCAGCAGCGTCCATTGAATAACGAGGAGTTACAACGGCTTTATAGCCTGCCCAGCCATAATCAATTAGGTGTGGTTCAGCCTGTGGTTCAGCCCACTGCCTACCTTTATTATGCTGGCTCTGTGCCGATAGTTCCAGGCTCGGCTGCTTTTATGCCGCCGCAGTATGTAAGCCATGGATTTGCTTATGGTCAGCATTCTCCATCAGTGGCACCACCTGCTTCGATTGCATCCACGCATATGGATTTTTCGAGGCCAACACCACATACATCAACGGCAAATAACGGCCTACCCCATCAGCCTAAGACGCCAGAGGTAAATGGAGTAGCCCTACAACCACGCCGTGTAGCGTCCTCTACCAGTAGCAGCCAGATGCCCACATCGACAGCAGGAATATTACGTACAGGAAATGATTTAATTGATCTTAATCAAGAGGACTAGTAAGTAAATAATGTTAATAATCGATTTCAATTAGTCTAAAAACAATTTTCGTATTCTATTTTAGTTCTCGTGTCAGCGTATTGGAAGCTTTCGATCCATTACTGAATGAAAATACCGGTAAGTTTTTGGTTATTATTTGAAAAAATTCAGATATAACTATAATGTAAGCTATGGGAAATCAATTTTTGAGAACTTTAACTTAAATAACCTATAGTATAGAGTTTGGGACAAAGAAAAAGTAGTATATGTAAAAAAAAAAAAAAAATAATATCGGTTTTTATTGCATGATAAGAATAATTAATAACATGAGGATTTCATTTTGTAAATTACATTTCGACATATGTATTTAAAACTTTCCATTTACTGGTTCGTTCTCCTATTGAATGATATCCAACATATTCATTTCATAATTACAGAAAAATCGAAATTAATACATAAAAATAAAAATTGGTATGAAACAAAAAAAAAACGAGAAACCGAAATACCATATAGTGGCATCCAATTAGTAGTCTGATTTCGCTGTGATCCTCTTCCTTCCCAACTCGTTTCTATAGTCACAAATTAAATTTGTTTTTGTTTCTCTATATTGCAGTGTCGCAAAAATAAATCACAGATAATATTTCCAATTTAAACAAATAAAAAACAAAACTTTAAAAAAATCTATAATAATTATAATAAAAAAAAAGAAACAAATACTATACACCACAACAAGAACAACAACAAGAAACACGTCGCCATCTAACCGAGTTTTGGTCTCTGGATAACCCATCCCAAAAGAAAATTTTTAAAATAATCACGTTATAGAAGAAGCACCAACCTCTAGACCCACCTACTACTACTACTACTACTACTACACTATTACTACTATTACTGCTACTTTACTATTCCAACTTACACACATATGCATACACATTCAAAAAACTATTTATCACAATATCCACATACATAGATATATATGCATATATGTGTCTATATATCAAACAAAGTAATGGTCGAAATTTGTGCCTTACCGGTATTACGGAACAAAATAGAGAGAGAGAGAGATAGAGCGAGAGATATAGAGCGAGAGATATAGAGACAAAGAGAATTATTGTAAAACTTTATAATGAGCAAAAAAAGAAACAAATACAATTTTAGATAGTTTTCCAAAATTAAATTTTTTTTAAAATAACAAATTGAACCAAGATTGGTAATAAATACACTTAAACTGCTTTAACCTGCAATTGTGATTGGCAATTATTTACATTTATTTATATACACATACATAAATATCTTTATAAATACATACATATGTTTAATTCTAAAGTTTATAAAATATACACATATATATGAGTTCAATAATAAACCATTACTTTTAACAATTAATGTCTATTGTTGTTTTATTAATTATTCAACTCTTCATTAAGCATATGTATGTGTTTATCCAGAACAATTATCCCGTATCATCCCGTGACAATTGTCTATTAATCATAACAAAATAATCCAATATCATTATTGTTTATAGATAATATTCATTATCTTGTATCCATCTTTTAGTAGTGTCATCCTTTTGGGGTTTCAAAAATTCATTATTAAAATATCAAAAACAATATATACATACATACGTAAAACTATATGTATATAGTTTAGACTTTGAGATATATTGTCACTATATACATATGTATATATATTTATATTTTCATTATTGGCCCCAACATATACATATATTCATTTTGTTAAATATTTTTCCATTAATTCCAAACTCGATTCAATTTACATTAAGACTCAATACACAATCGTCTTGTTGTTGTTGTTGTTGTTGTTGTTATTATTATTATTATTTTTTTTGTTTAGGCGAAATTAGTTAAATTTATTAAAACGAGTAGACAAATTCTCACGATCGGTCAGCTATAACAATTTGGCCCCTACATCTTTATATCGTTTTTAAATATGCGTTTTTCAGATATTATATAGCAATGTCGTACAACTGCGTCGCTAATAAGTATATGATCATATTTTTATACCAAAACCAGATCTGTTTGAAATGAGCAAACTTTTTAATCAAACTAATTTTTATATGTACATATATATTTATAGTATATGATTATTATATGTGAGCAATTACATGCATCAATTCCGCAACTGTTTCAATTGGTTTATCAGAGATCTTGAGTTTTAATTCATTTAGTTATAAATTGTGTTCTATGGGATGTGGTTGTGAAATGTTATATTTATA
This sequence comes from Drosophila sturtevanti, assembly GCA_018150375.1. Lineage (NCBI taxonomy): Eukaryota > Metazoa > Arthropoda > Insecta > Diptera > Drosophilidae > Drosophila > Drosophila sturtevanti. The sequence continues at coordinate 6,037,583 of JAECWJ010000688.1, read as the reverse complement.
TGAATATATGTATATATATATATATATATTTTCAAGGTTGAATTGACAAATTTCGTTTCCTTTTTTGATCACTTTAATATATGTATGTACATATAAATATATATATATATATATACAACATATATACATATGTATACGCATATGAGTGTATGTAGTTTACTTTAAATGGCATTGATTTTGTTTTGATTGTCCTTATTCACGAGATGACCATCAAAGGTCATAGACCGGGCAGACGACGATGTCTGACAATTGGCTATTAGAGAGATGCGAGTGGGATTTGTTAGCATAGATTTGTGAAATGTTCTCTGTTTTAATATGTATGTACTCGCGACGAGCAGAGTTTTTATTTTTGGATTGCCTCTAAATACGTATATTTATGTCTCTCGCTCTCCCCCTTTCTGATGGATGTTTGCTTTGCATGCGATCACTCGATTGTATTTTGTATGTAGATGGGGTCCCGCCATCATCATAATTGTGTAATCTCGCCATATTAACCATGCATTCACTACTTGCAGGAAATGACAGCGCCTCCGATTGCACATCCTACTATGCTGAATACGATCCCTTCGATTTTCTATATAGTGGCGATGCGTATACCCAATATTCGGATCCCATGTATGAGGCAGTCAACAGGTGGGACAAGAGTGCAGCAACGGCGGCGGCATCAGTCAGTCCAAATGTTAGTTTAATTGGCTGGCGGCAAGATTATTTAAGTGGTGTGGGTGACCGAGAACCTGAAATTGAGAATGAATCGGAAGCTGGAGTAGCAGTATCACCTCCTCCCCCCTTGCCGCCACGCAATCAACAGCTATATGAATCTGCCCCACCCACTGGATCTAAACCGTCATTATTTACGGATACAGCAGTTGGAACATCAGCTTTAACGGATAGTTATACATCTAGCATACCGGCTCATGTGGTCCTCGATCGTCGGAAAACCTGTAAGCGGCTCTATGAAATGATTAATGACCAGCCATCCAATGATCAAGAGCTCCTGGAATTCTATCATATGGTGCGACAATTGCGATCCCGATATCCGCACGATGATGCACCTACAAATGCAGGCCATATAGTGGCTGCCGAATTCAATTATCATTATATGATGGATACTAGCATCAAGATCATTGTACATCCGTCGCTAAATACTTTGCAGCAGCATGCTTTGGCCAATTCAGCGGCCGGAGAGCAAGTGAAGGGCTATGGCACTCCCGTTACCTTTACCTGTGACAGTAAGTCCAAAAGCAAATATTATCGGTTGATTGAGTCTTCAACAGAATGTTTCATTTCCAGTTGATTCGGTTGTGGCTCAAGTGATAGCTCAGGCCCTGGCATCGCTGGAGGGGCAAGTGAAAGGCACTGTTACCGATTATGTGGTCAAACCCATCGGTCTACTCGAGTGGCTGGCTCCAACCTCAAAGCTAAGCCAACTGGAATGCGTGCACAATAGTTTTCAACTTGAGAAAGATGTCCATTTGGGGTTATGTCTGAGCAGTGCTTCCAATATGCAGGCTATAGCCAGAACAGAGCGAGACGACGAGCATGATTCTGATCTATTGCCCGAGCAATTGTTGCCCAATGAAGTTGTTCCTATTGTGACCTACGATAACATGATGATACTAATTGAAACGCTTGAAATGGAGATCGATAAGCTGGAGTCAGTGGCCGATAATGGTTCGACACCTGGACGGAGTGTGGTTAGCTGTTCCGGAGTCGTTCAAGCGGTCAAGGCCATTTGTGCATTACTTGGCTCTATTGATACTTTAGAAATTGCCAGCTGTATAGCGGATCTAAAGAAGACCTGCGAAGAGGCCCAGACAACAAAGTATGCCTCCTTGTCAGGAGCCAGTAATCCCGAAATAGTTAGTGATTATGGGGACTATGCTCAGGTCACGTTGCGACCGCGCTCACTTCTCGAACAGATCAAACTAAAGTGCAATCGGCTGCGCGATGCAGTCCAAGAGCTCGTAGAGCTCTATGCAAATGTTTTTCGTGTTGCCTTTTCGGTTAAGACGCAGGACTATGCTACAACTCCCATTCCTATCTCTTGCGTTTCGAAACCCATTGTGGTTAGTATTAATTGCTTGCATCGACCACCACCCCATTGGAAGTACGAAGACTATTCACTCTGCGTTCAATTGGTCTATGGAACCCGTTTGCTATCCAAACCCCATGTACTAAACTGTTCCAATGATATGAGTGGTGGCCTATTTGCTCGTTTGAATTTTAGTGCCTGGTTATCTTTTGATCAGCACCAAATATGCACATTGCCGCGAGAGGCTCGCATTACGTTTGTACTCTATGGAAAACAGGCAGCCAGTGAGAATGAGGCATCCACTACTAATGCGGATACAAATGGTGAACGTAGGCAGGTGACAACAGAATTGGGTTGGTGTTCCATTCAATTGTTTGATTTTAAACGGACCATGATATGTGGTCCCTACTTGTTATCGGTGTGGCCACCCACTACAGATAAAATGCTGGGACCGGCACCGGCTCGTGGCTGCCATCCACATCCCGACTTTTGTCCAGTTTTAAGCATTGAAGTGCCCCACTATGGTGGACATATCCAGTTTCCAGAACATCAGGAGGCTCCTAAGCCGGCGCCACAGTAAGTAGTTAATAACATCTTTCTCGCATAGATCTTAAAATCGTTTCTTTCTTTTCTTTTTATTTTTTTTTTTGCTTTTAGCTATGATTTTGCCTCGCTGGATGCTAATTTGCAGGAGGAACTATTGGATACCGCTGAATTGGGCTATACGGGGGCTACGGAACGACGTGAAGTATTTTGGGAGAAGCGTTTATATTTGCAAAATTATCCAAATGCCTTGCCCAAGGTTCTTCATGCTGCCCATAGTTGGGACTATGCCAATCTAATCGATTTGCATGCCCTTCTTCATTCCTGGGCACCTTTGTCACCGTTGCAGGCTTTAGAATTACTATTGCCGCGCTATCCCGATGCCAAAGTACGGGAAAAGGCTGTGGAATGGATATCACAAATGCCAAATGATCAATTGGTCGATTTTCTGCCTCAGTTAGTGCAATCTCTAAAACATGATACATATGAGGGTTCGGCATTGGCCCGCTTCCTTTTAGCCAAATGCCTCGAATCACCGCGTTTTGCCCATCACATGTATTGGTTACTTGTACATAGTCTGCCCGATGATCCACTCAATTCCATTGGCACTGCCATGGTGGATCAAGAATATGATGAGAGCCAAATAACCCAAGCTCGCTACTACCGTCGTAATAAAATGATGTTGCGCGCCTTGATGGCCATCTGTGGTGAAAAGATGCTGCAGCGTTTTATGTACCAGCATCGCATGTGTCAGAAATTGACCAAGGTGGCGGAATCTGTGAAGGACGCCAAAGAGTCCATGCGCCAAAAGAGTTTGGCTGCCGGAATGGATGAAGTACATCAGGATTTAATAGAGCAGCCCACTTGTTTACCCCTGGGACCCGAGCTAGAAGTCACGGGCATTCAAGTTCGCAATTGTAGTTACTTTAACTCAAATACGTTGCCTCTTAAAATAACATTTGTGGGTCCTGATGCAGAACCTCTGCCAGCCATATTTAAGGTAATTAAATTGGATATTAAATCTAAGATGAAGCTCTAATATGGTTTCTTTTTTGGTTTTACGTTTTGCAGTGTGGTGATGATTTGCAGCAAGATCAGTTGACCATTCAATTGATTCGTATTATGAATAAAATGTGGTTAGCGGAACGTTTGGATCTCAAAATGGTCACTTTCAATTGTGTGCCCACTGGTTATAAGAGTGGCATGATTGAGCTTGTCTCCGAGGCAGAGACATTGCGTAAAATACAAGTAGAATGCGGATTAACTGGATCGTTCAAGGACCGTCCCATTGCCGAATGGTTGGGTAAACAGAATCCAAGTCCCTTAGAATATCAGAGTGCGGTACGAAATTTTACATTGTCCTGTGCCGGATACAGTGTGGCCACCTACGTCTTGGGTATCTGTGATCGCCATAATGACAACATTATGCTTAAGACCTCGGGCCATTTATTTCATATTGATTTTGGTAAATTTCTTGGCGATGCTCAAATGTTTGGCAACTTCAAAAGGTAAGTAATCTCTTTTACCTTATAAAATCGATGTCTCTTATATTTTTAAATTTAACCTTTTTTTTATCTTTTTGCAGGGATCGTACACCATTTGTCCTCACATCGGATATGGCGTATGTGATAAATGGTGGCGATAAGCCATCTACAGATTTCCATTATTTCGTTGATCTTTGCTGTCGTGCTTTCAATATAGTACGAAAAAATGCTGATCTATTACTTCATACATTGGCTCATATGGCCACAGCTGGGATGCCTGGTGTTAATTCTAATGCGGTTACCTATGTACGACGTGCACTACTGCCATCGCAATCGAATCCCGAGGCAGCAGCTACATTCGCCAAAATGATACAATCCTCATTAAAAAGTTGGTTCACACAATTCAATTTCTTTTTACACAATTTGGCACAGATGCGTTTCACTGCCGACGAGGGCACCGGAGAGCTGCTCTCTTTTGTTCCCCGCAAATACACGTAAGCTTCGAATTTGTTAAAACAATTTAAACCGATTCCTACGAGTGTTTTTCTTTGTTTATTGGTTTTGCAGCATGCAACAGGATGGCCGCTTGAAAATTGTCAAAGTGGTGAGGTTTCAAAAGCATTATAGCATGGAGAAGTATTATATGTATATACTTCAAGTGACGCGGCATGGCCAACCAGATCCAACACATTTATTCCGATCATATCGTGAATTTACCGAATTCCATCAGAAGCTATGCATGCATTTTCCTCTGGTCAAGCTTAATAGGTGAGTGAATTCTTTTAGTTACATATTAATGTATCCTTGAGCAAAAATTTCCTATACTTAATCACATTGATTTGGACTAAATGTGATAATTTACTGCATAATATCAAAGTCTGTTCGTTAAGTGTAAAGGGAAGGCTCTAGTTAGTGAGTGCATATTCTTGTCTGAATCTCTCTTGTCAGAGGGTATTTTATCAGCCTATAACTTTTCATTGTCTACCATAATTTAATCTATCACGATTCTAATCAAACTCATTAATCTAAAGACTGTTGGATTAGTTATCGTTATTTCAAATTAATTGCTCGTCTTTATCCCACATTGAAACCATTTTTTTTTTACATTTGTTTACTTTCTCTGTTTTATTCTGGAATTTTCGCTATAGTTTTCTTTTATATTTTTATGTATATATGTACATATAACGTTTGATATATGGCAATATTTAGGATAATACCGCTTTCTATCGGTATTTATTAACACAATTAAAATACTGTATTCGCTAAGGAAAAATTACATAACATTATATTACAATTGAAAGTCCTAAGCCTCTGTGTCGTTACGTTTGGATAGTTCCAATTCGATGACTGGAGGAGGAGGAGGCGGTATTGCCTGTGTCATGGAACGATGTTGGCTAACAGCTCGTGTAAAGGTGTCATCATCATCGTCATCATCATCATCGTTATCATCCTCGTCATCAATGTCGTCGCTGTCATCTTGTGAAACTTGTCTACCAAATAATTTGGGCATCCCAGACGATGTATAGTCCATGTCATCGGATTCGCTTGAGCTTGGCACCTCAGCTGACTGATAATATTGCAAATTCTCAGTATCGAAACGGACTTTTCGTTTGGCAGGTTGTGGAGGAACAGTAGGGAAAGACGGCAGCGCCCTAGCTTCATCTTCACTAGAACTAGAGCTGGGTAGCTCATCTGGCTGATAGCATGATAAGGGCGGGGCGTTGCCACCACGCACATTAAGAGTGACTGGCGGCCTTGAGGTACGTGGTGCAGGTAGTGGTGCAGCTCTTCTCGCAGGTTCCGGTGGTTGTGCTATTGCATCATCTATGGGAACTATCTCCAACTCTTCGCAGAGTTCGTCAAAGGTGCTTGTCTCACCATTAGTCACTTCTAGTTCGGCATATAGATCATCTATATTAGTAACATATTTGGCATCTGCTTCTTTCTTGGCCACCACATCGGAGTAATTGGGCAAACTATCCTTGGGGCCTTTGCTGTTTTCCATGTGCATAAGAAACTCATAGTCGGGTAGAAAAGGCGGCATACCAGCCTCATAGGGCGGTGGTTGTGGCTCCGTTGTTCTCACTTCTGTCTCTACTATTGGATCTATTAGTTCTAATTCATGAAATAGATCTACCTGTTGTACTTCAACATGCTCCAGATTTGGATGCTCTGCCCAATTAGGCTCTGGCAGTATTTCAGTAGCTCTAGCTACCACTTCATCTAGGTTTTCAAAGTTTTCCCAATCTTCTTCAATGCTTTTACCAAAACCAGGTGGACTACTGGGAACAGGTAATTGCAGTTGATCAAAATCAAGAATATCCGCTTCGTTTAGCTCATAATTGGAACGTATCCGCTGAAACATGGTGTCATTTGCCTCATTCGATGGTAATTCCAGATCGGTAAATAAATTAGATTCCATTGTCCCAGGGGACGATGGAGTAGTCTCTGCTAAAATTTCCATTACAAACGCTGTGTCATTCTGTTCGTTAACTTGTTCCAGACTGCTGCGTGGAATTTCGGGTTCCACTAGCTCGTCGCCTGTTTGCTGATGTACCACAGCTGTAACAGCTATAGCTTCCCCCACTTGACCATCGTCGGGCGTCATGATTTCTGGTACATCATCAACTGGATCAAATTTCACATACTGCCCACTATCCTTATTTCGCAGTTGATTTTGTTGCTGTTTCGTTGGTGAAGATGAGCCAGACGCTTGTGCGCTAATCAATTCATATTTTTCGGCAAAGTGATCAAAATTTGGTATGCCCAGTTCGAGGGGTGGCTCTACTGTTCTTTGAGCTATTGCAGGAGCAGCTACAGCAGTTAAGGCTGCTGGTATTGCTGTTTCTATTGCTATCGCTGATGTGGGTGGTGTTGGTGGTTGCCTTGTGGGTGGTGCTGGTGGTTGTCGTGTGGGCGGTGGCGGCACATTATAAAAATCAAATTGAGCGCTATTCACTTCTCTGCGTCGTCGACGTTCTGTGGCATGAGGAGCCTCTGATCGATACACGACTGTACTTAGTCCGCTGCCAATTGTTGATTCATCAGGCGAAGATAATCCATGTAGACGTAGATTTGGCACACTGCCTGTAATATATCGATTAACTAAAGGGTGCGGAAAAACGAATTAGAGGAATATGATATGAATATGAAATAGAAAGAGTTCCTTTAAGATGGTAAAATTATTTTTAAATACAATTAATTCGATGAAGTATTTTGATGCTAGGTATTATTAAAATAATTAATTTGCAAATCCATGTGATTTAAATAAATCTTTCTTTATCTGTTCTGTATGATATATGTATGTAAAAATAATTTTAAATAAACGAAAATCCGCCTCCGTCATCATTTTGATACGTTCAGGTATCTGGTTTATGATTAACAAAAAAAAAAAAACAACATTTCGTATGTACATATATGTTCCAATTAACCAATATAACGAATTGATTTGGTCATCTTTTTTTTTTTTAATTTTTGTTTTTTTACCTGCCACTGATGATGGTGATGGCCGTGTGCTTTCAAATTCCTCAATATTCCGTTGACGAAATACACCATGCACTGCATTGTCTGTGCCATTTATCTGTAAATAAAGTGAAGTGAAAATCATTTTTACATTTATATATATATTTTTTCCAATGTTTAAAGAGCATTACAGCACATTTGCACCACAGCTGTGGACTCAGCTGTTTAAAACGCTTGAATGCGTCACAAATGTAATTGCGAGGGTGTAGAATACACAAACACCTGACCACAGACACAAGCCATATACTTAGAGATGAGCTATGAATGTCAGCTAGAATTGAAACTATCGGAAAACCCAATAGTCGTTTAATCTTCATTTAATATTATTATTAATTGCTTATACAAATGATATACATCAATTCTTGATTTCTACACACTACTTTATAAAGACCTTCAATTTAAAAACACATTAGATTGTTTAGCATATCTAAAGAGGTGTGGAATTGATTGGTTAGTAGTTACCTTCTGATATCAATTGATAGCCATAATTGTCTTATCTCATTTACAATTTAAATTTCTCACGCGCACGTCCCAAATTCAGAATCTGTTTTATTTACCACACTCACTCTCTCTCTGTAGCGGTTTTTTCTCTCTCTCTCTCTCCTTCTCTCTGTCTGTTTGGTGTTGCTATTTGTATTGCCTTATCAGGCACATTTGTGTGGTGCTCTTGGTATCTGAGTATCATATTAACCTTTTATTAATTGCAGCAATATTCGCAGTGTTTTATACAATTTCCCGCCCCAGAAAACGTAAAATGTTTAAAAAGCAAAAGAACATTTTGGCTACACACCTGCGATTCATAGGTGGCATAACGTGGCGTTGTCTGCCGTTGCTGCTGCTGTTGGCCACCCGTAGTTCTTCCTGTGGTCTCGCCGCGATCGAAAGTTAAACGACGCCGGAAACCCCAGATTTTAATGCCAAATAATGCGAAAATTAAGCCCATGAGTAACATGATTGAGACGGTCAGGGGGCCCATGATGACAGCATATTGCTGACCTGAATATATAGTCAAAGTGGGAATGAAGGGAAGGTTATCCTTGTTAAATGGTCAAATAACATTGGAGAAGGGTGTAAAGAGGGTATGATTGGGAGTAAGCGACATTTACCTTGGCCCACATTCCTCAATTGAGCCATGGTTTGTTGTTTTGACTGTTTAGGATTTCTGTTTGATATCTTTAAAACTAAATCACTTGGGCTGGCATTTTGCAATTTTTTTTACAGTTGATTTTTATGATTTTTTTGTTGCCAAAAATAAAAAACAAAAAAAAACTGAAAGAAAAAAAATCACAAACAACAGAAAAAAAAATAACTTCACCACGTCGCCGCTTGATCGAACGACGACTTGGCTAGTTGGCTCGACCGCACGCCAGCTCGTTCGTTAACTGATTGAGAGCTGACGACAACACGCTGTCGCTTATCGGGCCCGATATCGTGAGCGGTTCGTACCCGCACCACCCTTTTGAATCACAATTCTTTTACTCTTCTTTCAAGCTCTCCGCTCTTAAGTGGAGTCCAAAACAATGAAATCACTCTGTTTCAGTCAGCAAATTATCAGCTATTAGTGGTGTTACCCATGGGCTTGTACTAGACGACGATTCGCGGTCAACTGATAAGCAATCGCTACATACATACGAATCGGAGTCACATATGTATATATACATACATATATAATATCTATATATATATATATGTATATGTATATAATATATATACATATATAATGTATATGTATATATAATATATATATATTCATATATGTTTATATACGTACATAAATGAAGAATATAATTTCTATTCTACTTTAGCTAATTTTTAATAAAACTAGAATTAACAAAATTATATTATAATATTTTTACTCAATTGAAGACCAGGATGGGGTATCATCTAGTCGTTATGAATTCAATTGATTATTACTCCAATCAATTGCTACTATGATTAACTAACTGAATCTTTATGTTATAAAGTCATAAAAACACATGTTTATAATATAGAAAATTGTCTTTATTAGTCTATTCAAAATTGCTTTATTTTTGAAAAATGCTCTAAGTGCTAAATTATAAAAGACAAATGTTTTAAGACTTCTGACAATTACATTGAAGGCCTTTGGCAAACAATTGTCAAAATAATTGTCTAAAATGTTTACTTGTTGTGTATATTCATTTCTTTTTTCTTTAGAAATTTACACTTCATAAAATGTCCACTATTTCCACTGATTGATTTGAATTTTGTTTTACCTTTTTTAATTATAGCCTTCCAGCTGGCGTGCATGTGGGTCGTTCCAATATCAAATCAGTGGCCGAAAAACGTTTACCTCTAATACAGCGTTTTTTAAAATCACTATTCGATGCATCTGAGGAGATAGCCCATTCTGATTTAGTCTATACATTTTTCCATCCATTGCTGCGAGATCAGCAAGAAGCAAAATTGGAAATGCCAAAGATTAAGGGTAAAACCATAAAATATATTGTTTAATGAGAATATATAAATAAAATGTATCAACCATTTCTCTATTTCTTTTTTTTTACCAGAGGTTAAACGTCAACCGTCTCGCGATAATCCAAATGAAATTGGCCAAATACGTTTATCGCTGCAATATCAACGCGGCGTACTTACTGTGATGGTTTGTTTAATTATGGTTAAATTAGCAATTATTGTTTATTTATGTAAATTAATACTTTTAGATACACCACGCCAAAGGACTACCTATGCTACAGGGTGGTCAGGAGCCGAACACCTATGTCAAATGCTATCTGAAACCGGATCCCAAAAAAGAAACCAAACGCAAAACCAAAGTTGTGCGCAAGACTTGTGTACCCAGTTTTATGGAAACGGTGAGCAATGACCGATTTAAGGAAAAACTCGAATATATTATTCCCCTTATTAATCCTTTCTATTCGCTATCCTCTTTTTTATGTTTTTTTTTATATTTGTATCTATTTAGCTTGAGTATCGCATGCCTTTAAATATTATTCAGGAGCGCCGTCTTCAGGTCACTGTCTGGTCCCATGATACGCTTCAGGAGAATGAACTTCTTGGTGGTTTTGAATTAGATCTGTCTAAACATGATTTGCGTCAGGAACTATGCGATTGGCATCGCCTGGGATCGGTGCCCAGAAACTAAACAATATGATAATCTGGCCTAGATTTATCTATAGGAATATAACAACACATACTTATTATTATATCTTTGTGCCTGTTGTCGTCTCAACGCAATACTACTTACTTATTTCAAAGTGATTGTACATTCCATATATGTAAATTTGTATTTACATATATATGTATATATATGTATATATATATATATATATATATATATATGTATCTATATTATATTTATTACTTACATCTATGTATACTTTCAATTTAAATGACACCCTTACATCTACCACAACTTTCCCGCGCACCTGGTAGAAATTTGTTGTAGCTATTCATATTGTAAATACTTTATACATTTCCTCGTTTCATTCACATGCAATATTATTTGTTTTGCGCACAAAATTTTAAATGCGTTTAGGAGTCTTGGTACTCAAAATTATATAAAATAATAATAACAATTGGCTTTTAAATAAACCATAATTTATAATTTAAACAAACATTTTCGTGACTTTTGCACATCTAATTAACAAATGTCTTCTACTCTTCGTTTAACGAAATTGCGTACTCAGTTTAATACAGTATTAAAACGATGTGTAGATCCTTCATGTAGGTGTCCGAGTGCATTCCCAAAGTTATATTTTCTCTATATACATATACATATACTTAAATCAAATTGAATATGAGTAAAATATATATATGTATATATACATATAAATCTATATGTATATGTATATGATTTCGGCCTAGAAAACAATATATAGGTTGCAATATTTTTCTTTATATTCAAGCGTCAATAGCTCGATATTATTTATATATATGTACTATATCATTATGTTAATTTAAGCCGTACAAATTTTGCAAAACTTTATTCATTCATTTAAAAAAAAAGGCAAAACAAAGTTATTGAGATTTAAATGTTGTAAATCGTATATGTTATCTCATTGAATCAAATGAAATTATTAGCTGGGGTCAAAGTGCTTGGAATTCGTTTTTTAATAAAAATTATTAATTAATGGGGGTAATCAGTTTATTCAACATACAGAAGAACGCACATTGAAAGTATTTGAAAAACTACTTTGCATATTCAAAAACTATATAAGTGATTGCAGCATACATATTTAAATAACAGTTACGGTATTCATTGAAATACTCAACATTTAAGCGACTCTTCCATTCAACTCACTACCTAATCAAATCAATAAACTCTATCAATGAGAACAAAAAAATGCTAATGAGAAGTGTCTTTTACAATTAAAAAATGTACGTTATTTTTAAGGATTCAATGAAATTAAAATGAACAAGATTCTATTTTTATATCAATGAATATTAAATATTTGTGTATATCATTGTCTAATGTGTGTGCGTTTATGTGTGTGTGTGTGTGTCTGTGTATGTTAATCTAAGATTGATATAACATGTTTTACAACATCGATGTCTAATAAGAATTATTTGGCTATCCTTTTTTATCTAACAAATAAAGAACATTGAAAACAATACAAAAAATATAATATTCCTTTTTTTTCCTTTATTAATTTAATTTTTTATTAAATTTTTTATAAGTTTAATCTCCATGTAACTTATTTTTCTGAAAATGGCTAATAAATTACGTTTAGGAATTACATTTTAAAAATTTTTAACCAGTTGCAATTTTGTAGATTTAGATCTGGCAGAAATTATAATTTTACACGGATAACGCTTGTTCTTAGATAGTTTTTTGTTAGTTGCACATTTTATCCACATTTTCATTAAATTGAAACACATTAATGTTCAATTGGAAAATTTTTAGAAAGATTTCTGAAATCCAAAATTAAAAACTACTTTCTTCTCACCTTCCTTAGGTTTAACGTCTTGGTGATTTCGAACTTACTAATTGATTTATGTCAATATACATAATAATATACTATATAAATTATATTTATTGATCTTAGCATGTACTTTATTTTCCAAGTTTTTGAAATTTGATATCTCGAAATATCATATGCCTCTTCTACAATCTTTACAAATGTAAATTCAAAGATGGCTATTAAATGTTATATTTCCATAAAATTGTACAAATTTGTTTTTCAAGTCATTGCTACATAGTTAAAAAGAAATCTGTGTTTATGCCCATCACCTTTATTTCATTGATTTTATTTGATCAAATTCATTTGTAAGAGTCTTTTAGCATGGCAGAAGCATCATCGAATAGCGAAATAATGATCCAACTGAGGCAACAGATGGCTGTGGCTAATGCACAGGAGCAGTTATCGAGAATGACAGGAAAGTGTTTTAAAACTTGTGTTAGTAAACCAGGCAAATCATTAAATACAACTGAACAGCGTTGCATACATCAGTGTATGGGATCGTTTTATGGAGGTATGGAATCTAATGGTACGGGCATATGGCAATCGCTTGCAACGGGAACATGACAAGCTGCATGAACCCGTAATGCTTCAATAAATATATTGACTAAATTTCGCATTAAACTAATGCATCAATAATCTTAATTTACTTTAACTTAATAGATTAGACATTGGTACAGTGCAGTGGCGAAAGATAAGCAACTGATTATACACTGCAATTAGTATTGTTGCAGTTACGCCTCATTTAAAGGGGGCGTTGATCGCTCTTGACGTATACGGGCTTTGTCAAGCTTGATATGTGCAATTAAACTGATCGTTATCGTGTTTGGAATGGTCTCGTTAGCTAACGGATGAACAAGTGCTTGGAGCAATTGAGCCAAAAAATGCAATTTGCCATTAAATTATTGAATGCTTTGGCCAGCTCTTCTAATATAACACTAAGAAGTGTAGTTTCGAGACCACTCTAATCCATTGCCACATTTTTCACAATATGCAAATTTATGCAAGTTTTCCTGCCCTGAACCATTTTTTTATAATAATCTCCAAATTTATTTTTACCTATAATGGATTAATATCCAATATATGTATAATATATAACTTGTTTCTAAATTCTTTTTGTATAATTAATTTACTTTTTGACATTTTATTATTTTTGGATAACTAGAGGGTAGTTTGGGAGTCGACATTATCAAAATTTATTTTTTTCGGTTCTGGCCAAAAAAAAAAAAAAAAAAAATTTTTTTCCCCCAACAGAAAATAAAATGGATTGTTAAAGTAGACATCTAACGTATTCCCTTATCTTTGCCACTATGGCCCAACAGTTAAAACATTTGGCTAGAAGTAACGTACGATTTTTTTCTCTCAACGTGGGGAAAAAGAATTATGAGTTCGATTCCCAAGTTTATGTGTGTATGACTGTCAATTACATAAAAAAATGTAAATTATTTTTTATAATTCTAAATGATGTATATAGGGAAAGGGAGAACACCCCCTCGAATTAGTATTAAATTTTTCTTCAAAAATTGATTACAATGCTAGTTCATAATGAAATCAACTTCCGATTTTTAGTAATAATATTGATTAAATTAAATCTAAGAAGGTGTCATCCTTAAAGTAATGTGTCTATAATATGATAATAATTATGGTAAATAGTTTTTAGTCATTCCTTTTGGTTAGTCATTTCTTTGCCTATCGAAAAAATTTTAACTGCTATCAAGGGGCTAAAGCCAATGATGAAATGGGTACCACTGACCTCTGCAGTTGTTGCAAATAAAATTCAAAAATAAAAATAATAACAAAAAAAAAAAAAAAAAAAAAATAATAATAATAATAATAATAAAAGAAAATTCAAAAGATAAAATGCGAATTCGTGGCCGAACTTATTGGCTCGAATACCAGAGGTAACAAAATCCAACATTGAATTTTTCCTCAGCTAGGTACATTCGAAGCCACACAAGTTACGATAAGAGCCCGAACTAAAATGCCTACATATGATGGAGGTCCGGGTACGCTAAGGTGTCTCTTACACATAAACACACACTCACACCCACACACACACCCACATATACACACACACATAGGGGAAAAACAAAAGCTCTTATGGCCCACTAAAAATAGAGAAGCAGCACACACACACACACACACATACACATATGTATACACAACTGCTGCTGCAACAACAACAATGGGTAAGTGCGCCGGGTTTTGAGTAATCATTGCAAGAATACGATAAGTAGTGCGACAGCACCTTATCTAGTACAACTAATCGGACCAGTCAGGTGTCCAACAACAACAACAACAACAACATTTTGGGGTATGGTACCGTATTGAAAAGTAACGGTGAATATGTGCTTATTAGACAATTACATTATCAAGATGGCATTGCCGTCATCGGCAAGCTAAATTACGAGTATATTATGATAATCAACAACAATTGTTGACAAGCAAGATTATACAGAATAGTTAATGTAAGTAAGTAGAAAACTTTGCCTATTCATAATCTTTAGT
Source organism: Drosophila sturtevanti (assembly GCA_018150375.1). Lineage (NCBI taxonomy): Eukaryota > Metazoa > Arthropoda > Insecta > Diptera > Drosophilidae > Drosophila > Drosophila sturtevanti. Next base: position 6,022,557 of record JAECWJ010000688.1, on the reverse strand, counting down.
ATGTATTTTCATTTCTTTTTCAATACTCTAGAAATGTCTACAATAGTTATTTTATTAAATTATAATATACTTAGTTTAGTATGTATGTTCATTTTACATTAATAAATTTAAATATTTTTAGTATTTCTTGAAATGTTATTTTAGAATGGTTGACCCTTTTTTCGTATTTAAAAATTTCCATTTCATAATTGTTCAAACTTTTATTTTAAAAATTTGCATTGTCCTTTCCTAAATGTTGATACTCCATATACTAATAATTATCACTTGGATTTCCTCTTAGGAGGAAATCCCGGAAGTTTTCCGATAGGAGTGAAAGAGAAAGCATGCATTTCCTGTTGCGGGAATTAAAGAGAGTTTAATTTTGAATTTTATTATCACTTTTTTTATTAAATTGATAGAGATTTTGAGGGAGTATGAATCATATCTATTAGGTACAGGGTATATTCCAAGTCGACAGGAACGACTTGCTTACTTCATTTCTATAAATATTATTTTTACTATATTTTTTACTTATTTTCGGGATTTTTTTGTTATTTTACAATAATTAATATACTAACGGTGTTTACATATGTTTGTATGTATGTATGTACAAATATACAGATATTTATTTACATATTTATGTATTGCACATACCTAAACAGATAAAGTTATCTACATCCTTTAAGTGTGAACAATAGATGCACATGTCGAACATGTAGAATACCATTTCCATATCTTAGATAATGATAAACATGTTTAAATTTAATATCGCCGGGTCAATGCAATTTATTTAAAATAAATTTCCTGTCATAACAATTAACGTTTACAAACTTGTGTTATTTACTTACACAATTTGAAAGAGCTTTCAGTTAATTATAATTGACCATAGATGGATATATAAAGAGGAGTTCTATTGTGTTATGAAGCATTTAACCGAATGAACTTTTAAAATGCAATTGGGTAAGCGAAATTCTAAAATAATAATAGTAGTATACAATATTTTTTTTTGTATATTTCCCCAATTAAATTTCAAATAATTTGTTTATTTTTTAATAGTGAACATTCTGTGGTTTGGTCTGTTGATCACTCCACAGGCATTTGCTTTAAACACCTGTGCAGGAAAATCATTTGGATATAAGCTTACAAATCCAGAGAATCCCCAGTCATATTATTTATGTGTTGGATTTCTGGGATTCCATTTACCTCAGTCTTGTGATGATGGATTTCGTTTTAGTGAAAAGGCACAAAATTGCATAAATGAACATCCGTCGAGTTCGAATACTATCCCAACAAAAAAGGAAACCAAGTTATTGACAACTAATCAAAATATTACCGGGGAAAAACCATTTTTCTTCAATATATTTGGTTATATATGGCCATGGTCAGGACCAACTACCCCCAATATATCGGAGAGCCCACCCACAACTTCTTTAGTGGACACATCAGAAATTTATGATGTTCGTTCTTCTACAGAGGCAAATTCAGGAATATTATCTTCAATTCATTCAGTAGATAGTTCAAGGGAGAATAATAATATACCAAGTTCAGATTCTTCTTCTCCGGTAGTCGAAGATGCGTTCATAAAATTATCACAGGATATTACGGATAGGAATTATCCCTCTAGTGGTGATGGACCTACAAAAGATATTTACAAAGACGATAACATTTCAAGCTCAGAGGAACCATCAATTTCTACTTTGGTCGACCTATTCGACGAATCTTCGACGGAGGAAAGTTTCATAGTTTCAAACGAACCATCACCTCAATCGACAACTGAATCCACCCTAGATTCCTCTATTCCCAACTCCGAAGAACCTTTACCTCTTGACGCTTTTGTTCAGCAATCTCAGGATATTTTTGCATACGAAAATGGTGCCGACTCTGAGGAATCCTCACAGGGTATTTCCACAGAATCTGATCTTTCGATTTCTGAAGATCCACTACTTTCTACTGTGGTCGACCTATTTGACGAATCTTCGACGGAGGAAAATTTCATAGTTTCAAATGAACCATCACCACAATCGACAACTGAATCCACCCTAGATTCCTCTATTCCAAACTCCGAAGAACCTTTACCGCTTGACGCTTTTGTTCAGCAATCTCAGGATATTTTTGCATACGAAAATGGTGCCGACTCTGAGGAACCCTCACAGGGTATTTCCACAGAATCTGATCTTTCGATTTCTGAAGAGCCACTACTTTCTACTGTGGTCGACCTATTTGACGAATCTTCGACGGAGGAAAATTTCATAGTTTCAAATGAACCATCACCACAATCGACAACTGAATCCACCCTAGATTCCTCTATTCCAAACTCCGAAGAACCTTTACCGCTTGACGCTTTTGTTCAGCAATCTCAGGATATTTTTGCATACGAAAATGGTGCCGACTCTGAGGAACGCTCACAGGGTATTTCCACAGAATCTGATCTTTCGATTTCTGAAGAGCCACTACTTTCTACTGTGGTCGACCTATTCGACGAATCTTCGACGGAGGAAAATTTCATAGTTTCAAATGAACCATCACCACAATCGACAACTGAATCCACCCTAGATTCCTCTATTCCCAACTCCGAAGAACCTTTACCGTTTGATGCTTTTGTCCCACTGTCTCAGGATATTTTTGCATACGAAAATGGTGCCGACTCTGAGGAATCCTCACAGGGTATTTCCACAGAATCTGATCTTTCGATTTCTGAAGAGCCATTACTTTCTACAGTAGTCGACCTATTCGATGAATCTTCGACGGAGGAAAATTTCATAGTTTCAAATGAACCATCACCACAATCGACAACTGAATCCACCCTAGATTCCTCTATTACAAACTCCGAAGAACCTTTACCTCTTGACGCTTTTGTTCAGCAATCTCAGGATATTTTTGCATACGAAAATGGTGCCGACTCTGAGGAATCCTCACAGGGTATTTCCACAGAATCTGATCTTTCGATTTCTGAAGAGCCATTACTTTCTACAGTAGTCGACCTATTCGATGAATCTTCGACGGAGGAAAATTTCATAGTTTCAAATGAACCATCACCACAATCGACAACTGAATCCACCCTAGATTCCTCTATTACAAACTCCGAAGAACCTTTACCTCTTGACGCTTTTGTTCAGCAATCTCAGGATATTTTTGCATACGAAAATGGTGCCGACTCTGAGGAATCCTCACAGGGTATTTCCACAGAATCTGATCTTTCGATTTCTGAAGAGCCACTACTTTCTACTGTGGTCGACCTATTTGACGAATCTTCGACGGAGGAAAATTTCATAGTTTCAAACGAACCATCACCACAATCGACAACTGAATCCACCCTAGATTCCTCTATTCCAAACTCCGAAGAACCTTTACCGCTTGACGCTTTTGTTCAGCAATCTCAGGATATTTTTGCATACGAAAATGGTGCCGACTCTGAGGAATCCTCACAGGGTATTTCCACAGAATCTGATCTTTCGATTTCGGAAGAGCCATTACTTTCTACTGTGGTCGACCTATTCGACGAAGCTTCGACAGAAGAAATATCATCTGCGAGTTCAAGTGAACTGGTCACTGAACCTTCGGCAGACAATTCATTGAATGATGAGGATTTAACTAGAACATCTGTTACGGAAGTATCACAGGATATGCTTTCACCAACTTTGGCAGGCAGCAAAATAACATCTGAAGTTCCTGGACTACCTATTGACATTTCCTCACCATTAAATAATCTATTAGAGGACACAACATCTTTACAGGAATCTCAAATCTCTAAAAGGGAGGATTCTTTATCTCCATTGATAAGCAAGTTATCGCCAACTAAGCCAAGCGATTTCACCTCCAAGAAATCATTGGGATTGCACGTTGTTTCAGGAAATGAGAAACTTTCAATTTGCAGTTTCTTGCCAGATGGCACATTTTTACGTGATTTGAGATCCTGCAGTAAATTTTTCGTGTGTGCCGACAGCCGTATACTTGCTGGACACTGTCCACATGACCTTTACTTTGATATTGATAGAAGAGTATGTGACTTCCCTAGTTTAGTTGAATGTAATGTGGATGATAAGGTAATTGCGTATCCTTTGAAAAAAAATGATTCAACAAAAATGAACTCCATTGATAAAAGTGAGGAGAAACTTCTAACTAAAGCATTATCAAATATTTCTGATTCGAAGGAACAATATGCAGTTACCGAAACTAATATTGAGATTTCCACTGAAGAAAATTATAATGTAGAACCGAGTGATTCAAGTTCCGCTCCACCTGCCTTGGAGAATAGTTCAACAGAAGAAAGCATTCCAATTACTGAAGAACCATTGGAGAATGATTCGACAGAAGAAAGTATTCCAATTACTGAAGAACCATTGTTACCTTCTGCACCTTCTGTAGAGGACCCTTCGACAGAAGAAAGTATTCCAAGTACCGCAGCTCCTGTAGTGAAAAGTTCCACGGAAGAAAGTATCTCGATTGCAAGCACTCCCTCATCGAATGATGGATTAGAGCCGGATTGCTCGTCTTTACCAAATGGAGCATTTATACGAGATTCGAAATTGTGTGGGAAATTCTACGTATGCTCCAATGGAGAAGCCATTCCAGAATACTGTCCAGGCGTACTCTTTTTCGATATAAAGAAGAAAGTCTGCAATTATCCTAGTTTAGTTGATTGTACAAATGATAGCGAAAATGTACAACAAGTTCCGGATAATCTAAAAGCAGCGGAGGTGTTGACATTACCAGACTGCAATTCGTTACCAAATGGTGCCTATGTTAGGGACGATCAATCCTGTGGTAAATTTTATATATGTGCTAATAGGATTTCTATAGCTAGACAATGTCCACGTGGTCTTCATTTTGACATAACCAAGGGATATTGCAATGTCCCCAGTCGAGTGGATTGCTCTATTAAGAAATTGGTATATACGAATTCTCTGGCATCGGGAACAAATCTACCCGACTGCAATGGCAAAGAGGATGGCGCAACCACCCGGGACTCTAAGATGTGTAATAAGTACTTTATTTGCCGCAATGGGAAACCAACAATGCATTATTGTACGCCTGGCAATTGGTTTGACATCAATCTTCAAGTCTGCGCCAATAAAGCTTTTGTAGAGTGCAATATTTAAAAATATATACAAATATGTCAAATTTTATGGTTAACTTTAAACAAAAATGTACTAACTTAGCTAATAAGTGGCGTATTAACAATACATATAATTTAGTAAATTTTTACTGATTAATCAATTATTATTTTCTATATGCGTAGATACATCCATATACATATGTATATTAAAAACATACAGATGTGACTCTGTTCCCATTCTCATTAATAATCTTTGTGTCTCTGTCGGATACATTGCAAAGGGGAAGAAAAACTGCAGAAAATGACATTAAGAAAATGGACTTTCCAGTAAACTGCAAATAAATACCCTAAAAAATTAAAAAATTATGTCTATAAAGATGGTATAAATATGTATATATAAAACTAATGCATAAGTAATGCTAATAAATTGGCTTTGATGAAAGAGTATAGAAATGAATTTGTCGAAGCTGAGTAATTCTTCTATATTTGCTAATGAAGTGTATGTTATATTCATTACTCAATAAAAACAAAAAAAAAAAAGAAAAAACGTTTCCCCCGTAAAGGAACATTTCAAAGTAATAATACCCCAAACGGCGAGGGTATAAAAAGTAAGTTGTGCCATTTAAATTTAATTACGAGATAAACGCATGTTTCTGAAGGCGCTTAGGCTTGAGTGCGCTTCCAAGAACACGAATAGAAAGATAAAAAATGAAGTAGGAGAAATCAGTGCGTTTTGCCTTTTTGCTTGGCCTGACTTTAAAGTGAATATCCTTAGCCTTGGACGGGTCTAATTAAGTAGTCCTTTGGCAATGACAGTGCAATAAAAAGGTGACGCTAGGACAAATTATAGGGCCAACTTGGCGTATACACTGAAGATGATATAATCGATTGCATGTGACAAACGTCACAAAGCAAGTTTCGTATTACATTTGCCATCTGATAAGCTAGAGATACGTTCTCAAACAGTCACCCCAACTTAAAGATGGGGGAAAAAAATGTTGTTTGAATTTTCTCTTTTTATGTTTGTGTCCTAGTATTCGGCGCCAAATTTTGATTACAGTGAACTGTGACTATACAGAATCATTGGTGTCCTTTATCGAGCAATTGCGAGTGAACCCGAGAGAGACATAGGGGTTGTTTCCTAGCTTGTGATTTGCCACCACCCGTGGTGAGTCGGATACCGGCTTCAGTTTAACGGCTGGCAGAGACTTCAGCTTGTTTTTCTTTTTACATTTGTTAATAAATCAATAGAAATAATATTCCACAATAAAGTTACTACATACATACATAAATATTAACTAAATGTGTGTTTTGCAATCTTTTTTCTTTTGTTTTTTTTTTGTTTGCAAAACGTTGATAGTGCTAAAGTAAATGTTCTAAAATAACGGGGAAATATCAATGTATTTTATCCTCAAAAGGCAGTAGGTGGTGGTTTTGGTGAGTGGGTGGTTGTTGAGTTTAGCGTGGTCTCGCTTCCACTTCCTTCAATCGATGATTTAACAGAGGACTGCCAACTTGGTGAAAAATGTTTGACAAAGTGTTTGCCGCCGCAAGTTGAAGCTAGTTAAAGCTACCTATTAGCGAGTGGAAGTCGCAGTCGCAAGTGAAACGTTGAGATGGTAACGTTAGAGCGCGTCGTTCACAATGTAAAAATTTAAAATAACATCAATTGGAATTTTTTTGTGTGTGTGCTATTGTGAGTGCAAACAAACAAGTAAAATATATGATACTAAACATTTCCAAATTGTATGTAACTTGATGGAATGCTAGAGCAATGATAACTCTTTTTCAAAAATTGATGGTGATTGGAGGACAGTGTGAGTATAATTACAAACGCAAGGACAAAACATTTTGAGATAAATGGATTAACAATGTAACATTATGTTGTGTAAAATACGAAAATGGGATGAAGGATTTAATACAAATTAATGTGCAGAAATTGTTATTAAGCCAAACCGCCCTTTAGTTAAAATAAATCTAAAATAAAAGTAAAGGGAAAAGTAACGAGTGCAGGGCATCATCATTATCATCACTATGGAGCAGCAAGTGCGTTTCGTTGCGGTGCGTTGCGTTGCGTTGGCGGTTGTCAGGGGTTGATGTGTTCTATAAAAGAGGGTTGATTTTCAAGGGGATTCCGACCCGGCATATCGCCGTATATGTGTACGTGTTGTAATGGTTAATCTCATTCATCAGAGAGCCGAATTTCAGTTTTACACACATTTTTACGCCTGCGAGTACGAGTATGCGAGTACTACGAGCGAGTAGTTAGTAAACCAGTAAGCTCGCTCTCTATCTCTCTGTGTCCTTCTATTCTCCTCTCCCACTTACCGTTTTTCACTGTAAGGAGAGCGCAATGGGGCGCTGTTAATGTTGTTGTCCTGCTTGCACTGTTACGCTTAGGCGTAGTGGTCGATTTTAAAAGTCCTTCACGTAGCCTATGTACATATGTATGTGTGCATGTACATAAGAACATACACACATACAAACATACAACACTGAGAATGTGTAAAAGTAGTGTCAAGCTACTATACATGAATACATCCATACATACATCCGTTTATATGTATGTATATGAACATGTACATATGTATGTATGCATGTAAATATGTGGTGTATGTATTTAGGTTTCCATGATACATACATACATACGTGCATACATACATATGTGGCCTCACCGTAGCCAGGGTCAGGAAATGTGTAATGGAGAGGCATTCTGTTGCGTCCTGTCTCCATTTTATTTTTTCATTTTCTTTTTTTTTTTTTTTTTTGTTAAAGTTAGCTAGATAGAGTCCTGCAATTATTAGTGGCCGAGATATGGAGCCTGCTTTAGAAAATGCTATGCGGCAGTGTTTTTAAGCTTTCGACAGGTGATTTATTTGTGAACCAAACTCTATTAGTTTCAGTTGGACACGCCATGTCGAGAACGTATTAATCATTGGCCTGACCTCGACCCTTTTTTATGCGTTTCCAGTGATTTTACTTGAAGGTTCTAAGCTCACAACTTGATTTGTATATGTGTATGTTCAAATGTATGTATATAGTATGCATGTATATACATATATCTGGGCACCACACAAATGAGAAAAGCTGCCAACTGCTAAACATAAAAATAAATAAATAAATTTGATTGCTATTGCGGTTTTTGCGTATTCCAGACTCCGGCTTAGTCCTTGCTATTAATCTGACACAAAGATTTGCCCAAAGGCAAATCGAGGACGACTTTGATTTTGTTGTTTTCTGTTTTCTTATTTTTTGTTGTTGATTTTTTTTTTTAGCTTTCTTCATCATCATCTTTGGATTGTCTCTCGGTTGTCAACACTCGATGCGTAGCCTTGTCAGCCAACCAGCCAGTCAGCCAGCCTATCGCAAGTTGAATCTCATGATTTGGCACTTTGCTTAATACGCCGAAAATAGGGCAAGTAGCAAAGGCAAAGAGTGGCAGATTGAGTGAATGATGATAAAGGGGTATTGTAATGACAAAAAGTTAATGTTTGTTATGTACGCTGGAAAGGTTGTTAATCAAATATTGACAGCAATTCACAAATAAATCAGCAAATTGTGAAATTCAAATCGGATGCACATACACACATACATATATATGTATATAGATAGATAAATAGATAGAATTAGACATTTAGTATTGTTTACCTTAAAGAACTTAGCGAAAGATCAATAAGAACTTTTTAAAAGTACAAAGAAACTTCGAACGAAAATCTCAATTAAATGAAGCTTTTGTTAAGTCCTTTGTAAAAATATCTTTTGAAAAAAACTTCTTTTATACAAGATTGTCCTATAGCTAAATAAAAATTTAAGTCACAAAGTTTTTAAATAGCTAAACATTTATTCAAACACCCTAGAAAGTAAGAAAAGTCTTGAATCATGCTATTTTATCATAATTTATTTTACATGAAAATTATTTAGATAAAAAAACTATATTTGTAATTGACTTTTTACAAATTTCCCTAAACTTAGTTATACTAAGGTGTCACTTGTGTATAAGTAATAGATACAATCTCTCCTTGGACAATGGTTAAAGCTTAAAATTGGTTAAGTTAATAATAGTAATCATTCATCAAGCTGAGCATTACAAAATTCACAAAATAAAAAATGATAAATTCACAAATGAATTATTTCATTTTGAAAGAAATTTGAATATCCCATCTACATAATATTATTGAGAATATTGGTATTTATTGGTCATATAACATATTTATTTCGATTATATCTATTAATATAAAAAAAAAAAGGTTAGTTTTCATAGGTCATGGCTAGATTGAGTAATGACCTTTGATATTTAAAAAGTATTTTTCCAGTCCAAATACACTTTGTTAATGTTTGATTTATCAAATAGAACTCTGACTAATGTAATTAAAGTAAAAAGGAACCCTTTTTGGGGATTCTTACTTTAGTTATTTACTTAAAAAAAATACATATGTTCATATATATGTATATTTCTATATATATATATATGATTACATACAGAATGTGTAAGTGAAGTACAATTTCTTCTGCCACACAATTTTAATGTTTAACACATTTCGAGAAGCTATTCCTATTTCAATAAAATGCTACCTTAACGTCAAGGAAAAAGTGGACAAGAAGAAGGGGAATAAGCCAGCAGAAAATTACTTAAAAATGGACTTGCACACACAGACAAACATATACATATACACATATATACACATATAGATATGTTGTATATGTATGTAGCTAACATACAAGTACATCTACACAGACACTGTGAGGGTGTAACACAAGCAGTGGCCAAAACAATGCGGCTTTTTAGCTTGCTTGAAAAATTACTCATTCACTCATACAAATGCAAGCACAACCATACACTCAAACACATACACTCACACACATTAACTTGCATGCGTCGCGTAGGTGGCTGGTGGCAGTTCCGTTCAGCAGACAAATGGACATGCCATGCCTAGTGCAGACATGAGACAGACTGGCGGCAGGTTGAGGTGTGCAGGCAGACAGAGACACACACACACAGACACACACTGTCGCACTTACTTATACACGCAAACAAAAATCCATTCGCATTCACCGACGGGGTTGAAGTGTTGCCAACATAAAACACTTTGCCGTTATAGCGTAATTTCTTTTGTTATAACGGCCCGACAGTTAATACACCCAACATGAGTCTATGTCTGAGTGTATCAGAGTGTCATCTGTGTGTATTGTTTTTAATTCCATTTATTATATGTAGTATTGGATAGCGGAAAAGAAAGGAGGAACAAATTTACAAGTTTTAGTGTTTGGTTGAGGTGTGATAGTCATTTAAAATAAGGATATATCGCAGATTGACATGAATCTTAAGAAAAAATCGAGAATCCTGCTGGACGACTAGAACGGACGTGCATCGGAGTATCAAGTATGCGCAGACTTCCCTGCGTTCTTCTCGCAGTAAACGCTAGTTCTCGCCCCGAGGCAGTTCCCCAGCACTCAAAGTTCCTAATCATTGCGTCGAAGAAGTTGTCCGGTGTCGGTATGAGACGAATTCCGCTTTCGTTTCTCCGTGAAGTCTTGGGGGACTGTGCGTTTTTTTTTTTTTGTTAACGAAATTTAAGTTTTAAAAGAACGGCTTAACCAATTAAATTCAGATTAAAGGTTCAAATTGGGACAGAATGCTTTATTTTCTGTCCCTAAAGTTTATTTTCTCATTTTCTTTTCTCTGATTACAAATGTGAACGAGAATATCTCAGTGTAAAGCTATTTATGAATAATCTCTACGGCAGAATTTGCTGCGTGGCCTTTGACAATCAACTGCCAGTTATTGCCGCCTTATCTTACATTTCTTATTATTTTGCTTTTTGCTCTTATTTTTTACTTCACTTATCGTTCGACCATATTTTTTTTTGGTGACGACGGATATTAACGGATCTTTGGATTTATTTAAAAACTACACTGACTAATACAATATATATGTATGTATGTATGTATATACACTGGATATGAAGAAACTGGGTTTTTTCCCTCCCACCCCACTTACACACAAGTCATTGCCCTTAGTAGGCAGTGTTCTTCTGATACATATGTATAAGATAAGGTATTGAAATTGTATGTCATCCTTAATAATTACCAAAGATATATTTTTAGATATTATTGTATAACATAAATTCGATTTAGTAACCACTAAGCAAGCCAGTCTCTGATGTATGAATTAGATCTTGTCATTGTGATGTCCTCCATTAGGCAGTCGGGAGCAACGGAAAATGGCAGGGCAAAAGCTAAAGCAAACTAAATATTAGTTTGCCCAACAAAAGGCGCACACACACACCAACACACATACACACACTCACAATGTATGTATACATATACATATGTACATTCTCATGCACACACTCACACTCACACACACATACGCACAGAAAGCAAAGAGAAATCCATACGAATGTAACTGCAAAGCGATGGCAGGCGATGAAACCCCACAGGGCCATTAATTGTATGCCGCCTAATTTTTTATACCAGTTTTATGTTGTGTTGTGTTCTGTTGTGTTGCGTTTTGCCATACAGTTACAGTTACTATTATTTACGAGGGCTAACCTACAAGTTTCCGGGCAATAAACTACAAGTACATATGTACATAGAAGTCTTGCAGAAAAATCGTTCAAGTCATTTTTTAAAACATTTTTAGGTTACCATAGTTAATATATTTTTTTTTAGGTATTTAATTATTTTATCTTTGTATGTATGTACATATGTTCCATTTGCCAGTTCTATTCCCTTCCGATCGTTTCCATCATTTTCGGTTGCAAAAAATAACTCTGTTTGTTTCATTTTAAGGGTTTTTAACTAATAAAATCTACCTACATAGACATATGTACATATTGTTATCATGTTACTGAGCCAAATTAAAGAGAATTTGAAATAGTCGTTTCATGGAAACTTTTTGGCTAGCTTCCTTATGCTACGCACTTACATGACCATTCCCCTGGCTTTAATTTTTTGTTTTTCCTTTTTTTTTTTTTTTTTTTTTGTTGTTGTTACTGTTAGTTTTGTTTCTATGGTCGACTAAAGCGGCTTTTGTTGCGTTATTTGTTGTTGTTGCTTTTCGGGGCGGGCATTCATTTTTCCGTTGTTATTTTTGTAGTTACTGTTATTGTTTTTGTTGTTGATGTGCCTCTAGTGTTTGTAATTTATGCGGCTTCTCTACACTACCACCGAATCATGCTACGTGAATGAAATGGGAAAAGCAACAACAACATCACACATACACACAAACAAACATGTAAAAAGGACTAGAAGTTTTATGTTTCTCCTTTCCTCTTTTTGAACAATTTTCAATTTGTTAAATTAGACGGCAATTAAATCATAAAAATTATACACAAAAGAGTGAGAAAGCAAGGAAACATTTTCAAATGTCCTTTTAAAAGCGATTTTCTAAATTGGTCCGGAAAGTTTTCCGGTTGCCATGACAAAGTCTACGTACAACAACACAAAATAACAACTATAGCAACACACACACACACACACACATACATACATATGTTTATATACATATGATTGTAAGTAGTTATGTATTCATGGTAGCAAATCCCAAACAGTTTGGTTAAAAATTCATACAACTACAATTCAAATTGTAGTTAAATTTGCAAAAAATTGGCGCAAAGGGAATACCAATTTATTATAATTGTAAGTATATATGTATGTATGTATATGTGAGCATATATGCACATACAAATATATATTTACATTTGTATATTGAAATTAGATTAGTCAATTGTTTCTGAAAATGAATTGATAGTACCAAACATTAAAGCACAAATAAATCGTAAAAAAAATATGTTAGATTATAGCAGAAACTTTTTAAAATTTTGAAAAGATTATTTAAACATAGATTATTTATACATACTTATACATTTCGTTTAAGCGAATCATTTAAATAATGATTATCAATAATTTGTCTTAAATTTTGAATATTCTCTTTATATGTATATGCATACATATATACATGAATATACTTATGTACTGTGTGTAATTTATATACATACATACTTGGCTTCAGTTAAAACAATTCTAGCAAATAACAGAGAGCTGAGCTTAGTAAAACGATGCAGCGCCTGATCCTTTTCTGCTTCCTACTTCGTTGCACATTGTGTAAATCATGACAAAAAGTAGAAAGAAAAGAAAAGAGGACACAAAGTGAAAAACTATAATGCGATTTAATTAAACAGGAAATTGGAACACAAACCCAGCTAAATTCGAGCTCTGCAAAATAAAACACAATAAATATATGGTTGTATATGTAGTTGTGTGTGTGTGTGGATGTGATATATGTTGAAGTTTTTGCTGCTTCGGGCGTTCTCATTATTATTGTGCCTTTATGTGGGACACGACCGGAAGAGAGTGAAAGAGATACATAAGAAGAGAAAGAGCGAGAGAGAGAGAGAGAAAGGGAGAAAATGAATAAGGGTCCAGTTCAGTTCTTCTTTTTCGCTCGCTCGCTTTCTCTCTCTCGTTTACTCTCACTAGTTTTGTTCCGCAACTGCTGCCGCTGATTTCTAATGTGATAAACTTGGTGGGCATAAAGGCGCCGCAATTGCCAGCTACTGCACCAAGCACCAAGCACAAAAACCTCAATCCTCAACCCCTGGACCGGCAGCTGCACCCAGGCAATTTGAGCTGTTGGATTGGCCACCGTCTGGCCGTTGCAGTTGATGCTCATTATTTTCTCACACGCACCTACCCCAACTGAGCCGACTCTGCTGTGTGTGTGTGTGTGTCTGTACACACCCACTTTCCACCTTCCACCTTTCACCATTCACCATTTACTATCCCCCATCCATCTCCCAGCACGCACCTCCATCACCTCTCATATGGGGAATGTATGCATGAACTGCGCTTCAATGATAAACTGTTTCAAGCGGCGTATACGTAATATTTCTTTTTGCATAACATACTCGTACTTTTAAATGCACCCACATCCGAGCTCAGCCCTCCAACCTGCAAACACACACACACACACACACTCACAAACACACACACACACATATAAATATATATAGGCAAACACATACATACACATGGTACTATATTCGTGGACGTTGGCTAAATTTATGCATTGATTTCCCGATTTATGTGATATTTTCTCTGGCATAAATATGAGAAAATATTCGAATGAGAGGCGCAGGGGTTACATTCCCATATGAGGCTATGTAGGAAAATAAAAGACAGTTTAATAACCAAGGAACTAAAGCTGACATTTCTTTCCTTCTTTTTTTTTTTTGATTTTTTCATTTAATAGATGATATCGAACATCAATTTCGAATTAAGATTAGCTTATTTGTACGATTAATGTCAGACGGTGAACGAACCGAAAATCTTAAAAAAATTTATTTGTTCGTATTATGGGATATGCACTTTCGAATATAAATATTAAAAATCTTAAAAATCATGTTAAAATTAATGTAATGTACAGACTATGAAAGTTATTCAATTACTTTTTATATTAGTTAGATAAAGAGCCATGAAAATCTTTTTATTTTAAACAAATAATTCATTTTGTTTCCTTCTTTTGTTGCCATGTCATTATTGTTTGGTTTCTTTTTTCGTTTACTCGATATATGACTAATTAAACTCAATATCCTATTTTTTCCCATTTCTATATATATATATATATATATATATATATGTATGTGTATATGTATATGTATATATATTTTTGCAGAGTCAACTTTGGGTAAAATGTAGAAGAAAATCCCTAAATGAAAGCTCTTCTAATTGCCGAACAATGACACCAAAAGCAACAACAAAAGTCCATACGGCAACAACAAATAAGCAAACGAACCAAACTAAGCGAACAAAAGCAAAATCATCATCAGCATCAACAGGAATAGCAACAGCAACAGCAACAGCAACAATAACAGCAACAAGCAAAAACTTTTTGGCTAAAAGCAGCAGCGAAAATCGTAGCAAAAATTGAGTCACACCATCATCAACGGCAGCAGCAGCTGAGGAAATGCTGTTGATGATGACGCCCACATCGTGTGGGCCGGGTCCGCCAACAAAACGGAAAAAGATGCCACCACTAGCAACGGGAATAGCAATGGCAACGGCGATGGCGATGGCAACGGCAGCAACAGCAATAGAAGCGGGACCGAGAGCGAGAGTAGTAGAAACAGATCCAACCCCATATCGGGTATTCCCAAATGGCTTCTAATGCTGCTCATCATGGTTTTTGCCATAGCCCAGAGTCAAGTGGCAGGCGAGAAGAGCAAACATTGTAAGTACAAAAATGATATGATACTTTGCCTAAACATTAACAAATATTCAAAAATTTTACACTATGCAACATAGCTACTATTTGTATGCAAATATAAGTCTTATAATCTTACACATTTATATATATATATACTCATAGTGTATGAACATCTCAGATTTGTTCATTCTAAGTCATGGTATCAGATTATATGTATATATCTTTAATGTGAACAACAGGCAAATAGGTTTATCAACAAATTGTTTGAATTATTTAATTTCTTGATATATCAAATTCATTTAGATTTTAAATAAAAAATGTGTTTGTTGTCTGGTGTTTAATATTTATTCAAAAAAGGACAATTGCTTGACATATCTTTTGAGTTAGGTTTGTTTATACATACATAAGGAGATAGGTTTGAATTTTCTTTGAGAGAAATTGTTGCATTACCAATCGATCGATTTCCTTTTCATCGAAAGTATTTACAAAGTCGCTACAAGAATGTTTGCTTTATGTGATTTTGTGACAATAAAAATTTGTTTGGGCAAATGTAATAAAAATGCCACAAAATACAACAAAAATGCAAAAAAAAAAAAAATGGGAAAAAAATGAAGGAAATGTTTGAACTATAAACACATATCAAGGCATATATAACATTTTCTTTTCCTGAGAGTGTATATGTGTGTGTGAGTGTGTGTGTTTCTGTGTCATTTACATTCGACATATTGTGGAATAAACAACAACAAATAAATACCATTTTACGATGCCAATGTCAATGTGCATACATAAGCAAAATAAATATCTGTAGGTACACACATATATATATATATATATATATATTTATATATATGTATATAATATTACATATGTGTAGATACGAGTACATACACACACATATATACATACTATACTTACATGTTTGCAACCAGTATATATGTGTGTATGTCTGTGGTTATTTTAGTGTTTTGTCAGTAGGGCAGTGCATAAAATAAAATAACTTGAACATTGCCAGGCATGCAAATTATTTCCGTATTTTAGCATTAAATCATAATTAAAAGAAATTTTCAAGTAAAAACAACTTACAACAAACTTCGCTTGTGGTTTGCTCTGGTGGAAGTACAAAAAAAAAAAAAAAAAAGTTCATTGCATACTTATTTGGGCTCGTTTCCGGTTGCCGGTTTGCTGCTGCGCCACTAATTGCTGCAATGCTCTACCGCCACTAGATGATGAAATTGAAATCTTGTTGATGGCAAATTTGCTGCCTTCTACCACAACGCACAGTGTGTTCGATTTGAATTCAATTTTCTTTTCTTTGGATTATTTTTTTCTTCATTCAGTGGAAAGTTTTAAATTATCTTAAAACTCCTTTCATTGTCATTTTTAAAAACTTAAAAAAGAAATTTGATGGACAAAATCATGTTATGCTTTTTGAAAAAAAGAAAATGCAATCTTAAATCACTGTGCTTAGTAAAGTTTTTTTTTCCTTCTTATTTTATTTATTCTGGCCTTTTTCTTGCTCATTTCCGGCGACAAGAACGACAACGCTTAGGTTTAGCTGCACTCACTCCGGTCACACACGCATACACGTAACCACATACAGACAAAGTTCCCTTGCCACCTGCACCTCATAAGCCCTTGGCGTCCCTTTTGCTAGGCTGTCCTCGGCAGACTTTTGTGGCCCACGTGGCGTGTACTTAATTTCCCATGCTTATAGCCAGGCGCGTTAAAACTTTGCTTTTTTCTCCTTTTTCCATTTATTTTTTTTTTTCTTTTCCTTTTTTTTTTTTTTGCTTTTTGCTGGCCACATTTCTGAGCTGCATTTGCTTGGTTAGAGTATAGAGTAAAGAAGTATATGGAGTGCGGGCTTAGGGATTGTGTGTGGGTTGTGTGGGAACGGATGGAGGCTTTTCAACTCGTTCAACAAAAATTTTGCACAAAAGTTTCATAATTAATTTCATGTTAAGTGGCAATGTGAACGTAGAAGGGGCATACTCCCTCCTACTTCCTTCTACTTGCACTCCTCCCCCCCTTTGCCCGCCTTTTACCCGTCTCATTCTCGTACTTTATACTACAACTACTTCACTACGTTTTCTCTTTGCCTCTTCAATCTTTTTCTACATTCCTTTATTCGTTTATATATGTATGTACATTTATACATATATATATATATATATATATATATATGTGTGTGTGTCTGTAAGTATATGTATGTATATCATTTTGGTTGGTAATGTCTTTAATTTGAATTGTCATTTCCTGTCTCCAACACTTCAAAGTCTCTGCGGTCTCATTGCCACGCCCACCGCCTACTCTGCACGTTCAACTTGATTAGCGTAACTTCTAATGACTCGCACGAGCAGCATCAACACCAGCAGCAGCACTAACACCACCAGCTGACTTGTTGGCCCACAAATACAAACATACTCTTATACCTAAGTAAATACATATGCGTATACTTGATTATTTTAGTGTCTGCGTGTGTCTGTAAAGGAGATGCCAACTCCCTTCTATATGCATGTGTGACAATATTTTTGTCTTACCAAGTGGTTTTCATAATTACTTTGTGTGCTCAGGCAACAAATTTTTTTGGCATTGACTCAGTCAGAGAGAGAGAAGGGGGGAGAGAGGGATATAGCAGTTCAGTTATAAGAATATATGTATAAGAAATCATTTAGTATGGGTAGTACTATATCATTTTAAGATATCCCTTGAAACTAAATGACTCAAAATAATGTTTATTCTTTTTATGTCAATATAGAAAAAGGCAAAACTGAAATTAAATTAATTTAATTATATTATGCATGTATTGTTGCTATTATTTTATCATTGTTTTTGGCAACAATGACAGCAATTAACGTCAGGCAATCCAAATCGATAATAGACGAAACAGTAAGGGGGGGAGAGGGATATAAAATTCAATTTGAAATATATTATCACAAATTGGCTGCAATTTATTTACGCCTTATTTATGGCTAGCCAATTAAAAATGGATCAAAATTACCAAAACCGAAATTCAAATTCAAATACGCGAATTAAATGCCCGAAAATATTGATAAATGATTTGCCGTCCATAATTCGTGGACAATTTCACATTGTTTGCTACATACATAGAAGTATGGGTAAGAGGAGAAGGTTGAGGATTTTTGCGGGATCTCTATGTGTGTGTGTGTGTGTGTGTGTGTGTGTGTGTGTAGATTGTGTGCTTGTTTCACGAGATGCCAACGCATCAATAGTCGATTTGGCATTGCCCAAAGGCGGCTCCCCCTCGTACTCCTACACTCTCTCTTCCTCCTTCTTTTTGCTGCTGCTGCTGCTGTTGCTGTTGCTCTTTGGCTTGCTATTTGGCCAAAAATTGTTAGCTACAAATGGCATTTATTATGCGTTTGCTTGATTTTTGCCACTGGCTGCAATTTATCTTCCATAAACATTTATCACTTTTTCCTTTTTGTTTGATGTGTATTCGCTCAGTGCTTTCTCTTTACGAGAACTGCGCTGAGTCATCGCCAATAGTCAAGCAACATATTAATGCTTTAAAACTAATTGACGACTATAAGATACTCTAAGCCTAGGATTCACTAACATCGTTATATAACATGCTAAAGATTGCTTTAATCATTATCGATAGTCGATTTAGTCTCTTAAGTTTCTAGGATAACGAATATACATAGATATTCATTAAATACATTTCTAAGCTTTAGCATTAATTGATTTATTGACTAGACTACTATCTTAATCCTAATCATGAATATATATACATATGTATATATGTATTAAAAAAAAGCTTAGTTTTCTTTCTTATTTGAACACGTTCTTCTCCTTTAAATATAAATATAGGGTATTAATATTGTGATGATGAGTTTCTATGATGAGTTTCTTTCTTCTTCTTCTCCTCTTTCGCTCTCTCTTCTTCTTTCACAGTCTATCTCTTTTAGTCTTGTTGGGCTTTAAGTAAATCATTTTTTCCAGTTAAATAAATAGCAAAGAAAAGTAATAATAATTCACACAATGTTAAGTAAAGCAAATGATTGCGGCGTTTTTGTATTTCGTATGCTGGATTTTTAGAAAATTAAAATTTATTGCTCACACAAAGCCGTTTCCTTTTCTTCTTCTTCCTTTACTCAATCCCCCTTTCTCTCTCTCTCTCTCTCTCTCTCTGTCTGTCTCAAGCGTGAGTAAACCGCAGCAGTATTAGCAGCCCTTTCTCTTGAAACAAATTCATTTTGAAATATATATATATATATATATATATATATATGTATACGTCTGCCGCAGTGGACCAGTTGGTCCCCAATGTCTACACACCCTCACAATCAGTACCACCATCACCATCACCATCATCAGCCACAGCAACAGCAACAGCATCACTAGCAGCACCCATTCTCATACCATTGGCCACGTTTTAAGTCCAAATCCATCCATTCAGATTTATGCCATACAAAGAGCAAAAGTTTTATTCCATTTCTTGGTCGTCGACAGTTGTTTTTCTCACAAATTTATTGGCAGTGGGCCATCAGCGCGAATGCTTGAGTTGGGTTGCAATGGGCTTGGAGATTGGTGCACACACACACACACACACACACATACACACAGAAAGTCCGACGGAAATCTCTTTGCCAACGGCAACGTGACATATTTTATAAGATTGTATAATGCTCGTATTATTGCGAAAAAAAAGGAAGAAAAAAAAAACAAATAGAAGAATAACCAAAACGAAATTTGCACAAAACCTAGTGAAGACTTTGACACAATTGGTTAGGTCAAATGAAGGCAAATGTTCGTTGGCAAAATCAAAATGCTGAGGCGTCCCTAAGTCTGTACATACATATGTATGTATGTAAGTATGTACATATAAATGTCTCGGTGCGATAGGAATCCCATATCAATATAAACATATACATACATCGTACATATGTATGTATGTACAATGCGTAGGCCATACAAGAAATCCCCAAACATGTTTTTGAATGGTTTTTTTTGGTTTTTTTTTTTACCATTTAATTTTTGTTACCATTTTATTTTTTGTATTCTTAACAATGGGCAGTAAAAGGATAACGATAAAATAAAAGTCGAAAGAATGGAAGATAAAAAAAATAAGTTAGTTAACTAATTATTGTTTTGTATCAATTAATTTACGATAGAGTAACAAATTATAGAAAATTGGTTAATGGGAAATTTCTATTGAAAATTCTTTTCTAATTTAAGTTCTAAGTATTTTTTATCTATTCCAAAACTAAATTACGTACATACATACATATGTATAAGACAAGCATATCAAATGAAACTAATCTTATTTAAAGACATACATATGTATGTATATGTATACATGCATAGATATATATGTACATATATCCTGTATCAATGCTATATCGGATGAGTTATTTAATTGATAAATCTAATCAAATTTCTGGCATATTTTCTGTTTATGTCATATAGCTCAAAAGCATATAAAATGAGTATACAAAATTCTTTTTATTCCCCAACAATCCCCGTTATCTTGTGTGAACGAATGAGTGTGAGCATCGAGTATAAGAGTGAGATGAGAAGTTAGCGGCGGCGGCAGCAGCGGCGGCGTCCCTTTCTCAGTTAAGCACGTGGAATCCCTTTTGTAATCAAATGCTCAGAAAATTTTATTCTATTCAACAAAAACAAAAGTCCAAAAAGAGTCCACAAACCTCTCTGGGCTTTGTGTCCTCAGTTCGGTTTGGATTTTGTTGGCTTGTGTTGTGTGTTTGGTTGAGTTGAATTGGGATGAGTTCTATTCTATATCTATCTTCTTCGCTCGTTTCCTCTCTCATTGTGTGTATTTGTGTGTGTATGTGTGTGTGTGCGTGATCCACTTAGGCGTTGCTGAAAACATGGCAAAAAAAATAATACAAGTGAAAAAGAATGAAAATGGAAGAAGAAAATTCCCGCGCACTTGCAAAACAAAAGCAGGCAACAAAATTATCTGCCGGGCTTGGCTTTTGGTACAGAGAAAACAGCGAAACAAAACAAAAAAAAAAAAAAAAAAAAAAAAAAACGGAAAAAACAACAAAAAAAATATATAGAAGAGAATATTACAATAGCATCAAAATAAGCAACAACAGCAACACCAAACAATGCCATAATAAACTAGCGGTAAAACTATGCAAACAAAGTTTTTCTCCTTCGCTTAAGAAAAATCCAATAATTTCTTTTATTTTTTTTTTACATAATTTTTATCTCAAGTCCGGGTGAAATTTAATTAACACAAAGAAGACAGGGAAAGTAAGAAAACAAATTAAAAATAGGATCTACAGAAAAATTCCTCTAAAACTATTACAACAAAACGCAAAAGTTTCGTCTTGGCCTTAAAAGTGTTACCATAAATAGACAGTCAGTTTAACTAGTTCCATTCATGCAGAAGCTATGAGTTGCGAGTAAAACGTTAAAACGGAATTATTTATCTTTCAAAACTGTTGTATGAAAACTAGAAAAGAATCCTCTTCTAGTTCACTGTAGTAGGCGGTAGTTCATAAGAAATCGGGGTATATGCTTGAAAGTAACAATTAAATCAAACGATTTATCAGCAGTTCTTTCTTTGTTATTAAACATGGATAAAGCATATAGCGTATAAGAACTTCAATGCTTATTATTATTATTTTTATTTGTACAAGTTCTTAATGAAAAAATTTGTCATTCCTTCACATAATTCGAATGCCCATTTCAACAATTTTTCAGTCGCAGCTGCCAAAACTTTTGTGCAAACAGACAAAAATTCAAAGAAGAAAAGAAAACTGAGGAAAATTGAGAGGAGAAAAGGAAAAAAGAACGAGAAAATCCTTCATCTGTTGCGAATGTGCGGCAAAAAAAAAAAAAAAAATGAAACAATCTGTCGAAAGTTTCAACAATGACCATTGTCAATCAAAGAGACAGCTGAAAATCAGGCTATAATCAGATAAGATCAGCAAAGCCGAAATTAAAATAACGAAATGTCAAAAATCATTTAAAGATTGGTATTTTTACAAGTATATATACATATATATATACATATATTATATATACATATGTTTTTTTATCCGCATTTCCATTATAATTTAATAAAAAAAGAAAAAGAAAAAAGTAATGTCACACTTAATTTTGACAGGCGGCAATTTACTTGATTATTGCAATCAAATAAAATGAGAGACAGGAAAAAAGCTCACTGAAACTTAACGCCACCCCTCGTTGGCACTCATGTTCCCATTGCCTCCATATTGTCATTCACCCCGTGTACATTGTACTCCTTTTCTCTTTCTGTCTTTCTTTCATTAGTTTGTCACTTCGTCTTTTGTGGTCATGCTCGAGTAGCTTTTGTTTGAGGTTGCCACATCTTTTGCAGTTTCTTCTTCGAAAACTGACAAAAAGTTTAATGATGCGTTTAAGTTGCACAAGACGCAGAGAGGGAGGAGCAAAGTAGAAGGTAACTGAACTGGCTGTATAGAGGCGGAGCCCATGGAATTGGCAATGGGAATGTGATGAAGTTGACGCTTGGTAATAGTCATAAAATATCGAAAAGTTTGACACTTTGCAAAGTATACAGTAAGACAGAGGGACAGAGAGACAGGCGGACAGACAGAGAGACATACAGACAGACAGACTGAGAAAAAGGGCGACAGTGAGAATTGTTGGATTTCTTTTGATTGATTCTCATTTCTTAAAAAGAAGACAGAGCTCTCAAAAATAAGTATAAAAAAGTTTTGGTGTAATTGGGAAAATATTTTAGATAAACTCAAAGAAAAAGATAAAAACTTTATCAAATTGAACTTACCAAGATAAAATATTAATATCATCAATTTTACCAATCTACTAAGCTAGAGTAAGAGGTGAGATTAAAGTCAGTTTGGGGTTTACGGATGATATACATATATGTATGGCATGGCGATGTGATGCTCTATATAATCACTATATAATCAGTTTATAAATAAAGTACAAAGAATAGTTTAAACAATTACTATGTATGTATATAATACAGAATTTTCAGATTCCATTTCAAAATAATTTTTAAGCCATTTTCCATTTGTTCCATTCCATCCAAAGTCCCTAGATACATCCGTGTATTTTATATTAATTTCCTAAGAAAAACCTCCAGATAGAATTTATAGTTAAAAAAATTTATTGAATCATTATGATATTGTGTAAGATTTCAAGTGCCAAATCTACAAAATTTTGTGCCATTTTTTTTGTTTTTTTCGTTTGATTGAAAAGTAAATAGAGTAAATTAGTTATTAGTATCGATCGTATTTGTGACACCATCCTCCAATTTGGAATCCTCGAGCTGTTTAAATTGTATTAATATAACCAAATATGTAGTAACAGCAGAGAATATTTTAAATAATGTTGAATTATCGATAGTGAAAAATCCATAGGCTGTAAATTGAACATCCTGATTGATACTTTTGGTTAAATATTTATCAATGATATTTTGAAACTCTTTGCTCTTGCCATAAACACGTGCCAATATTTGTGATGTGTTATTCGCTTCGGAGGCCAAAGCATCACAAGAGCTGCATATGATAATCATGGTGGCTGTCTCTGCAAGAACCCAAGCACAGGATAAACCC
The DNA here is from genome assembly GCA_018150375.1 of Drosophila sturtevanti. Taxonomy (NCBI): domain Eukaryota; kingdom Metazoa; phylum Arthropoda; class Insecta; order Diptera; family Drosophilidae; genus Drosophila; species Drosophila sturtevanti. The sequence goes on along the minus strand of JAECWJ010000688.1, from coordinate 5,998,754 downwards.
ATTGTATCCTTAACATTGGTTAAACTTGCAGTACTCGTACGTAGCGATGTTAAGGTGGCAAAGGCCAAATAACTTTGATTTGTTACCGTATAAAAGGAGAAACCAAAAAAGAACAATAGGGCCACACCAGTTACCGAATTCATGTTCTCGGTTATATAACGAAATTTACAAAACATTTCAATCAGATTGCTTAATTCTCGCCAATTTTCCTTGTCATAGGTGGGACACTTTTCCTGGCGACGTGTAAACTCATCCAGTCGACAATTGAGAAACTCAATCCTTTGGGCCAAATTCATTAAAATTATCCTTAGATAGATGGCAAACAAATAGGAATAGAGCATTTGTAGGCTATATACAAACATCACAATGCATTGCCTTTCCATATCCATCTCGCTTAAATAATGGACATAATAAAAGGCCACCACAACGACACCAGCTGAGGATATAGCCAGCAATGTACCCAAAATCCGACAACTATATTGCCTTTTAAAACCATTCACCTCCAGATACTCATCGATTTTGGCAATCTCTCTCAAAGTGCGACAATGTTTACCACCATTATGGACACTAGATAGGACAATCATGGTATAGCTGCAGATGCAAAAGAGCGTTTCGATGGTACGATTAATTTCTTCAGTGTCACCTTGTATGGCTGCCGAATTACTTGTCACCAGTTTGTATGCCCATGAGGAGAATAGAACATCCTCACAGAACATTAGGGAACTAATTAGCAATAAAAATGCCAATAGATAACCATAAATTTTTCCTCCAGTTTTTAATTTAAAATTATCCTCTTGATCCTTACTGAAAAATGGCAGCAATGCAAAAACCTGTATAGGTTTCTCTATATTCTTTATATCGCTCAAAATTTTCATTTTCACGTACTATGTTGTATATAGTTTGTACTTATGTATATATAACTACTTTCTACCGATGGCCACAATTGAATGTGAACTAAATGTTCCTTCCTTCCTATATTAATATTGAATACTAAATCTAATTAACATCAAATTGACTAATAATGTTGATACTTAAATGATAAGTGCATTACATACTGATTGCTTACTTATTTTTACTATGGATACAAAATAATCCATTTATCTAACTCAACCTTAATACATCGAAATTTAGTCATTACTCGAACTATAAATATGTATGTATAACTGAAGCATTTAGCAAAAGGTAACCAAAAAAAGTAAAAGTTGCAATATCAATACCAATCAGTCAGTATATATGCAAGTGATTTAGAAATTTGTATTTTAATGATGGACAAATATCAAGATTGAAATACTTAAAAGTTTACCCAATTACTTTGATAAACCGCCGTGAGGAATTTAATAATGATAATAATAATGATGATAAGCCATGTAAAATTGATGGACAGAAGCAGAAGTGTTCGCTCATTCTCAGTGAGATTATAATCATTATGCCAATCGCCTTTAACATCTATGTGTACAAGGAGATGGAGAATTGATGGTTGGTGGTTGGTGGTTGGTAGTTGGTAGTTGGCGATTGGAGGGTAAATCGTTCAACCGAAAAGCATTTACTTCAATTATTTCATTAAAGCAAAAGTCCAGAGGCACATCATCTGGGCAACCTAATACGTATATACGTATATATATATATATATATATATTTTCGAGAGGAATCGCGGACTAATGGAGCGTGTGAACTCACTTGGTAGCAGTTGGTCGGCTTAGTCAACTGTGCTGCTGCCGCTCCAGCTACTGCTCCTGCTCCTGCTCCTGCTCCTGTTTCTGCTCCAGTTCTAGCTCCTGCTGCCAAATGATGACATCTTCGGGTCAGTCGAATACTAAAATTGGAGATGGGGCTCGATGGGGAAATTGATGCTCGGCCTGGCTAAGCTAGCTAAATGTTGAAGAGTGTGTGCAGTGTGTGGAGTGGGTAGAGTGGGTAGAGTAGGTTCTTGTAGGTTTAACAAAAATTCAATATTGAAGCGCAGGAAATTCATTGTTTAACCTTTGTTGCTTAAATTGCTCAAATTCCTGGCCATTAGTTTGACAAACGAGCCAACGAAATTATTTTGTTGCAACGAGCAAATTTTCAGACAGAACTTTTGCCACAGGCCAAAACCACCTTGGCTACCGTTACTATAGAATTGTAGTACTATATACTATAGCTACTATATAGTAGATGGATAACATTCATCCATACAAACAATTCATCCTATTCACCCATTTTCCCATCTACCCATCTACCCATCCATTCTATCCATTCTATCCATCCTATCCTACCACAAACCCCTTGCCTACTTCAATCCATGTGTAGCTCTGGCCTGCTCCTGTGTTTGTGGTTGGCTCCTGTAGAGTGTTTTCTGCTTTGCAAGTTTCTCTGCTGGATTTTGGCTTGGATTTTAGATTTTCTGCCAGTGCAGCAGATTTATTTGCGGTTTTGCATAATCACTGAAAATTAGTTTAAAATATTTACATTAAATTTGCATTTCAATGTTTGGCGGTCAAGCGGATTGCCGTCCCGAGGGTCAAAGCAACCAAAAGCACAAAAGATAATATATGCGTTTAATAAATGTTAAATCTTTGAATTTACACAAATTTAAAAGGAAGTCATCATTCATATATATGTACATATATATTTTTTACTTTTTTTTTTTTTATTATTTTGTTAACCATCTGTAGCAACTGATGAATGAATCAATTAGAATAAGGTGATGATTAAAATTAGCAAAAAATGATTAAAATTCTGCAACCTTATAATGATTCTTAATTCTTAATTTAATTACATATAACAATTTGTTATTCTTATTCATTTTTAAGACAATTGTTATTTTGCACACCTTTTATCTCACAAATGAATAGTCTTTTATCCGTGCAGGGTCGATCGTTCATATTTTGTTTATTTTTTGCTGATGACAATTCGACACAATCTTCACCAAAAAAATTATTTGGTTCACCTGGTGCCCATTTATAGAATCCAGATTCGCCCGTTGTATGCGATTTAAAGTCACCTTTATTAATTAAATCATTTAGATCTAACCAATATAATTTATCCACTGGCAATTTTTCCATTAGAGCATTCAATTCCATTTGATTTTGTAGATTAACCAAATTCGCATTCATTTGACGACAAATATATTCAGCACTAAACCAATTAGTTGTATAAGATTCTTCTATATAATAATAATTGCAACCAATTTTCTGGAATCTTTCAAATGTTTCCTTCTTTGGTAATTTTGTTTCATTTTTAGAACTCTCAATTCTATCCAATTGCTCAAAGATTTTAAATTGATTTTCTAGTAATTGTTCCAATTTCGATTCTAATTTTTCAAAATCGGAATTGATTGCCAAAGTTCTTAACCTCTTCACTGGCACCTGTGTTGTTACATCATTAGATAGTATTACCTATAGTTAGATGAGATTGTTAGATTTAGATTTAGATTTAGTTTGAATAAAAATTTACACTATCTCCACGGGAATTCTGCCAAAGTAAAAGTGATACCAAAATTATTGAAATATATTCCATTAGGTCACCTATGTATGTGTGTACCTATGCCGCCAAAGTAAAAATCAGTACTAACATTAAGTCAACAGAAATCGAACCATTTATATATATCGGATCATTCTATTATCATCTTTGATTCAGGTTATCAACATGGTATTTCCATTTTGTGAAGATAACCCCCAACCATGACACGACTGACACGACATCCGAAATATTAATCTTTTGAATTGTGGGGAAATTTCTCAAATTCAATACAATTTTGAAGTTCGCATTAAGAAAAAAATAAGATTAGCAATTTGTATATTTACCTATAAGTATATGTATCTATCTTTTCTTAGTTTATAGTATTCTTAAATGGGATATCATATAGTAGATACAAATAGATATCAAAATATTCTTTTCATTTTCAAGTTTTTCCCTGTTACTTTTACATCCGTTAAGGAAATGCACATCGTCAACAATAAATGACAATGGAGTTGAGACAAACTAGAGAAAGTGATAATGATAATTTCTGCACCATTTGAATGGATATATGTAGGTATATATATGTATGTACATACATACATATGTATACATACATATGGAGAAACAGAGACAGTGATGACGATGAGAATGGGAATGGGAATGGGAATGGGAATGAGAATGAGATAGAGAATGGCAGATAGACAGACAATTGTAAAATATCAATTACAGTGACGAGTTGAGGAGTAAAGTGCTTTGTTGTTGTTTAGGAAAATACTTCAATCATTTCTGGACAGGATTGTCAGCGTATTTGTGTGGGAGTGAAAGAGTATACATCTCTCTCTCTCTCTCTCTCTCTCTCTCTCTCTATCTATGTGTATGTGTGTGTGTGCACATATGTATGTATTGGGATTATCATGCAGCTGTGCTGAGCTCTGCTCCCCAGGTCCTGACTGACTGTAAAGTGTAAGACAAACGAAAGCCGCGTACATATAGAGGATGAAGGCAATGTGACATACGTATCCAGGGCTCGGAATGAGGGTTAGCAGTGATGGCAGATACATTTTCTATAAATTAAGGCATTTACTGGCTGACACAAATGTTGTTGGCCCTGGAGTTGCCATTGGAGTTGATGTGATGTGTTGGTGGGGCCAGAAGGGGTACGGTGGTGGTGGGGGGGGATAAGTGGTGGCAAGTGGAAAACAATTCCATTTTGCAGTTGGTTCGCGATTCTGCTAGTTGCAGCTTCAGGGACATAGACGATATCTATCCATCCATCCTTAAACCCCACTCCCATTCCCCCATCACCACACACACACAGAGAGAGACACACACACACTCCATCACTCTATATATGTACATATATACATATACTTATATATATGTATGTGTGAATGCTTTTCTTCAGTTTGTTTATGCAATGGAAAACTCGGACTGAGTTATCGGCTTAACATTCATAGCTTGACTGGCTGTCTAACTGTTTGGCAATAAGCCAACAACAACAAAAAAAAAAAAAAAAAGGAACAAAAAGGCAACAACAGAAACATGACATATTTGAAAATTAGGGATAATTCTCTATATGCTATATTTTTGTATAAACGAGAGTAAAAATATGAAAAAAAAAAATCCAGCTTCTATTTCTTTTTTCCTTTCCGTTTTTTCTTTTCTTGTAATCCATAAAATAAAAAAAAAATGTCATAGATTTGTGTAAAATGTTGTCAACTTTTTATCACTTTTTGTGACTTAAATATTTGTCAAATTGAATTGAAGAAGAAACAACACTTGAGTGTATGAGTAAATGTTTTAGGATTTACTCTATCAATGGTATGGCCAAAAGTAAAAGCACATAAATATGTACATTTATTTATACATACACACATATGTACATACATACATACATACATACATACATACATACAAACACACAAACATACATACATATATAAGAATATGTATTGGTAAACATCGAGAATCCAAGTTGAGACGTAGAAAACGTTGTGTAGTAAGGAAAAGAAGCATGAAATTAGACAAACATGACAGGGCAGGATAAGATGGGATACGATGATGGGGATAGCAAAGGTAAACATCATTTGGCTCTTACCAAACTATCCCAATGGAGCATGTGCAGCAGCAGTTGCCTCATCTTTCCTACAAAATCAACGCCAAAAAAAAAAAAATAAAAAAAAAGAAAAGGAACGCAAAGCACATAGATACACTTGGTACTTGGATTTTCCGTTTTTTCTTTTCACTCTTCTTCTTTTTTTCTGTTCTTTTTTTTTTGTGTTATTTTTTTGGTTTTGGTAAACGCATTAAAGACCAGCAAATACATCCGGCAAATCCCCGTTCGTGTGCCCTCTGCTTTTGCACTATGTCCTTAGCCGGAAACATTAAGGCATCTGGTGGGGAAAATGGCCAAAATAAAAAAAAAAAAGAAGAAAAGCAAACAAAATCCTTGCAATGGCCATGCCGACTTAACGCAAGTTATGATGCGATGGACCGACCCATCGACGCAGATTTTATGACACAATTTCAAAATGAATCCTAATCATAATTAGTTGAATAGGACTAACTATACACCTCTTACTTATGCATTTTACATTGAATGACAAATATATATACATATATATATATATAATATATATATACATATATATGTAATATTTCTAGTTGTTTGCTATATATACATATATAGTAATCATATAATCATTTACTTTTTGTCTATTTGCTCTCTTGAAGTTTTCCATTTCATGTAGTTAAAATCTGTATTCAGTCCATTGGTTATATTGGTTATATGTATATATACTTATCACATACACTGTATTTATATTTATTGGGGCAAGGCTTTTAAACTGTCTTACATTAGCATACTGAGAATTATTTTGCATTATTTTGGAAAAGCAATTTTTAATTAGTTTTAATAGCCAAAAACGCAAATGGTTATAACTATGTGAAGGGATGGTGGTGGAACGATAAGGTGATGGTTGGTTGCTGAAAGAGGGAAGATATTTTAAGTGCGAAATGCATTAACATGAAAATGGCAAAAGACAAAATTTTCTGGCCAGCTAATGCAAATGAAGTCAACGTGTGCCGCATGCCGACAACCAGTCGAGTTTTTAATGTGTACGTTTGTATATATAGGTCTATATATAGGTGTGTGTGTGTGTGTGTGTGTGTGTGTGTGTGTGTGTGTGTGATGGAGTGTGGGCGGCTAGGTATAGTGTGTTAGATCGCAGCAGTGGCATCAGCTTATGTGCGCCTGATTTCAGGCAATTTCCTGCTTAGCAACCGCTTCCGCTCTTTGCCGCCACCGCCACCACCGTCGCCGCTGCCGCTGCCGCTGCCACACTAATTCAATTTCATTTCAATAAAACGCACACGAGGCGAGAGCCCACAAGATGACGGAACAGCAGGACGATGAGACAGGACAAGGATCAGGACGAGAGCAGCAGGAGCAGTGCCCACATACACAAACACACACACACACCTAAGCAATTTACTGCAAATTCGTTTTACGATAGTAGAAGCAACTCATGTATGTGTGTGTGTGTGTGTGAGTGTAGCAAATGTTTCACAAATGTTGTCGTTGTCGCGTTGCCAACTTCAAAATTGAATTCAAAAATTGAATTGAATTGCCGACAGCACCTTCACCTTTTTGTTTTCCATCTCTGGCCCCATCCATTCCATTCAACTCTATAGTGCCAAATTGCCCCACACGCACACTGGGACAAAATTCAGCAAAAAAGAAAAACACACACACATACAAACACTAAACATTTTAGATATATTTTTGATTAATTTGCTGAAACATATGTATAATTGGATTTTCAATTCTAAGAAGTACTTTGTAATATTCTTAATTGATCATAGTGTTTTTCCTGATACGTATGTACATATATACATATAACAAATTTAACTCTCTCGCCTTTTCCATTATGTTAGTTTATGTTAGTTAACTATTGACCCACTGTGGATCGCCAATTGTGGTGCCAAATAGTCCTAGCTAGAAAGGCATAGACAGTTTCTTTTGCTTTATATATATGTATCTATGTTTGTATGTATGTACATATATATATATATATATGTATATGTGTATGTATGTGTGTATGTAATTGGCAATTTTGTAACACATTTCGCTTTGATCTTTTGCCGCTGCCATCATCAGACTGCCAGATAAACATTAAATGGGTAGTAGTCGTGGAACATTTCAGCTAAAATTGTTGCCCTCAGGCATTTCGCATTCGGATACGGTACACACATACATACATACGTGCATACATCCTTATAGATATATGTATATGTATGTATATATTTATTTATATATATATATAAATATCTTCTTTTTTTTTTGTCGTGTTGACCAGGCTTATAATAAGTCTTCGTTTGGGCAAATTGAAATTGTGGAAATTGTTATTATTTAACTACAAATTTTTTTAATTAAGTTAATGAAGTCACTGCAATATGCTCTTAATTATTTTATTTATATTTTTTTCCTTTGAACTTTTGTAAATGTAAAATGATAACGGTTTTTAACTAACCTATTTATATATACATATATACATTTATAAATATGTCTGTATGTATGTATATACGTATATATGTATATCCGTGTACATACATATAAAAAAAGCAAAACTAAAGTCAAAGCAGTTTATAAGAAACATAATAAAGGCAACGCAACTAGTAAGCCCAAGTACAGGAAGCATGTGCAAGTAATACGACCAAACGAAGCGTAAATGAATTTTTCATTCTTCCATTAAAATTTAAGTGCACATTTTCCGGCACCGACTGGAAAGCAGTTGCAATAGCAACAGTAACAGCAACAGCAGGACCCAAACTACTAGAACCAGGAGCTTTCACTGGAGCAGAGCAGCCATTAAGGCAAAAGGAAGTTGCCCAACAGAGCTGCTCTGCTTGGTGTCTGGTATACTGTAACTTTAGCCAATTCAAAAAAAAAAAAAGAAGAAAAGAAACAAGAAACGAGAAAAAAAGTGTTGAAATGATTTTACTATAGCATTATAGATCGATATCACCTCTCACTCACTCACTCACTCACACACACTCTCCCTCTCTCTTTCTCTTTCATTCTAGACTACATGCAATCGTTGTGCAAAAATCACTTTCTACAGCAACTTTATCGAAAAATTGATGGAGCCGTTCTCTGGTCACAAAATGAACGTAATCTTGATTGCATTATCACCTTCCAAACACATTCGGTTCTTCAGCGTTTTATGTTACGTTTTGATATGCTACAATTGGACTGCAATGATCATCTATTGGTATACGATGGAGCCCACGCTGTTTCAACGCCAAAGGTAAGTAAATAATACATATGTATGTATGTATGTATGTATAAGAGCTATGATATATGTATGACATTGCGAGAATAGTGTTAAGCAGTGTCCGAAAGTATGCCATCATGTGTGTTGAAAAGTGAGTTTTTCGAATTGGACCATTCTACTCGTAGAATGCTTTCTTTGCTTTATTATTATAATTAGCTTATATGCAATTAAAACTGCAAATTAAGAATATATGTTTATATATATATATATATATATATATATATATATATATATATGAATTATCCGTACATAAACTCAATAAATAAATTTAGTTCCATTCCGACAAGTAACAATAATAAATTTATTTTAGATTTAATTGAAATTGAACATTTTTATTTTAACCACAAGTTCTCAGATAATATTAAGAAAGTCGTCTTAAGAGAGAAGATAATTATTATCTCTTGATTTTCAACCGAATACGCCCTAGGGAGGAGGTACGGGCTCGGCTCATCGTTGTCGTCGTTCGGCGACGTGTGCAAAATGTTATATTAGCAAAATTCAAATTTGCATATGCAAATTAGAGAACCTGCTTATTGATGCTCAAAATGAAATCCTTATAAATATTTACCGTACCATAAGTGCTGTACCAATACACACACACACATACATACATATACACACACATATATATATATATATATACATATTTCTTTGTATACCTGTAGTATTTATGTAAGTGGGTGTAGTTAGTGGAATTGATTTCCCTAGCAATAGCTAATCATTGTTGAGTTTATTTGCTCATCAGGCATCGGGTACATTATAGTAGTAAATCATCAGGTAAAATGCAAACTGAATACAATTTACAGAATATTCATTTATATGAGTGCTTACAATTAATCAAATTAACTTGAGTTTGGCATCGTCTGCGCATTGAAACTTAAAAATGATAAAAACACAAATCACTAATCAAAAATATATATAGAATAAAATCAAATTCAATAAATGGAACATTCCTGTTATGAATTGCAACCGAATATCAAGTATACGCAACGTTTACACAATTTTGAACTTCTTTATAAACTAAATGACAGTTTATTAGCTTGAAAATAATCCTTATAATATTGAATAAACTGAGAAACTATTTATAAACAGTCACATATGTCTGTATGTATATATGTACGAATGATAAGTTTTATATTAGTTTACCTTGCCCATATAAATATGCAATAGAATGCGAGCGATTGAAAATACACGATAAATGATTTTTTTTTTTGTTTTGTTTTGTAAAGTATTGAATACAAGCCTGCATCAATAACTTAAGCGTTTTTCATGAATCCTATTCCTGTTAATTTTTGTTCAAATCAGTAATCAGAAATTGTTGTATCACATGAGTAATGTTAAGGGTAATCATTGCCTAGTTGCAAGTGGCTGGGCAAAGGCAGAGTGATATGACTGGTCGTCAAATGCACCACAAATTGTGGGCCAACGTTACCAGAGTTGCACCATATACAGGCTCTGACTCAGCCACAACCACAGCCACCACATTATCCAGATCACGTTGATGCTTCTGACATTTTAGGTTCAATCCCTGCGGGGTTTCCGTTCAGCCAGCATGGCACTGGGATTGGTAAGATGATGCTATATACATATACATATACATATACATATGTTTATATATATATATACGTACATATGTAAGTATATGTACATATATATAGTTACATGCACATGCATATGTATGTATATTTGTATGTACATATGTAGACAGAGGCATAATTTTGCGACATTTGCAATGATGACAGCAAGAATGTCGGTCGGTTAGTGGGGGGAGGGAGTGGGTAGTGTTGGTTTGAGTGGGTTTTGGTGGGTCGAATGCGGCTGCAATGCGGCTCCAACTGCCAGTTGCCAGTTGCCTGCACTATGGCTTTGCTTTTGCTTTGCTTTGCTTTGCTTTACTTTACTTTGCCTTAGCTGATAGCGCTGTGATTTTATCAGCAACAATTTCCATTTTTCATATGCTCCGCACTCGCCTGACTGCATTATTATTTAATGCGGGCAAGGGTTTTGCTAGGAGGCAACTTCAAGAGATGGCACGAGGACTATGTATGTATATATAGCTTGGCGAGTAAATGGAGGATGGAGAAGGGGTGAATGGCGAAAAATGCGAGTGGAATGGTTTGAGCCAAGGAAAGTGGCAGTGGCATAAGCATAAGCCAAATCCTTATTTTTTTTTTTTGTTTTTTTTTATTCCTGCCAACACACAGACATGCCAAAGGAAGCGGCGTATGAGAAATAAAATAAGAAAAAATGTTCAACTAGAAAATTAGAAAAATGCCAACAGACCATTCATACCTCCTCTCCCCTTTTCACATTTGGCAACACTTTCTCTCTGGGGGAAACCTTGAAAATTTATGCGCGGAGAGAGAGAAAGAGAAAAAGAAAAAACAAAGAAAAATAAAATAAAACTAAAACTGTAACAGAAATTATTTTAGTCATGTCAGTCGCCTGTGAGGCGGCCAAATTATGGTACTGGGCCATTGCCAAAAATTATGTACAAAAATTATACCAGTTACTTAAAGTAAATTTGGATCATATCTGGTGTATGTGTACATACATACTACTACATGTATTCTGTCTTCGAATTAGTAAGAATCTATGAAAGTATATAACAATTAAAAATAACTCTTGATCTTTGATTAGTATTCTTTTAAACAAAATATTATTTTCATTTTTAATTTTCACACATAATTTTTATGAAAACATATATATATGAATAAATATATGTATGACTATGGATGCTCTTGGGATTGTTAATAGAATATTGATGATCCATAAATAACTAAAACTCTTCTAACTTTATTGGGCTCCCTTTAGTTAAGTTACCTTCTCTTACTTACCATAAGATTCTTAATGGTAATATAGACTCCACTTAGGCAATTTATCAGTTCCTTGAGGGCCTACTAGAAACTATATATCTTTATATCTAACACGTAAACTTTTCGATTCCTTTGTTCTGATTACAATTATCTTTATCCTGTAATTAGTTATGAGCTGTCTCAGTTGCCTTACTAACAACTTCTGTTCCATCCTAGTTAACTCGTGGTCAATTAGTGCTCCCGTTGGGATTCGTATATTTAGATATATGTATATATCATCTTTTGTTAGTATATATATCTGATAACGTTAATTTATATGATATTTTGATTAAATTTTATATTCCAATTTAAATATTCATGGAAATATCCATTTAGTTATACAATTGAAATTTGTTTCAAAGATTTACATAAATTTGACTATTGAATTTGATTCATTTAAAATATTTTTTACCAGATTTACAAAAATGCTAAAATATAGTGAAATATGAAATATATATACATACATACATATATGTATATTTGTTTTGCATATAACCAAGAGTGATCTTTGAACTAACAAAAATTTATTAAAATCTCCTCTCTCGCTCTATATCTTTATGTGGCTTTGCTTTTTAAGCCATGTTCGATATGGCCAATAACTGGCTCATCGGTTGGTGTGCCTGTTGAATTTATTTTTTCTTTTTCTTTTCCTCAATCTGTCTCCATCTTTTATTTTTTTCCTTTCCTTTTTGGTTATTTTCTTTCTCCTTTTTTGTGTTTTGTGTTTCTTGTTTATTTCATTGATTTGGCTGAACGATTTTAATGATACTTTCGCTTTTATGGCTCATACAATTCGCCTTCTTACTTATTTACGATGTTAAAAGGGACAAGACGGACCATAAGCAGCAACAAGCAACAGTAATAGAAGTTGGGTAATCGAATCACAGCCATCCAGTGGCCTTTACTGGCCATCACATTGCCCTCCATTGGCCTCCTTTGGATTAATAATAACTGTCACATGGACACTTTTGCAGCAGCTGGGGTCTTTGCTGCTTCTTCTTTTGATAATTAGTTTCCCAAAATTGGTTGAATTTGTTGCCATCGGTTTGTTTGACGTGACGGTGATAATGACAATAAAGGCGGACACAACGGTACACGGACACGGTTCACGGAGGCGTTGCTCGTTAAAAATGTCTTAGCCGATGTCAAATTATTGACATTTTCCAAACTTAAAATGCTGCTTAATTTAAACAACATTGAATTTTAAATAAATAACATTGAAACAATCATTCCTTGGTCATTTTTGTTTTTAAAAAATATATTTTTAAACATTAATGAAAATTTAAAAAAAAATTTAATTTCTAATTAAAAATTAATTTTGTTAAAGTTTTTCATTAAAATTTTCTATAATCATCTATCATTACATTTCTATGATTAAACCATTTAATTTGTTCATATAGTTTAGTTTAAAATATGAACAATAGATGTTTAAATATTTTATTATAAAAATATAAATACGTATTTTTCTTACACTTCAATTATTTACTCTAGGGAAAAAGATTTTTTGTCTCGTAGTGAGTTCCTTGAATTTTGATATAAATAAATATCGAAAAAAATTTCAATAAGCATCTTTTATAAGTTGTAATGTCGAAATATTTGTCAAGTGACTTGTTTTGCATCCACATACAACGAATCCTTATATTTTTTTTTCTCTCATTTTTCTGTCTTGCCAAGCTTAAGAATCAGTCGACCTTAAGCAGCTTTTGTTTGTCTGTCCAAGCAGCTTTTCCCTCACTCTCTCTTTCCCTCTATCTCTATCTCTCTCTCTCTCTCTCGCTCTCTCTCTCTCTCTCTCTCTCTCTCTCTCTTTCTCTGTGTATGTGTGTGTGTGTAAAAGCAATGTGGAAGACAAAGATTTAACTTTTGGCTTAAGCCCCTCTCAACGGGGGCAAAGTGACAAAAAATAAACCAATGTATAATACGTAGTTATAAAGTGCTCTACTACTACTAGTAGTAGTTTTAGTAGTAGAAATAGTATTCAGCAAATTCTTTTGCCGGCCACAGCAAAGGCTAGCAGCAAAATGAAGCCACCCACTAAAAACTAATACAATTTTGCGTATATGTAAATATGTTTTTTTTTTTTTTTTTTTTGACAAAAGAAGTTGTCACTGCCTGGAAGCTGGCCGCAAAAATCCAAAATTAAAATTTTTCTGCACACATAGAGCAAGGCATGACAAGGATGATGACAAAGTCAGTCGTCCGGAGTCCGTAGTGGGGGGGGGTGAGGGCGGAGGAAAATCGCTATGGGTGTAGAAGGGAAGACTTGGGTAAAATGGGTTGCAAAAAGTTTGCATTTTTCGGGCTGCAACAAAATTAAAATATGCCACAAAGCGCGGCACGTCGAAGATGCAGGGCAACCACACAAACACACACACACACACACAGATACACGCAAGCACACACAAGCACACGCGTACATACATACATGCTCACATGAAGGAAACAGCCACAGCAAAGCCTACAATGATGACACGCACACAAAAAGCGGCAATGGTTACGGATGGTAAAGAGAAGATGAAAAGGGGTACGGGGAATGTACTAGTGTGGCTACAAGTGCGGGTGCAAGAGAGCGAATGGTCGGGGGGGGAGGCGGGGGTTTCGTTGATGAACCCTTAGTGGAAGTTTCAGAAGGCAATGCCAAACAACATTACAAATTTACACAAGAGATGGAGACGTGGCGCATACACGTGCCAGAGGCAGCAAGCAGCAGGCAAAGACCGAGACCGAGACAGAGACATAGACATCATCATCATCATTATCATTGTAATCATTATCATCATTTTGCAGTTTTGCTGCGGTGTCACTGATGACGTGACTAGGTAGGATGACATACTGGAGACAGTGGCAACTAACATATCGATAGATATGGTTTTGAGTGATTGTCAATTTGAATCTTCCCCCTCATCTCTTCCATCTCATCATTCTTCGCCATGTTTTGATTTCATAAAAGTATGCTATACTTTTTTTTTCTTTTAAAGGACACTTAAAAGTTTTTAGATAGGTTATATATACGCTAATGGAAAAATAAAAAAAAACTAAAATCTAAGTGCATTTGTCTGGCATCGAAACATAAGCCTATGTATTTGAGTATATATAAAATACGAATTCTAACTGCAATAGACCTTTAAATAACTGTAAAAGAAATGTATTATTTTAATACTTATGTACATACAAAAAAAATCTTTAGTTAATAAATTTAACGAGTGTATAAATAAATGAATATCATAACATATTTAAAAGTTTTAACACAATATGTATATTCACCTCTAATTACATTTTTCATCGATATCGATTTATTCTTCTTCTTTAGATTGACATCTCTTGCCGCAATACAAAGAACACAGTTAATGCGCTTTTGACCCGCACAAATTTTGTAACACTGAAATACGTGACCGATGGCTGGGGTACTGATGCGAATGGTTTCAAATTGGTGATAACATCGGTAAAGGATCCAAGTAAGTGATTGAATAGATATGATTTTCTATAAAGATAAAGAGATTAGCTATATATTTAATTTAACTATCAATTAATTTTTAGAGCACACTTGTAAAGATTTTACATGCGCCACACGAGAATTTTGTATACATCCCGATCTTCTATGCGATGGGGTCAATCATTGTGGTGATAATTCCGATGAATCAGTGCAGAATCTATGCCAAAGTAAGTCAATCAAATCTATATTTATCGGTATGTAGAATGTTATTTATGTATGATTTTTTTTTTCTTTGTTTTGTATTTGTTTTTTAGGTGAAACAACTAGCACAGTTTTTGGCATGGATATGACCTGGTTCGTTCTAATTGTGGTCGGTGTTCTGCTTGTTCTAAGTGCTCTCATTGTGGCTGTAGCAATTTGTGTGTGCCGACGCCAAGATGAGAATACCTCAAATCAGAATACAGCATTGCAGCGTAAGTAGTTAAAATTTAGCAAGGAAAAAAAAAAATAAAATATATAAATTGATAATAAATGATGATTCATAGTGCATCATACAAATGCCGATACGAATGGATCATCAAAACATCTGCATTACCATGGCGTTGGCATTGGCACTCTGACAAGGGAACATACACAATTGCCACCAACGTCGGGAAACTGGCATCACCCTGCGGGACCATCCGGGTACCACCGCATTCCACACAACTACTTGAAGATGGCCACCAAAGTCCGTCCCATTTGGTGCTTGGCAAATTCCGTCAATTAGGTCAAGATCTTTCACAACATAATTCGGCCGGTCTCAGCCAAACGAACATTGCAGTTGCCGGTGGCAATCATTCGAATGCTGCCAATGCCGCTGCAGGTGCTGCCCAGAAGGATGAATGGTTCGTTTAAATTGGCCAAATTTGAAAGATCTAATTAAAATATATAATGAAGAGATAACAACAACCGACAAATATTGACTTGAGCACAATAATCTGTAATTTATTAACTAAATTCGATGGATATTTGCAGAGCATTAAATGAAGTAAGGGAAATGTGTTTCCTCTTTTTTTTTGGTCTTCCATAGTTGTTAGTTGTTAAATTATGTATAAAATAATTAATTATCCGCTTCTTTTCCTTTCCGCTGCAGGACTGTACGACTAAATAATTAACAACAATTAAAAGTGGACATCACCGCGCAGGGTGTATGATTAAGGGATCTCTGCTGGTACCCAAGCAGAATCTCGCCAAGCATTGGGCAAGTATGTGTGCCAACACTTATCCTTGTCGGATAACCAATGCAATTGTAAATAGTTTATAAATATATATATTATCATTTAAATAAACACAAAAATACTACAACCCAAAAACAAGAAATAAAAGAGACGACACCTACTACCAAATTCATTCACGGGTGAATTGCATATACATTCTGTATCCAAAAAGGGGACTACATATATTATACCTACACATATATATTTCCGATCGTAAATATGGTTTACCTCTCAGCTGTCTGACATCTCGTACATTTTTTTAAACTATATACATATGTATATACTATAAATTTATTTGGTAGAATTTTCAAATCGACTCTGTTTCAATTTCAATTCGTTTTTTAGCCACCAGGTGTCACTAACATGTAAAAATAAGAAAAATTTGAAGTTAGTGACAAAATATAAATTTTAAATTCAATTGAGTCTGATCCTTGATCCTGTGTATGTAACACCCATACTTGGTACAGGGTATTATCTCTATGTCGGTACCCCGACTTATCGCGTAAGGAAATGCATGTTTTTTTTTTTATGTATTCTGTGTATCTGTTGAAATTAATTTCGCTAGAATAATTCTTAGAAGAGCAATTATAAGAACTTCAATTATAAATGTATTGCTCTTAAATTAAAATATTTAGTTATTAAACTGAATATGCATTGCGGGTTACATGAAAAATTATTAAAAAAAAATAAAAGAAATACTTATTTAAAACGAAAAAAAGAAACATATATAAAGAATAAATAAAGAAAAACAATCGAATCGAAAGCATTTAAATGAAAAATACCAAAAAACAAAATTAACCAAAAAAGAAGTATTAAAGCTCAAGCAGAAATATGGAAACGATAACTGTCATTAAGTATACAAGAATAACTTCCGATTTTTACAACAACCAAATGATACATACAATGGACACAAGAAGCAGAACAACAACAAAAACAAGGGATGTACATAAAGTAGTAGACAATATTATAATGAACAACAACAACAACAAAAAAAAAAGAAAAACAAAAAACAAAAAAAAATTTAAAAGAAAAGAAAAGGAAATACATACCAGAAGAAAAACAACATAATTTTCACAAATTCCATTGTCCTAAATGATAAATAGTAGATGATGATGGGAACCAACAGAAACAAATTCTCCGATAGAAACAGACTTCACCCACTTCTCATCATAAATTGACAACAAATTTCTGAGACATTAAGGACAATACAAAGGAAGAAGAACCTTTTGCTTTTTGATAAGTATAAACATAAAAGAAACTAACAAAACAAAACAAAAAAAAAAAAAATGTAAGAAAAAACCAATAACTAAAATGACAACATTTTTGAGAACTACCAAGATACAAAAAACCCAAAAAAAAAAAAAAAAAAAAAAAAAAAAAAACAAAAAAGAGAGCGTAAAGTCCGCATACATTTTTCTACAATCAATCCAAAATAACATAAAGACAAAAAAAAAATGGAAAGAATTTTTGCTACAAAATCGTGTTTGATAGCGATTTCTATATTACAAGCCAATTAAATTGAAATTGATGAAATCTTACAAATAACTAAATGCTTGAAAATGATTGTAGTACTTCCCGCCGTTAATATTTTTTTAAAAACAACAACAACAAAACAACTACATATTAAACATAACAAATGGAAATATTTGAACATAATAATAATAATATTTAATAAGCTGCTACAATTTGTCTTTCAAAATACTTCCAATACAACCAGTTCAACTCAAATCAACTTAATTTGCTTCAAATCTAAAAAAAAAACGTAACAAACAAAAAAACCAAATAAATCGATACAATTTTAAAAGCTAGAATTAATTAAATATGTGTTCAGATACGGGGATCTATATCGAAATGATTTTTAATTCCGGTAGAAACCAAGGCTAAAGAGCCTCATGCTCTTCTCTCCAGTTGGAATTCAACAATGGAATTCATTTGTGTTTTGAAAAACAGATTTTCAATGAAATGATTCCATATAATAAAATACGGATTCCAAGTTATAACCACGATATGGATCCCTGTTTGAAAACCCGTGGCAATGCGTTCAATTCAAATTTTCCTGTTCATTTAGGGTTTCAAAAACAAAAAAGAATAAATAAAATTATAAAAAAGAAAAACACAGAAAAAACAAAAACCAAAAATATATATCACAAAAATCAATTCTTTTTATTTTAAACATTATCGTAAAACAAATGCAATATTATATATATATATATATATATATATATATATATATATATATATATATATATATATATATGTATATATATATATATATACATATATATTTATCATAAATTATAGGCAATTGAATTTTTAACCAGAAAAATAAGCAACCAAAAATATAAGCAAATTGTATTAGACGTCAAATTTTAGTAAAAACGAAAAACCAAAGGAAAAAGGTAAAGAAAATTAAAACTAAATATGTAATACAGAAATTGAACTTATTAATTATTTCAATGATGATAATAAATTATGCTAAAGAAACAATTACATTATGAATATCCACAAGAAGTAAATAATTTATGCAATACAGGAATATTGAAATACTGACAAAATTATGAGTAAATATGTATGTAAATGGGTTTAGATGAAAATACTTACAATATATATATATATATATATACATATGTATATGTATATATATATATATATAAATATAATAATGCAAAATCACACATACACTAAAAACATTTGTAATCAATGAATGTAGTTAAAGTACATATATACATAAATCAATATGAATATGATCATTTCGGGTAAATGCAATCGAATAATCGAATCATAAATAAATCTAAATTAACTAAGGATTAACGAATTCGTATCGGATTTCGATTGCATTCCCTTGATATGAATACTTACATATATCAATTACCAATATGAATTCGGTACTCAAAATCAACACGAAATAAAAACAAATGAATAATCTAATGTCGAATCGAAACGTATGATTAAATATGGTATGAATGTGCACTGCTTGGTTGATTGATTCAATTTCCGAATGTATATGTTGAAATTTTCTACTTATTACTAACCAATACTACAGACACACACACACACAGACAGAAAGATACACACAGAACACATACAAATAGAAACACTTACGTATACAAACAATTACACGCTCTCTCGAAAAGACTCTACAACTTTACATGATTATTATTATATGTATGGATGTATGTGTATGTACTTAGATATTAATGCATATTTCATATGGGACAAGAAAGTAATATATATATATATATACATAAATATATATATATATATATATATATATATATATATATAAATATAAATATAGCGGAGAACACTGCCTGATCAAGGCTTTTAAGTTATGTACAAGTTAAATTCGTAATACATACCCAATAATTATAACTATAATTAAAATACCAATATTGAGTACTATGAAATTCCACTAAATATTCATATAATTGGCATTAAAATGAAGGTACTTATATATAGGTTAATATACATATATCTGAATATATATATGTACACATATATGTATATATATATATTTTTATATATATATATATATGTATATATAAATACATTTATATGTATGTGTAGTGCAAATGTTAGGAATCGGATTGTACTGTGTAGCATGGCTAAATTGCACTTTAGTTAATAATGCTTTAATTTAAGCATTTGCCGAAACTGAGATTCATTTTAATTGTTCAAAGCAAAAGCAGAATGTCCGCAATTATTGGTTCAATGATTCAATGGTTCAATGATTGATTGATTGATTGATTAATTAATTGATAGATTTATTAATATGTGGTGTCATTTTGTATTTATCTAACAACAAACAACAATACCAAAAATAATAATAAAACAAAAAGAAAGAAGAAAAATAAAAACCGTTTAAACAACTCACAAAACTGCTTAGCTTTGTGTTTAAATTGCTGTTGAATATAAATGTATTTGTACAATGATCATAAATATATATGTATATGTACGAATAACACAAATCTCAGAAAACCGAAAACAGAAAAACAAAAACTCAAATCAGAAGCAAACACAGACACAGTATCAGAATCACAAACCAAATAAGAATCATACAGAAGAACAAAACAAAATAACAACAAAACCGACCCAAAATCCAGAAATGCGAAAGGAAACTAATTATAATGAAATAAAGAATACAAAACGTTAATCAT
The DNA here is from genome assembly GCA_018150375.1 of Drosophila sturtevanti. Classification (NCBI taxonomy): domain Eukaryota; kingdom Metazoa; phylum Arthropoda; class Insecta; order Diptera; family Drosophilidae; genus Drosophila; species Drosophila sturtevanti. The sequence goes on along the minus strand of JAECWJ010000688.1, from coordinate 5,978,276 downwards.
TATGGTTTTATTGTAATTGTTTACATATTCAATATATTCATTAACAGGTATATAATTCTGAAAAACAAAAGTATCATACACTTTTCCTCAGATTACTATAACAACTATCTTGGAAATGAACATTTCAATCAATCAAAAATGACTTTTAAATGATGATATACTGAAAACAATTCTCTCTTAATGTTTAACTTTATTACTTATTTTGATCTATAATTTGAACAAAATGAACTTCTTCTTTTAGCGAGAGATCAAACTTGCAGCTCTTTCTGTTCTCCTGTGACGCCCATTAAGTATGCAATGAAAATAGAACAAAATCGCTAAAATGTATGTACCAAGCAGGGGCAAACGTTTCCAACCCCATAAAGTATATATGTACATATATTCCTGATCAGCCCAGTCGATTAAGACATGTTCCTCTGTCCGTAGGAACACCTAGATCTGCAAGACTATAGGAGCTATACCAACAAAATTTGGTGTAAATATCCGTCTGCCGAGATCAAATTTTTTCCACTCCCACTTTCGCACCCGCAAAATAGAAAAAAACAATACCTAAACTTTTCTTAAAATTGTCGAATTTCTTTCTGGTATACTCAATAATATAGCCAATAAATATGTATGTGTACATATGAAATGAAATGCCCAGTGCAAGTATGCAATGCAAGCAGTGTAAGTTTTTTCAAGCAGTATAAGTCTCGTTCATTGAAAGAAGTGGGCGATATAGCATGCTTTTGCTGGTGCGATTTCTGGGTAAGTTAAAAAGTATCACTACTTGGTACCGGGTATATACAAAGTTGGTACATTTTGGAATTCTCAAAAAATTTGTTTGGCTAAATTTGCCCTAACCTGAAGTTTATTAAATGTATTCTTATTTATATTCTAATTGCATTTCCTCTTCTCGAATGAAAATCAATATTTTAATGCTTCGAAATGATTTTTCACTTTTTATACCCTGTACCCATAGGGTTCAAGGGTATATTAAAGTCGCTAAAATGTATGTAACAGGCAGAAGGAAAATTTTCCGACCCCATAAAGTATATATATTCTTGATCAGTATCAATAGCGAAGTCGATTGAGACTTGTCCGTCTGTCTGTCCGTCTGTCCGTCTGTCTGTATGAACATCGAGATCTTGGAGACTATAAAAGATAGAGCAACCAAATTTTTTTTGTAGATCCGTATAGTGTGCAGGCAGATCAAGTTTGTTTCAAATTTTTGCCACGCCCACTTCCGCCCCCGCAAATTAGAAAAAACTATAACTAGAGTTCTATTAAAGCTACAGCATTTTTTTGGTAGACCCGATTCTATAGCCAATATGTACCGTCTGACCGAATTTGACCGAAATCGGCCAATAAATATCGGAGATAATACGTATATATGTTTTGTACTGAAATTCTATGGGAAGCAGCAACTGAAATGTGTGAGCGAGATAGCATGCGCATGCATGTTGCTTTGTACCGTATGACGCATTAGTTTCGTTCACTGATATGAGTGAGCGAGAAAGCATGAATTTGCTGTTTGGGCTTATTGCGAGAATTTTTTCAAAAATTTATATTCAATCAATGGGGATTTTGTGAGAGTCAATTATTGCCTGGTGATATTTTTGTTGACATGACTGTATTTAAGCTCAGAATTAAGCTCAGAACTAAGCTCACAATTTAGAATGGAGTTAAACTCAGCTTTAAGCTCAAAATGAGTGGAACCTGGAATGTGCGGAAGCCAAGCTTCAAGATAAGCTCCTCCAACACGCAATTGAGTGCATTGCTTCTGAGTGACTTTTCAGTGCATTAAAGACCAAGAGACAATTCAGTAGTGTGTTTAACACGTATAATTAAAAAATAAAAAAAAAATAACCACATGCAAACGATATGTTCTCAGACCACGAGGTCTGCATCCTAATCTAAATTTTATGAACATTATGAATAGCTAAATGGAATGCAGCAGACTCTTGATGGCTAAATTATTTTTAGCAAATTGTGAATTTTTTTCAAACTAGCCCATTGAGGTTAAGCACTCGAAAAGGTATTTGACTATAAAATAATTAGGCTGTCTTACTATAGTCTATTTTACTTCCCTCTAGTTAAGCGACTAGGAAAATCGAGCCCAAAAGGATGGCTAAATAAATTCGAGAAAACTGTCCCCTTCAAGTGGTGCCACAGCGATGACGTCATCAACACACGTGTGTCGAGACGTAGCTGTTTGCATGTTATAAAAATTATCTGTTATAAAAAAATTTATAATAAAGTCCTTGGAAAATCATATCAACTCCTAGTTCCTTGGAGTTTGATAACAAAGGATTCGGAAACCTCTGGATGTAGCAACCGATTTCCTATATTGAGAGGTTATGTACTCTCCACTTATAAAATACAACCCACTTTCTCGATCTGGAAGATATTGTGATGTGGAAATACTTTCTATCCGACTCATCAAGAAGTAATCGCGGATTTATATAAAGGAATTAAGAGAGAGTCCGATTAAATTCAGTATCCTGTCTCGTCGACCACACGACCCTCCTCGTCGATTCACAATTCCACAACCAACGACTACCCAGGATTTAATAGAGTCCAATTAACTCGACGTTGAAGATCACGTTGTGATCTTGTCTTTTCCAAAGTTTCATTTTTGGAATCCCTTAATTTTAGTTTGTATACTATATAGAATTTTCTTTTGTTTTTTTTTTCTTTCCTTTTAATTTGCTAAGAACATTAATTCTTATAAATACTTTTCCATAATTATAGTTATGCGTGCAGTTTATCACCTTTAAAATTGACATAAAATCATTTATACAGAGAATCCAAAAGTTCATCAAACGTCATCAGGCCTGCTGACATCGTGGGACTTTGGTCGTAAGTACGGCATAGCCGCAATCATCATTTTAAACAAAAATTTATTTGCTTGAAATTAAAAAAAGGTAACAATGTACCCTCATCTGGTGATAACTGTTCTCAAACTGCATTAATCCATATAAATAGAAATCAAATTTTAATTATGCTAATTGAAATTTCTGTTGAGAGTAAAATCGAATATCATTACCTAGTTCTTTTGAAAATGTGACAGACTAGGTCGATCCCAATATTTAGTATTTTCTATATAAAGTTCCCTTCTGGAATAGTCTCATACATAGTTAGAAATGTATTAGAAATGTAATTAGAACTCCTTTTTATTTTCGAGAATGGTTATATGAATTATTAATTATCCTATAAAATATAATATGTTTGACATTGAATTTCTTTATCATGAAGAAAACTTATTGAAACTTTGTATAAATAAATTACGTTTTGCAATGGAATAATATCGATCATTATTCCTTAAGGAGGATGCAAGTGTGATTAGAATGACGTGAATTTCGTTTGGGATTTTCCAGAGTTTTTAAGCGCTGCAAGGAAAATCATGGTAGGGCGGGTAGAGAGCGCGACTACTTTAATATCATTGTAGTCCAAATAATCCATAACACTGTTCTTCCTCTTCTTCTAATTCTATCCTTTCTTGGCATTTAATTTTAGGGACTTTCTTTTTTTTTATTTGTATATATACTGTGTAAGTGGGTTGGGCATAACTTGTCCACGAACCCCCCCAGCCGATTGTTTTGCTAGCCGCAATAAGAGTCCCGCAGATCAGTTATGTCAACGCCGATATCTTACACACGTAGCGTATCACCCCTTTGTTGTAATTTTTGTTAAAACATTTGCAGGTTGGGCATGGTACGGTACGACTGCATCCAGTTGTATGTTACATAAATTAAAAAATGGCGCCCAACGTGGGGCAGAGCAAGGCAGAGGCCGAGCAGAGCTGACATGTTGCTAGACTAGACGAAGTATACTCGAAGTCAGATAGCTCGAAGTCAGATTTCTCGAAGTCAGATAGGCACGGAGCCGATGCTCAAATCAGATAACGAAATCAGGTTAGGCACCTTCGGTTTTCCTATTTGGTTAAGCTCCATCTCTTTGGAAGTCCTTTTTTCTATATCTCCTTTAACTTTATTATTTTTCTTCTATCCTTTAAATTTATTGATTCCAATGCTGCGATCATTCGGAATAACCATATGTTGCTGTTAGCGATGTAGTGGTCCATGGCGCAAGTAATTTCAATAATAGTCTTTGATCTTTTCCTTATCTCTTTATTCAAATTTTAGCTAATTGTTATGATTTGAAAATTTAGTAAAAGCGTCGTTTGTCCCAGTTTGGAATTATGACTTTTGACTCAAGATCGAAATATCATCCACTTGGACAGCGTCAAGAGCATTTGAAACCCTAATGTAAGTTGGTTTTATTCAAATCTAATTCTTCTGTTTTGTTAACTTTTGAAAAACTGTCTATGAACTACGATATGATAGTCTGATTGGATTTTGCAATGAGATAGTTGTATCACACGGTTACCGCAGATATCTTATTGTATAGGTTCATTAGAATTGTGCATCAAATGAATAACAAATCCCTTATTGACAACACTAACTTAATTGTCTGCCAACTGAGAATGGCATAGCATTTAACAATAGGAAAGGAATTTCGAGATTGGCTGGTACACAACCCTCAACTCGACCTCCTACATGTTTCAAGTTATGACTCGTTGGATTCTTATAATTGAGGAAGTAATTGCCTCAAATTTTCCTGAGACCAAGCAAGTCAATGCGGCTAAGCGGTAATACTTTTGCATGGTACTCCCTAAAAAGAACAGAAAAAAAAAAAAAACGTCATCTTATTTCATCACCTTGCTAATCCGAAAGGGATTATTTATATTATTGAAACATATCTATTAGAATTAGAAAACGTTCGCTTGTTTATCCTTATTAACAAATTTTTGTTATAAATTTTCAAAAAAAATTATTAAGCGAAAAAAACCATAAGAAATCCAAAATGCCTGTGGAGCATAGTTTTGAAGAATCTCAGGATCCTTCACAAAATGCTTCGGCATCCGAAACGAAGTGTATTATTTGTGCGCAACTACTTCTGGATAACCAGGATGTAGCAACGACGAAATGCGGTCACTATTTCCATAGAAAGTGCATTTCAACTTATTTAGAAAAAACTCATGAATGTCCCGTATGCAAAACCTTGTGTCATGTGAGGGATTTGCAACCTCAAATAACCTCTCAGGCAGATGCAACTACAGGAACTATTCCAAAAATACATAACACACGAAGTAAATCTACTAGACAATCAGAAGTCAGTAATGAGGCAGCAGCTCATTCACCAAATATATCACCTATTTCGCTCGGTAATGGAAACGCTATTAGGCAAGAGGAGCAGGTAAAGTTTCCAAAACCAAAACGACCAGGACGGCCATTAAAACAACAGTTTCAGTCTGTTCGGTCCGAAACGACTAATTGGCGCGGACGAACTCACAGAGGTCCGGTTAGATCATATGTTTCTCAACCAACTGGATCAGAAATAGATTATGAGATTATTTTCCAACGCATGGAAGAGATAATGGATCGGCGCTTAAGCAATATGAATTTAAATAGTGCGGTGTCAGGACGACGTATTCCAAACACGCAGAGTAGGCCTTTAATATCACCTGAACAAGCACATAGTTCACCTCGGTCTTCAGCTTTTTCATATTCTGGCAATAATGGGGATAAAGCAACCCAAATCATTCAAAGTTGGGGTATTAAATTTGATGGAGAAATGAAAGGTCCTACCGTTCAAGAATTTTTGTATCGAGTGCATGCATTAACCTTGGATAGTCTACAAGGAGACTTTTCCTTGGTTTGTAAAAATCTGCATATTTTATTATCAGGCAAAGCTAGAGAGTGGTACTGGAGGTACAGAAAAAGTACACCCGTTGTGGAATGGGAGGAATTTTGTGACAGTTTCAAGAGTCAATACCATGACAATAAGGACGATGATCTTATACTTGAAGAGATACGGTCCCGTAAACAACAACCTGGTGAACCTTTTGATGTTTTCTATGATGATATTTCTTTGCTTGTGGGTAGATTGACTATTCCATTAGAAGAAAATAGAGTCGTGCAACTTCTACAAAGAAATCTTATACCAGAAGTTCGCGAGGCGTTACTATATGTTACAGTGAGTTCGGTTAATCGACTTCGGCAGCTAGTGCAACGACGCGAGAACCTGTCGGGGGAGACGTTAGTAAAGCGACCTTTAAAATCACTAAATGCTCCGAAGAACTTTGTGAGTCTCCGAACTTAAATAAAATAGACTCGGAGGTAAATGCAGTTAAGTCGATTAGTGGACCATTACATGTTGGAACTGGACAGGGACATTTTTGGGAAATATTTACAAGCCGCAATGTCCATCGTGTTCAAAAGGGGCGAAAAACGATCGTCAGGGCCTATCTGTGAGGAACAACAGAGGGGTCCGCCATTAAAAACCATCCAATCCTCATTTACTAATTCGTACTCGTCATTAGAACAACGAGCACCACAAAACACTACCGAAACAATAAATACACAACTTACTAAACAACCAGACTTTCTTAATCAAACTCTCGAAGCAAATCTTCGATATCGACCTTATCCTGAACGCGTGGATAATTATATCAAAGCGCGTGAAAGAATTTTTGGCGCGACAATATCTCTCATTGAGCAAAAACCCAAACGATCAACAGTTCGTATGCGATCTTTTTGGGGTAGAATTAAAAACACTCGGAAATTACTTATAAATTCGGTAATCAACGAGGCTGCCGATGGACGCTTATATGCATCCGTTAGTTTTCTAACTTTCTCAGAAGTCGGATTGCTAGACACAGGTGCAAATATTAGTTGTCTCGGAGCAGATTTAGCGAAATGCGACTGGTTTAATAACAGTCAGTTTTCTAAAGTAACTTCCCAAGTTAAAACGGCGGATGGCAGCAATCATGTCGTCAGTGGATTTGTCAAGTTGGACGTTACTTATCGCAATCAGACAAAACAAATAACTTTTTATATTATCCCTTCAATTAAAAATCGAGTAATACTTGGAATTGATTTTTGGAAAGCGTTTCGATTAGCACCAGGATTAATATCTTCTTTAGAATCTGCAGAAAATTTCGATTCAGAATTGCGACCCTCTGCACATAAACAATTTCCATTAAGTATCTCACAGCAAAAACAATTGGATACAGTTATTAAATTGTTCCCAAATTTTGATGAACAAGGGCTAGGTAGAACTTCGGTGTTACGACATCATATTGATGTAGGTGACTCGGCTCCTATCAAGCAGCGATTTTATCCAGTATCTCCAGCTGTGGAGAAACTGTTGTATCAAGAAGTTGACAGAATGTTAGAACAAGGGGTGATTGAAAAATGTAACAGCCCGTGGAGTTCACCCATACTCGCGAATAAAGACGATTATCCAGATATTAAAGTACTAGATAAATTTATATATCTGCGCACCGAGCATGATGATGGTACGCAGATTGGTGGACAAATCTGTTGGAAACTTTGGATACCCTCAGGATTAAGAATAGACATCATAAAACGAGCTCATGACAGCGTAATAGCTGCCCATGGTGGAATGGCAAAAACTATCCATCTGATACGAAGGAAATTCTTTTGGCCAGGTATGGTGGCTCAAGTTCGTAACTACGTTAGAAATTGTGAAGTCTGCAAGAGTACCAAGGCACCCAATTATAGTCTAAAACCACCTATGGGAAAAGCAACCGTCACCATACGCCCATTTCAACGCTTGTATATCGATATTCTAGGACCATATCCACGTAGTAAAAATGGAAATATTGGATTACTTATAGTATTAGACCATTTCTCAAAATTTCATTGGTTGTGTCCTCTTAAGAAATTTACCTCATTAGCGATTAAAACATTTTTGCAAAACCACATATTCTTTATGTTTGGCGTGCCTGAATGTATAGTAAGTGATAACGGCTCTCAGTTTAAAGCAACAGACTTTAACGCTTGGTTGACATCCTTGGGTATAAGGCATATTTTTACCGCTTTATATTCTCCTCAATCAAATGCTTCTGAGCGCGTTAATCGGTCCATAATAGCGGCAATTAGAGCGTTCTTGAAAAATGACCATAGAGAATGGGATGCTCATATTCCGGCAATCAGTGGTGCCCTTCGCAATGGACTGCATCAAAGTTTGAACTGTTCCCCTTATCACGCTTTATTTGGATTCGATATGGTTACCCATGGAGCACATTACAAATTACTGAATAAGATTAATTTGTTAGATGAGACCATCAATGTACTTCCTCGTGACGACCAACTTCAACTATTACGAAAAGAGTTACGAAAAAATGTAGCACAAGCGGCAGAGCAAAATGCTAAACAATATAATTTACGAACTCGAAATATTATGTATAAAGTAGGCCAAGAAGTATATCGTAGAAACTTTAGCCAAAGCAATTTCGGCAAAAATATCAATGCGAAATTTAATCTGCAATGGCTCAAATCTAGAATAAAAGAGAAGCTTGGTAATTGTTACTATGTTTTAGAAGATTTACACGGTCGACCTCAGGGAACCTATCACGCAAAAGACATTAGACAATAATTGATCTAGTTATTTTTTTTCAGTCCAATTCCCTGTAAAAATAAAATTTATTTTTGAAATTTGACTGTGGGTGTGAGAGTCAATTATTGCCTGGTGATATTTTTGTTGACATGACTGTATTTAAGCTCAGAATTAAGCTCAGAACTAAGCTCACAATTTAGAATGGAGTTAAACTCAGCTTTAAGCTCAAAATGAGTGGAACCTGGAATGTGCGGAAGCCAAGCTTCAAGATAAGCTCCTCTAACACGCAATTGAGTGCATTGCTTCTGAGTGACTTTTCAGTGCATTAAAGACCAAGAGACAATTCAGTAGTGTGTTTAACACGTATAATTAAAAAATAAAAAAAAAAATAACCACATGCAAACGATATGTTCTCAGACCACGTGGTCTGCATCCTAATCTAAATTTTATGAACATTATGAATAGCTAAATGGAATGCAGCAGACTCTTGATGGCTAAATTATTTTTAGCAAATTGTGAATTTTTTTCAAACTAGCCCATTGAGGTTAAGCACTCGAAAAGGTATTTGACTATAAAATAATTAGGCTGTCTTACTATAGTCTATTTTACTTCCCTCTAGTTAAACGACTAGGAAAATCGAGCCCAAAAGGATGGCTAAATAAATTCGAGAAAACTGTCCCCTTCAAGTGGTGCCACAGCGATGACGTCATCAACACACGTGTGTCGAGACGTAGCTGTTTGCATGTTATAAAAATTATCTGTTATAAAAAAATTTATAATAAAGTCCTTGGAAAATCATATCAACTCCTAGTTCCTTGGAGTTTGATAACAAAGGATTCGGAAACCTCTGGATGTAGCAACCGATTTCCTATATTGAGAGGTTATGTACTCTCCACTTATAAAATACAACCCACTTTCTCGATCTGGAAGATATTGTGATGTGGAAATACTTTCTATCCGACTCATCAAGAAGTAATCGCGGATTTATATAAAGGAATTAAGAGAGAGTCCGATTAAATTCAGTATCCTGTCTCGTCGACCACACGACCCTCCTCGTCGATTCACAATTCCACAACCAACGACTACCCAGGATTTAATAGAGTCCAATTAACTCGACGTTGAAGATCACGTTGTGATCTTGTCTTTTCCAAAGTTTCATTTTTGGAATCCCTTAATTTTAGTTTGTATACTATATAGAATTTTCTTTTGTTTTTTTTTTCTTTCCTTTTAATTTGCTAAGAACATTAATTCTTATAAATACTTTTCCATAATTATAGTTATGCGTGCAGTTTATCACCTTTAAAATTGACATAAAATCATTTATACAGAGAATCCAAAAAGTTCATCAAACGTCATCAGGCCTGCTGACATCGTGGGACTTTGGTCGTAAGTACGGCATAGCCGCAATCATCATTTTAAACAAAAATTTATTTGCTTGAAATTAAAAAAGGTAACAATGTACCCTCATCTGGTGATAACTGTTCTCAAACTGCATTAATCCATATAAATAGAAATCAAATTTTAATTATGCTAATTGAAATTTCTGTTGAGAGTAAAATCGAATATCATTACCTAGTTCTTTTGAAAATGTGACAGACTAGGTCGATCCCAATATTTAGTATTTTCTATATAAAGTTCCCTTCTGGAATAGTCTCATACATAGTTAGAAATGTATTAGAAATGTAATTAGAACTCCTTTTTATTTTCGAGAATGGTTATATGAATTATTAATTATCCTATAAAATATAATATGTTTGACATTGAATTTCTTTATCATGAAGATAACTTATTGAAACTTTGTATAAATAAATTACGTTTTGCAATGGAATAATATCGATCATTATTCCTTAAGGAGGATGCAAGTGTGATTAGAATGACGTGAATTTCGTTTGGGATTTTCCAGAGTTTTTAAGCGCTGCAAGGAAAATCATGGTAGGGCGGGTAGAGAGCGCGACTACTTTAATATCATTGTAGTCCAAATAATCCATAACACTGTTCTTCCTCTTCTTCTAATTCTATCCTTTCTTGGCATTTAATTTTAGGGACTTTCTTTTTATACCCTGTACCCATAGGGTACATGGTATATTAAAGTCGCTAAAATGTATGTAACAGCCAGAAGGAAAATTTTCCGACCCCATAAAGTATATATATTCTTGATCAGCATCAACAGCCGAGTCGATATAGCCATGTCCGTCTGTCCGTCTGTCTGTCTGTCCGTCTGTCCGTCTGTCCGTCTGTCCGTCCGTCCGTATGAAAATCGAGATCTCAGAGACTATAAGAGCTAGAGCAACCAAATTTGGTGTCAACATCCGTCTAGTGTCTACGCAGATCAAGTTTGTTTTAAATTTTTGCCACGCCCACTTCCGCCCCCGCAAATTAGAAAAAACTATAACTAGAGTTCTATTAAAGCTACAGTATTTATTTTTAGTAGACTCAATTATATAGCCAATATGTACCATCTGACCGAATTCGACCGAAATCGGTCAATAAATATCGGAGATATACACATATAGGTTTTGTACTGAAATTCTATGGGCAGCAGCAACTGAAATGTGTGAGCGAGATAGCATGCTCATTTTGCTTTGTACCGAATGACGCAGTAGTTTCGTTCACTGTTAGGAGTGAACGAGAAAGCATGAATTTGTTGTTTTGGCTTGTTAAGAGAATTTTATGATTTATTCAATTAATGAGGATTGCGAAGGAGTCTGTTTAAATGAAATATCCTTTTTGGTACAGGGTATACTCCAAGTCGGCAGGGACGACTTGCTTACTTCATTTTTTATTTGTATATATACTGTGTAAGTGGGTTGGGCATAACTTGTCCACGAACCCCCCCAGCCGATTGTTTTGCTAGCCGCAATAAGAGTCCCGCAGATCAGTTATGTCAACGCCGATATCTTACACACGTAGCGTATCACCCCTTTGTTGTAATTTTTGTTAAAACATTTGCAGGTTGGGCATGGTACGGTACGACTGCATCCAGTTGTATGTTACAATTTGGAAGGAGTCTGTTTAAATCAAATATCCTTTTTTGGTACAGGGTATACTCCAAGTCGTCAGAGACGACTTGCTTGCTTCATTTTTATCATGAATCTATATATATACATTTCTACTGAACGTTATTTGTTCAATTTTCGTAAGCTTCTATTTCTTTAATAATTCGTAAAATAATTGAAAAAACAAAATAAATAAATAAATAAAATAAATACAATCATAAAATTAGTCACATATAATTCTTTTCAAATATTTATGTTTTGGTTTTGTCATCGACATCACTCACATCTTTCTCTCTTGTTGATGACCTATTTATATCCGATGTTAGTAATGTTTGGGAATTGCACTTTTGAGTCCGACTCGTTTCTTCGACCACAATGGAGATGCTTTGGAGCTTGCGTTGAGTTTCCTTTAAACGCTGATAATGACGCTGAGCTAAAGAATTTATGGTGGAAATGATAAAATAAGCAATCATGAGAAATGCACATAATTGAAAGGCATAGCCAATAAAGTCAAGATTTGATGTATCCTCGGCATAATGGCCATTGCTATGCATTCGTTGTTTAGTCGATATCAGGAGTTGCCTAATTGGTACCTGAATGTAGGATCCCACAATTGGTATTTGACCTAAACCATGAATAAGTTTACTAACAAGATCATCGCTAAATGCCACAATTATTACAATTTGTTGAATGGTCGCTTTAATTAAAGCCTTGCCAATTAGTGTGGCAGTGAAGAATTTCCAAAATGGTACCATAAAATGGCCACAGGTTAGCCCAACCAAATCGTATAATGGATTGGGTACACTCGCTAAAATTAGTATACCCAGGAAGCCAACTCGTCGAACCACATGCTCCATATGGAGTTTAGCTTTATCTAATAAATTTAACTTGCCATTGAGGCGACGCTTGGCCCGCAATTCCAGCTTTTCAATATTATCCATATATTCTCCTGGAACACGTTTCGGTCTGGCCATAAAATATGGCGGTAATTCACCCAATGCCGTTCCAATACCAAAGAGCAACGCTTCCGGCCTCACTTTGGTTAATATGCTCCAAATGCATATATTTGTCGATTTTATATACGGTTCGATTGGACAAATTTTCTCTTCCGGATACGGTGGTGTGGGAAATTCAAGAGTCTTACATTCATAGGCAGCCATAGCAACGTTGGCAATGTGCGGTCCCAAATAAAGAAGAAATGAATGTACTCCAGTACCAAATCCAGCCGATGAGACCACACCCAATCCAAGCCAATAAAAACCAAATCCTAAATTCTTTCTACAAATCTTCACATAGGCTTCATGGGGACCAGGCAAATAAAATATAACACAACCCATAATACCAATGGCTAAAAACCATTTGTTTAGCAATCTTATGGTGAAAATTAGAATTAATTCGCATGCCTCAACAAAGCTATACATCAGGGTGATCAATGGTCGACGCCAGAGCACTAAAGATTTCCTTTCCAAACGATCAGCGTCATACATGTCGGCCAATTCCTTATCAATTGACAATTGTGGCGACATTTTTTATCCTTTCCTGTTCCTGAACATGGGTAAGGAAGCAAAGAAGAATAGACTTATTTTCGGAAATATTTCCGAATAATATGAGTTGATTTAAACAGCTCACGTGTTAATCGAAACGAAATAAATAACAATAAATAATATTTATTTGTAAAATTCTTATTTCATTTATTATTATATTCCATTTGTTGTATCGCTATTGCTCTCTGAACTGTTTTCTTATTTATTTTAAAAGTGAACAATTTACTATTCTTTTCGCTAATAAATTCAAAAATGCGATTCACAAATTTTGCAAATGTTTTTGGTTGTTTAGGCCCTTGTGAATGCATCGAAGGTAATAAGACGTCCATTTTCTCCTTTACTAAATAATGTATGTGCACCATATTCTTTTGATTCGGATAAATGGAAATTGTTGTTACAAAATTATTATGTATAAAGATCTCATATTCATGTAAAAGTTTCACACGACAGATTGAACTATTGATGTCGGCTTCGGCACGAATTGTCTGCAATTGTAGTATAAATAAAATGTGTGTGTTTTTTTTTTTAAATATTCTGAAATAAATACATGATAATATATGTATATGTGTATTAGTTAATACGTAGTATTTACCTGAGAGTCACCAACAGCTATGCCAGTAAGTAAATTTATTATGATTATACTTGTGATGACAAAGAAACAAAAGAATAAATAGCAAGCAAAACTTTTATATTGAATATTGCTCGCTTCGAGTTCACCTGTTGCTATTATTATTATTGTTTTAATAACGGAATTGAAAAGATAAGAAAAGGAATGATATGATTCATTTTTATCGGTTATGGGTTCAGCAAATAGTATATAAAAGGAGAAACCAAAACCAATGATAAAAATGGAGAAGGCCAATAGGCTTTTGAGAAAGTTTGCGGATGTCTCTTGAAGCATTAATATGTGCATGGATATTGCTCTTTGATATGGCAATACTCCCAACAAAAACGACAATCTAATGATCAAGAACAGTATGGCATAACCGACTAAAATTCGGGATGTATCCGGATTCTCAAAATTAATTCCGATACTAGCAATGCAGATTCCAATCATTATTAGATTGAATGCAGATTTTAATGAAATGTACGACCATTTACGTAAAAAAATTTTAAATAATTCAGCGAGAATTAAGTAAAATAAAAGTATGAAGTTCAGAATTAATATTAAAGCATATAAAATTTTCCTATCATTGTTCTGTACGGGAAATCTTAAAAAAGCATATGTTGCAAACAAAACACTAAAAATCACATGTAGTAGCAGATGAATATAAAAAATTCCACATATCTCATTCCATTTAAGTAAGATAAAACTACTGATTAAGGGATGTTGGAGCAATGAACGGAAACGCTTTGATCGTGCCATATATTCAACGGCAGAAAAATTCTGATATAAATTCATAAAATCCAATATTATCTCAAAGTCTCTATCGGCTCGTCTTTTGCCTCTCAATGTAATGCATCGATCGAAATGCTCCTCTAACTGTTTGGCATTTTCCATATCTGCCAAAGGTATTTCATCAAACATATTGGTCGCACCCAGCTGAGCTCCTTTAGCCAGTAAATAATCAATTGCGAATTTATTATTATACCTTGCAGCATAGTGTAATGCAGTATCTCCACTGTCGTCCGTTTCATTAACATCGATGTGTCCGCTATCAACTAAACATGTAAAACATTTCACAAAATTGCGATATTCATCAATCAGTGGCTCATCAAGTTTCCCAATGACATTAATTAACAAACGCTTGTCCAATGGCATTATAAATTTGTCATGACTCAATAATTTTTCCAAAATATCATAATTTCCCCATATCACAGCCAGCTCAACTAGAGTTAATTTTTTTTCACCCGCAAATCTGTAAGCATAATTATTAATAATAATATTAATCATTGAAGTAGTCACGTAATATTTATAATCTTACAAAAAGGGTATATTAAGTTTGGTCACAAGTTTGCAACGCATAGAAGGAAATCTAATTAACATGTACTATGCACTATGTCCGTCTGATCATCCGTCGTTTTGTCTATCTGTCCATATGTCTATCTGTTTGCCAAGAATTACAAATTCTTGGAAAAAAGACTTCTACATATTTGCTGCAGGCATTGCAATCATCGTGATTGCACTATCAAAATATTATATAGTTTCCATAGAAACGATCGATAATAGTATATTACATTAATAAATGGATTGGAAAAAAGACTTCTACATATTTGCTGCAGGCATTGCAATCATCGTGATTGCCCTATCAAAATATTATATAGTTTCCATAGAAACGATCGAGAATAGTATTTTAGATTAATAAATGGATTGTTTCATATATTAGTTTGATAAACATACTATAAATATTTCTGCTAAGTTATATTAAAATTAGTTAATTATGTATATCATATAGCTGCCGTAGGAACTATCGGTCGAAAAAATATTTGAATCACTCTATCCAATTGAAACTGTACTTTGTGAGCCAGTCAGCAGCAATACATGTATATGTACATACATATATAATATTGCAGCTTATGATTAAGCGTATAAAAATATTAAATAGATTAAGGCGAAAGCAATTTCCGCTTGACATATATGTATGTATATTATATATGTATTATATTATACATAAATAATATATATAATCGTATTATATAAAATTTCTTATTATGACAAAGCAATAGCAAGCACATCCGACCCTGCCGTCTTGAAGAATACCGTGTATTAATAATAAATGTTCCATAATTAATTTAATAAGTATGTACTTATATATGTATAAAACTAACTATAAAATTCTCTTAACAGAAGGCGGAACAGCAAATGCATGCCATCTCGCTCACTCATATCACTCATATAGTCTCTGAGATGTAGGTGTTTATACGGACGGATGAACATCGGACTTGGCAAATATCGATTCGGCTGTTGATGCTGATCAAGAGTAAATAAACTTTATGGGGTCTGAAATGTTTTCTTCTACCTGTTACATACTTTTCGGCAAGTTTATGGGTACAGGGTATAAAAATCAACTAATAATGCAAAAGGAAATACATGCTCTTTCCTATCAGTGAACAGAACTTGAGTGTAGTTCGGCCTTTAAGGTTATCTCATTTCACTTGGAATTTAAGTGCTAAACGCTTATTCATACGTGTATTTTGAATGTTTTTTGTCTGATTTCAAGTGTACCAAAAAAGAAATCCGAAAAACCTTCATTCCTTCTGACTGTTACATACGATTTAACAACTTTAATATACCCTTTTATCCTATGAGTGGGGGGAAGGGGCTATAATAACAAACCCTTTATTTATGTCCAAGTTCACTCGTGTATGCAGTATATTCTGGAAGGTATCATTTCGTCCATATTTTATGCATTCTTCGAGCAAATTTAAATACTCATTCTCAGTTCCGCTAAAGTTCGGAAATAAATGCATAAGTATATAATCATCTCGAGATAAAAGTTTCTTTAGCAAGTTGTTGTAAGTCCATATAGTTTCCTTTGGTAGCTGCAACTCTGGATCATATTCGATAAGTAGTTCACGTAATTGACCGTTCCGAAAAGTATCTATATCCAGGTTTTCTATTTCCAAAAATCGCATTACTAACTTACGTTTTAGTTTTTTATCTATATCGTCATTCATCACTATATAGTGTAGAGGCGTAAGACCCAAGTTGTCGGGTATATTAGGGGAGGCCCCATATTTTAAGAGTCGATTAATGACGACTGATACACTTTTTATATTATCGCTTGTTAGTTTTTTTGCAATTGCATTGAGCGGTGTCAGATTGGCATACTGATAATCCAGTTCAATTTTTTCACCATCATTGTCGAGAAGCGCCAATATATTATCACTACACATCGAATCTGCCGCAAAATTAATGGCTGCTTTTTTTAAATCTGTATTGACCTTTAATTTTTATTAGTAATCAAATTATCAAATTACATAGTCTCAACTTACATAGTCTTTTCTACAGCCAGATTTCAGGCATAATTCTATAAACTCTCTGCTTTTGGGTTTTTGCAAGCATCTTTCATATATGCCATCTATATTATGTCCTCGATATTTGCAATCGTTTATTAAAATTTTAAACCTAATAAAATTATGCTGATCAAGAGCAGCACGGAGTACATGGTTAATCGACATATTTGCACAAGTATTGAAAAACAACTGATTGCTCAATTGAATTTATAATACATTATATATGACCACATGTTCTTTATCAATATTTTTATTAAAGTATTATTATTCACCATTTATAAGTCGTAGCTCTTGAGTTATATACATGTATATATATGTATGTATATACCCTTACAGAGGGTATAATAAAATTGGTCAAATGTTTGTAACGCACAGAAATAATCGTTGCCGATCCCATAAAGTATATATATTCTTGTACAGCATCAATAGCCGAGTCGATATGACCATGTCCGTGTGTCTGTTTCTTCGCAGCTTTTCGAACTTAAATTTTTAGGGCTGCGTGAATAAAAAATATCATTCTGTCACAAATTTTCCAACCCCATAAACTATATATATTCTTGATCAATATCAATAGCGAAGTCGAACATCGAGAACTTGGAGACTATAAGAGATAGAGTAACCAAATTCTTTTTAAGATCCGTCTAGTGTGCAGGCAGATCAAGCTTGTTTCAAATTTTCGCCACGCCCTCTTCCTTGGCACAATTAATTAGATATCCAGTTAGCCAAATTTCGAACCAATTGAATTCAGACAATAAACTTTGGAGATTTACGAATTTACGTGCAGTACTGAAATATATACATAGCACGGGCGGCAGCGGCTGTTATGAGTGAGCGAGGCAGCATTCGTTTGCTGTTGTTGCAAATTAAAAAGAGTTTCATTTTAATTTCTTTTTCACATTTTTTATTGAATTAATAGCGATTTTAAGGGATTTGACTTTATGAACCCTCTTTACATCCTAAAGGGTATATTCCAAGTCGAGAAGGACGACTTGCTTCTTCATATTCTTATTTTCCCAGAAAATAAGAAATGAAGATGCTGATTAAATCGGAAATGTTTCATCCTATCTGTTACTTACATACATACATACATACATTATGGCGCTACTATAGCGTTGTTGTTGCATTGTTGCCCAAACCTCGCTCTTAACATAACTGACATATACTTACATACATACATACAGTTGCGGACAAAACTCTCCGTACGACCCCATTTTTGTTCATTTTTCCAGATCTAAAGCTTTCAAAAGAAATGTAATGATGCAGTTTTGTATAATATCTAATTATATAACAAATGTAAAAAAATGAGTTGTTTACAGTATTTAACTCCAAAGTTATTCACAAAAAAACCAAAAAAAGGCACTGACAAAAGTGTACATACATACGTTATATTAATACACAATTTTTTTTTTTCTCTTCTTTTTCGAGTAAACTTAACTTTAAAATACTGTTTGTTTTATTTTATGGTTCTACTTTCGTTCTTTTTAAAATTTATGGCATTATGTCTTTGGAAAAAGTGTACAATTGGAATAATGTCGCTCCACAAAGAAATCTCGACCGATTTGAGAAAATTGTTGTTAATAAGAAATCGTTTGGTGAAATAGCTTATTTATTACATTTAAGCAAGTCGACGGTTCAAACCATCTATATTAATTTTAAAACATCTAATTCCCTGGAGAGTAAGCCCCGCAATGGCCGCCCCAAGAAGCTCAACCGGAGAAATGTATCATATATTCGCAAAGCAGTGGATCAGAATCCGAAAATACATGTCACTGATTTAGCCAAGGAAGTAGCCGAAAGAACAAAATTGTTGTCCACCCACCTACAATAAGCAGGGCTCTTAATAATGAAAGTTACAACTGCCGAACTCCTCGCAAGAAGCCCCTTATAAACGAGAAAAACCGAAAGCTTCGTTTGGAGTTCGCAAAAAAGGTCCTTAATTAGGAAATAGAATTTTGGAAATTAGTCGTGTTCACAGATGAGTCCAAGTACACCATATTCGGATACAACGGCAAAACCAAAGTTTGGAGAAACCCAAACACTGCCATGGATCCTAAGAATCTGATTCTGACTGTAAAGCATGGTGGTGGCAGTGTCATGGTTTGGGGAGCAGTTGCAGCCACAGGATTTGGAAAACTTATTTTCATTGAAGGAAACATGGATCGCTTCCAATAAAAGACCATTTAGGAACAAAACCTACAGGCATCGGTGGACAAGTTAGGCCTAGGTCCGAGCTGGATCTTCCAGCAAGATAATGATCCAAAGCACACTGTGCAAATGGTCAAGGAATGGTTGCTATATCGTGATCCTCGCTAACTATATTCACCTCCACAAAGCCCGGACTTGAATATCATTGAGCATGTTTGGGATATTTTGGAGCGAAAAATCCGAAAGCACTCTAACTTTTGAGTTAAATACTGTAAACAACTCATTTTTTTACATTTGTTATATATGTAATTAGATATTATACAAAACTGCATCATTACATTTCTTTTAAAAGCTTTAGATCTGGAAAAATTAACAAAAATGCGGTCGTACGGAGAGTTTTGTCCGCAACTGTGTCTGCTATTAACATATCGCTCAGAATATTAATTTTACTTGTTCAATTCTTCGAGTGATAAAAAAGAGGGCATTCAATTGAGATTTCCAACAAACAATTTATTTTTAAGCATTTGTATACGAACTAAATGCATATATGTACATATTTATAACATAAATGTATGTATATGTATTTTGTATTTTTAATACGATCGTTTAAGTCTAAAATAAATGAATTACAAAGGAAATGCAAGCATAAGACTTTCCCCCTCCCACAAGCCAAGCCAAATTAAAAAAAAAAAAAGAAAAAAAATTTTAAAAAAATATATAGACACAATTCGATATATCAATCTAGAAATACTATTAATGCGCCGGCTACATCGTTGTTCCTCGTTTCTACTGTCTAAGTAAGGCAAACTGGCGACTCGGACGAGTTTTCACAGTTATCTGATATTTAGTTCAGATAGCGTCCATAATTTTTCAACTATGGTTCACAGTTGGGCCACCAATGGCCCCTATTTGGTTTCGGATACCTGATATTTTTCATAATAATTACAGCCGCTGCTAATATTTTTTAAGTTGTTCATATGTGATGAAGAATATGATATTCCAGGGACCCATGCGCACCCATGTGGGTATGAACCCTTTGTAAAGGGCAAATAACCCTTCGTTGCGTATCGTTTGTACTGCACAGTCTAAGCTTCCGCTGTAAAGTTTGGGTGTGGCTGATGCTGTCGCCATTCCATTTATAGTCAGATTTACATGACGCTGATTCATCAGGCGAGTCTGGAAGTGTAGCAAAAATAAATTATACATAATAATTTAATATAATGTTTTGCAAAATCTTTAATTATAGACTTGGATTGTGGACAAATTCAAAATATTCTTATCAAACAGAGAATATCCCGAAAATTAATAATTGTTTGCGTATAAGTACATATGTAAGTCAATCACAACAAAAAATAGTTTTAGCAGTGGAATCGCATTGAAAGTGTTCATTATGTATCCTAACTGTTGGGATCGACCATCTACATCTGTATCTCGTATACATATGCAGCTGCCACTGATCTATCGGATCAGATCCTTGTTATACCCTGTACCCATAGGGTGCAAGGTATATTAAAGTCACTAAAATGTATGTAACAGCCAGAAGGAAAATTTTCCGACCCCATAAAGTATATATATTCTTGATCAGCATCAACAGCCGAGTCGATATGACCATGTCCGTCTGTCCGTCTGTCCGTCCGTATGAACATCGAGATCTCAGAGACTATAAGAGCTAGAGCAACCAAACTTGGTGTCAACATCCGTCTAGTCCATACGCAGATCAAGTTTGTTTCAAAGTTTTGCCACGCCCACTTCCGCACCCGCAAATTAGAAAAAACTATAACTAGAGTTCTATTAAAGCTACAGACTCAATTATATAGCCAATATGTACCATCTGACCGAATTTGACCGAAATCGGTCAATAAATATCGGAGATAATACGTATATATGTTTTGTACTGAAATGCTTTGGGCAGCAGCAACTGAAATGTGTGAGCGAGATAGCATGCGCATGCATGTTGTTTTGTACCGAATGACGCATTAGTTTAGTTCACTGTTAGGAGTGAGCGAGAAAGCATGAATTTGTTGTTTTGGCTTGTTAAGAGAATTTTATGAAAAATTTTATTCAATTAATGAGGATTGCGAAGGAGTCTGTTTAAATGAAATATCCTTTTTTGGTACAGGGTATACTCCAAGTCGGCAGGGACGACTTGCTTACTTCATTTTTTTTAATATTGTCAATAAATACTAATTTGGTATATATGTACATATGTATGTATCTAAATCACTCCATTGAGTATGATCAGAATTGGTTGACTATATTTTTAAAAGCTGATTCTCACACAACTTAGTATTTATGTATATGTTTGGTATATATATGTAGAAACGAATTCGGGGTTTCCCCGTCATGGTCAACAATCAATTAAAAACACGCGTACATATATATATATGTATATATGTATGTATGTAGTACATATTTTCATGGGTAGTTGATTAGCTGGTGTTGAATTTCATGATGTCAAGTTTGTTAGTAAAAACAGAAAGAAAATTAGGCAGAAATTGGACTTAAATTATGTTTATACAAAAAAAGTTTCTGTCAAACAGCTGTCGGAAAATTATTATGTGGGAAAATAAAAAATTTACGACAGACATAATTATAAATATAGACAAAATTCACGAAAAACTGAGGAAAAGACATTTAAGGCAACCAATATGGCATAATTATTTTGTATGATTTGATTAATAAGCGTTTCTAAAACTAGAACTATTGAAATTTTGATCTTGTTTTACCGGGGTTTTCGATTTTCCATGATGGCTGTATACATACATATATGTACATATGTATGTATATATAAACAATTTACATGCAAACATAATTAACATTTTAACCGTTACACATATGTACATATAATTGGCAAATAAAAAATTTGCAAAAGTATACACACTTGGTCGAAGTTGGATCGGACTTTTGGGTTTTACTATATTCAAGTCGGAAAATTATATCAATAGATTAGGTATGATCTGAGTTTGCATGTTAAAAATCTGATCACTTTTCATAAAGTATAAGACAATACGAGTATT
The DNA here is from genome assembly GCA_018150375.1 of Drosophila sturtevanti. Taxonomy (NCBI): domain Eukaryota; kingdom Metazoa; phylum Arthropoda; class Insecta; order Diptera; family Drosophilidae; genus Drosophila; species Drosophila sturtevanti. Next base: position 5,956,208 of record JAECWJ010000688.1, on the reverse strand, counting down.
TGTATATATATACATACATATGTACTTATTTAGAAGTCAGCAAACTCACCCGTATAACATCGATGGGCGTTGAGGCAATGGCACTACCCAGACTTGCGATAAAACTCGATCTGCCAGCAATAGAATGAATAAGATTAGATAATTTCTATTTCTAATGCAGAACTAAATACATACACACATATATAGTGCCAAAACGGAACTTACATAAAATGATTTGCCACATGATCACCAAACGCGCTCATAAGTTGTAATTTACAAAAATCATAGACGGGTAGCTCGACGGATGCAATGACAACGGCACGCTGAGCTGTTGGCCCCACACCGCGCCATAATCCACGCACACCCTCGTATTTATAGATTTCACTGAAGCAGCCAATGAGACCCAATTGTTGTGAACCCTTCCCATGGACCTGCATGCGAACTTTTAGCACATCTGTGGGATTGGCAATGGCCGATGAAATGGCCCCCGCTGCAGCAGCACAAAGTATATTGCTCCAGACACGCTCGCTACCATCGTCATGTGTGAGAAGGCCGCGTTCGTTCGCCAATTTCTTAAGGGTGTAGTAAGTGCCGAATTTGATGGTGCCATAGGTCGCTTGACGCAGCACAGCTGGCCAAATTCTGCAAGAAGTTGAGTTGGTATCAAAGTTTAAAAGGGGAAATCAGCTGGCGTCTGCTTATCGACAGAACGGGAGCAAAGTTTAATGCTGACGCAGCAGTGCTTTATCAATGTCGTAGACATCCCACACATTAGCTGGACATGCGACTTGCACGTTTTATGATAAGCAAGATCAAATGTCAAATGATGCGACCATGTCATTTCCATGCACCGGTTCTTCCCCTTACCCGGAATATAAAGCCCGTAACCCTTCTTCCTTTGAGATCTTTACGAAGGCATCTGTCATGCCACGGTAACGTAACTGTGAGAATGTTTGATCAATCTTTTGACCTTGAATTTGGAGGCGCGTCTTTGTTGTGTCAATCGGAAAAGTGCCTGGACAAATAAAAACGTTATTGTTATATATTCATATTCATATACATTTGCATACACATACACATATGCACATACATATGTACATATATGTATATACTAAATTGTTTATAATGATTCGAGCGATAAGCGATTATCGTCACAGTCATCTCATCTATATTTACCAAATTCCGCTGTTATAGATGCCACGCCTCCATACACAAATGGGCGCCAGTCCTTGACTTCAGCCATGGTAGCCGGCTAGTTTTGGAAATGTATTGTCAGTATAAGGCTTGCACCTGTTGATTAAAGATTTTTCTACAAACGAATTATATTTTGCGTAATATCTACGCAGAGGCCTTCGACTTAAATAAGTTCACAAATCGAAATTCGCATTTGGGTGGCGGTTGGGCAAAATATGCTTCTTTTAATAATATTGTGGTGGGGTACCAGATTAGTGTGAAGGTGGTGGGAAGGGGTCACTCTACTGCATGCTTCCACATCGGTGTTATCGATAACAGGTTTATAAAGAGCGATATCGAGACCGGTGTTGGCTAACGTGGCAGATACCAACCGCTGCTAATTCATATGACTTATATGACGGTTACAATGAAGAGCTTTTAAAATAACTTTTAAGCGCTTTAAAATTGAAAGTTATTTAAAGCCCGAAATATTTGAAATTTTTAAATTTTTTTAAAATATCAAAAGTAACATTATAAGTACATCAATTTAACACAATTCTTTGATTTTTTTTGTTTTACAGAAAACTTTGTTTTTTACTTAAAAAAGCGTATAATTCGTTGCAATTGTCGATGTGATGTATTCAAAAAGTGATCAAATATTTTAACATTTCTAACTTATGTATGTATGTTACCTTTGCACATTATAACACATACATACGTATGTACATACATACATACATACATATGTATATAATAACTTGAGGGGAAAGGCATTCCAAAAAAAATCACCACAAAAAAGAAAGAAAAAAGGGGATCAAAAAACAACGCGTCAAAGAAATGCAAATTTCAACTAAAATACAAAATAACAAAATCGTATCAAATCAAAAACAACAATCTGGGAATTCCTACCGAACGTTGTGCTCCATCTCCATCACCATCATCTCCATATGCAAGTTCTCTTTGGTGTATACATACATATTTACATATGTTTGTTTTTGTTGTATTTTGTTTTGTTGACAAATTCGCTTTAATTAAATCTTGATTTTTGCAAACGATTTTAGTTTTTGTTTTTCTCTTACCTCTAGTTTTTAAGTCACGTCACTCATTTGAAATTCAAGCATAGACCGGATCGTGAAAGTCGAGGCGTCATTGTGGCGGCAATGCCAATGGCTCCAGACAGCCGCCATATTGTGAATTTTTTGGACCAGTTCGCATTTGCTTAACTCCCAGAGCTGGGTTTACCCCTCAACAACAAGAGACAAAATAAAAAACAATAAAATGAAACAAATCTACATATGTATGTATGTATATATGTATGTACATACATACATACATACATACACATAAAAGACAAAAACAACAATTCTCAAAGAATTTAGTCAAAATTAATTTAGTACCTACATCCTATTGTCAAAAAGATGCTAAAATGTAATTTAATATTCCATTATTTTACAGTTAATTTCGGTTAATTACGGAACAAGCATTCCTTTTGTCACAATTCGTTCTAATAGCTGTGCTAAGTGATTTTTGCCAGTGGAGCAAGAACTTAGAGCAAAGAGCGTGGGCAAATGGATCGTCCGACCAGCTACTGTTAGCAAAATAAATTAACAAATTAAGTCTAGCATGCATCGACCGCTGATGGATTTATACATATGTATGTATGTATGTATGTACATATGTATGGATGTATCTATGTGTGTATGTACATATGTACATATGTATGTACATATTTGTAGTCATAAAACTGTTGTTTTTATCTACAAACATATGTACATATATGTATATACATACATTTGGATCAGTTTTATGACTACAAATAAGAATCTTAACGACAGTTCCGATTGAAAGCTACCGAGAAGCAAGAAAGATCTCCAAGGAAACTATGACTTTTACTTGTCAAACACACAACAGAAATTTTTATTTTTAAAAAACATTCAAATCTTTGTTGTCTCTTTCTTTATAAATCATCATGGATGTCTCTGGGCAGTTGTATGCATGTAATTTTGAGATATTTGGGAAAGTACAGGGCGTTTACTTTCGGAAGTACACGGAGAAGCAATGTAATCAGCTGGGCATACGCGGATGGGTTATGAACACCACAGAGGGCACTGTGCGCGGTGAACTGGAAGGAAGTAACGAAAAGCTGCAGCAAATGAAGAGCTGGTTACAGACCAAGGGTAGCCCCGAGTCACGGATTGACAAGACATCGTTCAGTGACCTGCGTCAGATTTCCAAATATCATTTCGATAACTTTACCATACGCCAATAGAGTCACGAGTGGTAAATACAAACAATTTCTTGAATTTGTCTTCAATAAATACATACATACATACATATGTACATATGTATGTACATTTGTATGTAAATATATATGTACATATGTACGTACATACATATTTGAATATTAAATAGCTGAACGCGTGTGCCAAACGCGAACTTGGCATAGATACAAATGTATGTATGTATGTACATACATATATACATATATACATACATGGTATACTCGTATGTACAGTGGGGACCTCATTCTGTGTACTTTTAAGTTAGTCACCGAGTCATCGAAGCCATCGCCAATGCGGAAATTCCCCGAAATCGTTTATCTCTATTTGGATAAGTTTTAATTTAATCAAATGCATACATATGTACATATGTATGTACATACATACATATGTAAAGTTTGACTTTTTTATGGCCAATGGCTTTTCTTTGAATAGATAAACATTTTGCTATTTAAATATCTGTTCATATTTCAAGACGATTTTTCTCTTTCCCCCCTATACCACCACCACTTTTTATCTCCTTCACGATGTTTTCTTAGTCGATAAGCCATGCGTTAATTGTATCAATGTATGTACATACATACATACATATGTACATATGTATGCATGTATAGCCGGTTATAGAAGTATTTGGAATCAGGAAACTAAACCGTTACGCAACCGAAACTATGTATATGCATATGTACATACAATGCCAAGTAATCCAACGTGACCGATCAATCAAGTGTAAAAACAAAAGAAGCAAAAAAAAAACAAATCCAACTCCTTTTTAAATTCAACATAATATGCATTAAATTGATAAGCAAAATGATAATTATGTACATTTGATTACATACATTCGTACATACATACATATGTACATAAACATATACATACATACATACATATGTACATATGTATATCCATAATGGCATGTGAATATTATGTTAAATATTGGTAATGAGCAAGTAAATGTTTATTTGCTTATCCGTTTAATAAAAATTTAAAAAAATCACTTTAAATAAAGACATACAGAACAGATTATTCTTTCTATAATGTACACATGCTTATATTTATTGGATCGCAAATCAATCAATAAGTTTATTTAGGTATCCCCCACAATCGTAAATTCCTGAACCAAATAAAAAAAATGAAAGAGAAAGAAATTTCTTTAATGGTAAACTTGTTGGAGACTTTTTTTATTAATCAATTTGTGGCAAATTTGCATATTTAACACATCGATTGGAAAAAAAAGAAGGAAAATAAAAACTCAAAAACCCCAGAAACATCAAATCCGCATAGAAGGCGTCGATATCGAAGTGTACTGGCGCCAAAGAAATTGCCAACAATCGATCAAGCATTTTGTCTAGTTTTTTTTTTTAGTTTCTCGTTCGATCTTCGCCATGTGCTAATCGCCACTGACTGAAGATTTTATTACACGTTGACCGTCATGTTAGCTACAGCTACCGCTAAATATCCCAAAAATACCGGTCTATGGCCACTATATATGTACTATGTATGTATGTACATATATACATAGTATGCTTAAATCCAAGTCTACTTATTTCCCCTAACGAAAACGAAATTATGCAGGAATTTTTGACAATGTCATGCCATAACATAGCCAAGTCGCCATCATAAACTTTATGAAATTGACAGATTTTAATATTGAATGACAGAAACTAATATCATAAATTCAATATTTAGTGGGTCTGATAACCCGTTCACGAATCTACATAATATTTTATTTCTCTTTTTCCCAGGACAATAATAAAAATAATTACCAGGATTCGTTTAATTTTTTGACTCGTATATTTTCTCTAATCTGACATTCCTCCAATGTCATAAAGGATCAAACTAAAGTTGAATTTTATGAAACCAGTTTAAGTCTCCACATGCCTGAGGAGCATTATGCATCAAGCCATGTCACAGGCAATTAATCAATAATAAATTTTTCCAATAAATTGCTCGTTTATTGGTCTACAAGGCGAAGGAATTAATTGTCTTGGCTACTGTACAGAATTAATTACTAATTATGCGTTATATCAAAACCAAAAAATGAAACAAGAAAAACTTAAAACACAAACAACAAAACATGAAAAATAAAAACAACATAAAAAGAAAAAAAGAAAAGGCTAACTAAAACCTATTAATATTTATTAATTTGTAGATTTACATTGTTCATGGCACGTAGACCAAATCAGAATGTCCACATAACAAATGTTGCCGTCTATATAGATACCCTCTATCTACTTGAGAATTTATTATCAAATATTTCTCCTATGTATGTTTTCAATTTTCAACTTTCAGTTAGTTCTATACTTGTATATAATATATGTATATTATATTAAGTAATACCGATCGAGAGCATTTGTTATTGCATTTGTTATAGATACCCTATTAATCACAGGGTACAGGGTATTAAAATGAGCATTAAAATAACATCGCATCGTATAAACAATAAATCAAGCATAAATCGGTTAAGAAACGAATGGAATTTTTAGCCATAGCCATATAGCCCTCTTTGGGATAAACAAAAATGTGGTTATAAGAGGAGAACGGGGTGGGGGGATTGCTTAAACCAAGTTCAAAAGTTGGAATCTCAATCCGAGTCAAGACCGGGGGGATAATTAATAAATTCCAGCGTGCGCCTCAGACTCAGGGCAAACACAAACAAATTGACGTCACACGATTGAGTTTTAGCAGCAGACCCTACCCCAAAACCCCAGCCAGATCTTCAAGACTTTTCAACCCCTTCCCCTAGTTTACTCAATCAAACTTAAAGTAAGAGTCAGAGTCGGAGTCGGAGTCGGAGCGAGAGCTGGAGCCCAGAGCAAGTGTGACATGCGTATCAAGGCTGGTTTAAAGCTTGGAAATCGAAACGGGTTAAACAAGTACAACCCAGTGTGGAACAACAACAACAACAACAACCACTACTGAAAATGTTTAATCGCAAAAACAAAAATATAAACAAAAATTCTTTTACAAGACACATCAACTACTAGTATGAGCAACTTAAATAATAAAAAAAAGAACCTAAAACAGGCAGCAGGCGACTCAATATCATTAAACGTTACGCCCCCTTTCTTGCAGGCGACAACTTGGCGTCAGCCAAATGGTATAATAAGCAACTTGTCTCCCCTATATAGGCTCCTCTATTATACTATACTCGTATGTATATACATACATACATATACATACATATGTATATAATCGTACCAAAATAGTCTATAATTTGAAGTCGCAGTTTTTGTTGCAAGTTCGGCAACCTTTTTTTTTTTGTTCTGTTACCAATTACTTTTACAAATAATATGTCACGAAACTCGAAAAGGTCATTCTATAAAAATAAAAAAAAGTTATTCATGCCAATGACAAAATTCCGACATATACATACATACATATGTATGTACAATATCTAGGCTGGAATGGAAAGGAAGGTCTCTCTGCAAATTGTCCTTATCCCTTTTGTGCAAACAAAAAGTAATAAAATTAATGCCGAAAGCATAAAAATGAAATGTAAAGAAATATGAAATTAATTAATATACATATGTAAAATTTATTTATATGTGTATATGTATAAATCTTGATAGTATTATTATCTGAATAGTTATGTAGTAACATTATTTTCGTTTTTCTTTTTATTTTTTAATTAATTTCTGGAATACGCTCTATCTATATGATGCCCATACATATATGGTTAACAATTCTTTTTCAAAATTCCTGAAACTGCAAAAATCCAAAATCAGAATTGAACCATCAACACACAGTTAAAAGGTCATTTAATATTATAAGAAAACCGCCAAATATGAATCGCTGGAATGTGGTTTAACATTGGATCGGCTACCAAATTGGCAATGAAATGGCAAAAACCAAGGGGCCGGTCTAGCATTGATTGTATCTTTAGTTATATACTCTTTCAATCAGTTGTAAAAGATTTACAAATTCCTTGTTGATTTTTTTTTATTATAAATTGCTTAATTTATTGAATAAATATCCTTGCCATTGTTTGTTCATCTGTACATATGTATATATATGTGCATACAGAAACATTTTTGCACGCGACCGTAAATGGAAGTTATTTTATATAGTCGTTTGATTGGGCTATATTATTTCAGATCTTCATATGTATGTACATACATATGTATATATATGCTTTCTTTTAAGAAATATACTTTACTGGTGCAAGGGTATACACATAAGTATGTATGTATGTATCTCTGGCTTAAGATGACTAAGAGTATCTCCTTTTTTGAATGGGACACCATAAAATGAAAGCAATCAAAGTAAAAGGTTGGGGGCGAGATACCGCTTACATACCGAATGGTCGCCTAGGTACGAAATTGGAAAAATCCCCAAGGCGGTGCCGCCAGGCCATTTAAAGATGAAGATGATCATAAAGTAGAAGTCAAAGCGAATAATTAATTACACAAAAAACTGCAAAATAATGCAGAACAATAGAGAAATGTGGGTGTGCCATCAGTCAAAGAAGACAAAAGCAATACTCGTAAAGCGCGTAACCAGAGGAGAAAAAAAGAGTAAGAGAATGGAAAAGCATTTCGCCAGCTAATAACAACATATTGAAAACATTGAAACCATGTGCTTCGTGGGAATGAGAAGGAGAACGACATTGATAGACGCGTTAAAGAGCACGAGAGATTAATTTTACAGAGAGAGAGAGAGAGAGAGAGGGAGCAGCTACATACGCTTATATATGAGCTGATGCGAAGTTAAAGTCTCAGTTATTAACTGTCAAGCGCAACGTGCAGAGCTCTGACTCAAGCAGAAACTCAAAAATTGACAATCTTAAAGCGAAATTCGCGCAAAAAGCCCATTCCAAAATTAAGTGAAGTGAAAAAAAAGACGCACACATACACACACACATATATATATAACTAATTAAGTTAACTAATTAAACATACAAAGAAATAAAATGCATAACAATCAAGTTTGTATGCTGAGCCTGATCTGCCTCATTCTTAGTCTGGCAATGATCGAGGCGGCCGTCTACACTCAACACGCAGTCCGGCATCCTGGTAAGCATTTGATTAAAATAGAAAAAGATTTCTTGAAGGTATCCAAGTTCTAGGTGTATACACATTGAAACATACATACATACATCGACACATACATCAATAACTACCCTTTTGTACGAAATTTAAAAAAAAACAGAAATTCGCGTTCGTTGCCTAAGTCTTTCGTTTCATAAAATTTTCCATTAGTTTGTTTTGTTTATTGTTTATGCTTGTTGTCGTGGAATTTTTTAATTAAGTTTTCCAATTAAATTTTATAGAATTAATAAAAGCAAACATGGTCAAATGCCATAAACGACCTTTAGCAAAACTATATATAAAAAAAAAAATAAATACAAATCTAACAAAAAAGTTGTCAATTTTTAGTGATTGATTTATGAGACAAGTCGAGGATGAGGTTCGATGAGAGATATAGACAGAGAGAATAAAAATTAATAAAACAACAGAAAACATAAAAAACAAATACTTTTCTTATCTAACACTAAGCGTCCTCTTTATTTTTTACAGTTTACTGTCATAAACTATAATTTACAATTTTCGATTTTACAATTATAATCATAAATTAATATCAGTATGTCCATATAAAGACAATCCAAATTTAAAATTAAGTTTTCAAAATTCAAAACCAGTCAATTGCTTATTGTTATGCTCCTCAAAACTTTGCAAAAAATAATTGGGTTTTTTCTTGCCACGAAAACTTTATTTAGCAGCTAAAAATAATTTTTGATGGCTTAATTTAAACAATTTCTCTACTTAGTTGACCTTTTTGGAGCGAACTCAGCTCATTAATTTTTGTTATTTTTTGACGTCAGTTGTCAGTTTAAATATATTTTATTAAGTTTTTGTTTATTTGGATCTTTCTTTTTGTCTTGTTTTTTTGTTGTTGTTTGATGGCATGTGATTTATTTTTTGATTTGTTGTTGTTTTCGTTGACGTCAAACTTCAAAAAAAAAATATCAAAACATTATAAATTTTAAACAACGCAAAAAAGAGAAGAAAAAAACATTTTGCTTGGCCCCTTTTTTGCCGTATCGTGGGTTTTTCGCAAAAAGAAAGAAAGAAAAAATAAAAAGACGCTTTAAAAAAAAATTAACATAAGAAATGTGCTGATTTTTGCTTTATTTTGTTGTTGCCTTGCCGTTGTTTTAGTTTTTTAAAACTAATTTGCATTGCTATGCGGATTTCGGAGCTTAGAAATTCGTGAAGGTCGTTTGCTCTATGTCTGAGCCGGCAATTGGATCACTAATCTATATGAAATTAGCGCCAAATTAAAAATAGGCAATGATGGGATGAGTTCATATACATACAAACATACAGACGTACGAGTTTACGTATCAGAATTAATTGCACAAAAGAGTGCCGCCGGTCATTAATCAACATTTTGCCTTTCACAATGAAATAAACAACAATAACAGTTGTTGTTGCCATTTGTCTGAATTGTTATAAATAAAAGTACGCAGCAATAATACATTCATGCATACATACATATCTATACATACAAATGGCCAAAGAAGGCTTAAACGCTTGAAATTTATAAATAGAAAAAAAAGGCAACCAATTGACTGACTACAGTACTTATTTTTAACCCTCTCGAAAGCCATATAAAGTCAGCACAAATCATCTTGGCCAATTTTGCTAGGGCATGACTGTTAGCTTTTCGTTTTTTTTGACTTCCACTTGAGTTAAGTGATTTGTGATTGCTGAGGATATTTATAGATGAATGATCATTACAATAGCTTACAATTGTTTGCGAACCTATTTCAACCTATTTACAGTCAAACATGGCTATTATTAGATTCTAGAAACGCAATTCAGTTTAGTTCAAACTAACTCTGAAAAAACTCATGTCAGGCAGATCGAACTGATTATCTAAGTATTACAGAAACTATTTATACTTTAGATAAGTGTGTAAGGAACAATAAAATGCTGATTCAAATTTACTACTATTTGTAAATGTACATATATTCATAGTCTTTACTTTGGCAATCATTCAGCGACCTATCCCAAGATGAGGTAATGTAAATGTCCGTTCGACCATCCCATGCATAATCAGAATTTATAGCCACTTCCTCATATGCATAAATAAAATGCAAAAATTGCAAAGTAATTCAAGAAAACATGAACAAAGAGACAACAACAACAATTTTCAACTTCCGCACACTAACTAACCCCTCCTCTTTTCTTCTCTTCTTGTCCCCTCTTTTAGCACATCCCGGCAAATGCTACGACAAGTTTACCCGTCGTGCCATGCTTCCCGACAAGGAGTACAAACCGAAGGGCATATGTGCCACAATGACGTGCAACTTGGAGGCGGGCGAGATCTCGATAGAGACTTGTCCCTATATTGAGGCCCCTGGCTGCGAGGAGCTACCCAGCGATGTTAACTGGTCCTTCCCGAAATGTTGTCCACAATTTAAGTGTGTCGACTTTAAGACCGGCAAGGAGGTAATTGTGTCGCTATAGAAATCGGCGCTATTACTTCAGGAAGAAGATATTGAACGTGAACGTGATTTTACATGAAATGTATTCATAGTTTTTATAGTCTACATATGAATGGATGTGTTTGATTGTGCCTGTGTGATTTTGTTTGCAAAGTGTGTGAATGATTCATTTAACTTTTTAATTTATTTATTATTATACAATAATTTTTGTAAATAACATAATAATTTGCATAATTCGTTTTTTTTTTTATAACACAAAGTTTGAACTCTCTCACCTGGCATGTGTGAACTTTTTTTTTTCAATACGTATTTGTATGTGTTTTGTTTTGATTTATTCAAAAGTCCCTGTATGCGATATTTGCAAATATTTATATATACATATACATATATAAATATACTTATGAGTAATTGTTTAGCTTTTAAGTTTAAATACCAAAATAAACAAATAATATAAATTTTTCAAAATACTTTTGTTCTGCTTTAATTAATATTCTCTGAATATTACTCACCCAACTTTGGTCGACTTTAGCCAATTTCCGTTAGAAATATCTAGTATCTAAACAGTTTTAATGGCATTTCCTCGAAATTTCATATTCAGATCACCATTTGGAGACCCATTTGGGTAATAAAATTTAGCTGCTCGAACTTATTTGGTGAACACCACAAGACGGTTTTATTTTTATGTGCGGAATGTGCGATGTTTGTTAAAATGAAAGGTCCAATAGTGATGAATCAGAGACGAAAGATGTGCGGCCCGGTCTGTGGTGGTTGCGACGAGAAGCGCAGGGGTAGAGGGTCTACGCTAATTGGCGAAGTCCAAAAACAGGCAACGGCGTAAGACCAGAAGTGGAATTGGCGGGGCTGGACGGTGAAGCGTGGCATCGAGATAATTGAATAAATTAAGTAGTCGTGATGAAAGATGTACAAATTTGGGCATGACGAAGTTCACATATACGTAAATATTTGCAAAATAAAGCATACATTTAAATAAAAAGAGAGTGGAAATACTTTTTTTAATATGCGCTTTACTTTTGTAAATACCATATATGTATACATGTATGCAAAAAATTCGCTATCTTCACTTTCGTAATGCTGGATTTTGAAAAGCTGTTAAAGTTAGCGCCAACCTTAAATAGATATCGATAAAAGTTTCTTTAGTCTCGATTTCATTTTCTTTTTTACATCCAACGTTGAGTTTAAAGAGTCTGGCAACATTGTGGTTTCTGGCAACGCTTTTTTTGGGCGTTGTTTGTGTGTAAACTGTTGTTTTTGTTTAATTATTAATTAAAAATAAAAGATTTTGGTTGTTATTAAAAGAATCTTCAATATGCATTTTCAAATCTTACCCCTAACATTGCTGCTGTTGCTGGCAGTTTTAATTCAAGAAGGTTTGTGTTGCGATGTCTACTGTGTTTCATATTTTGTTATCATTCCTTCGCCTTCCACAGGTGCTGCTATTTGGTGTTACCGCTGTACTTCAGCTACGCCTGGCTGTGCGGACAAATTTAATTGGCGTGGCATTGGATACTTAGGTGAACAATGTCCTGAGTCCAATGATATCTGTGTGAAGATCACAGAACGCCGAGGAGGTGAGTGATCAAATAATAAATGAAATCTGCAAATGGCAATAATTTCATTAAATTACAGCGCAAGAAACAATCACACGAGATTGCCTCAGTGCCTTAAGTTTTCGCACCGACATTCCCGCCGATAAGTACGAAGGATGTAAGCCAGCGGCCGTCGATGTTCATCTGGGAAACTACGTATTTCACTCTACAAAAGAGCATGACGTAAAACGTGACTATTTTACAAATACCACATTTTGTTTCTGCTTCCTTGATCATCGCTGCAATGGAGCGAGTAGCCAGCCAATTACCCTGGGTCTGACGATAATACTGGCCACCATAGTTGCGGTGATGCTAAACTAGTGCCTTCCACAAGAAGAAGATGATCGACAATTAGGCAGCTAGAATCTCACGCTTACAAACACATATCAAGCATTCCCGTAAAGAAATTTTGTACAACTTTTTTTTGTATTATTGCCTTACACTTTTGTAGTCTTTTTAATCGAATACATTTTACAATTTACAATATTTATAGTGAAAGTTAAGTGCACGGTGAAGTCATTGTTTTGGGTGCTCGATAATCATAGAAAGCCACCTCTGGATTGGATTTTACATGCTCGTCATAGACTTGGGCCAACCGCAAACACTCGTCGACAGAAAGTTCGAAGGGACGTAGAGTTTCAACCACATCCGCTCGACGAAATAGTTCCTGGGTATGCTCATCACGGTTTTCGGGCGGCAACAGATTACTGAATCCTCGGCGACAATATTTCTGCCGCATACTAAAAATATGTCGCATTACTCGCTCCACCAGATCAAATGGCAATTGCGTTTTGGGACGTTTTAGAGGAATTATCTTTACCACACCGACATCAACCTGAGGCTTAGGGACAAATGCCTTGCCGGGAATGATAAACTGCAACTTAGGTTCGGTCCATATTTGTGACATAATTGACAATCGGCAACGTTGCTCGCTTCCCAATTGGGCGCAGATCCTTTCGGCCACCTCTTTTTGAAAGGTTAAAGTCATGCAGGTATCCTGTCGACGAAAAGCTCCACAGCGTTGTGACAAATCCGCATACCAATTGATCAGCAAGCGAGTAGATATGGCAAAAGGCAGATTGCCTATCAAATGGAGACGTTGTTCCGTATCCCAAATATGGTGATCTATTTTAAAGCGCAGTATATCTTCATGAAAGATGTCCACCTGAATATCCAAGGGATGTGCACACTCCTTCAAAAGCTCTAATGGCTCTCTAAAGCGCGAATCCTTTTCGACTAGTATCAAGCGCTGAGGTTGGCGTCGTAAAATTGAGCGTGTTATGCCTCCAGGTCCGGGTCCCACCTCCAGCACAATGTCACGGCGATCTATTTTGCCCGCCGCCTTGACTATTTTATCCGTTAGACGCTCGTCCATTAGGAAATTTTGACTTAACTGCTTCATTGCTTGTAGCTTGTAGAGTTTTACCAGATCTCGGATGGTGGGCATCGGTGGCAAACGCATTCCACTTCTCAAAACGCGGGCTGCTGTCTGTGACATGGTTTTAACCGACTTCAAAAACGTTTTAACAATACAAAATGAAAAAAAAAAAGTGTAAGGAAAATCAAACTTATAGACTAAAAGAATTAACAAAATAACTAAAAAGTGCTGCTGCTGCCTTCTACTAGTTGGTGGTCACTTTTTTCGGCTCCTCAAAATCGTCGAGGAACTTCTCCTGCTGCACAGAAAATATAGAATAACCGTAAATGGCCACCACTGATAGGCCCAGTGCTCCAGCAGTCAGCAAATTGTTGCGACGCACACGCTTTAGCTTTTGCACGCGATCCAAATTCTGCTCTTCGATCAGTTTCATGAACTGCAGCTGAGCCTTGTCCAATTTGGGTGCGTTTTCTCCGTACTTGATTTTGGGTCCTCCTTTCTCCGACATTATATATAAATTGACTTTAGTTCAGGATTTTCTCAATTTCCCTTCTTTTTTCGCGTGCAACTTTCCGGCTCGTCTGTGAAATTATGAAATCTCACACGAAAATTGTGTTTAAGAAAAAATACCAAGAAATTAATGTCAGCTGTCAATGTGTTAGCTATTTATTGCCAAATTTGACTAGCCCCAAATTTAGTTGGAATACAGTATTTGCAAAGTTCAAAACACTAGCATTGCTTAATATTTTTACATGTCTGTGCTACCATATTTAATACTATACTGTTGTTGTTTATCTACGTAATTACCACTGCAATATCCCTCACTAGCTTAATATCTGTTTCGATGCTCGGCTGCACTGACTGCTTCAGTTTTTTTTTTGCTTGGCCTGGTCACACTTAAGTACTTTTGATTCACTTGCTCACACAACTTGGACCGTTATTTAAACTAGAGGCAGAAACAGTTCACTTTTGTTGGGTGGCTCGAGTGCAACGTAAAGCAGCTCCACGACTTGAAACAGTTTTTTTTGTGTTTGGGGCAGCAAACAGCAGTGACAGCAGCAGCGCAGCAGTTTTCTAGACATTTGTCTTGTTCTGTTTTGTGTATATAGTACAACAATAAAGAGAGTGTTATTACTTTACAAATAGCCAAGCAAAAGTGGAAGTGGGGCTGGGCTGGATTGGTTATTGTGGCCGTGGTGGAGGCTTCGCTGCAACTGAACCAAATCAATTATCTACTATTAGAAGCTAGACAGTGATTGAGCTTAAAGAAGTGCGTAAAATAGGCAAAATATAATACAACTTAACTGAACACACATATACATGCATTCTCATAATATATGTATATGTGTGAAGCTATTAACATGGATTTTCAATACGGAAATGAAAGCAAAAATTTTGTTGCGTGTTTTAAAAAATTGCGCTGGAAAAAAATCAAAGCAACAAAAAAGCCAACAACAACAACGACAAAGGCAAAACAAACGCGTAATTGCAGAAATCAGCTGTGTACCTACAGTTCCACGTTGAACACACACAAACACCGAGCTAGCTGGCAGAGACAACAAAACACTCCAATTGAGAGCCAAACAACCACACGCGCCCCCGCACAGTGGTTAGATACATATACATAAACCAATAGAGTCTTAATTGCCAAAGTCGTATTATTTATTCTTTTTAAAATATTCGGTATTAAAATAGCTTCCTTTTAGTTCCAAATTAATAGAAAAACTATCAAGCTATATACAATATTTATAAATTTTTTCTTATTAGCATAAAATTTTAAAGCAGGCTGTTCCATTACACTCTTACTAAATTCTACTAAATTTTTTTGATCCAGTACATTTACAAAAAAACCAAAAAAAAAATTTTGGAAAAATTTGCGAGCGGAATAAAAAAGATTTGCAAAAAAGAAAAGGAACAGATTGTCAGAACAGAAACACTTACATACGTATGTATTATCTTTTGTAAATTAGCGCTTATACGCATAGGAAGAAAAACATGTAATACCGTTTGATAATTTAATCATATATTGGCCTCAGCTTTTTTTTAAAATCAATTCTTTAGCATTCTTTTACCACGGTGGCAAAGGCAAAAACAACAGCTGGTCGAGTTAAGCTCTCTTTCTCACTCGTTGCCGCTCTCTTTCCGACTGCGTCGTGTTTTGCCATCTCTCTTATACCTTTTCTGTTGTGCTTACGCTTTTACATCGATAGTGCTTTATATTTTTGTTTTGGTTTTTTTCGACGCTTGTTGCTCAATATCCACATACCCTATAATTTCGCCTGCGATTGGTGATCAAATATTAAAGGGTAATCGCCCTGTCGCATAGATAGTACCGACCAGTTTTCGAGAAAAAGCGCAACAAATTTTTGTTTGAGCTTAAAAAATGTTACATTAATTTATGAAATTCACTTTTTACAGCCGCTATACTAAACCAAGAAACAAACAAAAACAAAAAAATATATACGCGTTTCGTAAACTGCCGTCCGCTGAAACCTTTAAAGAAATACAGCACCAAAAAAAAAAAACGACAAGAGAAAAAATTAACAACAATAAACGAGCAAAGCAGCGACCAATTCAGTAATTAGTGCAACCAAAAGCAACAAATTAAAAATCAAGCAACATTATGGCATTCATTTCAAAAGATTTTCGCTCACCTGGCGAGGCATGGGTGAAGACCAAAGAGGGCTGGGAACGTCTAAAGGTGCTCGAGTGCGTTGGCAAACGTAAACGGTGAGTGGCATCAATGTTTTATTTAAACAATATAAATTATGAAATATCTATGTATGTATATTGAACGACACACACAATGGTCAAATTTAAATTGTAAAACGATAACCGAGGAATAGATGGTGTAACAACTATATACACATACATACATACATACATACATCCATACATATGCATGTATACATTAGATGTATACATATACATACATACATACATACATACATATGTATCTGCAATCGCATGCTAAATAGCATCTTTGTTATCTTTGAACCGACGATTTGGGGTCACTTGACCATATAATCTGTAACTTTTACTCAGTTAACGCCAGACAAAACACGACATTGAAATTATAAAAAGATAACTAATATAACTGATGTTCCAACTGACATATACTGGACTAGTTGTTGCTATATGTATTTAGAAACAATCGATTTGGGTCATGAACAGGAGGCGGGATGGGGACACCTATTGCTTATGTACATTAAAAATTGCGTTTCACTTTCTCATACCTAACGTCAATTCCGATAAGATAAGCCGCAATTCACTGACTAAACGTAGATTTTTGCAAAAACCACCAAAAAAAAAAAACAAGCGAAGGCCTCCAAACGACCTAGAAAAACTTCTCTTTTTTTTTTTGTTTTCTTTTTATCAATGGCAAACACTCAACAGATACCAGAACAAAGAACCTACTTTGCTGTGTAAACATAATTGGATAGAAATTGGCAAATTTAATTTAATTTTCTAAATATGTATGTATGTATATATTAAAATATGTACATACATATGTGCTTATTTTGATGGATACAAGACATAAATAAAACGACTGATAACTGGTTACTTAAAACATTTCCGGAGAAAACAAATATGTTTCGGTTTCCGTAATTTTTTCTTGAAATTCTCCTGTTAATGTTTGAAATTGTGGAATTTAAATACATAATCCTGATTTCTAACTATTTAATAATTGAGATTTGATCCGGTTAAGAATTGTTGTGCATATAAAGACATGCTTAATTTATGTTGTACAATTGAGTTTTAATTTATACATACTACCTAACGTTAACTAACTATTTATATGTGTGTTTTTTTACATTTCTATATATGTACATATGTATGTATATATACATACATAGATGCAACCAAACTGTGAAGAGTTAGATATTTTTAGTTATATTTTCAACATGAAATAAACAAAAATACATAACCACTTTTTTGTTAAACCATTCAATGGTGATCAAGTTGATGGTGATGATAATGATGATGATGATGACTTGTGTCAAGAGCAGCAATATATAAATATACATAAATATATGTATGTATATGTACGTCTGTATGTATTTTGTATAACAAACAATAGAAATGAATGAGCCAAATCATCATCAAACATTTGTCTTTTATTGTACAAGCACCCCCCCTTTTGCCATGTACCACCGTATTATTGCAGTGTGAAAGGAAAAACCTAATGCTGCAAAATCGGTCGACATGACTATAGAAGGTGGTCTGCTTTCGATTTTAGTCATTGATCGATTGTTTTTTGATTGATGACTGGCCATTAAAAAATGGCATGGCATGAGCGCAAACTTTTCCATCTCATCATTTTCGCATTGTATTTTATTTTCTTTTAGTACCTTCAATAAATAAATCTCATTACATGCTCAGATGAGAAAAGAGAATCAATTTCCATGATATACTTCTTTTATATACATATATAAGTATATGTAATTGTATATATACATATACATATACATATACATATATGTGTATTTTCACCCATATCTGCCAGTCTTAGCCTTCGCCCGACTGCCATTGATTTTAAGTTTGGAAGTTGAAAGGAGGCCAGGAACCTTGTAAGCTTTTGTAATTTTGGCCCCCTCTGACAGCCTCTCCTTTCTATGCTTTGGCCACATATATGTATATACATACATATATGCGTGTGTATGTGTATGTTGGCCTAAACTTGACCGACTTTTTTTAGTATGGCCATCCAATTGAAATTGAGTCTTGCCAAGGCTTAGCTAAATACCAATTTGATGCGTTTTTAATGTGAAAAGTTAGCATCTAATTTTAGCACTTAATTTACTTCCGCATTTTTCTTCCATTTACAAGTCGACAGACAAAACGAAAATTAAATGCCAAAAATAGTTTTCCCCTGCTCGAAAACGCTCTTCTTTATGACAAGAAAGAAGAAAAACAAAAAAAAAAAAAAAAAAAATGAAGATACACTCTAAAGTGACATTTTCCGTGCATGTGTGTTATGTAAATTCTACCATGGGTTCCACTCCACACCGTCATCTCCTTCCGTCTGGGCTAGGCACCCCAGATACTTTCAAGTGGGTCAGTCACGGCACCAAAAATACTATACTATGTATGTATGTATGTATGTACGTACATTCTCGTATGTACATATGTATAGATTTACACATATGCACATAAATGAATGTATGTACAAATATCGTACATATATAGAGAGAGAATAGCCTAGAGCTTCTCTGTTGCACGTTTTATTTATTGTAGGAGGAGTATGTATGTATATATATATATATATATATATTTATACATATGTACATATATATATACATATGTATATGAATAGTTCTTATCATCTCGACATTGAGCACTGCTTGACGCAATTTCATGAGGTCAAGTCGAATTTGGATTTATATGTTTTCACATACATATAGTAAACTTTGGTTTATGATATTTTTGGAATATGATATTGGCTAAACTATATATGTACCTATGTATGTAATTAATTTAGAACCTTCCAATTCTTTCATTAATTTGTGGGGCTTAGTGTAATTAATATTTTTACCGTAGTTTTCTCTCTCCCGGACCAGGACATTATGATGGATCCCTTTTATTTGAAAAAAGTTTCAAATGATTCAAAAAAGTTCTGATATCGAATATAAATTATCAGAAAGCAATTGAAAGGGAGATTATTTAATTGAAGACATTTGAAAAGAAAAGTTTCTTTTTTTTACCACATTTACTACATATATGTGTATACATATAGTCATGGTAAGATCAAGTAAAAGTTAGTTCCATGACGTAAATGAAGTAACTACTTATATATAATATGCGTGCTTTTTCACTTCTTCTCTCTCTCTCTCTCTATTTCTGTATGAGAAATGCCAAGTTTACCTTTCATAACTGTGTTAAATACTTTTCCTTATTTGCTTTTCCTATATACACATCATGCAGTATGATATTTTTTTAATTTTTTGTTTTTTCTGTTTAATTAACAATTCAAATTTCCGAATTCCATTAGATAATGCCATAATTAGAAATTCAAAATTGCATAAAAAGCGAATCAAAGTGCATGGACACGGACATGAAACCACTTTCACCACTCAAAACACTGCACTCTTCACTGAACATCTGTGGCAAATGATCGATTTGGTATCATTTTTGGTTTTTCTTTCTATCTCTGTTTTCTTTGTTTTCCACACTTTCAAAAACAGAAGAAACGGAAAAATCATAAAATTTAGGGTGGGGAGAGCAGCAATAAAGTGAGTTAAAAACCATTTAACCATTTATAATAAAGGATCTAAGGGTATATGGAATATATTATTGAAGTTAATATATTTTTTGTATCATCTCCTGGAAGTCATAGTTCGTTCTCCTAGTATCTATAGAAATTGTATGTATATACATACATACATATGTGATAAAACGTTTCTGCTTTTTTTTTTTCAAAGGAGTCAGTAAAAACAATTAATCGAAGTATAGAGAATAATTAACTTAATTTAGTTACCAAATTAAGAGCTTTGTTACAAATGAATTGGTAGAGGTATATTACATGTACATATATATATTTAGGTAAAGATATTCCAAATTTCTCTCTATAATTAGATATATGTATGTACAACTTTGCTCTTTAGTGCTTCATAAGAGGAACTATTCTAATACTCCACCTTTGGGCTGAGGAACTCTCTATTTTGTATTATTTTATTTATGTCGAAAAAGGTCGCATTGATAAAAATAGACGAAGCGAATTCAATTCCATTTCCACAGTTGCTCTTGCATTTCATTTGTTAAATTTTTCTTGGAGAAAAGGTAAATGAACGCTTGATGATGACGATGACGACGATGACGATGATGATGATGATGATGATGACGATGATGATAATGATGATGTCGTTGAGTGATTTATATGAATCACGTGGTTGCTCTGTTGTCGGTCCACGGAGTTGGTTGGAGTCACGGTCGGACTTGGATTTAGCTGGCTGGCTGTCTGGCTGACTGACTAGCTATACATTCACATACACACACGGCAAGCAAGAGTAAAAGCAGCAACAAGATAATTGCTACAACAATAATAACAGCCACAACAACAACAATAACAACAACAATTGCGACAATAACAAATAAAGCACCATAATTGCCATTGAAAATTGCAATAATCAAAAAACGAATGGGCTTGGGCTTGCATTACTATTTTCTTTGTTTTTTTAGATCAAAAACTCACAAACTTGAAACAACAAAAAAAAATAAATAAAAATAAAAAAGTAAAAAAATAGTATAACAGCTTGTAAAACGAAGAATTTAAACGGTTATTTAACCAATGCTTTTTCGCAAACTGTAGACAATTAACCATTAGTAGCAAGAGAGTTTCTATATACTATATATATGTACATATGTATGTACATATGTGTATATTTATATATATGTATTTATAAATATTGTCACTATGAATCTTTTTAATTAATATTAAAGTATCATTTGTACCTGGCACTGGATTTTTAACTCCAATTCAATTCAAAAAAAAAAAAGAAAGAAAGAAAATTTGCCAAAATTTCCAATGTCCAACAAGTGAGTTTGAAAGTTAAAAGTAGGAATAGTATATATACATATATACTATTTTTAGATAAATGGCCAATGTAGAATGCTTGATACCTCGACTAGCTGGTAACTCCCTCCGCCCATTACATGTATGTAAATTTTTCTATAATAAAATTCCAATTATCCTGTTTAGAAGTATTCGGTTTCTTTTCAAAGTAAGTTTCTTCCTTAGGTTACTTATTAGATTGACTAAATAAATTCAAATAAATTCATTTTTTCCAATCAAAATTACAGATTTTATTATTATTTTAATTCATTTTAAAATCCTTATTGATGTTCCCAAAAGAGATACATAATTTTTTAATTTAAACAAAAATTTACCAATTGCTACAGGATAAAAATAGAATTCAACTCTATATAAATATATATGTACATATGTATGTATATGTACATACATAAGTATAGTGTTCCTTTCCTTCTATTTACGTCAGTCTAGTGCATTTATTTAATCAATTTTTAAGCATTTTAATTTACTAGAATTACATAATCAAAGTACATTTGGAATCATAGTTTTCTTTCACCCTCCCCTCCTTTCCAATCACCGCTTCGGACGTTTTTGAAAAAGGACACCCACTTAGGCACACTCTCAGTCTCACTCAGTTACTTATCCACTTACTCACACATCGCATATGGCCAACAATTTGAGTAGTTATGTATGTCTACCGTCTGTTCAGCTCTCAATTGTTGGTGACCTACTTTTCCGTTCAGTTAGCGAAGAATAAAAAAATACCTCTCCGTTTTGTTGCCAGTTATGCTCCAGTTTTGTCTCGCCTTTGATTGTTTTCTTTTCGCATCTTTGACCTGGTTCGAGTCTAAATTGATGCTAAAAGGAAAATCTAATTTGCGGACCACGAAAATGAAAAAAAAACAATAAATAAACAAAGTAAAAGGTGTAGTATACTCCTTTCGACAAGGACACACACACACACACACAAACACGCGAACACGCACACAGATATAAGTTTGTTTTTGCCTTTTTGGGTGGATCGATGTGCCTTGACCATTTGTTGGACGCAGCGGTTAGTGTCCTTGGGTGCCAGGCATTTTCCTTTCTTTTTATTTCTCGCTCCTAAACTAGGTCAGCGTTGTTCTCTACAATGGGCGCCGTCAGGTGGCGGTGTGGATAAATGGGCGTGTCTAGAACTATATATGCACATATATACATACATACATACATATATTCTGGGTTGTTTTGTTCCTTTAAAAGTTTGACATGTGGTAATTATGTCTCAGGAAAGTTATTAAACTCCTTAAATGGGAGAAAATGATAAAAGATTTTGCTTTAATTATTTCCTTCTATATCTTTATATGGAAATATGAATCTTTCTTGATCTGAACTGCAAAAAAAAATGTTTTTTGTATAGTATTTTGGTTTGAAAATCAAATTTTGTTATATATATGTATATACATATATATATTTTTTTTACTATTATAAGCTTAACAAATTTCGCATTCGTTATCAATTGACAAATCTTTCCGGCTCTTATTGCAATTTATTTTCTTTTTTTTTTTTTGTTGACACTCGAGCAAATGTTTCCCTCTTACCGAATTACTTAATTTAATAACCGGTTTGAAAATGCTGGGAAAATTATTGTTGTTTTTTTTTCCGCCAACTTCCGTCTATGGGAAAGCAGCTGGCAAACATTTAACACTTGTAAACCAAATTCAAAGCAAGCTAACCAAACAGGTAGAGGACAACACATTGGTAAACAGATAGACAGACAGACAGACAGACCGACAGACAGACCGACAGACAGATAGGCAAACAGACAGAGGCAGGCAAACCAACCGAAACTTACTTCCGAAATGTTCAATTGACTTTGGTTTTAACTTGTTATATTTCTCTCTCTCTCTCTCTCTTTTTCGATTTTTGTAGCCACAATTGCGAAGGGAGCAGTTGCCATGACAGAGGAGCGACAGAGGAGTCCGAAGAGGGAGAGAATCAGGTTGGCGGCATGCCGCCCCACTATCACATCACCCTACGTTGCACACGTGAAATAGCGGGATTCAATGGGTTGAGCGAGGCGGTGAAGCGTCTCGATTTCCGTCGTTCAGTGCGCGACCGCAAACGTTTCCATTATATCTGCGCTTTCCTCCTGCTCGTTTCCAACAAGGGCATAGCAAGCTTGCCGGGTAGTGCACAGCGACAGCTACTTCAAATGGTTGAAGAGGTGGCATCACATGGTGAGAGCGGAACATGGAGACGCCCCCCCATTCCCCCCAACTACAACCCCCCTTCACCCCCTTTACAAACCCCTTACACTTTGTATATTGAACCAACTATAATTATATCTTTTAATTTCCAGTCAATGACAGTCAACAGCATTTAAATGTGCTGCGAGGATTGGCACTCAAATTGGATCATATTGTCAATCAGGAGAAGCAGAAATGCTGGGGCAAGCCACTGGGCAGCACTTATCTGTGGCAGGAGCATGTGGCCACCATTAAGCGTATCAAAGATGTGGCCAATCAGATTGAGATCAGAGAGGTAAAAAGAATTAGTATAATGAAAAGTTTCCGAATCCTTTTCAGTGTTAACATTCATATCTCGTGGTAGTGGGAGAAATGCAAAACTTTTTAATCCATATATGTACATATTTACGATTAAAAATCCTTTTTCCCTTTGTATCCTTATTTCGCAGCCCGATCCGAAGGTGAAGCCTCAATTGCATGAACTACCCGAAGAGTGTGTCCGTGAGATAATACTTTGTATAGCCGATCATCGTGATTTAGAATCGGCTGCCCAGGCATGGGATACCATGGCGAAGCTAGTATCCGAGCAACGTATTTGGCGTGAACTCACACGTTTCCATTTCAATCAACGGCAGATAAATATCATATTGGATCTGGAGAAGTTCAAAAAGATGGGCGAGAAAAAAGACTGGAAGAAAATTTATCATCAGCTGCGTCGCACCTATGGCGTTAATGATGATTATCAATTTGCCGAGGTATTGGCTCTGTGCAGTTTGTGCTGTTGTCTATTTTGGCCATCGGATGGACATCCATGCATTATGGATCAGAGTCCTGATTTTAGGCAACGTTTCGAGGAGGCTCGCGGCCAATTGGCCAAATTGGCTCAGCCAGTGCCACCGGCTCAATTCTTAAAGTATTTCTCATTGTAAGCTAACGACCACGGGATGGAGAGAGACAGAGAGACAGAGACAGACAGAGATAGAGATAGAGATTGAGAGACATTGAATGAGAGGGAGATGAATGAGATACCTTGATATTTTTAAATGCCAGTTAATATGAGAATGAGGTACTGCTGCTTGGAAGATTGTTGGAGGCCTATAAAAGTTTTTATTGTACCCATGTTGAAATGTTTTAACATTGTGAAAAAAGTCGCAAGAAGAAAGCAAAGTGATAATGAAGTTTTAATGCAAGAAAAAGCCCCTTGAGTTTATATATTAATTATTAATATTTTGTTTTTGTTTTAATTATGATTATTTCAATGAAAAGATAATCTAAAGGGATTCCATTCAAATCACAAGTATTACAATACGATTAGATGGTAACTTACATACATTTCAAAATTTAAGGTACTGAAATTTCTTAGTTCATATTTAGCACTTAAACCAAGATTAAAACATTCTCTAAAAAGACAACCAACTAAATTTAAAACTTTATACAATAAAATTGGCTCTCTGTATGGACTAGAAAACGATTGTAATGGAATCCCTAAGATACTTTTATTCTTGATCTTTCTATATACATGCGTATATACACACATGCATATACATATACATATTATGTTCTTGAATATGTGGAAAACGCAAGTTTATAAATAGAATGTTCGATCTGTTTTTAAGATAGACTTAAAAGAACAAATGCTGTCCTATTTTTATTCACAACTTGCATGAGGAGTTGATCTATGCAAAAAAAAAAAGAAGAAAAAGAAATCTCTTTAACAGAGTGATAAACTATTAGTTTTTTTTTTACACATATGTATATTGAAATAGAAAAAGAAATATTATAGAAGCTAATTTCGGCCGTGCCGAATTTTATATGCCCTTGCAGTTCAATTCAATTACTTTCTCCGTCATATCAGTCAAAAGATTTTTTAACTTCTGTAAATGTAATATTAAAAAATCAAAATTTAAGCAAAAGGAAATTGAAAAACCTGCGCACTTCGATTGCAAGGTTGATCTTTACCTACTACACTATAAAGCCAAATACGTCCATTCGTCATTTTGGCATATATATACATACATATACACATACGTATATATAAAATAGCCAATGACCAATTTTTAAACATATGTTGCCTGACTTCCAAAGTAACTCACTTACCGAGTTTCATTGACATAGCTCCAAATGGTAGATCTGAAAACTAAGAAGAAACAGACAGAGAAGGACATGGAAAAGGTTATTTCAATGCTTTATAAACATCATCTGACCAATTTCATTATACCATCTGCAAGGGTATAAAAATCAAAAACCAGAAAGGGGAATCTTTGTGTTGCGCCAATATGCAAAATAGAACAACTGCCACAAAAATCGTACTTTTTGTTGGTTTAGTCAACAAGCAAATTAAAATATGAGAACTAAATTTGCAACAAATTAAAACAGAAAACAAAGGGAAAACCTATTTTTATCATATACATACAGATATGTATTGTGTAACTATTTGTTTAATTTAAGATAATGATGATGTCTTTTGAATGGATCTATTATATATTAGTCTTTAAGTGTAGTTTCTTTTTATCAGCTGCTTTTTGGTGCTACAACAAACTTCTCTTACATTTAAGTTACAATCGACCCAAAACCCTAAACCACCACACCTACCCACACCCACACCCACAATCTCCCTTCCCACTACAAAGTTTACAATTTCAAAGTAGAGATCCAAAACGATAAACAAAGAAACAAAAAACAAAAAAAAAAAAACAAAATTATGTGATGTTGCAGGAAGCAAAGCTAGAAACGAATACACCTAACAAAACTCTTCAAAACAAATATGCCGTTTAAAAACAAAAACAAAAGCAAAACAAAAATTAAATATAAAAGATGATAAATATATGTATATTAAAAATGATCTAATGGATGCGAGATAGTTAAAGCTAAGATATAGGAAATCAAATCTGATGTATGTATATTTATCATTTAATCAAAGCTTGGACCTACTTATCAAAGGCTTGTATATGTATAAACACTTATTCAAACTCAAAAATGAATATAAACAAACATGTTAATATCTGGCTATGTGAATAATATATAAATATATATACTAATTAAGTATATATATATATATATATATATATATATATGTATATTTTTTTTATTCTATCCCAAACCAATTCTAATACTAATGTAAAAAGTGCAGAATTTTAGCATTCTGGTTGAAAAATATGTTTTTCCATACTGTTTTATTAGGACTACAAAATGGAAATGCTTGATGGATAATGCAGATTCAAATGGTCGATTTTCCCGGGGCCAGATAAACCTGTTAAAAATCGAACCCATCAAGTAGAGTTCATCTAGCAGTCTTGTTTTTTAGTACCTAAACAAATCAGATTTATTTGTAGATGCACTTTATGTGACAACAAAAAAAAATAAACTCTTTAAAATATCTATCAATATTTGTTTAGTTCGCACAATTGAGTTTTGTTTAGTATAACAATGCGTAAGGCCAACACAATAATTAATGTATTCAATTTAAAGTTTTGCACTATCCGCCTCTGACGCATCAGCCTCCTCCGCATCCTCTGCAAGAGTAAAATGGACACATGGAATTGATTTAGTAAAGTGATTAAATCTTTTAACCATTAATTAATGTTCACCTACGCTTGCCACCGGGCATACGACGCAATCGTTCCTGCTCCACAGCTGCAAAGTATTCACTTGCCGCCTGTTCGCAG
Source organism: Drosophila sturtevanti (assembly GCA_018150375.1). NCBI lineage: Eukaryota > Metazoa > Arthropoda > Insecta > Diptera > Drosophilidae > Drosophila > Drosophila sturtevanti. The sequence goes on along the minus strand of JAECWJ010000688.1, from coordinate 5,928,918 downwards.
GCACCTACAAATGGCGCCATATTGACTTTGCCATTGAGCATGGTTATATCGTTTGGTTCCTGACCATGGTTGGCCTTCACCTTCAGTTTGCTTTCCCGTGACTTTGCCTCCAATATTTTTTCGCGACGATTTTCACGCTCAAACATCTGTGAGCAAAATGAAAATACATTATATCGTATAGTAAAATCCGTAAATGGATGGTACCAATACTTACGGCTGTCAGCAAGGGTTTATCATTTTTGGCCGACATAATCATATTATCGGAAACTTCGATTAGGAATGTGGCACCCAATTTGCTGCCACAGCTAACAAATTTACCATTCTCATTGGTCCTCACACAATATAATGGTTCATCGCAGACCTTGACCGTTAAAACAGGCTCGTTTTGCTGCTGCAATAGATCCCAAGTGTCCAGTACTCCATCCATACGGGTAATAAAGAACTGCGAAACTCTATGGAAGACCAAGAGTTATGATTTAATTATTTTAACAATAATTATTTATACATAGGTAAAGAAGCTCTCCTTGGTATTATTAATTTAATTTGTTTTTGATTCCAAATCAACTTACTTGGTATAGCTCCAAGCACCGTCGGTTAACATGGAACTGCTGCTCTTGGTCCATATAATTGAGCTCTCGCGACAATCCTCAGACCAAATGCGTGCGCACCAATCGCCAACGGTAAGGAAATTTTTTACGAAAGCCGGATTTCTGGTTATAGCGTAAACCGGTCCCAAATGACACATCATCTATTGATAAGTCAAAACAGGCTAGACATTATTATAGGGAATTTAGTACACCATTTAACCCACCCGTATTTGGATTTTCTCTGTTGGCGTTTTGCCCTTGCGATTGCATGAGAATAACATGCCCATTTCGGTGCCCGCCATGAATCTCGTCGGTATCGTCGTCTCATACTCTAAGACCGAGATGCCGTATGAGCGGGACAAATCCTGCTCATCACTCTTAACCGGATCCATGAGCAGTCGGTCGAGTGGCTCTGTAAGTTTTCGTGTATCCCACCACAATACCTGGCCATCGGAGCCGCCCGAGAAGAATTCAGTACCGCTTTTGGAGTTGTTCCATAATACGGAGTTGACCGGATCGCGATGGCACACCTCACGCTCGCTAATCATGACCGGATGCTTGCCATGACGCGTGTCCCAGGCTGCCACCTGACCGTTATACATGCCACTAACCAAGCTGGTTGGATCCTTTTGGTTGTATTCGAGACACACACAGGGGACCTTAGGCTCTAGCGTTAAGAATGGTTCATTGGGATTTTCCACCTCCCAGATGTACGAGTTGCACTTTTGGCCCGTCTTGTCACCCTGGAATTTCATGTCACAATGGCTAACAGCCATCTTGATGCCACCGTCTGGTGACCATGACAAATGTTTCACAGGCACCTTGATGGGATTCGGATCGCGGTATACGTTTACAGTGCGCGACTTGCATGGTTCGGGCAACGGAGCTGGATCGAGATTCTCAAAGTAATTTTCATAAATATTAACAGCATTATTTTGATGTATATAATGTTCCATTGGTTTGGTCAGATTCATCACTTGCGTTATATAATTATCGTCCTTTTCAATCTTTCGCTTATACCGTACCGTTTGCTAGAGTAATTTAAAGATAATACTAGATAATCACCATAAAAGAATATTTTTATAGAATAATCTTACTTCCGGATCATGCATATTGATGTCCTTTGGCCAACCGCCTTCATTATGGGTTATTCCAGTGCTTTTGTAAGTGGCTCGCTCCGTATTGGCCACACTGAGTGACGTCTGTCCCGCATATTGTGTAACTCGGTCCACAGGATTCTTGAGAATAAAACTTTTGACTAGCTCAGGATTTGAGTTTTCGCTAAAGACAACTTCGTCCTTGTCTTCAAAATGGACTCGTGCTCCAAAAGAGCGACGCTCTTTTTTAAAAATAAATTCCATTTTTCCAATGTGAATTAAATTAAATGAATTTGTTATCCATTTCGTTATGGGGCGAAATCCACTCTTGTCAGCTTTTGTTTGATCAATAACTTAGAACGGCAATGTGTTTCACACAGTACGCCGATATAGAAAATCAAATTAAGTCATTAAAAAGCGCATGGCACAAATACAAGAAAAAGTATGAACCAACTAAGGGATCACGAGCTTTTAAGTGGTTCTATATATAACGATATTAAAAAAACTTAACCAAAATCAAATCAGATAAACAAATTATAAATGATTATTAAAATTATTGTTATAACCGTTATATTCAATTTTTCTAACCAATTTATCAGTCCGTTAAAATAACATGGCGTTAGTGCGCAGTTATCTGTAAAAAGTAAATGGCGCCAATGAGCAATCGACAATATAAATAGATGGCGCTTGTACGCAATTTACAAAATAACGTGAATGGCGCTAGTGGGCATATAGGCGTAATAGTCGGAGAGCTCAAAGACGGTTCAAATACTGGGTGTGAGGAAAGAAGATTAAAATACGTGGTTTCGAACAACGTGAGTGGACGTAGATATTAACCACCTGTGTTTATTATTGAAAACGTTATAAACAATCATAAATTCGTTAACAAACAGTGAATAAGGTAAAGTAGGCTTCGCGGAAGACAATGAAACTATTGTCACCTTTGTATTAAAGAAAATTCACATTTATTACACTTTCCAACAAGAAAGAATACTATTTATGGAAAAAATATATAAAGACAGTAAAGTGTTAATGTGAAAAGAGTTACATTTAAGTAAATTAATTGAATTGCAAAAGGACCTTCACTCTGCCACTAACAATTATTACCATCCACCCTAAAAGACTTGTCCTTGTTGCACACTGTTTCTGCTGGCCTACGTGACTCAGAGACGGTTATCAATGGCGCGCAACAACACACAAGTTCACTAACCGAAATGAAAACCAATTTTAGTGCAACCCCTGAGGCAGACAGTTCAAATTGATAACGGGAGGAGTAGTGAACAGTCGGCTGCTGCACGTGCAGTTCTTACTTTATTTCAAATATTAAAAACATCTTTATGCACTGGCGATTGTTTTTTAGAGGAAACTGTTTTTGTATTAAAAATTGAATTGTAACCAATTGTGTTGGGATTAAAAAAAAAACAACTAAAGAACCTTGGCGTTTCGAAAGTTGTTGCAGTGCAGTGTGTGTTGTGGCAAAGTGAAGTGAATTAAAATAAAGGTGAGATAAACCGTCTCAGAGGCTGACTCATTTTCGTTTACACCTTTTGTTTTTAATACTAATTAAAATCCATTTTGGGTTGGGTTCGGTTGTGCTTTCCGGCATTCGATTGAGACTGGTTAACTTAAATTGGGGGCCTGTCTTTTTTTTTTTTTGTTTATTTCTTCCTTTTTTATCGTTGCGCATTTGCATGTTTGCAGTCACGTAGGCCAATTTGGATATTTGGATCTGTTTATGGCCAAGTTGAGTTTAATTTATATTGAGCTATTGAGGAGTAACAAACATTAATGTGATTGCGGAAGATTTTAATTTTAAAATAAATAGAAAATTGTTTCATATTTTGTAGAAACTGTAGATAGATTATAACAAGAATTGAAAATCAATTGTCTTCATATATTGAACAACTAAAAATTGTTAAATGTAATTTAAAATTTATAGTTCGTTAATTCAGGTTTATGGCATGTAAGAAGTCTGTGCATTATGCCTTGAGAGATTCTGTATGCAATTCTAAATATTCTGCTTGCTAGTAAAAATTATGGCACATATCTCATGGGAACTTATGTCAAAGGGGATCCACATTACTTCTTTTAAATTAAACTTATTTTTAATATATGTATTTGTTTTCCTTGCAGAACGTGGTCTCTTCCTTCAAAACATTATCATGTTGGATGTGATCCAGCCCTCTAGTGAGCAGCTAAACAATAGCAGCGCCCACAATAACAACAATAGCAACGATGTTGTTGTTATTAAAGCCAGGCCAAAAAAGGTATTCAAACCAAAGGCTCGCATTAATCGTATACCACAGGAGCTACTAGATGATCCGATACTGCAACAGGCCATTGATCGCCTGCCTTCGAATTATAACTTTGAACTGCATAAGACAATTTGGCGGATACGGGAAATGAAGGCGAAACGTGTAGCTTTGCAGATGCCCGAAGGTTTGCTTATGTATTCCATGATCATAAGCGATATTATTGAGCGTTTTACTAGCGCCGATACCGTTATTATGGGAGACGTCACGTATGGCGCCTGCTGTGTCGATGATTACACAGCACAAGCATTGGGAGCAGAGCTGCTAGTGCATTATGGCCACAGTTGTCTAATACCAGTGGATCAGACATGCGGCATTAAAGTTCTATATATATTTGTGGACATCAAAATTGATCCGTTGCATTTTCTGGATTCTGTTAAATTGAACTTTAAACCGGAAGTCGGTCAGATCGCACTGGTTAGTACAATTCAATTTGTGACCACACTACAGGCTGCATCCACAGAGCTAAAGGCAGCCGGTTATGATGTGATTGTACCTCAAGCAAAGCCCTTGAGTCCTGGAGAAATCTTGGGCTGCACTTCGCCCCAGTTGCCGGAAGCAACTCAAATGATTATTTATTTGGGCGATGGACGTTTTCATCTCGAATCGGCTATGATAGCCAATCCATTGTTAAAAGTGAGTTAGACATCAATGAAATTTTATATGCTTGAACTAAATTCTATTTCGTAATTAACAGGCTTACAAATATGATCCATATGAGAAGAAGTTCACAGTGGAGCAATATGATCATACAGCTATGCAGAGTCTTCGTTTGTCTGCAATACAGCGTGCCAAAAAGGCAAAACGCATCGGCATTATTCTGGGGACACTTGGTCGTCAGGGTAGCGCACGGGTCCATCGGTTTTTGGAGAAACGTCTGCATGCCAAGGGGATTGAGACAACCACTGTTTTGTTATCTGAAATATTTCCACAAAAACTGGCATTATTCGGTGATATCGATGCCTTTGTGCAAATCGCCTGCCCCCGCTTGTCCATTGATTGGGGTTCAGCATTTACGCAGCCTCTGCTCAATCCCTATGAGCTCTCTGTGGTTCTGGGAGACGTTGAATGGACACCGGACAACATCTCGACACGCACAAATGCCTATCCTATGGACTTTTATGCTAATGGCAGCTTGGGTCCCTGGACTCCAAACTTTAAGCCTCCGGCACTGGGGGAGTGCGAGAATCGACCCTCTGCCGATTGTTGCGGACGTTGCACGCGAGCGGAACTAGAAAAAGATGATTCCGGTAAAGCGGCCGCTTTGGCCGACCTTCTGGACTTTAAAAAGGGATAAGCATGAAGGAATAATGACTTGCGCGCCAATGTAATTAATTTACTAATTTAGTTAGTACAAATTTTTTTGTCGGTTCTTAAGCTGTCTCCCCTCCCCAAATCTCCCGGATTATGTTTAGGACCAATAACTCTTTGTGTTCATTACAGGCAGATCAAAAATGATAACTCACTCTCTGTATATGTCTTTCATTAGATTAGTTACATATATTCTTTTAGTTTTAGCTTTATTTGCAATTGTTATATAAACAACAACAGAATGATACAAAATTTCATAACATTATACTAAAATGTTGCAAAACATAAACAACTCGACAAGTTAATTATTGATCCAGCAGGGAGGGCGATAAGTCAAAGAATTGATAAAAATTTATTGAAAACTTATATTCGCAGAAATTTGGTAAACCAAGTGAAAGTTATTTACTTAGTTTTTCAATAAGTTGTTGAATTTGGCGACTGATTTTTTTTTTTTTTAAGTAATGATGTGTTTAATCAAGCGGAATTAGGAATGAACAGATATGTAACGACAAAAAATTACTTCATCCCATATGTATGCACATATGTTGTACATACATATGTATGTATGTATATACAATACGTCATTATGGTCTGAAATTGAATTATGAAAAATATTTTCGTTACTTGTTCGTAAGAATTTCCACTGGTGGAAATAAAATTTAATGTAACGTGGCTTGTTTTTAATTTGATTTGTATTTGGTAAATTAAATTTTATTGCAGTATTTATCACGTATATTTAAAATATACATTTTGACTATACAAAATTTTTCTATATAATTGCTATAGGGTATAGGTTTTATGTACAATTGGTTTAAAAATTGGCTAGGGGTAATTCATATATACAATTGAATTGAATAGTTTCCTAAAGGTTTTTATGTACAAATGATTAACTATAATATAAATGACTATGTACAATTTGAACTAAACAATGGGATTTAACTAATAATGTACAGAATTTAACTTAAGTTAGCTGACACTGCAAACGAGACTGTAGAGCTTTGTGTGAATGGTACCAGGACCAAGCCGCCGGCCATCCATACGGTATTGTTCCCCAGTGCCAGGATTGATGATCATCAGTCACACGAGGATCAGTGCGAAGTGGACGGTTAGAGCGCATCGCTTGTAGTGCAGGTCGACTGTAGCTTGGACAGCGTCTTTTATACCATCGCAGGCACATCGATATGCGGCCATTGGGTAGATAATTTTCCTAATGACTTTGACCTTCGGGAAAATATCCGCGATTACGATGCGATTACTGTGAAAAAATATTTTCTTGGTGTACCTGGAAATCTACATATGTATGTATGTATGTACATATGTACATATGTGCCATTTGACAGCGTGTCGAATTTTGGTAGAGTAATTAAGGGGAGGGTACTTAAGTAGGTAGGTAGAATATGTCAAGCATACCCGTGGATAATACTGGGAAAATACATTTTATGCTTATCTAGAAAAGCAAACATTTTCAAAGTTAAAGACACAAACATACAAATGTAAAGTTTTTTTATTCTTTGTGTTTATTTTTAAGTATGTACATATGTATGTATGTATGTATATATGTATATGCATATACAATACACACATGCATAGATAGACATATACATATACATATGTACATATGTACATATAATCAGTCAATTTAATTCCGATCTTCGCTTCAAACGCATCATAGTCTTCTTCTTTGCAGCTGGAGTAATCGAGGCTTTTAATTTGCTAGCCTAAAAAATAATAAACATTGAGTATTTTCAGATATCAATTATTTTATCTCCTTGATATGGAGCACTGACGATATACACGTATCTATATACTGATATTTACCATGTGTCTTAACTGTTCTATAGCCTCTTCCCGCTGGATTTCTGTACGCTTTAAACAAGCTTTAAGATTTTCAATTTCATTTAAAAATTGTTGGCGTTCATCTTTCAGATGGGAAACTTCACATTTAAGACTGCTTCTACAAAAAAAGTTAAATTTTCAATATACATACATACTAAACATACATACATACATATTTAAAATCTCAGTATTTTTATTAAAAACGTGAACTTACAATTCCAATTTTAAATCCTTGACATGATTACCATCCACTGATTCAACAATTTCTACATGATCTTCATCAATTGTTTGGGCAGCAAAAGAATCTATAATCCCCATCTCGATATTAGAATTACTCTGAGTTTGATCCGGCGATGTTATCACTTGATGATCATTACTTTGATATCTTGCATAGATACCTTCCATATTATTGGTAAATTCGTATAGTTCGATTTCAATTAAATCATCGCCAACTTGAAGGGATGACTCCTCATCCTTAGCATGTACTTCATCTACCGACTTCTCTTTTACCATCGCTTTAGTAAACCTTTTGCATTCACCTCGCCCAGTATTATTCAAGGATTTCTGAAGCGCCAATATGGAAGGGCTGTTCAATGTGGGGTAGGAGCCCGCCTTCAGTTTTGTTGGATTTTTACGTGTGAATCCAAAATCATATTGCATATTCCGTTCAAAGTCATTGGGAGTAAAGTGTTCATTGCATATGCAGGCTGCGAGAGTAGTTTATTTGTTTCAAAAGTTTTTTTGTTTATTATTCTTAAGGCCTAACCTGTGGCCGTGTTGAAAGAGGTCTCTCGTTGACAGAAATCAACCCATTTATTCTGAGTCTCATCTTTAGGAAAGTGAAAATAGCGCCATTTCTTTCTATTACCATTTCGATTATTGTTACCACAATTACTAACGGCACAGCGCATTTCGTTTTATGTTTATTTTATTTAATAACACAAATCAGCTGTAATGGAAACACAACCAGGGATGGAAATTGGTTCAAAATAATGAAAAAAATAAATTAACTATCATGTTCACGATCAGTACAGGATAAATAGAAGAAAAATTATTATATATTTCTTTCAACTATATATGTATGGTATATATTTTGGTCTATATCAAAATTTCTCCTGTGATCATTTTCTTGCAGGGTCTGCAGCATCAAGTGGAACTGGTTCCAATGCTTGGGGTGCCTCAGCCCTGACTCATCAGCTGTTGCTTTTTAGTTAACAAGTTTTCTGCGCATTTTTTATCTATTATGTTAAAAAGTAGCAATTTGAACAGGTAATTTAAAAAATTAAACATCATAAGTGCTGCTTAACAAGTTTTGGTGTTATCAGCATTATTAATGAACTGACTGTCAGCGATGCCGAAGAAGAAATGGAAAGCCAACAAGAACAACAACAACAACAACATACTGCCAAAATCAACGAATCCCACACAAATACAACGCCTAACAATCCCGGCTCCAGTTCACAACTTTCGGCCGGTATCCTAGAAATAGCCGAACCGCCTCTCGATCGCGTTCGTGGTCAGCTTAAGGAATTGATGTAAGTAATCTATGTATGTAAATACATACATACATATATATGTATGTACCTATGTCCACATGTAAATGCTTGTGCTTATGCTTGTACTAATTATTCAGTGGCAGACAAAACAAAATTTACATTGACCTGTCCAGGGAAAAATACAAACTGGATTGCAGCGAGGTGGCCAAATTGAATGATATGGTAAGTTCTAGGAAGAAGAGCTATTTACATTAAGTTTCTACATTAAACGATCAGATAATCGCATTTTCGATTTGATTATAAAGTTATTCATTTTAAATAAACTTTCGAAATAGTTTTGATTCTATATAGTATATTAAAACTGGGATCCGAAAATACTATAGAAAACAAAATATACCAAACCATTAAACTGATATCGCTTCAAAATTGTTAAGCATTCCCCAATCGCACAGAATAGAGTGAAATAGCTTTGTGTCGACATCAGATTCAATTCAATTCTGGTCTAAAAATAGACGACAATGGTGCCATTCAAGTAGCCGGATTAATTATTTTGATATTTAGAAATTGAAAAATAAAATCTGAACATGCTCAGTCAGGTCACACAAAGTCAAATTGTAACTGTAAAGACGCTTATCAATCTATGACTATCCTATTACTCTGTTTAAACTAAACAATCTAATCTACCTTTTTGGGCAAATAACGCAACAAAGTAATTCAAAAGATACGCTATAATCGTATGTGCATAAACATATAAATGAATTATATACATATATACATCTGTAAATATATACATATGTACATAATTGATTCAATTTTTGTCAACTAGATGAACGATGTGAAGCGATACAAAGAAAAATTAACACGCATCAAGAAAGACATGCAAAATATATATCAGCGAACAAAAGAATTAAAGGTAATAAAATATGACTATTTATAATAGAGATAACCAAAGGGTTTTAATCATTTTATTTTTAATATTGCTTTGTTCTCCGATTACAGAAACGCGCCGCCAATGTGGCCGCGTGCAAACAGCGCGATTATCAACGCAAATTGGAGAAGCAACAGCACGAGGAGTCACTTATTGGCAGCCAAGGGCATTAGATTAACACGGAAAATGGTAAATAGAAAACGGAAGAAAAACTAGGTTACATTTAGTGTTGAACAAACGGTAAATACGGTATAATTACATATTAACAACTTTAAATAGGTAAAGATTACTATTTCATTTTTCTTTTTCATAACAATAAACCATTTGTTGTATAATTAAGTAAATACTTTTGGAGATTTTGCAGCAGAATTAAAAAAATATAGCTAGAAAGAAATTTCAATCTAATTTTAAATAGCGATTTCTTAAATTACGTTCGTATACATATATCAATATATAATATATAACATATTAAATATATATATATATATATATATATATATATAAAAATCGTGTATAAGGACGATTATGTGTGTGTGGAAAAGACATGAGTTAAAACATTCACAGCTCAAATGAAATTAATATGTTGAAATATATAACATATATTATTTACATATGCATACATATGTATGTATATGTAATGTGAAAATATGTTCTTCGTTTTTCATGCAAAAGGTCATGCATGAATCCTCTATATGTATACATGATGTATGTATATATTATGTATATGCATAGGTATGTATGTTTATACGTGTAATAGATGGATATGTGTGTCAAGTGATGAGATTGTGGCTTATGATTTATTACCAAGGCCTAATTAACAACTACATACAACTACACAAAAAAATTAAAGCACTTTTACAATACAATTTCTTGATTAAAACTTGATTAAAATTAATTCAGCATGCAGCAGCAGCAACGACTCAAGTGGCAGAATAATATAAAAAGCATATACACATACATATGTATATATAAGTGATAGATATACATATACATATATATATATATATATATATAATAGAATCGTGTGATTTTGTTGTTCCCAGGTAGAGTTGTTGTTGGTGTTGAGTTTGGTATTGGTTTAGGTGTTTACTGATTTGAACATCCATCTTCAGATAGCTTAGCTAACACTACTATATTCCTGATCATTCAGCATGTGCATTGCATCTGTCGGTGCAAAATATTTGACAGTGCCTACAAAAAACAAACGGGTTTATTAGTTAAAAATTTATGTATAACAAAATATTAAATTAAATTCAATAAAAATTATAAAAAAAATTTTAATTACATTTCCAGGCTTTTGGTTTCAAAATTGGGATAACTATCATAATCATCTATCATTCATTTGCCGATCAGCAATCATTTTTTACCTGCTGAACGCGTCCATTTTTACATCGACTAAACTAATTGGCGTTTTTAATTTATGCCATATAATTATTAAGCTTTTTGTTAATCAGGTGAGTAATGGAAAACTTCCATATCAGCAATGTATTTTTTATTACAATTTGTAATTGGATTGGTTTCGATAAAACAAATAGAGACATATCCCTCATACATATGCATCCAATATCATTATGACCAATCAATCCAATCAATAATTTGGAAATTCTTCGATTTTATTATGTCTTTTGTTTTACTTATATACAAACTTAATAATTGTTTTAATTTCATGGTAAATTTCATCAAAATATTTAATCTGGTTTGCATTTTGTTGTGTGCCATTAAGTACATTTGCCAAATTTTGGCTATTTATTAAATTGGTTAAAAATTATTTTGGTATCTACATATTTTCAATAAATTCGTCCTATAAAAATATAGCCGTGAAACCGGTTATATCGGTTAGGGTGTAAATCAATTGACTATCTTTTTAAAAATTTTGTACAATACTATTGCATATTTTAGGGGGGGTCTTTCTGGGTGGATCTATTATATTTGATATAATGAACAAAAGTAGTAGGAAATAAATTTTTATACAAAATCTTTTCCTTCTTTTGATGTAAATTAACCGAATATGAATATTATTTAAAGGGCACATACTATAATATCGATTTGTAAGAATGTTAATATAGAAAAAAAAACAGAAATGTTTCAAAAACATTTTGTCATAATAAAAACCATGGCATTTATCTACCATGATTACTTCCTTTCTTTTGCCCAAATTGATCAAATTCCACTCAGATGTGCATTAATTAATTGATTAATTAAGTATAAGTTGATTGTTTTTGTCATCAACTTCTTAAGTCGACATCGCTAAAACCACCAGATTTTGTCTTGTCCATTATATCGTCCTCTTCCCCTGTTATTTCCCTCTCCCTTTCCCGCTCAGTGGATGCGGATGACTCAGAGTTTGACACATTTGCCTTACCATTTTCAATGGAACCGCTGCCATTGCGTTGCAGAACCATTTGAACGGTGACATGAATAAGGAATATGATGAAGGCACCAATTCCAAATATTTCAAATGTAGTCCTGGCACTAACTGCATCAAAGAGTAGGCCACCAATTAGACTGCCTATAGAGACACCCACACCCTCAAAGATGGCACCGACCAGACTCTGTGTAGGAAGATAATAAAAAGAAAAAAATGTGAATTTATTGACAGACTATTGATTAGTTTATTAATACTCACTTGCATGGTTGCCTCTGTGCCGGGTGGAGCCACAATGCTAGCATAGGATGCCATTGTTGCATAAAATAGACCAAAGGTAAGGCCATTCAATAGCTCTATGGGTAGTATATACCAGGGATTCTGCAGCATGGAATACAGTATAAAGCGTACACCAAAAGCGAATAGGACAAGACTCATGACATTCACATGGCCCATTCGCTTTAGAATCCAGCCAGATAGGAAAAAGAACGGCAATTCACCGCCAAAACATTGTATCACCATGACAAGACCCTCTAGGGTCTTAATGGCGCTATCACAGCCCGCATATACCTGATCTAGCTCCTCTAGATATATAAATAAAAAGTTCCAAATCAGAGCTGTTCCAAGGCCAATTGCCACACACCAGAGGAAAAACACAACACAACGAAAAGAGAGGAACATTTGTCCCACATCTCTCAATATATTGGATGATAAATGTTTTTGAGTGTGCTAATTGATGGAAAAAGAGATCAAAAAAAAAAAAAAAAAAAGAACAGTGTCAATTAGATGTCATTTAAATTACATCATTGTATGCAAGAGTATTCGTAACAAATGACCAGGAATGGATTTCTACTTTGTTGTAAAGTTGCGGTTAGTTTTGTGGATTATTCTATATATGTATCTATATACATATGTATATATTTACATATGTACGACTGAAACACTCACCCTTAGCTTGGTGGAGGCAAAGAAATCACATCCCATAATAATCAATGCCATCCAAAATACAATTGTATAATTCTTATTGACGTCACTTGACGACATTTGATCCACTAATACACCAGCTAACAATGCAAACAGGCCCCAACCCAAGGAACCGCAAAGGCGTTGCTTTCCATATAGGTGATGCCTATCACCTAGTATGCCAAAGCATATGGCATCTCCGATGCTGACCACAACAGCCATGCCCACCCAACTGATTATAAGCATGCCAAAGAAGAACCAAAACTGGGGCTGAGCCATGGCACTTTTCGTATTGATTACAGCACTCTTGGATAGCTGATTTTTAATATAGTCATCATGGCAATCCATGGTACAGTTTGCCTTAAAATATGGCTTATCCTTGGGGCAATAAAGAGTGACATTTTTCCCTGCCACAACGCCATGATCATGGGGTATGATAAAATGTAGACATTTTTGGCCATTTTCATTCACTTCCAAAATGTCCTTCATGGATATGGTTGTACTAAACTCTAACACAGAACTATTGCGATCCATTTCACAGGATTCGGTTTGATTTAACCAATTTTGGCATACAATATCCCACATATAGGGCTCTGCGTTGCATTTCATATCACAGTCGAGTGTTCGGTTGCCATAAAAAGATTCCAAATTGCTCTCCACGCATTCGCTATACTCGGAACAGTGTCTGATGTTAGCCACGCCTGCATGGCTATGAAATTCAACTTCGGGCAATGGTTTCTCAATTCCAGGCACAAACATGATCATAAAGAAGGCAACACCCGTAAGGACTTGGCCGCTTAAAAAAAGGAATCGATGGCGATGAAAACTGAAAATACAAAGAGAGAGAGAGAGAGAGAGAGAAAATTCAGAATTAATTTACATATATATACATACATACATACATACATATCTTCAAAACTTCAACTTACCGATCTGCAATGTAACCGAAAAAAGGCTTCGCCAGCATCCCAATAATGGGTAGTATCAAGTACATGGTGCCAACCACAACCGAGGAGTAACCCAATTGAATAGCCAAAGTTGGCATAAAGGGTACAACGGGTGCGGTGCCTGAAAAAGTAATTAAAATGAATGAATGATAGATAGTTAGAATGATAGATAAGAAGATTTATTAATAGTAGTGAACATAAAATAGAACATGCAAATAGGTTATAAGCCCCTTAATGTAAGGGTTTTGTGTACGTCAGATAAAAATACATGGGCGTCAGACAGTATGTACATACACACAATATACACATATTCATACATAAATGGCTTAATGTACATAGATATACAAAAAAAAAATAAAAAAAAAACAACGCAAATATTAGATAATGATTTAAACAACAAAAACATGAAAATTCTGCTTGTATAGATATTTATATGTATGTATGTATGTATGTACGTACTTTAACTAAAGAGGAACTACCCAATAAAGTGACTTTTCATTTAATTTACAAAAGTAAAAGTAGACATTTAATTGCTTGAAGTGGTTCACTATGACAATAAAACTGGGCTGTGTCAGTAACCACTAACTAAGTAAGTAGGTAAGGGGAGTGGGAGGAGATAGAGATAAAGGAAAAGCAACTGGGTTCGGCACCATTGGGACAGGGCTGATACTGATAAGGCAATAGCAAGTTGCGTTTCTTAAATTTACTTGAATTATGTACATTAAAGTGAAATTGCAATTGTGAAACTTTTTATAGATATGTATGTATGTATGTATGTACATAGATTTATCATCATTCTGCTAGATCAAAATCAAATATTGGTACATATAAACACTCATACATACATACATATGTATGTATAAACAAAATCTCTAGTTGCATATCAGGAAAATTTTATTCTTTAGAATAACAATTCCGTGAAGTGGATTTCGCATAAGATTGTAGACATCTAGATATACAGTAATAAAATAGCTCCAATCAACCTCCTTTCTTTAAGTTCATGATATATGTATGTTCATGACATATGTATGTATGTATGTATGTAGATATAAAAATTTTACGACTTTTACCCAATAATATTAATTAAATCAAAATAATACTCATTAGAATTCTATAATGTCACAGGCTTTTGCCTATAGAGCTCCAGAATTGTTATCAAAATAATCACTCGTCCATATGTACATACATATGTATGTATGTATGTATGTGTGTATAAAGGACAGACAGGTAATCTTGAAAACAAATTCTAATCGACGAGCAAATTATTCGAACAAGTTCACCATTCACTCCTCTTATCATCACACTTTGGTCGGACACAGGTTTTTATTTCAATTGCATATTTGTACATACATAAGTACATACATACATACATACATACATATATAAATATGAATTTCTATTTCTATTTCTTTTCCCACGGACTTTGTTTATGTATGTACATTTATAAAATAATACATACATTGTCAAAGGAATATTTGAAGTAAACTAAACCAAAAAAATTGCAATATTTGTCAAAATATCTTTTCGTTTAAGAGTTGCTGTGAGTATGGATTGATTCATTTAAGCTGTGAGCCACTGTCATATGTGCATGTGTATGTATGTATGTATGTATATGTATGTAACTCCGGCAGTTGGCTGATGTAAGCGATTAAATTCATTAACCTTAATGAGTTTAATTAAATGTTAGGTGGCAGCAACAGTACTTACCCGCATTGAAGAGAAAGTAATGCGCCTTCATGGGCAGCAATTCCTTATCGATGGCCATCTTCATTTTGCCGGTTTTTAACTATGTATATGTTATATGTATAAATGTATGCCTGTGTGTGTGTATTTGTTTATGGTAGCACGTTGGCCAAACGAATCGAAATTCAATCAAGATTAATATAACACATGTGGGATTCGTTTGATTGCTTATTTGGAAGTTGCGAGACTTTAAACAGAACGTTACCCTGACAACGGCACTTGTCTTTTAATTCACTTTAAAATAACAGTATATTTGCCAATTCATTCGCAAATTATGCTGAGGCAAGCATATAAATTCTTAAAGTTGTGTTTTTACACATATGTACATACATATGTATGTGTTTATGTATGTATATGTATGTGTTTCACGTGCTGTTAAATATGTACATATGTAAATATGTATTTGTATGCAGAACTTCAATTTAACGAAATCTACTCAATTATACCTTAGTAAATACTCTAATCAGATTCATGGATATAATTTGATTATTGTTATCACAGTCTGCATTTAGTTGTAAATTGGCGAGTCATTTTATAAAAATATACAGATATACATATGTATGTATATAAATGTATTTCAAATGTGGAGCACTATCGGAGCTCGAGCTCACACGTCCGGCATCAACCACATCCGCAACTCAACTGAACTACTAACGTATTTAACAAGATTCGTATTGGACTTTCCCCGAATGTGTGTGCGTGCGTCTATATATTTTTATTTACACAGAGCGGCTCTTATCTCTGGCCCACAAGTTATTACGCGTACATCGGTATAAACTATAAACGCCCACAATATAGAATATCGGCGCGGTTACATTGGGAAAACAAAATATTAGTGTGCTTTTTACAGGTGTTGCCCGGAGAAATATCAATCAGTGCTATCGATTTAGCTTATCTATATCTAGATATGCTTTTGTAGCCTTTTTATGGCTAAACAAACTCTAAATAGAATTGTGAGCACAATTTAGTCAAAGTGGCATCTAGTTGGACCATCTAGCATAATCTTGAAATAATCGATGATTTTTTAAAAACTGAAAACAATTTTTAATTAAAGATGTTCTTGTTTTTGTACACTGCAATTCAACTTATTGGGCAAACTTAAGTCTACAAATGACACTATATGCATAAATATATATATATATTTCTAATTGTCAGTCAGCCAGTCCAGATAGACGATTTTGTACATTAGCTTTTGGCTCTCAATCATAGATGTGGCTGTAGTGCTGCTGATAGACATGTATATAGTTCTCCTTCTCCTGTGGGGTCATTTGGGCGATTAGTTTATCATCGATTTGATCTAACGGTTGTGGACGACCAGCCACTAAAACCGTGGGGACATCATCAGCATCATCGCCAGAATCGGAATTGATGTAATTATCGTCCTCAGAATCCAGATCGGCTTTTTTGGAAAATTCGATTAAAATTAATATAAGCTACACTTGTTTCAAGAATAAAAAACTTACGTTTCTTGGCATTGGCAATTTCTTTTTCTTCATCACTCGAATTGGCATCCGAAGAGCCTGACGGACGCATACCCTTCATATGGGGCTCTTTTTGGCCCGGTTGTTTTTCATGCTGCAATAGAACCGACATAATATCCTCATTCTCTTTCCTATTGCGCTGGTTGCCCGCTCCAGATGCACTTGGTGCTAAACTATCCGTTTCTCCGTCTAGCGAGTCGGTTATTACAGTGCTCTCCGTCATCCAAATGGGTCGCGATTTACGCTGAACCACTGCATCTGATGCATCATCATCGCCAATTGTGACGTCCACTCGAGTCTCCTCAACGGCAAAACCTTGATTTCGTGTCGCCTCGCCCGACCAGGCTAGGCCATCGGGACGCAAGGCATTCGGCTTGGCTATACCTCGAATGGTATCGATATCGACAGGTTCAGGTTCCAGAACTTCCGGAGCTAGCTTAATGCCTTCTACCTCTCGGAGAAGATCATATAACGGTTGCAACTGCTCATTGAAATGGGCCAGCATCAAGCGTGAATCCTTCTTGGGCATGGCCGCACTATCCTCCTCTACCGAACTATTGCAATATGTGCAACGAAATTCTAACGTAGCCATGTCGAACAGCTGATCCGCTTCGAGATCCGTAAATGTTTTGGAACACATGGAGCATTTGAAACTGGCCCGACTGGTGGCATCCCGTTCCTCTGTCTCCATGCGCTTGCGCATCAAATCCAACTTATATTTTACGACATTCACGAAGGTCTTATAGTTAATAAAATAGTAATTCACCTTCTGGGCCTTGCCATCCGGCCCCGTTTCCATTTTCAACCGGATTTGAATGAATTTATCTGTGCGCAGGGTGGTAATACGCGCCCTTAATTGCTTCTTTTCGAACCTTAATAGTTCCCCAATATCATCTTCTTTCATACAAGGGTTTCTCACTAACATATCAATGATTAGGGCGTCCTCCAGGGAGTAGAACCCACGTACCACCAGGCGGGCTAATTGCTTTAGGCTGCTGGGAACTTCGGTCACATAGCGAACTTCTGTTTTTGTGGTCGAGCCGGCTGCTGCATTGGATGCGGCAGCCGATGTGGATGACATTTTGCACTAGAGAACAAGAGTCGGTCGGTCAATAGTAGGACGCACACGGAAACCCACGCTTCCAACTCACCTAGGACGTACGCCGAGAAATGCGGTTCAAGTGCAGTTCCTTCTGGGCCTAGAGATCTTCATTGGTCTTATGTTCCTGGGCAGATACCACGTTATCTTTTATTATCTACTAAGGCAACGTCAAACTGTTTTCGTTAATTTTTTTGCTAACTTCGAGCTTAGGACAGAAACTTTGGTAACACTGACATTCAGCTGCCGCAACTAATCATTAGCAAACACTAGAAATATCGTCGGAGCGGGTCGGAACTAGATCATTTTGCCGATAAATAAAATGCAAAAATTTCAAATTTTTAGCGGTCAAAAATGCAAAAATAACGGATTGTTTGTGAAGTTTAAATAAGAATATTTTGAGTTGAATTTGTTCATTTGAAATGGTAAATACATACACGTTTCAATTACCCGTTTGCAGGAAAACTGTCTGAATCTTTTTTTTCTTATTGAAACGTATTCTGCCAAATAAACATGAAAGCTGCTTTGGTGTGTCTCTACGTCAACTTCTTTACCCTGATTCCCAGTACCCGTTCCGGTTGCCTTTTATGTTTACATATTTGTTTGTTTGTATATGTGTGAGTTTGTGTGTGTGGGCGTTATATGTACTTGTGGGCGAGAGCGCAGTTCTAAGGGATTACACCAGAATGCACTCGAACGTAAGGCGAAGTTCGTGGCATTAAAAAAATAGTAGACGACCGTAGACAGCGAGGCATGAAATATTAAGTACTTCGGCTTGGATAAACAAAGGAGGCAGGATAAAAAAGAAAAGGACTTGTTGGATTTATTTTCATTGCAAATAAATAAAAAATAAATTTAAGAAAGCTTGTACAAAACTCCCACGTGCTCCATTTCTCTTTCTTAAATGAGTCAATTTTTGTTTTGATTCTGAAATTGCCGTTTGTTGTCTTAAATAGACTTTTTTCTTACTATTATTTTGTTTTTATTATGTAGAGCTAACAAATATTGGTAAAATTACTATCTGGCTAATAGAAGTGTAGTGGCAGTGGCTACATAGGCTTTTTTTTAAATATTTATTGAAAGGGTTCTATTTGATCGCCAAAAATAACAACTATTTTCAAAAATTGAAAGTTGCGCCATATTCTCATGAATATAACTTTTTCGATAGAAAGAAAAGTTCCTACCTCTCGCGTTGCTTTGCAATTTTACGCTCTCTTACAAAGGGTGGGATTCGATTTATTTATTATATTCATGCAATAGACAAAGAACAGATTTGGCTAAAGTAAACGAAGAAAATAGATTCACCGCATTTGAAATCCAAACAAGTTATTGATATCTGCATACTTTTTCTGTATATATTTTTAATAAATTTAATTAATAAACAGCAAGGGGTTATATAAAAGCGCCCCCCTTTAAACTAAGCCCATGACAGAACCTTCGATCAAGTGCGCAGGCTCGCTCTCTCTTTGGCGAGAGTTCTTTCTCCATTTTAGCCTCTCGTTGTTTGCATGTTCTCTGAGGAGAAGCACTTGGCCTTTTCTGCCTTTTGCCACTTTTGTTGCCCGCTTTTGCTTGCAGTTTGGATTTTGAGTTCGTGCCGCGCTAATGCTCGAATTTTCCTCAAATTTTCCGTTCAAACCAATCAAAAGCGTGCAAATAGTTTTGTGATTGTTTTTTTTCTTGTTCTTGTTCCTTTTTTTTTATTGCATTTTTGCTTTTCCTTGGCGTCGGCGTGGAAAACAACAACAACAACAAAAAAAAGAAAAGACCAAAAAGGGAGAATTTAGTGTTAGCATTTTTTTGTGTTTTTTTTTTCTGATTCAAAAGCAAAATCTAAAAAAAAAGAAATAGCGAAAATTTGTAAAATTGATTTTTATTGCTTGAGACAGGCAAAAAGAAAAATATATAAATAAATAAATATATATATATATATATATAAATAAATACAGAGAAATATTATAAAAATATACAAATAAACGTATATATATATATATATTGAAATATATATATATATGTATATATATACAAAAAGGTGCGTGATTCTAGTATGTAAAATATACATTTACAGATTATAAAACAAATTTGATTTTTCTTTTTTGATTATATCTTTTGCTTTGCAAATACAAACTTTTCTTTTCCTACACGTGATTTGGTGTTTTTTTTTTTTTTCATTTTCTCATTTGCTTTGATTTCTTAAACTTTTCGGTTTGGGCCATCCACCAACGAAACATCTAACCATTCGTCCATTCCATCCATCCTAACACCCCATTTGCCATGGAGAGCCGGTAACTTGGCTCGACATAGCCAGCCAGCCCTCCCCTTTTTGCCCGCCCGCTTTAAAGAGGAGCAAGGGTGGCTACAGCTCTGTTTGCATCCCCTCCCCTTGCCCTGTGATGTCATGCCCAGCGATTTGGACATTGACATCGACATAATGGTAATAATAGAGTCTTTAGACATACTGGCGCATATCCCATCCTTTTGTCCAGTTAACGCTTTAAGGCTGGTCAACATTGATTTTGCAATTGGACAATATATATTATCGATCATTTATAGTTTACTATTGATATAAGTGGACTTAAATTTGTACTTTTATATAGTTTTTTATACCTCTACACAAACATATATATGTATATAAATATATATATATATTTATATATATATGTATAAATCGGTCTACTGCAAATCAGGTCAAAGTTGCATAGTTTGACCCAGATATGCGGCACTGACGTACCAGCTGGGTTAGTTACAGGATTCACTTATTGAATGCCAACAATTGAATACTCACTTAATAATGTGAAATAATTCTACAACTTAGTAAAAGTAAAAGGATTTTCTTTAACTGAGATATAGTACATATGGTTAGTGAAAAATTCTAATAGATCAAAGTGATGTCAGTTAAGCAAGACATATCGTTTTTTAAAATCAATCTCTTTGTACAATTTGTAGATAGAAACATTTCAATTCAAAATAATATTTTTCTTTGAAGAGAACAATGTTATTAATAACAATTAAAAAGAATACTTTGATTTGATAAAGAATGTTATTAATGACATACATAATTATCGGTGAGAAAATGTCCATTAATATTGTATCTAACATAATAGTAAACATCATATATATATATATATATTATACGAATTGGGATTTATTAATTAAAATTTAATCTGACAATACGAATACATACATATATAATCTATATATGTAGATGGAGAACATACATATGTATATGTTCATTCAGAATTGTTGCATACTTCTATGAGTTCAACTTATCGGTATTACATATGTAGTATATATATGTATATTTGTATAGTATATGTAGTATTATATGATAACTGATTTAGTTATATGTATTAAAATGATTTTTTTAAAGACATCTAAAAGATTTCATAAGTACAATCTTATAGATGTCTTTATCTCTGTCTCCCTCTCTCTCTCTCTCTCTCCTCCTTACTTGCTTTTTATATGCCAATTGTGTGTTTGTTTTGTTCGCATCTTTCTTGTTTTTTTTTTTCTTTTTGTGCATTCAACTCTCCAGCTGTGCGAAAATGGGCAATGGCAAATGGCAAAATCAAAAGCAACACTGAACTTGAGAGAAGGGAAAATCCACAATTTATTGACTTTCGCCTTATGTGTGTCTAGTTTCTTTTGTTTCGTTCATTTGGATCAAAGCGCAAATGGGCATAAAAACAACGGGGACGAAAATCGATAATATTGCCCTGGTACTGCTAGAGAGCAGAGCCATGACACAGAGCACCGATTTAAAGGCAAACAGCAGCAGCAACAACAGCAACAGCAACAATAAAAATGAAAAAAAAAAATCCAATAAGCACGCGAAAGAAACTCGAACCAAAACTCCAAAAATAGACAGGAGCTCAAGCGCCGGAAAATGTGTGTGTGTGGTGGTGTGATGTATAAATATGAAATACGCACACACCGACTAATAGAGAGACAGAAAGAGAGAGAGAGAGTGAGAGTGAGATTGAAAGATAGAGAGAGCGAGAGCGAGAACGGAGGAGGGACAGGGAGAGTGAGTGGTGGGAGAATGGGTGAATGAGAACGGAAGCAAGTACAAGAGAGCTCAACTTGTGGGGGGTGGCTTTGTCCTCCCACCTGCGATTCGCATACATAAGTATGCAGCACAATACTCCCTGTGCTCATACGCAGTGAAAGGAAAGTTTTTCAGAGCCCAGCTGTTCCCAACAGCCAGGAGCCAGGAGCCAGGAGACAGGAGCCAAGAGCCAACATCCAACATCCAACAGCTAACAGCCGTCGCATACCGCCTATCGGCTGACGGTCCAAGCGGAATGCACTTACTTGGCCATATTAATCAAATTACTTTGATATAATTACACTTTCTGGCGCGAGGCAGAAAATTTGTTATTGCTTAGTTTGTTGCGTACAAAAACTTTAAAATTTTTTATATTTAATCAAATGCAAATAAAAATACAAAATAACTTGACGACCAAAAGAATTTGGTTGTGTTCATCAAAGTAAAGTTTAAAGTTTAAAAATGTTGAAAGTTATTATATCCACCTGTGAGTAACTCAAAATGTTAAAGAATATTAAGAAACTTTGATTAAATTTTTGAATACTTAAGCCTAAGGGCTTAAGATCTGCTTATACAGATCTTAATTTGTCGTGCTCGACTTAAATATAGATATCAGAATGATTTCCATTTGATCTTTTTAACACGTTAATATTCTGATTATCTGTTCTAATCTTAGACAAATAGAAATTTGTTTAATTATTATTGTATAAATATGAAATATGAATTTGTCTGTTTAATTATCATAAATTTTAATTAATTAACTTTTCAGTTAGCTGTTGGAGTAAATTAACTGTTTGTCTTGGGCAAATTGTAGAGTTACATTCATTTAGAGTGTTCCTTGCACATTTCTCTCCTTTGTCTGTTTGTTAAGAATGAAACTGTACCACTTTCCAAGTGGCAATACACCTACATATCCATAGTATGTATGTACTTATATGTGGGTGTATATGTGTATGTAGCATGCGACATGTGTGCCAGTTTGTGGCACAAACTTAACCTGCTCTAAATTCTGCTTTGAAATGGCTTAATTTAAATGCCCTGAGCCAGTTTTATCTCTGCTCATAAAGCGAGCAAAGGACTTGTGGCATGAAAGACAATTTAATTGCCATAAATACGCGAATTCTGAGAGACTCAAGGTGAAATCCTTAATCATAATGTTGATGATAATGATGATGATGCTGATAATGATGATGATGATGCCGCTGCTACTGATGCTGATGATGGTGATAATGTAAATGCATCCCCTGCCATAAGCTAGTGCCAGGTGCCGCTTATCGTTGCTGGTCCGCTTCGCTGCTTCGTTGAGCGTTTAAATCTTTGCATTTGTCTTCAGTTGTCTTTCCGCTTGGACGTGGGCACAAACAAAGGTCTTTGTCTGTCAACTTCCCCCTTTTTTTTTTTTTGTCTTCTTCTTTCTTTTTTTCCTCTTCTTCCTTTTCTTTTTTCTTTTTTTTTTTTTTATAAACGTGTTCTTCTGCTTTCTGTTTTCTGTCGTGTCTGTCTGCTCTATTCACAGGGGGGAGGTATATCTGTTTGTGCTGCAAATGGGTAAATCAAATTTACGAAAGAGTATACAAAATCCGTTTATATTTTATTGTCTTTGGTGGGGATTTGGGGGGGGGGGTGGGGTTGTTGGTGAAATTTGATTGTGCTCCAAATGCAAATACACAAATTGTTGTGCACAAGACAAATAAGGAAAACACAATGTAAAAGTTAGTTGGTTGTCCTTACAAAGCAGCTTAGCTAACTTCCCTTTTGTCCTTTCAAAGTTTTACAATTTTCTCCTTGACGTAGGATTTGTGATAGGAATTAGTTGATGCGTTCAGTTTGAAATGAATTCTGGTACTTTTAAGTCAAGTTGTCGACTTTGAGATTTCCCCATTTCCACATTAGAAATTTTCAAATCGATTGAGAATAACTTGGGTAACATTGCAATGCATTAAGTTTTTCCAGGGATGTCCATTTGCCATTTGAAAAGAGGACAACCAAAGGTCATACTGAAAAAGTCCTTCATCAAAGAAAAAGTACATCTCTACAATCTATAGATGATAATTGTAATTAGAAAATTGGTCTAAAATATATAGATGAGATAAGATGGGACTGAAAATAAACACACATATATATGTGTATACATACGGATATATATATACATTTTTGTAGTTAAGAATCTTGCTTCCACTGAATAAAAGTCATACAAATTCAGAATTTTTAATTTCACTTTAATATTTATTTTTTCCTCTTTCATTTCACTCATAATATTTTTATACCCTTATATCGATTTTGGTCAGAAGCTTTTAACATAAAATATATAAATTCTTGATCAGGTTGATGACCTGATTTCATATATCGCTGTTTGTCTGTCTGGATCACCATGAGACAGAGCTACAGACTTGAAATCATAACTCGGAATTAACACGATCGAATTACTATATTATATAGCATTCATAGGAATGATCAGTCGAGACTTCGGTTTGTTATGGTTTTTTTTTTTTTTTTTTAACGAAATTTAGTTATTTTATGTACTTCCAAACCAAATTTGATAAGAATCGGTTAGCAATTTTGTTGTTTTTTTTTTTATTTTTATATTTTGTATTTGATTCGTAGGCAGTTTTTACATTGTCCTCCAATAGAAATCGGTTGACTATATAATATACATCTCCTGGATGAGATCAGTAAGCAGAAATAAAGTTTAATAGATCAATATCTTGACAACATATATATATATATAGTATATACATAGCTGCCATAAGAACGAACGGATTCAAAGGATTGAAAACATTTTAAACTTAAGCCATGCACATTAAATATTGTTTTAACTAATAATATATATAATTCTTAATGATATTGATCAATTATATATACATATGTAGTTGTCAAAGAGACCATTTAAGGGTATACAAAGTACGGCACTGCCGAAATTCTGTCACTTTAGCTAGATTTTTACTCTCCTCTCTCTCTCTCTCTCTCTCTCAGAGTGCTTTGTTCTTTCTATGTTGTTTTTAGAGCAAGTTTATCTTTCATCCATTTAACAAATTGAAATATTATCATTCAACAAAAATCTATTTACATTTTTCGCCATGCAATAGCAAGAGGATAAATTAGCAATGAACTAAATGAATGTCAACATTTTCTTGATGGAAAATAAACAGAATACGAGTACAATAGCCAACAAGTGTTATAAACTGAAATTAGATTCCATCATCTCTTTAATTATACAAAAAAAAAAAAAAAAAAAAAAACACCAAAAATACCCAGAAGCAAAATAAAAATGCAAAACTGAAATCATTTCAGAGACTCAATTTTAAAGCTAACCTCAAATTTCTGACCACATTTTCCATTCGGTTTCAACTGGCAAAAAAAAATTGAAAGAAAAAAAAAGTAATAGAAAACTGTGCATAAACGATGGAAAAGTGAACAAGTTTTCCGTGCAGCCCATTGATGGGTTTTGGGTTAAGGGTTGGTGTAGTGGTAGGGGAAAGGGGTTAAGACGAAACAAAAATAAAAAAAAATATTGCAAATTTATGGCCCACATTCATTATTAGCATGGCAAAGTCGCCGGCTTTTGGTTCCCTATTCTCGGTTCTCTGTTCTTGGTATTCGATTCTAGGTTAGGTCTTTGGTTGCATGTCATAACCCACAATCTTTCGACCATATTTTATTCTTTTTGCTTCATTTTCCTTTCTGCCATTTGTGTGATTTGTTGTAGCTGCACTCAACTTTGACGATTAAGCTAACAATGTATTTAAACAACAAACAACAAACAACAAACAACAAACGAAGGTAAAAAGGCAATAAACAAATGATGAAAAGTAAGCCAAGGTAATATGGGGGCGGGCATGTGGTCCAATGGCTTTTCCAATTGCAAATTTCACTCAAGAAGTTGTAAATTGACTTTCATCAATGTGAATGGATGAATGGATGGGACCATAAAAGTCGCGACCATACATATACATAATGTATTTAATACATAATGTATTTAAAGAAAATATCGAGAAATATTCGTAAACTGTCTTTGCATTTAATACATACATACATACATATTACATTATATATTTTATATATATTTTTTTTTTTAAATTGTTTTCTTTCGCTTATCTGATTTACATTTTTCATTTTATATGCAATCAATTGTTTAACTAACATATTATTATTATATTATTTATTATTATTCAAATAGATTGATTACCATTCGAAATATGGAAACAATTGTCCACGTGTAAAAGGAGCAGTCAAACAGGACTGGTGAGAACAAATTGAGAGGATTAAGTGCAAAATTGCCAGGAAGAGTGGAGGGGAGGGCAGCAAAGTGAATTTGTTTCAGCATACAATGTCTTCGATTTCGGCGCAGGGTGTGGTCGAACGAGCCTCCGCCGAATTGTCGAAACGTATTAACGGTTTGGGATTGCGATCTAAGCATCATCATGGTTCGACTGGTGATGGTGCATCTTCTAATTCAACATCTAGTGCCACGTCCAACACATCTACATCAAGTGGAAAGACCTCAGTGATGGAGCGTGTAACGAATGCATTATGTGGCGGTGGTAATAGCTCCAATTCCAATTCCAATTCCAATTCCTCCTCCTCCTCCACTTCTGTAGCGGGTGCCACAGGTCAATTGACACCGGATAAGCCATCTCGTGGTAATCAGAGTACCGGTACAATTTCTATTTCCAAGTGCACAACAACAACAACAGCAGCAACAACAACAACAGCAACAACAACAGCAGCAGCAGCAGCAGCAACAGCAGCAGCAGCAACAACAGCAGCAACAACAACAACAACAACAACAACAGCAGGCACCACCAGGAGTCCATTTAATGCAACAACAAATGGCCGGCTCAACACTGATCAATTCGAATCACCATTTGAGCGGTGCCCCAGCGCCACCAACCGGCTTGCCCTTGGGTGCTCCGCCAACGCCGACAGTTAAATCGATTGCCAAGCAAATGAATATAACAATTCCAGGTGGCAGTTCGCCAACATTTAGCACAATGGGCATGGTGGCGGCACAAAAAGTCGCTTCCAGTGGCACTGGAACACCATTACAAATGCGCAAACAGTTACCCAATCCACATATGCACCATCCGTATAGTCAGCTCAATGCCACTGTTGTTGATCAGCAGTCGACACTGATATTACATAAACAGCATCCGCCCCATGTACCGCCCCACCCGCCTCTCAATCACATTCATAGCATCGATGCTCTGATGCTAGATGATCGCTTCCTAAATCGTTTTTTTCAATATTTTTCACCCTATGAGCGACGTATACTCGCTCAGGTGTGCATCAAATGGCGGGACATACTGTACCGCAGTCCCCGCTACTGGTCCGGCCTATTGCCAACATTACAATGTCGTGAACTTCGCCAGATGCCCGGCTGTGATCGAGGCAAACTATATAATTCGCTCATACGACGAGGTTTTCATGCTCTTGGCCTGGTTGGAGCCTCTGATGAGGATGCTCTCGATGTGGTACATTCATTCCCGCTGGCTTCAAAGCATATACATTCGCTCAGTTTGCGCTGTTCTTCGATAAGTGATCGCGGCCTGGAGACTCTATTAGATCATTTGCAGGTAATTAAGTTACAAACGAAAAAAAAAATTAATCATTCATTCAATCATTTATATTTTTTTTTCGCTTATTTCATTAAGCCAATGAATGAAATCAGAAAATAAAAAACTGTCAACCAACTTATAAAAGATTTATTTATGCATAATTTTTGCCAAACATTTGGCCAACAATTAGGGCAACAAAATGTAAATGAATTATGAAAATGCTTTGAAGTGATTTGCGTCTGAAATTGATCGCATCAATTCATTACTGAATACCTAAAATTCATACTCTTTTCTCTCTCTTGTCCGACATTGATGACACACTTTTTACCCATTCTGACACGTTTCATTTAACAATTTGGCGTGCCGTACAAATGCTTAAAATAAAATAACCAAATTTCAAATAGTTTAGCACAAAATGTTGCCTATAGATATTTAGGTGTGTGTGTATATGTCTGGTGTGTGTGGTGTCTATATAAATATGTAAGTTTACGTTTGATTTTATTTTTGTTTTTGCCGTGTGACTGACCACTGTCAATTTGTGTGTACCACGGTCATGGCAGATTATACATATATACATATATACATACATACATACATACATATATGTTTGTACACACATAAGTATATACTACAGTTGAACTTCTCTATAATACAGAAAAAACTTCATTGTATAGAAATTATGAAAGTTTTGAAATAATATATTTTAGTTTGGATTCCAACAAATATGCGAACAAATATCGGAGATATAGGTATAAACGTTTTCTTGCAGATAGTATTGCTATGCAAGCAGCATATCATTCTGCAAGCAGTATAATTTTATGCAAGCAGTACAAGTTTCATTCATGCATTTGCTCTTGCAGTATATTATGAGAATTTCATTTAAAATTTGTTTTATTAAATTGATGGCGATTTTAAGAGAATTAAAATTTTTAAAGTATCAATACTTGGTGTAGGATATACTCAAAGTTCACAGTGCTAATTAACACCGACAATTGCATACAATTTGTTGTTATTTTTAACTTATGTGATTCCCCTAAAAAAATATGTTTTTTTTTGAACAGAAAACAGTAGATTTTCATTATATAGTAGTTCACTATAGGTGCAGTCCACTGTATATACATACAACGAATTGCATTTGCTTTCTATACAATTTGAAATTCAAATAGTCAACAAACAAAATCAGGACACTGGCCAGGACTTTAGTTAAAGCTTTCAATTCGTGTGCATAAACAATTTGATATATATTAAAATTAGCGGAGGAGATTACAAATAACATTTTGATTCTGATTCAAATGTTAGATATAGAAATATATGGTATTTACGTTCGATTGTATTCGAGTAAATCATGATTAAATTATACAAGTCTTTAACCACATATTGCATTACCTTTTTGGCTTATACTCAACGGGTTAGCTGGGGCGTAGACCGAAATCTAATTTGCCAAAACAAGCGAAACAAGTGGCGTAATGAGTAGCTACTCAGTAGAGTGATGTTGCTGGCAGGCGTTGCCCCAGGTTCCATCTATGAAACTAATCTATTCATTTCAAAAGCAATCTGAATGAAAAGGAGAGCCGTCAGCCAATCCATCAGGAGCTCAGCATGAGACAGCCGCTAGCGGAAATGGCAGCGAACCAACTACAAATACAAATATGTATAAACAGACACAGACACACACACACACACACTCATACATATACACATACACATTAGAGGCACACTCACAAATCAGTAAAGTGGATAATGTTGGCAGCATCAACATCATTCAGTTCGCTTCTGAATTTGTGGTTGGTACTGGCAGCTTGTCAGCCAGAGTAAGTTGATTTTTTTTCCCTATCTCCCTTTCTCTGTCTCTCTATATTTTCTCTCACTCTTTCGTATACGCCTCATTCTGTTGTTTTCTCTCTATTTTTTTCATACAGAGTATGTCATTCACACAGTCAGTTCTTGTTGCTGATGCTGTCGGAATTAATCCAATGTGAATGCATGTCATGTTTATGAGCCTAGTTGAACCTCTCTCTTTCATTCTCTCTGACTCTCTCTCTCTCTCTCTCTCTCTATCATTCATTCTCATTCTTTGTTTCTCCTCCTCATGCCCCTCTTTCTGTAGGCGTGTGTGTGTGTGTGGCAAACCCAACAAATGGTTTGATTGCAAATTGTTGTCGCTGGAAATGTCAACAACAATGACACGCAAGGGACAGCAGCAATACACTAGTGTACAAGAGAATTTGACCTTGGGGTTTCACAACTGACTGAATAGAACCATCCACAGTCCCATACCCATCTCTAATTCGCATCCCCATCCCCTGCATCTCCTTCATTGACATTACCAGGGACATGTATGTCTATGTACATATAATTTTCTTGTTATTAAAATGCCCACCAATTGCAATTGCAATTGCAATGGCAATGGCAACGGCAACTGCAACGGAAATGCAGCTACTTTATAAGTTCTTTCTGCATTTCATACATATTTAATGGTCAATGGTGGCAATAGTCTGCAATTCCCTTCACACACACACATATATATATATATATATATATATATATATATACCTATATATATATATAGTATATATGCTATATAAGTATTTGCTCTACTGCGGTACTTTTTTAACTTTCGAGCGAACCCAGTTGACCCATAAAACTATGCTACAGTTTTACCACTCTGATATAAGGAAATTAAATGCACACATATACATATATATCTATACATATGTATGTCTGTAAGCGTGTATGTATGCATATATGTACAATATTTATACATATATAAAAGACAACATTTGGCTGGTGGTTATGCTGAATACAAAATGAATTCTTGTTAATATTTATTAGTAAACAAACTAAAATTGAAATGCCTAATTCGACCAAGAAAAGTTTTGAAATGGCTCATCTATGTATTAAGTAGAATATTGAAATTAAATAATTTATTATTATATTTTATAAATTAAATTAAAATTAGTCTGAAGGCCAAGTCAATCGAGACCAGTTCATTTCTTTGTAATTTTTATATAGTGGATTTTGAGCTATATGGATTTAATTTGATATAGAAGCATTTCAGCCATATAAGTACCTTAAATTTTGGAATAGTTTTGATTGGAACCTTATATCGTATAAAAGTATATATATTTTAATCTATTACAAGTGTATATTAAAATTCGTCTCGGCTAAAGTTAATTTTTTCTACTTTGATGTTTCTCGTTTTTAGATTTTAGATGATTTGCTAAGAGTAAATATTAGACAAGCTTGCTTATTTAACAAATTTAAAACAATTTTGCAATTTTCAGAATCTTTGCTTTAATTTTATTCATTATGCAAAGTTCTTGGTAAATACAAATATTTATTCATATGTACCATATACTATATACCCACATATACTTATATATGTATATTTGTATGTACATACACGCATACATTCATTTCATATAAAGGAACATATGTGGCCATTAACATTTTTTTATTGTGGAATTTTTTTGTTTGCATGGTACCTTTCTCATATCGATTTTGGGGGCTCATATTTTTTTGTTGTTTTTTGTGTACCAACTATGTGAGTTGCCTTGTTACTTGGCTACATGTTTTACCAAACCATTTGGGTATGAGAGGTGGATTAACAACTAACACAATTGTTCATAAAAACCAAAAAAAAAAAAAAAAAAAATAAAAAAAAGGAAAGAAAACGAATGAAAAACAACTAACAAGACAATTAACCAAGTCGACATGCAGTTAACTTGTTCGTTGCTTAAATGGCCAAAACTAAAGTTGCTACTCTTTTCGTTAGTCCGTCTTTACCACAAATCTTAAACATGAAATGATGAAAATAATTTCAATATTACTATATGTATAGTATAATTGGTGTAAAAACAATAACTAACTGTCACAGACAAAGTTAGTATTTGCCACTTTTTTTACTCTAATGTTTAGTATTAATCTAGTCTTTAGTTTTCTCTTAAATACTAAGAGGAAAGTATCATTAAGTTGTTAACAAAGTAATTGCTTTGTAAATGGTCTTGGACATCAATAAAATTACAATGAGTCTGTGTGTGTGTGTGTGTGAATTGCTCGACCAATTAACGTACAGTACTCATTCCTTACACTGAAATTCAAGAAGATAGATAGGTTTCTTCGTTGTGAGGCTATTAGAAATTAATACACTATAATGATTCTGAGGATAATGGTTTACATAGATGGATTGTGTTTATTTTGATTTCTTTTTTTGTTGGTTATATGTATGTACGTAGTATTTTCTTTTCTGTTTTTGTTGGGAATTAATCATAATAATTCGTATTTGGTTTAGTATTTCTTTTTTTTAGCTCTCAATTTTCCTACACATTTGTGCATTTTCTATGTTTTCATTTCTCTGGTTTTCCATTTCTATTCTTTTCCCTTTTTCATTTTTATTTTTGTGCCATTTCTTTTTGCACTGCTTGTTTATAGCCATTGTTATTTTATTATTTCACTTGACGTGCGTCTACAAAAGAAGCTAAAGAAATGAAAATGTTCCCTTCGATTGTGAGCCAAGAACTTCAAAATATATATATTTATATAAATATATATATATATACCTATATATATATAGTATATCCAACAATAACAATAGCCGACTATGTAGTTTACCCGACACATTGTCTGGCATTGTCGTATAGAGGATTTGAGGTCGAGGGCTCTCTCTTTTATATTTTTCTTCATATTTTTTTTTTTTTTTTGCTTTTCTTGCCCGTTGCCAAAGGTCAAAGTTTATTGAGTTTGAGTTACATGTACGAGATTTTAAACGATTCGACGAAAACAAACAACTTTTTCTCAGTCATAAATCTAATCCGACAAGCAGGAAGGAAAAGTCAACAAACAAAATACAGTTAAAGAAAAAAATATCATTTAATTTCATTTTATTTGTTGTTTTTTATTTTCCATCTCAATTATCTCTCGAACACGATGTTATTTAGGTTTAATTGTTAATTATTGAAACTTGTTAACTTCATTCATCTGAAATATACCACAGATGAAATCTTAAATAAAGTAATAATAATAAACTGACCTCAGATTCGTTTCAACCAGGCCTCATTCCAAATGCTTTAATGATAATCTAAAACCTTTTCGCTGTATACCCTCGTATATCTCTTGAACATATATATGTATATGTACATATATATGTATATGTATATATATATATATATATATGTATATACATATATTTTTTTATGGGTTGCACGCTTTTGATTAGCTTTTGATACCCTATAAAGGTAGGATAAAAAAGGGATATTGGATTCTAAAAATATTGAAAAATTTAAAATGTAGAAAAAAATGTTGCTTATTCCTTTAGATTTTTAATAAGAGGAGAATTCTCATTGAAAATTTGTAGACATTCCATTTGTGATGATAGGATATTAGATAGTCAATGCTTTTGTTTAATGTACACCTGACTGTTGAACAACTGATTAAATATGTACAACCACGACTAATACTTTGTATATTCTTTACGTTCGGCACACAGTGTGTGAGAAGCATTTTTGTGTTGAAAAGTATTTTAGAGATCATTAGCACACAGCGGGTCATGAAACATTTTTTATTTATTTTTATGCGACCAAAATGATGATGATGAGGTGCCAAAATTTATGAAAGAGATACAAGACCATGGATAACAATATATATATACATATATATATATATATATATACATATATATGTATATGTCTGTCTATATATGTATATATTTGTATACATACATCTCTATAACTGAATATATAACATTTAAAAAAATATCATGTCACCTGAGCAAAATCAAAGAAATTAAAACAGTTAAAGTTACATATACTTGTACGTATATATATATATATATATAAACTAATACTAAATTAAGCAAAATGTAAATAGATGTATATATGTATATATGTAAAATGTTACTAGCAAAATCAAAAAAAAAAAAAATCAAGTCGAAGGCCATCGACGCCAGTGCTTTAATCTTAAGTTAGACTTAATTTTAATTATATCTAACTTCTTAAATAAATAAATAAATAAATATATATATATATATATATATATGTATGTATACATACTGATGAATGCATAATTCATTTAATTTTCTTTTACCATTTTAGAGTCTATTTGAACTTGAGCTGGCTGGATGTAATGAGGTCACTGAGGCTGGTCTGTGGGCATGTCTAACACCACGGATTGTCTCCTTGTCACTGGCGGATTGCATCAACATTGCGGATGAGGCTGTGGGGGCTGTGGCACAGCTGTTGCCATCTCTATATGAGTTTTCGCTGCAGGCAAGTTCTTTCTACATACCTACACACACATACATATATATGTGGGTGTGTGTGTGTGTGTGTGTGTGTGTGTGTGTGTGTACATGTGATTGTGTTTGTGTGTATACGTTATATCTGCGTCTGTGCATCTAATTTTAATTGAATCTTTCGGTTTGTCGCCTCCACTGCTTCTTCCTTCCAGGCCTACCATGTGACAGATGCCGCCCTTGGCTATTTCTCACCAAAACAGAGTCACAGTTTGAGTATATTACGCTTACAGTCGTGTTGGGAGCTAACCAACCATGGCATTGTTAATATCGGTGAGTAAAACACATTCAATTCCCAATTAAGATATAAAATCAAGTTTAAGGACAACTTAACTAATTTAACAAGAAATCGAAGGATATATACATAGAAGTAAATCAAGTAGAAATTAAACAAAAGCTAACAAAAAAAAAAAAAAAAAAAAAGCTATGAGAAGAAAATTTCTGCATAATCTGGTAATTTAAAATTAAAATTCATCATAAAAAATCAATCAACAAGAAAATAAAATTCTTTAATTATTTCGTACAGTGAAAACTGTCTATTAAGGTTATAATTCTTGTTTATTATTTTTAAGATATTGAATTTTTTTTTTAAATTACAAAGAGAGGGGCTCATTTTACAAATGGACTAATTTGTAATAAAAATAATACTTTATTTTTATTTGTGAGAATGAATATGATTAACAGAGATCCAACTAATATGTCATGGATACAATGCCAGGGCTACGAACTAAAAAGGAAAGGAGTCTTGATAAATGATCTATTTTTGCAATAGCAGCTTAAGAATATAAATGCTGATAGATTCTCTTTCACTCGCAGTTGTCCCTAACATGGCACTCAACTAATTGAAACGCTCCATTTTTTATTTTTGTGAACGGGTGGACCAAAAAAAAAACAAAAAAGAAGCAAAACTAATGTAACTGGTATTTCCATGTCCCTTTTTTTTTTCGACGTCATGTGATACAAAAAAGAAAATAAAATGAAAAAAATGAAAGGGAAAAAGAAAACGAAGAGTAAGGGTTAAGAGACATAGAGATAGAGGAGCAGAATGAATACCCTTGTCAGCTTAAAAATTGACATGGCAACGGCACACGGATTCTGAGAATTCCATTAACCGAATGTCCTTTGAAGCATATCGTGTATGCATGTCGATGAAATTGATTCCGATATTTTTGTTTTAATCATAAATATTTTTCGATGCATGTTGAGTGAATAATAATGAATCGTTTAATGTAAAACGTTTAATTACCTCATCCTCATCTTTTTATCCATATATGAGTCTCAGAGTCTCAGCCACAGGCAACAAGCGTAGCCAAGTGCAATAATTCAATTTCAATTTAACGTACGTAGGACAAAAGGGTTGTGGGACCTGCCACTCGACATGCCCCTGCAGCAATCTCCAGCTTAATTTGCGTCACTTAAAAAACAGTCTCTCGACTGGAAAGTCGAACGAGTGGGAGGGAGAAGCAATGAGAACAAGTGAGACAGACAGAGAGAGAGAGATAGAGAAAGAGAAAGAGAGATTATATGGGAGTTCGGGCCAGCGGATGTCGTCTATACGGGTAATCCATGGCGCATGGCAGCCATTTTGTAATTTGTAATAACCACAAAAAGAAAATGGCTTGCTTGGCTATGAAAATTGATTGCAAAGTTCGCGCACAGAAACCAAAAAAAAAAAAAAACCAACAAAAAAAAAAAAAAAAGGAAAAGAAACAACAACCAAGAAAAACCGAAAAAAAAAAAAATAGAAAGGAAAGCTGAAGTGAAGTACTGCAACGGAGCTCTGGCACCTAGGTGCCGAGAACTCAGGTGGGCGTCATCGCCCATTGCCAATAGCCAAAAAGGTCAAAAGCAGCCCCCTTGCATAGGCGGCAACCACTTGGCTCCTGATGTTTGCCTTGCTTGCTCTCCTGCCTTCCCAATCTTGTCAATTGCATATTAAATGAATCTTTGCTCCAGCTCCCTTCGGTTCAGCAAACATGTACGTCAACTTCAAATTGATTTCTGCCGACTAAAATATTGAAAATGATATGGCCAAGCTAAAGTTAAATGAGACTTAAAATTGTCTCTGGCGGAGCCACGTGTCGTATACGCGATAACCCAGTTTTTCGTTTTCTTATTTAAAGACTTTATTCTTATGTTAATATTTTGTCAAACTTTTGTTTTGATTTCGAATTTGGAATTTTATAAACAATTCCGATTTAACTTCAATAATAAACATCTTTAAATGATTGCTCCTTTAGTTTGAATTTAAAATATCTATATAAAATTAAAGAAATTTGATTTTATTTTGTCATTTAAAAAATTTGGCGTTCAATCATAAGTTATTTGCTCTTTAACAACAAAAATAACAACAGCAACATTTAAATATTTTAAGTATTTAATTAAAACATTTAGTTTCAAAAAAAAAGAAACCAAAAACGCTCAAAGTGCCGGCTTTGGGTGATTTGCAAGGGTCATCGAAATGTTTTACGATTCGTTAAACTTAAATTATTGTTAAGGCCACTTTTTATTTATTTTTGCAGAACTTTTATTTAATATTTAAATTAATTGAAAAGGCAAATTGTGATTTTATCATACATTTATTTAGTAAATACTTTTGATACATATACATATGTGCATATTTACGGCTTTCAGTTAAATTATCTGGCAAATAAACAAGTGAAGAGCAAAAATCACCTTAAAATTGAATCTGATTTAAGTTGAAGGCACATCTTTAAAACATTCCAACATCAATTTCAAAAATTCAGACAAAAATCTATTTTTCCGATTGTTATGCTAATTAAAAGCAATTTTCTAAACTATATATAGATATAGTTATTCTAAATCACCAA
Organism: Drosophila sturtevanti; assembly: GCA_018150375.1. Classification (NCBI taxonomy): domain Eukaryota; kingdom Metazoa; phylum Arthropoda; class Insecta; order Diptera; family Drosophilidae; genus Drosophila; species Drosophila sturtevanti. The sequence goes on along the minus strand of JAECWJ010000688.1, from coordinate 5,892,030 downwards.
AAAATTGATTTCATTCGAGCATTTTAATGTTGAAAGTCGAAGTCGAAGGATTTATTTAGTGTCTCTTAGATTCGAAGTTCGTAAACTATTGCCAAATTTCAAAAATTCTTATATTAATTTAAAGGTTAATTAATATCCATTGCTAGCAATTACTTTAACACTTTAAAAACTCGAACTTGATTGAAAAAATCGAGTTACAAACAAGTTTTTCAATTTGAAAAGTGACTTATATAAGCGAAAAGTGGCTTTAGCTTTGAGCATTAAATTCTTTCAGAATTTAAGCATCCGGCAAAGAATATTTTATAGTTGTTCCTGCTACTGTGACTTGAGTTATGGAATGGAATCTTTTTTTAGATTTTGTTGCTCTGATTGTGACTTGGTTGTTCCTTAATTGCATCAGATGACTGACGACACTTTTGCTTTGCGGTTATATCAACTACGTCAGCAGGCAACTCTTCTAAAGAGTGGGCGCTTGATTCCCAAGGACCTTAATGCTGCTACTGGGGCAGCTTATCAACCATTTGCTTTTTGTTGTTGGTTTGCAGTTGCTGCGTGTGGCATAGCCATTTTCTGTTGCATACTTTTATGCGCAATTTGGTTTGTTTGCTTATGCGTGTGCGTGTGTGTGGGAGAGTAAAAGCTTTGGTGAGTGCCTGCTTGTATGTGTGTGTGTGTGTGTGTGTGCGTGTGTCTTCAAATGCAATTAAAATGGAATTTCTGCCTGGTCTGGTCTGGTCCTTTGCCTTGACATACACTGAAACGACCAAATGATTTTCTACTCCTGCTTGTGCTTCTTGTCTTGCTTCAGTTTCAACTCGGGCATCTGCTGCTGATTTCACTTTTGTTGCCCACTCAAATCGTATTACATAAGCTAGCAATTATATGTACCTACTTACATATACATATGTACGTACATGCCTACTCTCACACACACACACACACACCCATTTATTTCCCTTCCTCTTTCTGTGAATGGATAAGGGACACGCGGAGGGCGGTCGGTAACTTTACTGCTCAACTTTGAACTTGTGTTTTAGGTTGAATGCAAATATAAGTATGTCTGAGTACGCAAATACATGTATGTATGTGTTTCTGAGCGTGTGTGTGTGTGTGTGTGTATGCTATTTCAGCTTAAATTGAAAATTGGCAGCTTTTGATCTAACGTAAAACTGTACATACCTTTGAATACATACATATAATTTGACTCATGATATAGCAAGTATCCAAATAGAGTTCTCAAAAAGTTTTCTAAAAAGTATTTTTATGTGTACTAAAGTATTAATTAATTTGAAGTATTATGGAATAGGATTGTTAATGTCTATAGTAGCTATATAAGAATATTGGTTATCAGTTATCTTAAATCACAATTAAGCATAATAATTACATATACATATTTTATAAACATATATATAAATGAAACGATTTCATACAGAAAATTAAATTTAATTGAAAATATATAAATTGAGTAAATTACCCCCATTTGCACTTTCATCTTCATTTCCATTTTTAGTAAATTTAATTTTATATTTCTTGTTGCAATGCACTTGAAATAGCCATTAAGTTTAGTTCATGGCCAGAACGGGAAAGCAACAAACTGACAATTGATTGACAAGTTGGCCAACTGGTCGACAATGGTGCGATACAATGGCAGGGAAAGGGGTGGGGGGGAGGGGGGGCGGATTCCGTAGTAATCAAAGGAGCTTCTTCTTTACAAAAACAACAACGAAAAACCAAAGTTAATTAAAAATTGCTAAATACTTGCTTACAACAATAATACGAAAAGAGCGTGCAAGTGCCTGGGGCATTAAAGGGCAAGATATTGTGAAAAGAGTGAACTATGTTTGTTTAATAGGCAAATGTTATTAAATTAGGAATAAAGAATCGGATGTTAGAAAGAAATGTACTCCCTATATATATCTGAGGGTCAGTGAGTTACGGAAATGCTGTGCGGTGGATGGTGGGTGGGTGAACAGCAGCACGTCCACTACCATTAGATTAGATTATCTCCCTCTCTATCTTTGTATCTCTCTCTCTTTCTTGGCTGACTAGCTGAGGAAGATGAATTTGTTTTACGCGCAAGAATTCTTCTGTTCTTACAAATTGCTACCACATAGATGAGGAAAAACCGAAAATTTAACAAAGACATAAAAACAAAAAGTGACAAAAAAAAAAAGAAATAAAGGGAAAGAAATAAATGAGACGAACATGCAATACGTTTACATATATACATATTACACACATATTGAATAAATATACCATATACGAATGAATGTATATGTATATATACATATATAACCAAGTATTTTACATGGTATATAGATAAGTAGATGGATATGTGTCACCTGCACAGTGGTCTCAAATTAAGAAACATTTTCTTTTTACGCTTTAGAGGAATGATACATGCATCCCCCTCGACTTTGAGCATACACTGTGGCAAGTAGCGAGACTTTGATAATCAGATTCATTAATTTAAAAAAAAATTGAAAAATTAAATTCTCGCAATAACAAATGTATGACCGAAACTCATACTGCTTGCAGATTTTTACATTGCTTGTGGAAACTGCTTGCAAATTCAATGCATCAAATTATACTGTTTGCAGAACAAAGCAGTGCACTTATGCTTTACAAATGTAAATATGTCTACAAAACTTAAACTTAGTATTTTTCTGGTTTTCATAGTCTGCGTTCACTGTAGTTTGTTTATTTTGCCATTGCATTGTGTGTTTGATGGCAGCGACGGGTTTTTTCGGCTTTACGTTCACTCCTGAGTGAGAGGCAGACAGAGACAGATGGACAGAGAAGGGGAGAGAGAAGAAGAGAATGAGTGCACTTGCGGTTAAATTGATGGACATTTCGTTTTTGGCGTCGACATTAATGACAATTGCAATTGTTCAGGCGCGAAACGAACCGCAACCGAGCACTTCATTAGCTGCAATCCAACATAATGATCAGAGCCAAAGCTGATGATGATAATGATGATGATGATGATGATGATGATGTGGTTAAGAATAATAATGTTTGTTTGTTCTTTGTTTATATTTTTTTTTCTCGTTCTTTTCTTTTTAGTTATTCTTTTGTTTTTTTCTCTTGTTCAAATGTGATATTGAGGCATTTTTGTGTTGACAATGTTAATTAATGTGAAATTAACTTGTGTTGTGCAATTTGTACATTTAAATACAATCACATATATCACGCATTCGCCCAGTTGAACGACCTCGTCAATGTCAATGTGTCAGCTAGCCAATATTTCTAGTGTGTGTGTGTGTTTTTCCGTTTTCGTTTCCGTTTCCTGTTGACTCTTTTGGTCAGATCGCGTGCCAAACGATGTGACAGAATCAAAAATCCCCCAAAGAGCACATTGGCAAGGCAATAAAAAATCGAAAACCGAAAAAGAAAAATGAACAAGGAACAAAAAACCGAAACGAAACAAAAACTGTGACAATTGCTGGCGCCTAGCCAGCTAATGAGCAACTACATCAGCATCAATATCAGCAGTAGCTATAAAACTTGATTCAAAAGTTGAAACCAATTGAATTAGATGAAAAATGCAATTAGCCAAATGGCTTCTACCATGTTGTGATAAGTCTTGACTGACTGACTGACTGACTGACTGACTGGCTGGCTGACTAACGACGACGATGACTACGAGTTGTGATTAAAAGTTTCTTTTCCTGTCGGCAGTTCTTAAATTTTAACTAAAACTTTATCCAGTTGACAGGTTGAATAAAGAGAAGAAGCTCTGGCAACAAAAGGTCCATACAACTTTCACTGTCAAATGTCTGGCAAGTTGACTGGAATCTTGAGTTGAGTTCACTTGAACTAAGTTTCATTGGATTGATGAGTAGCAAAATCCTGTTTAAAATTCTAACACATATCTATAATTAACTGCAATTCAATAAAATAAATAAAAATACATATACATATAATTAGATCAAGAGTTCCTTAAGCTACTATTAGACAAGTTTAAAATACATAGAACAAAAGAATCATCCATGCTATTATGTTAATCGTAGTCTAGTTGTGAGTAGATTGTGCTTATTTATTTTGTTCGCTTATTAAAAATGCATTGCCAACGATTAACTTCAACTGTCGTCTAATGATCCCCTTGAGTTAGTTACCTGGAATTGTCGTTGGGTCACTCTTGTCTGGTCTGTTCTGTTCTGTATGCTTCGTTTGCTTCCCCATGCGTGGGCAAAAATTTGATTGGCAGCACCAGCTGCCATTTCCACAATGTCTGCAAATTGTTGTTAACCCAGTTTCTTATGTCTAGTTGTCTTATGTCTCTTTACCTTCTAATTCACCTCACCCATCACTTTCTTCTTTATTCATTTTTCTTTCGTTCTTTTTCCGTGTGTGTGTGTGTGTGTGTATCCTTTTATTTCTAAGCATTTCCAGTGAATTTTTTTAATGGCTCGTCCTAGTTTTACTTCTAATTGCTATTCTGAGAATAACCACAATTATTTTCATAAAATTTTTGCTCTAGTTTAAGAATGTGAATTCAACATAAATTATAAATAAGCAATTTGCCTGCAATAAGCCATCGAGATACAAGAAAAAAATTTAAATGAATTTATCAAAGATTATTATTTTATGATTTTGTGATTTTGTGAATAAGGATTTTGGTATAAGTAAAAATCAATTTAATGTTCTTTCTATTTCATTTTTTTCGATTTCTATAGGGATTTATTAATGTGTTTTACCTTAGCTGCTTTTTATATATATTTACATATATATTTATTATTTATTATTATTGTTTGTCACTTATTTGCTGTGAACAATGGAAGAATTTAAAGAGCTTCAGCTTTCTATAAACACATGGCTTGTATACAACCTACGACATTGCGTAATCCTATCGCATATTTTGCGGCAGTTTAATCTTTTACCACCCCCATCCCCCATCCTCCCCTCCATGACACCGACCCAGACCCACACCAAAACGTTTGCCCTCAGCCAGCCGTTCAACCCGCAATTCCCGCCTAATGAGGCCTACACGTTTCAAACATTATTTGCCTAACAGAATGCGCAACTCCCGCAGGTCCTTTTTTCCTAAAACCCCCACCATCCCGTCTCTACCCCGCCGTCATATTCCATTCACTGGCACTGGCACTGGCACTGGCACTGGCAGTCAGTCACTCCCTTTCCTATCTCATTGTTGGCTCTTCTACTTAGCATTTGGCGGTACTTTAGCTAATTTTGCGCATTCATTGTGTTTGGCCTCAAAACTTTGCCGTTAATTGACTGACAAGTTAAAGCACTAAACCAAATAAGGCCTTAAAGACAAGACGGTCAATAACAACGACTGTAATAATAATAAATTGATGATGAAAATCTTTGATTTAGCTAACAAAAGTCTAAGCCGATTTTCTTGCTAAATCAATTGTATTTATGTATTTGAAAATAATCATATTGTCTCAAGGCTGCTGCTATATTACGAGTATATACTACTCGTATGTATCTTTATTTAACTAAATATTTTGCCCTATTCTCCTTGTCTTTCCATATTAAAGGATAACGAAATTAGTGTTGTCAGATGAAATTCCATTGCTTGTTTGGAGGAGAAGTTTCCTTCATAACAACTTTGGCATTTGCCAACTAATTTTTTGTGATTTTTTTTTTCCTTTGCTTTTGCCTTTGCTTTGCTTAATAAACTCGTAAAACTTTTTCTTGTGACTCTGTGAATTTTTCATGGTTGGAAAGTAAGTAATTGCCACAATAATTGCCCTTGCCAGCTTTAATATGAGACGAATTTGTGCCAAAAAATAATTTGGCATTTGGGCATTTAAGTTTAGTTTAATTAAGGGACCAAAATCCGAATCAAATTTATTATTGTCAAAATAAAGTTTTAGTGCTAATATAACTAAATGCCAGAACGATGACCGATTAACATTGTAACGAATATTTCAATACCTTCATATGTAGTTAGTTAGATTTCGTTAGAATTTTGTTTTAATGGATATTTAAATTGCATTTCAAATTGAACATTTTTTTGTTTTTTAAAATTTGTATTTATCAAAAAGTTTGCATACTTTGAGGCGTAAAAAAATCCAATTACTTTTTCTGTTTCTGTTTATCACCTCATGACTTTTCCTCAAGATGCGATAGAAATTTTATATGAAATTGACATTGATTCGTGGAAATCAGTAAAAGAAATTTTCCTATAACCTACTTGATATGTAAATGGGAAATTTGCGCATGGCAAAACATTATGTGAAAATAGTGTAACGAAAATAAATTCGCGTTCCTCTTGCAGCAATACGAATAGACAGTAAACAGCAGCAACAAAGAAAGACACAGAGAGAGAGAGAGAGATAGAGAGAGGAGAGAGAGAGAGAGGGAGGGCTAGAGACATGGTGAGAGAGCAGTAACGAATATAAGACAGAAATACACATATATATACTAAGTATATATACATGGACATGTATATTTATATACGTAAATATGTCGGGTAAACAACTTGAAACTGTGTAACTTATGTATGTACATAACATAACATATATCTTTCAGATACCATTTACATTTCCCATAACAACAAAACGACATTGATATCCCTCTGTGTGCCTAGTTTAGCATTCGAGTGCCTATGACATTTGGTTTAACTTGAATGAATTTCCCTTTTTATTATTGGTTAATATTCATTTTGCTCATTTTGTTGGTAAAAGAAAACAAAAAATGCTTAACAATCCAATCGAACTGACATTCATTTACATTTAGTTATCATATTTTGGTTTTCTTTTAGTTTTTAGATTACACAAGGAGAAACATTTATTGAGAATATTTCAATTGAAAAGAAAGGATGTTCAAGATTTTTATGTTTTTTATTAATTATCTAAAGAGATTTGTATCTTTAAAAGGACAAAAGTGAAGACAACTTAATTGTAATGACACACAATCTCTCTCTCTCTCTCTCTCTCTCTCTCTGTCTCCACCTTTTTTGTCTATCTCTTCCGAATGTTGTCATTGGCATTCCCAGTAGAATAACAACAACAGCTGCAACAATAAGAAGGATGACAAAGCTGTACGAAACATAAATTCAATATTTAGTGCCCAACATCCATTACCAACATTTCATTTCATATCATTTCATTTTTGGCTTTATTTTTCTATTTTATTTATTTTTTTTTTTTTATTGATTTTCCTTACAAGTCATAACCATTTATTCATATACACTCATCATGGTATTTGTGAAAAGTTTTAACTCACATGTGTGTATGTGTGTGTGTTTGTGTCTTTGTGTGCGAATAAATGGCGTAACATTTATTTATGACATTTATTTGATATTCCCAAAAGTATGCAACGCAATTTTCAATTTCAACGTTTCATTTAAGTCATTTTACAGCCTGCATTCAAAACACACTCACACACAGACAGACAAACGTATGGGATATACATACTTATATTAGTGTGTGTAAGTGTGTATGTTCATATGTATGTGTGTATGATATGTAATGCGATTAAACGAGTTAATTAATTGCCATTCAAATTAAGTGAGTGCCAAGTTATTAGCTCGCCCTCTCTCTCTCTCTCTCTCTCATTAAATGCCCGTCCAGCATATTTAAGTAGATATCCATTCGCGGTCTTCTTTAATTTGCCTTGGAGGACCAATCAGGACTATAGTCAGATCATTACCATTACTCATATATAGCCATCTGGATTGAATGAAATCAAAAATCAACTCTAAAATGAAAACAAATTAATGAAATTAAATCATATTTGGGAAATGTTTTAATACCATACCTACACAATTTCCATAACTACTACTCATACTTGAAATCCTAATAAGATTTTTGATATAAATTGTTGTGGATAAAATGTTCAACTTTTCCCAACATTTTATGGACGATTTCAAAATTGAATTGGCTCATGTCAATAACCGATATCTAGATATAGTTTTAAATGTGATTAAAAACAGAAACAAAATTAAATGTCGATTGATTTTTTTGTTTTTTTTATTTTCAACTAAAAACTAATTTTTCAAATTCAAATTCCAATTTAAAGTTTAGATTCTGATTTGACATATGAAGAGACTCGTGAAATAGAGTTTTAATACAAAGGTAATTTATTACTAAAAAAAATAGATTGTCTGCTTAACTGTCTGAATTTCGATTAGCTTAGTTAGAATCAGAATTCAGTATTCAAATCTAAAAATATTAGCAATAACTGAATAGCATATTAATTTTTAAATATTAAATGCAATTGCATAAAACATAAGTATATATGTATATATATGTATACATCTAAATTATTATTTAGCTATATATTAAAGTCAATTATTCAGTTTGCAAAAGAAAAATCATATAAAGTTCTCTATATTGATAAGGAAACGCCCAATCGTCGCTGTGTATAAACTTTTTATATTAATCGAAATAATTTTATTCGATTGACAAAAAAGAATACAGTGTTACACACACACGCACACACACATACTCACATCTACAGAGATGTCACACTTGATCAATATTGAATTTTCACAATATATTGTAAATACATATATATATTCTATACTCGTATAGAATACTCGGAAATTTGCACACACACACAAATATATATATATATATATATATATATATACTTGCCACACCACTGAATAATAACACGACTTTACGCTATATTAATTGCACTTCCCTTCTTCTCTCTCCTTCACTTTTCTACCCTAACCTACATTTTGATCTGTCGTTCATTTTCGTTTTTACTTCTTTCTTTCATTTCATTCACTCCTTATCACTTGTTTTCAATAACACGTTTATTCGTTGCTTGATCTTTTGCTGCAATTTCAGAATTTGTGATCGCAAAAACGAGTAAAAGACTAAAAAAAAAACGTTTTAATACGTTACTACCCGTTAGTGTCGGTCACAAAATGAAACTGCAACTGCAACTGCCACAGGACAAAAGGATAACACCACAATAGGAGAAATAAAAAAAAAAAAAACAAAAACAACAATCAAAAACAAAAAAATATAAAACAAATAATGTATAATATGTTTCCACTTCCAATTGGTATCGGAAGGAATTATTCAGTTGATTTTGTACCGCGTGGATTGAATGCTGATAACGAAATGAATTTCAGCGGCGATTACAAGCTTGATAAATATATGCACAAATCCCCCATCAAGCACAGCTAAATCGGTAGGGGGGGATTGAGACTTAGACTGAGACTTTTTCTAATGGTTTCAAATGTAATTCAATCGATGTCACTCAATTAACAATGATGATGATGATCATGATGAGAATGATCGATCAAATGTACATTTTCTCTCCATCGCTCTCTCTCTTTCTCTCCCTCTCTGATTAGTTGTGGCGGCATTTAATCACACAATATGAAAATTCAAACATAATGCCATATATACATATATATATACATATATAACTATATATACATATATACTCTGACATAGAGGCGCCTTTTGTTGCTGATTGTTCGTTTTTCTTTTAGGTCGCTTATTATTATTGCATTTTTTGTTTTGTTTTTGTTTTTCTTGTTGTTTTCGTTGTTGTTGTTTTTGTTCTTGTTTTTGCGGTTTTTAGCTTTGAAGGCGTCGCAAAAGATTGTGTCCCCCTTTTCTATTTTTTAGTAGCAGCTTCCATTGATAGATACAATTACAGTTAGATTGGATAGCTGCTCCTTGCGGTTAAATGTTGCCCTGGTATTATTTGACACCATCCCTACTACTCGTTCTCTTCCTCCTCCCTCACCTCCACCTTCACCTCCTGCGGCTTTACAATCTACAATTTACAATCGCCAATCGTTATATAGACGTCTTACCATCCGCTCCACTCCACTTTACTCCGCCTCCACTCCACTCCACTCCACTCCACTCCATCCGTATACCACTTACATGGATTGTTGGTCGTTGTCAACGTTACTGTTATTTTGTCATTGTTGTGGCTTCAGCTCACTCCCATTTCAATAAAAGTCCAGAAATGATATTGACTACGGCATAAAGATTCAAACAAAAGCCATAACATTGGCAAATTTTCTTTAAATCAGACAACTTAATCTTATTGAGCTATAAAACGTAATCACTGTAATGCAATCCCAACTCGCATCTAAAGATGTACTATATATAGTATATATGTTCGATGTGCTTTTACATCAATTGAAAATCAAGAATTTCATGGTCAATAAGAAAAGTAAATACATATATATTATCAAAGCACTTAAAAGAAAATTTTATATTAAGCGGATAAAATCGAAAAACTAATCAAAATAAACATAAAGAAAATCTTTAAGCATATTACATAAAATAAATATCTATAATAAATAAATGAGAATATATAAATAAATGATAATATATAAATAAATGATAAAGAATTATTTGTGGACTGATAACTCATAACTTAGTCCTAGCCTAATATAAATATATTAAACTAATTCAATGCTGGCAAAACTCTTTAACTAAAGATCAACACACACACACACACACACAACTATATGAAATTGAAAAAAAGGACACAGTTTAATTATGAAGTATAAACTAGGTTCTGCTTGCCAGAAAAATTGCCTGAGAATTGCAAGGATATGTTTGGGGGCATGAAAATGTCTGATGACATCACAAAATTTTTAGCTTTGTTTACTCTTAGGAATCGCATTTAGGTTGCCTTTGTATGAAAGTCTTTATGTATATATTTCTTTTAGCAATTCAGTTCCATAGCTGGACAGAAGTTAGCTACTCTACATAGATCATCAAAAGGTTCGTTTCAGTTTAGTTTATGGTTCACTTGATACATATTTGGAATACATAGTTCTATATATACATATATACATATATATATATATATATATATATACTCTTTTTTATGTTTTTGGCCCATTTTTTGTGGGCTTTTAGTTTTCCATCAAGTAGGGCGAGTGTTTGAGTTAGTCTCTTGTCTGTTTGCTAGTACATTGGCTGGCTACCTATATTTTTTTGTAATTCAAATCGCTTTTTATGTATGTACATATGTGTGTGTATGTGTCTGTGTGTGTGCCTAGCCTGTGGTTTTTTTGGTCAGAAGCCAAACAAGAGATGCACTTTTATCTAGTTTATGGATGGATAGGGGTATGTCTATATATAGGGGAGGGGGGGGTGTGTGAGGGGGGATGGAGGTAACTAAAGTGGGGCACAGTTAGATAGATAGATAGATATACATACATATGTATGTATATTCAAACTGAAAGCCGCTTATACATCCATCACTACTTGACTGAACAGCATTTTTTTGACTTCTTTGGATTCTTCCTGCCTTCCTGAATACCACTCGCTCTTAGCTGTACTTCACTTCACTCCACTTGATTCTTTTCCATTGAGTTTGTTTTCTTTTGCGCCTGTGTTTTATCTTTGTTTAACCAGCCAGCCAACCGCTTTCGATGTTTGTCTGACGGTCGCACGTGCCCCCATAACCCTACCCGCCACACCCGCTTTTTGAATCCCATTTTCCTTCCCCACCATCCATTATCCATTTCCATGGCTTATTCCCATTAGCCATGTTGCCTCAGTCAAAGTCGCACGCTTAAGCAGCTTACAGTCTTTGGTAATTGTAGTAAACCCCGTTATCCGTTATCCGTTATCCCATATCCCTTATCACCAAAGGCTCAGACAACTCGTTATAACCATATTTTGCCTTCAAATAATCAAGACAACGGCAACTTTAAATTATATTTAATAGAAAATGATTAATGACCCAAGCGATAATTAGTTAGTTAAGAATAAGTTAAAGAAAATTAAATTGAAATATTTTTCAAATTTTTAAATATGATGATTTTAATTCTTATCTCAAAATTGTTCTCATAATCTCTTCAGTCGCGAAGCCTTAAAAATTCATATCAATCATAGCCCTTTCAATGCAATTGTTCATTTCTACAGAATTGTCGGATTAAGCAGAGTAAAGGCAATTATTTGACATTACACTTGCTCACCAAAATGCATTTTTCTAACTTGACAATTTCGATATAAATATAATGGTTATAGGATAGTTACGATTGAGCGAAAAATCAGAGAATTCGGTCCATTGTCAGCCATTCCAAAATCTGTATATCTTTGCGAATTCTCCATTTGATAATTTAGTGTTAACTATTATTAACTATAAAAATTCGATTTTGTGAGCTTGTTCCAGTATTATATATCAATTATTTTAAGCATTTAATCATACAGGACACGTGATTCTTTGCGGAATCTTAATTGCTCCCATAAGTATGCAACAAAAAATGTATTTCTCAGCAGGCATAAATGGAAAGAAAAATATCTCAATATCTCAGCTTATCAAGGAACTAACAGAATGTCCTTTGGCCAGCAGATATTCAGTGTTAATGAAATACATTTGACATTGAATTGTCCTTATTCTTTAAGGTGTTTCCGAGATATACGCGATTTTCTTTTTTCTTAGATCCAGGATCTAAATATGTTAATGGATGTTTATCATTAACGATTTAACCACTATTGTTCTCGAAATGGCCAAGGTACAATGATTTTTTTTTGTATTGAAAGGATTTGTTGTATAAGATTCTGCAAATCTTTGAGTGCAAATGCTCTTAAAGAGACCAAAAAATTAAAAATCAAGTCCTAAAAATGTCAAGCAGCATCAATCTAGGATAGTGTATTAAAAAGTTGAAGTTTCTTATTTTTCTCTAACTTGGCGGAAAGGAAAATCTTCGAGGAGCAGACAAAGTCACCACTACCCCGCTGTTTAAGTTTTTTCCAGGACACTCCGAGGTTTCTTCAAATCCAGACTAGGAATGGGAGGGGAGTCTGACGAGAATGGAATAATTTCATAATTTGATTGTGATCAAATATGCATTTGTCATAAGTAAATGGGAGAATAATTATATTGTTTGTTTTCCTTTTCATGTCAAAGTCTGGCAATTTAATTAGCAATAGGCATAAAATGAAATAAAATAAATGTGACGAATCTGTAAATGTAATTCAAATGTAAATTGAATTACATTCAAGTTTTCTGCTACTCCTCTCAATCGATTGCTAAAGGTAAAGGAAGCCCTTTTGCTACCATTATGTTATTACCTTCCTCCTCTTCATTCAGTTTACTTTGTTATGATTTGCATTAATGTCTATCAATTTCGATTTAAAAGTATTCGCATTTATTCATGAATGCGTATTTGATCTTAACTAGGATGGGGCAATTCTTTGCCATTTTGCAATTCAACTGAAATCCATCTGTCAATCATCGAGGAAATTTAATCCCGACTTGGCAATAAGAATGATGAGCATATTTTGTGGACTCGAAAAGTATTTCAATTCAAAACTTAAAAAAGAAAAGGAGGAAAAGTTTGAGAAATATAATATATATACATAAACTATATTTAATTGATTGAACTGGATTATTTTTTTTTTTTTAAGGAATATTAAGAAACTAATACTTTTTATACCCTGTATCCATATGGTAAAAGGGTATATTAAAGTCGCTAAAATGTATGTAACAGGCAGAAGGAAAAGTTTTCGACCCCATAAAGTAAATATGTATTCTTAATCAGCGTCAACAGCCGAGTCGATATAGCGATGTCCGTCTGTCCGTCTGTATGAACACCTAGAACTTAGAGACTATAAGAGCTGACGTAACCAAACTTGGTGTCAACATCCATCTAGTGTCTACGCAGATCAAGTTTGTTTCAAATTTTTGCCACGCCCATTTCCGCCTCCGCAAATTAGTAAAAATTAGAGTTGTTTTAAAGCTACAGTATTTCTTGCCATGGGCAGCAGCTGAAATGTGTGAGCGAGATAGCATGCGGACGTTACCTTGTACCAAATGACGCATTAGTTTCGTTCACTAATATGAGTGAACTTTCAACTTTTTTCAACTTTTAATGCAACGGAAATTATCCAGAAGATTGATGTAAAACTTTTTCAAATCGGCAAAACGATGACCAACTTAGGGCCTTGGTAAAATCATTCAAAAGAAGGACAATGGACAAATCCTTCGAAGGAATCTTTACTTCAAAGGGCTCTAATTTAGTCAAATCTCGTCTGATTTTCAAAAACTATGTCTTTATTTGCTTCTTAGAATCGCCATTTTTAATTAGCATTAGAATCTGGAAAACTAATTTTCAACTCGATTTTCGCAAATTTTAACGATGGTTACACTGCAAAAATTTACGAAAATCCGGTCAAAATTTTTTTCCAACTTTTTTCAACTTTTAATGCAGTTTTTTAATACGGAAATTATCCAGAAGATTGACGTAAAACTTTTCCACATTAGAGCCTATAGAACATTCGCAAAATTCTTCAAAAGAGGGACAATGGACAGATCCTTCGAAGGAACCTTTACTTCAGAGGGCTCCAATTCAGTCGAATCTCGTCTGATTTTGAAAAATTATTATAAAGAAAATATAATTTAATATAAAGAAAATTTATATTCAATTAATAAGGGATTTCGAAGGGTTTTGATTTTATGAAATATCTCTTATTGGTACAGGGTATACTCCAAGTCGGCAGGGACGACTTGCTTACTTTATTTATTTATTTTTTTTTTTTGTTGACATGAAATATCTATATTAACAGATAAATAGTTTCGATTAGGGGATTCCTCTGGCATGTTTTCCAAACTGATTGATTGCGTTTATTTAAACGATTCGATAGATATAGAAGATGAGTGGAGGGAAAACTAAAACGAATTTTCTACTTCAATCACACGCCTCATGGACTATGCACAAAATTGTCCTAAAAAAAAAATGCTACTCCATGGTTGCCGGAACAGAACATGGACAGAGCATCAACCTACTTCTGAAAAGAACAAAGTGGAGCAGCTGCAGTCAGTTGCCTAACCTTTACGTGACGCGAATGACAAAAAAAATAAAAATAATAAAAAAAACTAGAAAGATGGACTAACTTCGGCCGTGCCGAAGTTCGTATACCCTTGCAGATTTTCTCTATATAATTCACCAGAAGCATTATTGTAAATTAAACATACCAAATTTACAAATTCAATATTTTGAGCTTGAGGAAAAAAATTTTTCATACAAAATTTTTTTTTGTACCGATTGTTCCTATAGCAGCTATATGATATAGCCAACCGATTCTGATGACTTGGTTGAAGTATCAAAAAGCATATTAAACTCATAAATATCAAATTTCGTGGCATTCGGTTGAAAAACAACAGAGTTATTGAGGATAAGCCTTATTCATGACCGATCGGTCCTATGGGAGCTATATGATATAGTCGTCCGATTCAGATCAAACTTGGTTGAAGTATCAAGAAGCATATTAAACTCATAAATAACAAATTTCGTGGCATTCGGTTGAAAAACAACAGTTATTGAGGATAATCCTTATTTATGACCGATCGTTCCTATGGGAGCTATATGATATAGTCGTCCGATTCTGATCAAACTTGGTTAAAGTATCAAGAAGCATATTAAACTCATAAATATCAAATTTCGTGGCATTCGGTTAAAAAACAACAGAGTTATTAAGGATAAAGCTTATTCCTGACCGATCGTTCCTATGGGAGCTATATGATATAGTCGTCCGATCGGGATGATTCCGAGATATACAATGCCTGCAGCAAAAAGGAGCCTATGCTGAAAATCTCAGCTCTGTAGCTCTTATGGTCTCGGAGGAGAAGCTGTTGATCCAGACAGACGGACAGACGGACAGACGGACATGGTCATATCGACTCGGCTATTCATGCTGATCAAGAATATATATACTTTATATAGTCGGAGATGCTTCCTTCTGTGCGTTGCAAACTTCTGACCAAAATTAATATACCCTCTGCAAGGGTATAATAAAGAAAAGGAGAAGAAAAATAAGAAGAATGAAAGAAAGAAAATCCTTTTTCCAGTTGAAGTTAATGCAAACTTTTTTGTTCTCTTTCTGTACTTTTATCTTTTTGTTTTTTTTTTAGTGCACTCCTTGCCGCATCTTACGGTGCTCAGTTTGTCCGGTTGCAGCAAACTTACCGACGATGGAGTCGAGCTGATTGCCGAGAATCTGCAGAAACTGCGCGCCCTGGATCTCTCCTGGTGTCCCCGCATTACGGATGCCTCGCTCGAATATATCGCCTGTGATCTGAATCAATTGGAGGAATTGACGTTGGATAGGTGAGTGTTTTCCAAGGTCGCATCGTTGCTACTGTTACCATTGACATTGTTGTTGCTGTTGTTGCTGCTGCTGCTGCTGCTGCTGATTGTGCTCGTAATTATTCATGAGTGAAATTCAATTTCCGTCACCACGCCCACACTTGAGACACACCTTCTGTCAAGTTTCAGGCAACAGCCAACATCCAGCAGGCCACCACCCACATCTCTGGCTACCCCATTAGTCGTCATATTTTCACATATTTTCCTGACTATGAAAGAAATGTGGTGGCATGTCTAGAGAGGTGGGAGAGAGGAAAGGGTAGTGAATGAATCACGACACAAAAGTGTTTTGGCTCTGAAACAGGATACGTGCATAGTATAGTAGGTAAAAAGCGTTTGAGAACAAAAAGGATTGAGACAAATGAGGAGGAATTCCTAGAGTTAAAAACATATTATTATTATTTATTTAAGAGATGATATCTTAAAACATAAAACGAAGAAAGAATATACTATACAAAAATATATGTACTTAAATTCACAATTGCAACTATTTAAATTATTATATACATACATATACATACATATATCGTCTTTTTAAAATCTACAGATGCGTTCACATTACGGATATTGGAGTTGGTTACATTTCGACAATGCTCTCGTTGACGGCCCTCTTTTTGCGCTGGTGCTCCCAGGTTCGTGACTTTGGGTTGCAACATCTGTGCTCGATGCGGAATCTGCAAGTATTATCCCTGGCCGGATGTCCACTGTTGACCTCATCGGGTCTCTCGAGTCTCATACAGTTGCGTCATTTGCAAGAATTGGAGTTAACCAATTGTCCGGGTGCTTCACATGAACTCTTTGACTATTTAAAAGAACATTTGCCGCGCTGTTTGATAATCGAATAATCAATCCAATCTAATCAAATCAAATCGAATCGAATCGCAAACGCTTTGATGATTGATGGTAATGTTGTGGATTACCAAATTATGGATTACGGATTACGGATTACAGATTACTGATTACTTTATTTAACTATTTAAAAACTGATTTTAATTTAGATATTCAGTTCAATTACAACTAATTCTTCGTATATGGTTCCTTTTACATACATATAGTTTTAGCAATTTTTCATTTATGATTTCTGCTGTGATTAAAAAAAGAAAAACAAAAACAAAAAAAAAGCAAAATAAAACAAAACAAATGAACAAAAAACCCAAAAAGGAAAAGCAAAGAGTAACAAAAAGAAAAACGGATATGAATCTAATTTAAGTGAATCCCCTCAAAATGATATTTATTTACATGCAATACAAAGAAATATTGTCTAATATATATACATACATACATACATAAATACATGCATACATACATACATAAATACATACATATTTATATTATTGTAGTTTTTAATGGAAAACTTTTTAAATTATTCTCGCTGTAATTAAAACACACACTCTCACACACTCACTCAAGCACACACATACACACACACACACACACACACATACAAATATGAATGTAAATTACTAAGAACCATTGCGCCCAAAAAGACAAAAACAAAACAAACAAAAAAGTAAAAACAAAAAACACAAAAAAAAGATACCAAATCGAATCAAAACGTATGCAATTTATTGTTCAAAGGAATACTAATTAAATAAATGAAAATGAAATAAATATTTATAGCCCAAATGGGCAAAAAGTTGCTAATAACAAAAACCAAATATTAAAAGAAACAAAAATACAAAAACCAAAAAAAAAAAAAAAAAATGAAAAATGAAAAAGAGAAAACAAAAAGCCAGCTTTAAAACTTTACTCACTTTTGCCGAAATCCCGACGATGACGAATGATGACGACCACAAAAATCTTAAGAAACCAAAAACTTTAGTGAAATTTACTTCAATTGTACCATATTGAGAGACTCTATTCAATTCAAAAATTCTGTAATGTGAAACTTATGGGAACCTTACATACATACACACAACTACATATTAAATATGAATTGAAAATGAAAATCATAGAGCAAATATTAAAAGTTATACATACATACATACATACATATATATACATACATATATATGTATCTAAAATTCAACCAAAATTAAGTGAAAAACAAAAAGTGAATGCTAAATTTTCAAATGATTTACTTATGTACTTATGTATGAATGAATGCCTCTCCTTCCTATCCAATACATACATACATACATACATACATATATCTTTCCTCAACAATTGCTGGAGAACAAATTATTGTAAATGCTTTTGTTTTTAAATTTAATGTGAGAGCGTTTCATCAACAAAAATGAACAAGAAAAACAACAATTACAACAACTCTAAAAGTACATGTCGAAATAAATTAATGCAAAATTCAAATAAAATGTGTATTGAATTTGAGAATTATGTAGTTATCCACCATTTATCCTGGTATCCACTTTATTCCCCTTCATCTAATTGTGTTAAGCGATAAATTCATAAAGGTAAAGAAAAAAAAAACGAATGTTTTCAATCTGTTTTTCCAATTTCTTATATAGTAGTTTTTCGAAATCGCCCCAACTTTAACTGAATTGGAACTTCCTGCTTGAAGGATTTATTCGTTACACTTTGGGATCATAATTTGAGCAATTACTTTAATTTTAAGGCTAATTTCCAGAGAAAAAGTCTACATTAAAGCATTTGAAAATTTCCACAAGATTTTCGAAAATTTGTACTTTAAAAATAGAGATTTTACTTAATAAAATATGAAATTGTAGTAGCAGATAAAGATATAGATTGCAAAGTCGACTAAATTAAGATTTTTTTGACGACTTCTGAAGAGTTAATCCGAAAATATATATATATACATAAATAAGGCTCATACATTATATTAGCATTATCGATATATAGAGTTCTGTATATAATTCTTAATCAGCCTCGATCTTTCCTTGTCCTACACGGCATAATAATGCGTATCATCATCATAACAGACAAATCTTTTGGGGTATATAAATATTTACATATATTTTTCGCTTAAAATCATATAAAGACATTTATCTATATTTTATATATAATATATAGATTTGTATTCTATTTCTTCATGCTGCTTACTTTCTCTTTACGCTTTTTAACATGTTTTTTCACCTTGACCTTCCTCTGTTCGGCTTTAGCATCTTTTACAGCTTTTTTCCGGGCTTTTTTACTATCTGGTGATTCGTCGCGTGGCCGGGCGGATGTCTTAAATTTTGATAAATCTTCGTTATCCCCGTCATCGCCATCATCATCGTCGCTTTCTTGGGCATCGTCGTCGCTTTGGCCTTCCCCGTCACTTGGCTCGTCATGATGCTTAACTTGATCATGTAAGACATCTGGGTGCTTTTGCACATCTAGTCCGGGTGTCAGTCCCGTAATCTTCCCATAGATGAGGTTTTTTTGTTCACCCTGTTTGGCTTTGGTCACATCCCGCTCAAAATGACGCACCTCATCGAGACGCTTAGGAATGTAGGTGTTTTGCCAGACAGCCTCATCGATCTTCTCTTGTTCGGTAATTGCATCAAAATCCCGATTTGCTATGCGCTCTGAGATTCGCTCTAGACACTGTTCCATATTATCCTCGACAATGGATTGGTCTGTGATAAAGTCGAACAACTCTTTGACCGTCATGGTGGCCACAGATTTCTTACGAAAGAATTCCGAAACGTTGGTGCAATCCTTGCGAAGAAAATCGAAAGCATGCGGATGATCATGCTCCACCGCCTGGCTAACATCAATAATGACCAGTTGACCATCTTGATACAGTATATTAAACTCAGAGAGATCGGCATGAACAAGATTACACTGGTTATAGATGCGCCACATAAGAACAACACAATCTCTATACAATTCTCGAGCCTTGGTCGTGCTAAGCTCCACATCCTTAAGCTTGGGAGCTGGCCAACCATTTCGACCACAAAAACGCATCACCAAGACATGGGAGCGCAACAGAATGGGCTCAGGAACGGGAACGCCAGCATTGCGCATACGCAAATAGTTACGCATCTCCTTCTCGGCCCAGGTGCGGACCATTTTACGTGGATTACTTTTGCAATAACCATGACGAAAACGGAACTCACCTGACACATACTTATCACGATCTTTGAACACTAAGATCGATGTCTTGTATATCTTAATGGCGAACTCATCAGCACCGTCCTTTGAAACGGCATGATAGACATTCGCTTCTTTGCCAGTGGAAATGCAGCCATTGATTTCTTGGATGAGACCACGATTGAGCAGCTTGAATAGAATCATACGTGTACGCGGGTCCATCACCTGCTCGGCGGTGGCACGATCATGTTTGTCCCGTACACGGACCCGATCCGTTTCCTGTTGTCTATCAAAATTGACCAGTCGATTGGCCGCCTGTGCGCTCATTTTTATAGTTGGATCATATTTCTCCACATTTATGCGAGCAGAATATCGACGTAATAGCTTTTCATTTGGCTGATAGCTGCTAATCCGCGAACCACTGCCACCGTTCACGTTTCCTGTACCTACACCGCCTCCTCCGCCAGCAGAAGCGGTGACTTGAGAGTGGGCATTCGGTTTATTAAAGCCACTGTAGGTTTCCTCATAGGCATCATATCCATCACTTAAATCGTACTCTTCATCTTCGTCATCGTAATCATCTGCCTCATCCTCATCGCCCTCCTCCACATCATTTGGTACACCTTTCTGTGTCAGGTTATCGCAGACGTCCTGGTGACTTTGTTTTATATCCTTAAATATTTTATGCTTTAATGTTAAGGATTCAAAGTCCTGAACCCATTCCGACTGCAGGAATCAAACCAATGAACAATGTAAGCAAATTTACATTTTATTTCGATTACTTACATTTTTTAATTCCTCCTCCTCCTCTTCGGCATCGCTGTATTTGTGCAGGTCACCACTCATCGGGTTCTCCATGGAATCACTATATTTATGGAGGTCAGTCATCGGCTTATAAGGGAAATAAATTAAACTTTATTAAATATTTCACAACAAATCCCAATAATTCCGAACTCAAAAGCTGCACGTGTTGCGTTGCCATTCGCCCAGAAGCGATAACATTGTTTTGATATATCGATACAACTATGGTGGTGTTGCCAACTTATTTACAGATAACGGATATTCAAAAAAAAAATGGTTACAATTTGAAGAATGCAAAATTTAGAAAAAAAACCAAGAAAAACACGACAGTTGGGAAAGACCAACAATCAATAAAATAATACTTTCTATGAACTTCAAAGACTTTCTATTAAAATGTACAAAAATTTTACAAACAATCAAAAAAAAAAATTACATATAGATGTAATGTACTTATGTATTATAAGTTATATTGATTCAAGCTTGAATTAAGAATCCTCCATGACCATGAACGGCTGCATGTTCTAGCTCTGGCTCCAACTTCTTTTTGGGTATATAAGGATTATGTTCTGGATCGGCGTTCAAACTGAGTAATAACAAGAAATTAATAAAACGTATTAACTTTTACCTTTCCTTCATGTATTGCTTTTTAACTCACTGATACAAGCTAATGGCCTCCTCACACTTGACATTGTACCACCAATCACAGGCGAATTCCTTTTGATTGAATATTGTGCCATTTGTACACAAAAACGAGGCACCCTGATGTCCTTCCCGTCCATCGTGACAAACATGATAAGCCTGACAACCGGTCTCAACATTAGCATACATGCCCGGAACCGCTGGAACATTGTGGCAACTGAATTGTGTGTGCGGAACCTCATGATAAATGGGATAATCAACGCCAGCCACGCCAGGAATTTTATTTAAATCCTGCTTCTCTTCATGGTGTTTATGCTCGGCATGAGGTGGATTATACAAGTGTCCAAATTTCTACAATAGGAGAAGAGTAGGACGGGGTAAACAAATGATCAACTAGTAATTGCATAAGAAAGCTCTCATGTTGTAACCGGTTTCTTTTTTTTTTCTTTAGTTGCCGTTTTACAGCAGCCTCCCTCTCTCCTTCTAATATGTGTGGCACTGCTCATTATTAGCAAACAATTAATGTTAGTATGTGTGTGTGCCACAATTGCATGTTACAATTTTTTGGGTCAAAAGTGAACGTATGTGGGCGCATTTACAGTAATAAAAAAAATGTACATAGTATTTGTTGTACCAGACCCATAAACCCACCCTGAATCTTGATTTTGATTCCATAATTATGGTGATGCTTCTTACCTGAACTTCAATGGCCACTACCAATACTGATGCTCCAAGTGCCAATAGCCAGGCAAAGATCAGTTTCCACATCATGACTCTATTTCTTGCCTGGAATCAAGTTTCAAATTGGATCTTTCTGTTACAGTTACAACCGTTCGAGTTGAGTTTGAAAATCGCACTGAATGCAGTTTTCCAAAGCACCAGCATCGACTTCAGTTCGTGGCAAGCTTTCAAGGGTAACGGATTTTCGGTAACTTTCGTTTTTAGCTAACTCCAATCCCCCCACCGCCCCCCACTTTTCATTACTTGATTTAATTTTTGTTTTGAAAAGCTTTTGCCAAATTGGTGGCTTTTGCTCTGCTTTAATTATGTGCAAATTATAACCGATAGATAAAAGGAAAGTTAGTTTAAGCTACTAAGTTGGGTTCCATGTCTTGTTTTTTTTTTTTATTATTTTTTATTTTGCAAGCAGTAAAAATTGTTTATGCTTAACTAGCTAAGACAAATTTATGTGTACACAGAAATTTAATGATGCATTATCAATTGGAGACTAAGTAATATTAATCAATGGTTATGATCGATTGAAACGCTTAAAAAAAAATGATTTTAATACCAATGTGTAATGGTTTGTAATAGTTTTAGGAATGGCTGAAATGGCAAATGTTTTGAAATGTTTTGCATCGATAATGCATATACATACATATGTACTTATATACCAAAAGCTAAAATCGGCTGACCGATATTCATAGGCCCATACAACTTCTTTTTTTTTTTTTGCAAAATTGAAATATCTTTCGAAATTCTTCACCATCTTTAAAATAAGATGACTGAACGATTATTTCGATATTAATTTGGAAATTGTATAATAGTTTAACTTATTTGCTGCATATAATGTTAAATTGAAAGAATATCTTAAATTTTCCCAATTGTTTTTCCAAATTCAGTTTTTGTGTAAAAATATGGCAACAAATTTTTGATTTGTAATCGGACGGACATATCTAAATTTGAATTTAATCATCTTATAAAGATTTTAAATCCTAAAAAAATTTAATTAGCAATTGCAAGGGCATAGGAAAGATATGTTAAATAATATTTGAATTCATCTAATACAATTTTTGTTTTGATTGTTGTAAATCCAATTTAAGCAAAAGATCATCAAATTCACTGAAAAGCTGAAATAAAATATAATTGATATTTTTTTTATTATATGTACATAAGATGCATCAAAGATTTGTATCTATGACAACTCACATGGGTGGTACCATAGCTATCCACATAGGTTTTACTGCCTCCAGCTGTTTTCTTAAATGCTGGAAGCACTGGACCATGCAAAAGATTAACATTCTGATAAGATTGAGCCGATTTGGCAGAGCCAGCAGCTGGTGAAGTACGACTTTTGCCCACAGTTGGAGCCAACTCCAAAAAGTTGGGTACTAAATATGTATAAATAAAAAATGTATCCAAAAAGCCATGACCATGAATGAATGAATGGATACAAATAATGCAAGAAAGATCTATGAGATCCCTTATCATAAAACTTACTTTTCTTAGGCTGGAATTTGACTTGATTAAGCAATGGATTATGCAATTGGAGTTGCTTATAGACAGGCAATGCATGCTTGGGCGGCACTATAATATGCTGACGACCTACAGCTTGTGGATATAGATATGTGGTCTCCACAGTGGGCACTTGCCGATAGTGATACCGTCCCTCACGTGGTGTAAAACGTCCATCCGAGCTAAGAGCAATGTGGAATACGGTGCGCATGGGTTTGTTATAATACTGATAGACCTAAACATGTTGGCAATTTTCAAGAATATTTCATTGTTTCAAGTTGTTCTACCTTTTTTTTTGGTTTGTTTAATTAATGCCCGCACTTTACCTGGGGATTACGCTGTTCAGGGACTATACCATCAGGCACTGCAATGCCCTCTTTTTGCAATCGATTTAGAAATAAACGATCCGTTTCAAAGGCCGTTTCTGGTATTTTACCACCAGCATGTGGTAAAACTTGCTCACGATAAATTTGACGTTTCTTGAAATTAGTTTAAGAAAACACCACATAATAAATATAAACATAAATCAATTTTTTAAAGTCTTTACATAAAAAATAACCAAATCGAACGTTGACAACCCCATTTCCCCATTAAATCTTTCAATGAAATTAAAAATATCGTTTCATTTATAAAATACTATCATATCTGACTTTTATATACGCAAGTGTTAATCTATATAGATATAAAAAATATCTTATATCTAATGGAATGAGAATACTAATAGTTTGTACTAATTATTTGAAATTAAAAATGTTGAAAATAAATGATGTGAAAAATTAATTGTTTAAGACAAGAATTATGAAATATCTACTTCTTAGAACTACTGTGAAAGCATTGAAATTTTGAAAAATAATTAAAAACCATTTGAAATCTATATTGTTTATCGAAAATCATTTCATCTAAGTATGTAGATTAAAAAAGAAAGTCTGTTTTAATTGTCATTTATGATGGAATCTCAGAGAAATTTTTATTCTATTTTTAGATTTGTATTTTACTTTTACGGCAATTATATACTATGTATAATTAATTATGAACAATTAACCATCGAATTTCTTTGGTTTCGCAAAGTTGCCTCTTTCTAAATTTATCTATTATCTTTTCAATTAGTTGAGAAGATGTCTTCGTCTCCTTACCTTGTGATTCCTTTCGGTATTACCGGATGGATATTCCTGAGCCCAACCAACCGCACTGAGACTTACATAAAGTAGCACAAGTAATGTGAATATAAACGTAGATGACATATTGTAATTTTTTCGATTCTTTTTTTTTTCTTTTTAATTTTTCTTTTGGATAAGAATTTTAACGATTTCTGTTCACAAGTGTTCAACGATTGAAAAGGTCAAGTTGATCGACAAACCACAAATCAGAAGTCTAGTTCTTGGCAAACACACAACACGGGCACAACACACAACTATCAATAAAACCAAAATAAAAATAAAAAAAAAAAAATAATAATAATAATAATAATAGGGAGAAGAAAAAAAAATCATTCAAAAGAAATCCAATTCAAATTTCAAATAAGTTGCACAACACAAAATGAATGACATGCAGAAAGAACTAAAAACCAAGATCGATCGATCGGCACGACAATAACGATTACTATAGCCTATTGACGTGGAGGAGAGATGATGTGCGATCGCGTCGACAGTTTGAATGCAAATGCACAGAGGGAAGACCAACTGAAACCAACTACCATGATGATGATCATTGGGTGCCCTCCTCTGTCGCCGTTTCAATCCGCAGTCGCAGCAGACGTCACGTGGTAAGCATAAAACCATCATTTCAAGTTGGCCAAAAAGACAACAGCAACAGCAACAACAACAACCACAGCAACAGCAACAAAATATAAACACATTCCTTACATTTAGATAAGTGCATCTACATATGCATACCCCTTACAAAATACCAATTTAATTCTAAATTTGTAAAAATTCAACTGAAGGAAATCTCAATGGAATGTCATATACTTATATGGATCGCACTAGTAACACCATTTCGAATGTCATATATATTAAATATTAATATATCAATATACCCATTTTTGTAACAAGATTTACAGGGTATGCAAAAACTAAGCCAAAAAAAAAAAAAAAAGAAGCAAACTAAAGGCAAGCAATTTGTGTTAACCAACGTTTCCTATTGCTTTTACTTTGAGGTTTTCAACTTTTAGTCATACCATACTTTAATCCGTTATAGTTAAAGCATTTTCGACTGATTTTTGGCCAACAAAAAAAAAAAAAAAAAAAAAAAAAAAAAACAAAAATCAGTTAATTTATTTTGACCAAAATGATGAGCTGCAACTTGTTGGCTTGTTGTTCGAAAGGGTCTGGGTCTCTGTTATATCTTTGTTATAGATAATTACAAATACTCCAAGTTTCTTGGACATGGCCAAAAAGGTTGTTGAAAGTGAATGGGAATTGGTTTTTGAACCTTTTTTCTGTCGTTCATCTCTTTTTTGTGTGTGTGTCTGTGTGTATGTCTTTTTTTTTTTTTTTTTTTTGTTTTAGGTATTTATTGGTTACTGATTGCACTGCAAGACAACACTTTTCTGAAATGTCTTCTCTACAATATAGTTTTTTATTGATTGTTTTTTGTTTTTTTTATATATATATTTGTTATTATAATATTTTTGTTTTCTTCTTTTTCCTCTTCTTTGTTTTTGCTTGTTGAATATGTTGAAGTGGTTTTGTTATTTTTTCAAGAGTTGTTGTTTTTTTCGAAATGTTTTATTTGTCATAGAAATGTTATTGTATAAATCAAAATGTAGTTATAATTTTGGTTTGTGTTTGAGTTTGAGTTGAAACAATATTAAAAACCTTGGACAAATTTTTTGTGAAAGTAAATTATGTCTGGTGAGTGGTAAATTTTGTCAAATAAAGCCAATATTCCAATAAGTTATTAAGAAAAAGTCACTAAACTGATCCATAATAAAAGTTTGAAAACTTTTAGAATGCGATAAACAAAAAATTTCAATTAGTTTTATACTAATACATGATCTAAATTACAATAGTAATAGTAAGTAAGTACATTTATGTATACATATGTATGTACATACATACATACATCACTTCTTATCATCATTGACTTGCAGAAAATTCCCACGCTTCTGTTTTGCATGAAAATTATAATTCTGTTTGCATTTAATATATAACTACATACAGGTATATATGTATATACATCGCTTTCGATATGATATGAACGTGTCAAAATTATACCAAATACCAAAAACAAAAAACCAAAAAAATTACTTTGCGTAAGTCAGTGAGAGAAAGTAAGTAAATATCTATGTAAATATGTCATATCAGAGATATGATTGAATAGATAAAAGAATGTAAAGAAAATGCCTACCAAAAAATGTTGAATGGCCATTTCAAATGCCAAACACACAATTAAAAACAAAAATACACCTTGTAATTGTTGAGATTACGCAATTCGTTTGGTAAAAAAAAAAAAAAAAAATGGTTTTAAATTACCATTGTAAGCGAGAGCGAAATGTTGTTAACTGGCTGGCAACTTCTGGTACTTACCAACTTCTATTGCTTTCCAGTTACAAGATTAGACCAGACCCAAAACAAACCAGACCAGACTAGAGCAGAGCAGAGCGGAGCAGACAACCTTGAAATGGCAAACAGCAATCAAAATGCAACATCAACGGCAGCATCCATAAAGAAGAAAACGATGACCGACCAGAGATTAATTATTTTAAAAGCGCAACTAACCTTGGATCCCCTTAGACAAATTGTCGAAGCTGTGGGCAGTTTAATATTTTATCTCTTTGAACACCCTGTTATTATCATTTCAATGGGTATATTGAAAATAAACAATTGTAACTTGATTTAAATAACTAATAATTAATCGACAAATAAGTTGTATCAACACAATTGTTAGTTTAAATTTCGATTATTTCGATCAATCGGATTCTTTGACTTTTGAAGTTATATACGAGGTATCTATAAGTTTGTTGACAATTAAACGTTAACGGAATTTGACGAATTTTTTTCTCTTTCTGTGAGACTTTTAATATTTTTGTTTTTTTTATTTAAGTTTGCGGTTAATTTTAGTTAAAAAATTTATTTTTGGTTTCGGTTTCCTGAAGGGAAGTACCTTGAACCCATCATTATAATGCATTTGGTCTAATGACCACAGACCAAAAATGTCTAAATTTAAGATTAAAAGTCAAGGATATTTAATAAGCATTCCCACGTTAATGTTGGAGACAAAGGCCTTTCTATTCCAATTTAGTTGATCCAGTGTTGTCACAAAAGATGACAACCCAATACCATACATACAGTGGACGACCACGATTCAAATTCAATTCCGTCTCGATCTCTGTCTGACAGAGTGGTTCCATCTTCATCTTCAGCTCCATTGGAGGTTACCTAATTGGCCCATAGGCAAAGGCAACAACAACAGCAACAGCAACAAGTTCAATTGAAAGTTTAGTTTGTAATGGCAACTGATTGAATTTGCAATCATCACAATCCCAAATTGTGTGGGATTTCCGATCAACCGAAATGAGAAATTTAAATTCGCTGCGCCCTCAGATTTTTCATCTTCTACACTATTTCGTTTTATTTTTTTTTTTCCGTTTGTCTGCACACTTAGTGCCAATTAACGCACGATTTTTAACAATTAGTAATTGAAGTTGGTTTTTTTTTTTTTTTATGTGTGTGTGTGTGAGTTGATGCCACGCGTTGGACCTGCAGGGCAAGTTTTATTTGAGGGTATTGATTTTATATATATTTTTTTGTATAAACCTGTCAGCGTCTGACAAAGAAAGTTCAAGGGAGTGAACATAAAATTAATTGATTTACAAATGGTAATTATAGTACCTATGTATAACCAAACGAAATCGTTCGAAAATCACATCATTTAAGATTGTACAAAATCGAAAAATAATAGTAAGAAATTTGTAAATTTAGCAGACTTTCTAAGCTCTAAAATATTCAGTAAAAGTCAACGTTATTATTTCGTTTATCTTACATTATTTTATTTATAATAGATATGCCTGAGTTAACTCGTTGATTGAGTTGATAGATTAATAATTCCTTTTTGTCAATGAAAATTAAATAAATATCGATCAAATTAATGAATCGATTCAATCATGAATCAATCATATTCAATCTAAAAAAAAAAAAGTAAAAATGGCAATTATACATTAGCTAAATATTTGATTAAACTAAAATTTACAATATATATTTATGATTATAAAATATATATAAATATCAATATATCAAATATATACATATATATATCAAATACTTATGCCGCCTAGTGTATGTATGTACATATATACAAGTAAGTATTAATGAAAAAGGACAATTTTTAAAATTATATTAAATTTTTAAATTAATCTGTCTATTGGATCTGGTACATGGCACGCTACCTTGTGGTGTTCCTGCATTTATGTTCATTAAAGTTGATCTTTCGCCCTGTTGCTGAACATAAAAATGTCGATCACTCAGATAGCTTTTTATTAAATGGTAGTATGGAGCAGGAAGCCATTTTTTACTTTGTACAACAGCTGAGATGCGGGAATACCATTAATGTTTAATATGTTAGAAAATAACAGACTCACCTTTGAGAAGCTCTTTTAAAGCAGTCTGTTAAATTTAACAGCAATAGTGGCAGCTCCGCGACATACTAAAAGTGACCGTCTGAGTTAAATAAAGTTGTGCAGTGGATATGGTCACTCTTCACTAGCGATGAAGTAAAAATGTAAGAATGGGAATCAAGTATTAAAATGTTTGTTTATTAAATTTTGCCCAAAATACTAATCGTGTTGAGTTAACGTTGTCTGATTGTGTTAGTGGGCCTATAGGCCAATAAGTAATGTGTCCGCTTCAAAATATAAACTAATAATAGAACGAAAAAAAAGAGAAAACAAATGCATAAAACAAATAAAATGACCGGCAAAAAGTACAACAAATACAAAAACAATATAAAAGCAAAAACAATTACTAACAAGTATGGTCAAATGACGTACTTAAGAATGGCTGAGTATTAACTTTATGCTTTATTTAACGCTTCGTTACTTCAATTAATTATTCAATTAATCTAATGTACTGCAAATTGTTGTAATAATGTAAATACATACATACATATGTACTTGTATCTGTGTCTCACTCCTGCCCTTTACTTCCCTTACCAACTGACCACCTTTGGGATGTTTGTTAAATGCAATGCTACAACCTTTGGCACTTGTTGTGTGCCCTTCTTGTGGAACGAGTGGACAGGAAAGAGGGAAAAATTTTTAGTTTGTTCATTGGTGAGGGGATGGGGGTCAAAGAGATAACGTTATTAAATCCAGCTGCTTTTGCTAAACCAACAAAAACAAATTTAGAGCCTATTGACCATTAAAAGAGGAAGAAGGATTTAGGCTTATTGGAACAAATATTTATTATTTTGAAGCTTTTAATAGCCAGCTGTATATTGTGTTCCACAAATACGGTAGGACTGGATTCCATGTTGCAGACACGCACACACATACTTATGTATGTATGCATGTATGTATAAGGGACTGACTTTTCATAATGTGGGTGCCTGCTTGGTGGGTTTTGTTTTTGTTGTGTTCATGTTCTGCCCACCAGCTGTTGGGTCCAGGTCCTGTTGAACTCCACAGACACACATATACACGCACAAATACATGCACTCATTCGAATGTGTTTGTGTGTAACAACGCCAATTGCTTTGGCTTCGCATGTGGCATTTAAATGTGTACTTACGCATATGTTTGTGTTTGTGTTCGTGCTTGTGTATATATCCTGCAAAATGTCTTCCCTGGCTGCATAGTGGGTCAAATAGTTAATAATTGGTAACCAACAAATTGCGTCTTATTCAAATATTGCAAATTGACTTTAAATTGGAATAAATTTACAATTTTCTTTTGGGTCTTACCAAATTTTCTAACAAATGTACGTAAATACATTTATCTTTGTAAGATGAAAATCTCTGCGGATCCTGATTCGAATTGTGCTTAAATATTGGCGAAGCATAACGACTACCTGTTAATTTATTTACTATAGTTGAAAATTCACTTTTCTTTTGGCGTAGTTGATCCTTTTAATATAAATGCCTTTGATCTTAGTTTATCATCGATCGATAAGCTAAATTTTTTTATTTTTGGAGGTTTATTTTAACCAATATACCACTGTGCAACTTGCCCTCCATAGTTGAAGCAGCCGCAGATAAGCACACAGCTGTAATTGTTGTTGTTTTTATTAGCTCTACCATCCTTTGGTCCTCTCAAACACACATATAGCGGAGAAAAACACAGACACTCTCACTCAAATGTAAAAAAAACCCGAAACGCTGCCGATCCACAACGATTGTGGACTCCATTCGGCTTGGCTTGGGCTCAGCAGACTCAAATATGAGTTTCTGTTATTAGCAGACTCAAAGTGGTAAATCTGTTAGGGCAAAAATTTCATTTTCGTCCTTCGTGCAGCGCACAACGCGCACAGCGTTTTTTATTTTTCTTATTTGCCCATCCGCTGCTCCCGCTCGCTAGCTCGTTCGATAATTGTTAGTACAAAGAGAGGATAACAAACAAACAAACAAACAAAAAACAACTAACCTTTAATCATAGCGAGTTGCAGTAAATAAGTTTTTTTTTTCTTAAGTTAATCCCTATGCATGCAATGACTCCTTCAATTCTAATTCAACAATTTATTTTTTTCTTTACAGCCTTGCAATATGTTGGCGCAGGTTCAGCAAAAAGTATGTTTGTGCGTTCCTGTGTCTGTGTGTGTGTGAGCCCGTGTGTGCAGAGGATTTGAAAAATGTTTAAAAATATCAGAATGCTAAAAATATGAACTTCAACAAAAGAGAGTGCATGCGAGTGTTGTGTTTTTTTTTTCCTTTTTGTTGTGTGTTTGTGTGTGTGTATACAAATGGAAATGGTGAAGTGAAAAACCAAAAAAAGAAGTAAAACAAATATGCGCACACACATTTTCTTATACAGACTAAAACAGCGTCGCCTTCGCATATATGTGTATATTTGTATGTGCTTGTATGTATGCGTATGATGTGCTTGTGTGTGTGAGTGAGAGAGTTTGCATACATATGTACATATATATGCATGTTTATTTGGAGTCACACTCACCCACACATTGCAGGAGAGACACGGGCACAAATTTAATGAAATCCAAGCAGAGCAAACTTAAAGCGCCTGGCATCTACCACCCGCCCACCACTCTCTGTGTCTGCTATTGGCGGCTGTTGCTTTTTTGGATTTCATTTTTTCGCCCTTTTGCAAAAACAAACAGTCCACATACATACATACACACTCAGACAAAGCACACAAATACATGCCCATGCCATACATACATATATATGGAGCAGCAACAAATAAAAAAAAAACTGTTTTTCGTTTACCGTTGCTCGGCCCACGCACGCACTCCCCAAATTAAACACTATCCAACATTGTTTTGGTTTCCGGATTAGAGTTCGTGTTAAATGAAAGCAAATACATAAACACACATAATAATATATACATGTATATGTACATATGTATATTCATAAATTAAATCCCCAATTAGATTTCACTGAAGTTAAACAGTATAGTAAACATTGACCGAATATAGAGATGTGATTTGTTTAGGGATTAACGCGTTGTTTTATTTATTTAAAGAAATTAAATTGAAAGAAACAAGTTATTTCGATTGCTATGTATATATGAATAATGAAAATAATTCACATTAATTGATATCGATAGGTATACATGCAGACACACATATGTGTATATGTACATTCATATAGAAATGAAAATTTTTATTGTAGAAGGCTTTGCAAAATGTCTCACATTGTTCAATTTATTCGGTAAGAGGAAAAACAATTAATAAGCAAATCTTGAATCCTTTTTTTAAAGCATTGGGTGTCATACATATATTTTATAAAACTGAATGTCGGAAAATCGGCTAAAACTGTAAAATGTGTACAATAAATTTAGAAGATCATCTATCGTAAGAACTTCATTTATCTCATTTTTAACATTGAACATATGAATCCTATACAATACAATCCATTTCATTTTTTGTTTTTTTTTTTTTTCGAAACAAATCCTCCTTGTTTACATTACAGTGTACACGAAAAGAATTTAACAAGAACAGTTTATTAA
The DNA here is from genome assembly GCA_018150375.1 of Drosophila sturtevanti. Lineage (NCBI taxonomy): Eukaryota > Metazoa > Arthropoda > Insecta > Diptera > Drosophilidae > Drosophila > Drosophila sturtevanti. The sequence goes on along the minus strand of JAECWJ010000688.1, from coordinate 5,859,178 downwards.
CAAATGTTTCTCTTTTCATCTCTTTGTTTATATGTATATTTTTTTGTCGTTTCTTTTCCTCTTTCTTTTTGTTTTTTTTTTTCTTTGTACAGCCAAAGCGCCGATTTTGTTGACTAAAATGCATTTTCAATATAATTAAAAACTCAACTAAAAAAAGTAAAAACCAAAAAAAGCAAAAAAAATAAAATAAAACAAAAAGAATACAAAAAAACCAAAAAAAAAAAACATAACGAAACGAAACAAGGATAACAATATTTGATCATTAAAAATCGTACAACGTGAACGAGAATATGTGTGAAGTGAAATTTTAACGGTTAACCGCGAATTGTATGTATAATTTGAATTTGTGTTTCATTTTCAAAAAAACAAACATAACGAAAAAAAAAAAAAAAAAAAAAGCCAAAAAAACAAAACAACCAACAAACACACAGTTGTGAGAAAAACTTACAAAAAAACGCAAAAAAAAACTTCAAGAAAAATAAAAAAAAAATAAAACAAATTAAAACGCAATTTGAAGTCTGAGGAGGAGCAGCAGCAGCAGCAGCAGCAACAGCAGCAGAAAAAAGAGAAACACACGGAGGAAAAAAGGGAGAAAGTAAAATTAAAGAGAGAGAGAAGAGAGTGGAGTAGCAGCAGCAGCAGAGCAGAGCAGCTGGTTTCATGTTGTTGTTATACGCAGTGACGAAGGGTGCAGAAAAATGTCAACGTTCTTGAACAATTTTTTCCCGGCAGGTAAGTTAAACTAAAAACAAAACCCAAATATCAAAAGCAAAAAATTAAAAGAAAAAAAATAACAAACATACTTACGAATAAACAAAGTCAGCGGTGATAGGGGATGTGATGAAGGGATGGGGTAGACCCCCTTGCCATTTTTTTTTTAAATTGAAAGTCACCTTTGGTATACTATAACTTCATAACCACCAAAATGCTCCCAAATTCTGTTTACTGACCATGTTGCAGTGGGGTGATCTTGTAATTTTCTTGTTCTTTTGGCATGTGAATTGAGAGAAAGAGAAAGATATATAGAGAGAGAGAGAGAGATATGGAGAATAAACGACTTTTATTCTTCTAGTGATTAAATAGAATTCGTTCGATAGCCATTTTTAAATAATTTTTTGGTATACATGTCAATTTTTCATTTTTGTTTCAAAAATAAAAACCAAAAATAACAAAACAAAAATGGAAAATTTTCTTGCTTTTCTTTAATTGTTAACAATGTAGAATCATTTTGCAAGGTATCCCCATGTCGTTCCCAAATTGAATCTTTGCTTTGCCTGTGCCGAAAGCACATCATCTGATGATGATGGTGATTATTGGCAATTACATGGCAGTGGCCCTTTGGTGGTTTGCCATATACGTGACCATGAAATGGATCAAGGAAGCGAAACCGAACAACTTTCAGTAGAAGGGCAAAAAAAAAAACAAAAAAAAAATGAACTGAAATGCTTTAAATTGGATTATCTATAACAAAAAATCTTCTACATATATTAACATTGAACAAGTAGCGAATAATAATGCTGAAATTTTTATTCAATTATTTGTAATATGTTAGAAATCATTAAAATTGACTTACAACACATAGGTATATATTGTATGTATGTATATATATGCCTACATATATCGTGTCATTGCTTTGGACTTTATGTGAAAAGTCTATACCAGATTCCCTGAAGAAGGTGTTATTTAATATCTAACGCCCTGATTTCCTGCTGACATGCTTTAAGAGAAAGTTTCTACCTTTTCTTAAATAATTTCCTTTGTAGATAAAAACTTTGAATATACAACAAACCTGCCAAAATAGTTGAGAAAAAAATAAAGTGGTGGCTTACGATATATTTAAGCACTTTAATGGTTTCTCTTTGTATGTACCTAATGGTAGTCTTGATTATAGAGCCTGTCTCTTTTCTCAATTCTCTCTCTCTCTCTCATCTTCTGTACAAAAAAAATAAATCCTACCCCCTGGATGTATATGGTTCTCATTAATTACACACTTAGCTGCCTTTTCGATCATTGTTTAATCTTCTTAGAAATCATCATGCCAACATCAACAACCCCCTACATCTTCTATCTCATTTCTCTCTCTCTCTCTCTCTCTCTCTCTCTGGTTTTCTCTCCTGTATCCTCTTGATTTGCTTTGGGGGTATATGTCGAAGACGAACAACAAGTTCCACACTTGCATTCTATGGGATTTTCTTTTAGGTACGGCAGGAAAAACCACTTCCTCTTTGCCCTTTGCCAAAAAATATAAAAAAAACGACAACAGAAAATGATACGAAACAAAAGATGTAGAATAAAAGAGAAATAAACCAGTTTTTAGAGACCAAAAAATAATATCAGCCACAACAAATCTTAGAGAGCCAAAAGAGAGATAGAGAAAGAGAGAGAGAGAGAAAGAGAGAGACGGAGAAAGAGAGAGAAGGTATTTGAAAAGGAGTCCCAGCCAAAGTTGAGATGGAAGTTGAAATAGGAGTAAGTGTAGCAGGGAGGGAGGGGCGGAGGTAGTCAACGGCAGCTGACGGAAATATGTACACATTGACTTCTTGAGGAGAAGAGATGGCAATGCCAACTTCTGGTGCAGCATTGTCAGTGTTGTTGCCTGTTGTTGCCAGTTGTTGCTGTTGTTGTCTGGTATAGGTGCACCACTGGGTTACCTGTTGATGATGGCCCTTTCTCTGTTCTTATTATACCCTGTACCCATAGGGTAAAAGGGTATATTAAAGTCGCTAAAATGTATATAACAGGCAGATGAAAATTTTTCGAACCCATAAAGTATATATATTCTTGATCAGCATCAACAGCCGAGTCGATATAGCCATATCCGTCTGTATGAACACCTAGATCTCAGAGACTATAAGAGCTAGAGTAACCTAACTTAGTGTCAACATCCGTCTAGTGTCTACGCAGATAAAGTTTGTTTCAAATTTTTGCAACGCACAGTTTTTTAATACGGAAATTATCGAGAAGATTAATGCAAAACTTAGGGCAAAAGATTGCCAACTTAGAGCCTTTAGAACATTGGTAAAATCCTTCAAAAGAAGGACAACAGATCCTTCGAAGCAACCTCTACTTCAGAGGGCTCCAATTCAGTCGAATCTCGTCCGATTTTAAAAAACGATGTCTTTATTTGCTTCTTAGAATCGCCATTTTTAATTAGCATTAAAATCTGGAAAACTAATTTTCAACTCGATTTTCGCAAATTTTAACGATGGTTACACTGCAAAAAGGACAATGGACAAATCCTTCGAAAGAATCTTTACTTCAAAGGGCTCTAATTTAGTCAAATCTCGTCTGATTTTCAAAAACTATGTCTTTATTTGCTTCTTAGAATCGCCATTTTTAATTAGCATTAAAATCTGGAAAACTAATTTTCAACTCGATTTTTGCAAATTTTAACGATGGTTACACTGCAAAAATTTACGAAAATCCGGTCAAAATTCTTTTTCCAACTTTTTTCAACTTTTAATGCAGTTTTTTAATACGGAAATTATCCAGAAGATTGACGTAAAACTTTTCCACATCGGCCGAAAAGATGGCCAACTTAGAGCCTTTAGAACGTTGGCAGGAAGAAGGACGACGGACAAATCCTTCGATTTCATAATTCGATTTTTAATTAACATAAAAATCTGGAAAACTAATTTAAATATAAGAAAATTAATTTAATATAAAGAAAATATAATAAGTTTATATTCAATTAATGAGGACTTCGGCGGAGTCTGTTTTTATGAAATATTTTTTTTGGTACAGGGTATACTCCAAGTCGGTAGGGACGACTTGCTTACTTAATTTTTATGTTCGTCTCGAGTGCAATTGGAAACTGGTTTTCCTATTTACCTCTTCCTTCTTGTTTCACCTCTCTTACTCTTTTATTATCATCCTTTTTTGTGGTAGTCGTAAACAAACTATATAAAAAAAACTGACCCGCGTCTGTTTTTTATACCCTATACCCGTAGTGTAAAAGGGTATATTGAAGTCGCTAAAATGTATGTAACAGGGAGAAGGAAAATTTTTCGACCCCATAAAGTATATATATTCTTGATCAGCATCAACAACCGAGTCAGTTTGTTTCAAATTTTTGCCACGTCCACTTCCGCCCCCGCAAATTAGAGAAAACTATAACTAGAGTTGTATTAAAGCTCTCATGTTTCTCAATTATATAGTCAATATGTAGCATCTGACCAAATTTGAACGAAATGGGACAAGCATGAATGGCGTTTCCGCTTGCTAGGAGAATTTTATAAAATAATTTATATTCAATTAATAAGGGATTTCGAAGGAATTTGATTTTATGAAATATCTCTTATTGGTACAGGGTATACTCCAAGTCGGCAGGGACGACTTGCTTACTTCATTTTTCTTTTTTGTTTTTTGTTCTACATTGTTTCCTTTCATAGGATCAATCTGCCGTACACCACCCTCTACAACTCCACCCCCTCACCCCATCATTGCCTTATTTGCCTAGTGTTTATTACCACATAAAATACACAAACAACAAAATTTTGCGCCTGTTTTCCTCTATGGAAAAGTTGTGCAAATATTTTTACTCAGTTTAACTACTAAAAGTCTACCAAGACCACTTCCCAATTTCAATCTCATCCCCATTGTCACAAAACCTTCCTCCATCCACCCTTCACCCTCCACCTACTATATACTTACCACCTCTCAATCGTGTCCCATCAACTTGTGTATCCGACAAGAAGGCTTCATTTTATTTCTATCAAATTTTTATTGCTTAACGATTCGTGAAAGGTTTTATTGCACACAAAAGAAGCAAACAATAAGTGTGAGAGAGGAGTGAAAGAGAGAGAGAGAGAGAATAAGATAGAGTAAGAGAGAGAGAGAGAGAGAGAGAGAATAAAAGAGAGTAAGAGAGAGAGAGAGAGAGCGAGGGAGGGAGAAAGGAAGATACTAAGCTCGAGAAGGTCGACAAAAACCAAAAAGAAAATACTTTATGTCTTCATTCAGGGAAACAAAATAAAAATCTATTTTAAGTGAGAAACAAAAATGAATTCAGAAAACCTATTATCTAAATTATTTGTGGAAATTGATTGTATATAATAACTTTCTATCCCCCCCACCTCTCCCACCCTTTCCACTTTTACATGCTAAAATTAGACACAAATGGAATATAATGTTTATGAGTTTAGGGTTGCAATTGACCCTTGACCTTGCGCAAATTTATTTATAAAAACTATATTATTCAACTTGATCGTAAAAGTTTGCAACCAGATTTAGAATTCTAGAGATTAGATTACTTTTAGATTATATTGTATGTATTTAAAAAGTGTATGTATATATTAAATTATGTGGTGTACTAGGTAGAGATTAATCCTATAAATAAAAAAAATCGGTGCGGGTTCAATCCCGACCGTGGCGAACTTAAATTTTCTTGCATTGTTTTTTTTTGCTTTAAATTTTTTTAAATTTTATATATTTTATATATTTTCCAATGTTTAAAGAATTTTGAGGCAGATATGACAGAGAAAGTAATTAGTTAATCTGCAAGGGTATACAAGCTTCGGTACGGCCAAAGTTAGCTTTGATATTTTTTTTTGTTTTACCTAATGTTTGTTGTTATAAAAAAAGCAACCGGGTATAGTCTGTATCTATATACATATGTATATATACAATAGTAGCGGTGATTATATTAAATTTCGCTTGAGGGGATTTCCCTTCCGTTGGTCGACCACCCCCTTTCCGTCTCCCCCTCTTTTGCTAGTTTCTATCGAGTCTCTTATAATTTAATTATCGCGCTAATGCAGACAAGTTGACGTCGATGACGCGACATCGTTGCTATATTCTTATTGTTTACCTTTCCTATGCTAAATTCTCTAACATTTTAATTTTTTCCTTATCTTGATACCCTATCTGAAATGTTAGTTGCTATTCGATACCATAATATAGTATTTCATAATACTTTTGGGAATTCAAATTATCAAATTGATCTACCATATGTTTAGTATAAAAATGTTGCAAGAGTATACAATTTTCGTGAGATGGCCGGACATAATTTATTTTTCTCTTTTTTTTCTCATAAATTTTTGAACATATGACGATCACTCTGTAAAGTATGCAACATATTCTTGATAGCATATTTGGTTATCAATGTAGTGGAACTGTGGCCGGCCAGCCGGGTGATGGGGGAGAGATGGAAGCAGCTGCTAATAATATGACACAAATAGTCGTCGACGATTTTTGTGACCATTTAATTTCACTTTCGCATTCTCATTCGCTTTCGTTTGCCAAAATAACAAATGTATTGTCAGTGCCTGGCTCGACTGCCCGACTGTGTACCCTTGGCCATACACATATATGTACATATATATACACGCATTACTCATACGCCGGGAGGCCTCCTTTAGCGCCCTAGTGGTCGTAAATATGCCTTTGGGTCTTTGCCATTTTTGCTATTGAGGGGGAACCATAAAACAATTTGGCCCAGGACGTGACAGCAGGCAGCAGCAGAGAGAGAGAGAGAGAGAGAGAAATAGCCAAAAAGACAAAAAACGAAAGCCTGCCAGTTTTATGACCATTAGCTGCTGTCATTATCATCCCGTTAGGGTTAGATATGAACCCCCCAGACCTTTAAAGTATATACATACAATTTGATTTTCACTTTAATCAAAGGATTTAATTTCCTTAATTCTCATTAATGGTCAATGAAATGAATGATTTCTAAAAAATCAAGTTAAATTATACTACAGGTTCTATCTATCTATCTGCAATGATACTCATACCGGCACATTTACATACATACATACATACATACATACATACATACAATGAAATAGCCCAAACAAATGAACAGAATTTGAAAAGCATTCATAACGGCAACTGTACGGATATAAATCCACCAACAATTCTATCACCGTAACACCTACATATCTTATCACAATGGATGCCACAGTGGGCGCTGCTTTTTCTTATTCTTTCAATGCATTTATCTTTCATCTGTCAATCTACATACATACATATGTATTTATTCTCGAACTGTATCCAACCGCATGATACATGGCAATTTTGCACATTTTACCTTCTCTCTTTCCCCTCTCACTCACACTCGTTCACCGTCCCCCGTCGCTGTTAATGTTTTAATCGAAACGCTTGCTTCATGTTACGTCTTGCAGTTGCTCTAAAACTGTATTATCACGCGGCACAGACGCGATTTTTGCATTTAGCAATTGCTCCGTTGGATTTTGTTATTCTTTTGCTTTACTTTTTTCTCTTTCTTGCGTTCTTTTGTTTGCCTTTGCTTCGGGTTTTTTTTTTGTTATTTTTTTCGTGTATGGGGTTTGATTTGGTTTTTTCTTTTCGTTTTTTTTTTGTCCCCTTTTTGTTTTTCTCTTTCTCTGCTTCTGGCGCTATGTTAGTCACTCTTTGGCAACGGCCACATACGTTACCACACGGCGAGCTGTGGTATTCGTAAGTTTTCTACAACGCCTCCAACACCTGTCTGCCAAAAAAAAAAAAGAAAATAAAAATTTCGTATAATCAGTGTATAAAAATGACTATTCGTTTGTTTCTCCATCTAACGGTAAACGCACAAAAAAAAGAAGCGAAATTACAAAAACCAAAAGAAAAATTTATTTAATAATAATGCGTGTCATTTGTTTTGTATTTGATATCATTGAGGTAAAAATGCGTTGTGGGTAAATCAAAGGTGCTGTCAATCACCTGAAAACCTGGCGAGAACATCAATCAAACTCAAACCGAGTTCAGTTTCAGTTTGTTGTTGTTATTGTTGTTGTTGTTTTTTTGCCAACTTAGCGGAAGACAGAAAACAGCAAGAACTTTCATTTCACAATGTGGTTCATGGTGGTTCTGTTGTGGTGGTGCTTTGCCCGTGCCCTCATCTACATTTCTTGTTGTTGTTGTTGTCTCCTTTTTCGCTTACTTCTTCGTTCGTAGATACTTTTATATATGCATGCACACATACATACTTGCATATACATGTATACATATGTATGTGCATATCATTTTGCGGCTCGCTTCACATTTACAACTTCCGCTACTGTTGAAGCCTCTCCAAGTCTATCTATCTCTGTCTCTGTGTCTGTGCCAGTGTCTGTTGTCAAGCCATTGCCGCTACTGACTCTCTTAAAAAGTTTGAGCTGTTGAAATCATCGCATCAAGCATACGCATAATAATGAAGTAGGCAGACAGATAGACAGACAAACCGACCTGCCTATAGGCTTAATTTCATTGTATTCATGTGTGTATGTATGTATGGATGTAGACATACATACATACATTGTAGTGTAAATGTATGTATAAAGTTTTACATTATTACTTTTTTTTATTTTTTTAACGATTTCATTTTCGCAATTATTGTAAGACTTGAGGAGCAAGAGAGCACCTCCGCTTTTAACCCACCTCTCTCTCTCTCTCTCTCTCTTTCAATCTCGTCTCTATGTTGTTTTGAAAAAAGCATTTGCACAGCTGTTTAGGTAACGCGCGTCTATGATTTCCAGCAGCTGTCGACAGAAAAATTGGGTCAAATTGCCGCAGTACCGCCGAAGCCTCTGGCTTAAGCTTACCAAGAAACCAGCCAAACTTGTCTTTGGTCACGTTGGCTAACGACAGCACGATGTCAATATCATGCACACAGATCGCGATCACCATGCTCACACACACACACACACACACACACACATGCATATATATTCTTACCTTTATACATACATACATATGTACATATGTATATCTAGAGAGTGAATACTATATAGAATAATGCTTCTCTGACCAAGATTCGGGTAATATGAAAAAAAAAACAAAATGACGACAGTAAATGGTTACAAGAGTCAAAAAATTGAAGGTGTTCTGTGTTTTGTTTTTAAATCAAATAATTCATATTTTTGTGTATTAACCATATTTTAATCAGTTAAATGTTATCTTAACTCAAAATAAAACAAATGACAATTTATTTTTAGTAATTTAGATAAGTATCATATAAAATTGAAGGGCACGGTAACGTAGTCGTGGTAGTAGTAGTAGCATCTTAACAAAACAATAAAAAACATAATAAAACAATTAAAAAAAACGAACTTAGGTAATGGTGGGACTGTAGCAATAATAATAATGTTCAAGGATATAGTAGAATAATATAATCTAAAGATCATTTTCAAGTTCTAGCTTCTGAAATCCATCCTAGATATTACAAAAGAGTCAATCAATTGATTAAATTTGCATTTGCATAAAATTAGTAATTAATAATATTTCGAATAGGTTCGTAGATTGACCGATCGTATCAAAAGCAAATATTTCGGAGATCTTTGGTAAATTACTTTTTATATTACTATTGGCTATAACCAAAAAAAAAAAAACGCTACTTCGATATTCCATAATGGCTATGTAGCTCTAATTTCAGTACTAATTTTTGGATTTTAGTATCTTATATGCTACACCTTCTGTTCATATCTATTCTATGTACATATGTTCCCAATACTTTTTGAAAATCTTAACTTGTCTCTAGATATAGCTACTTATATGTACATCAATGTATGTGTTGTATGTATTAAAAAGCTTTCATATGCATTATACATAAACAACGTTCCATTTAGTTTTTTGTGGTTTATCATAATTGTGATAAGAGTTGGGGGTTTGCCATGGGAGTGCCTCGTTTTCTTATCAGCCCAACATCTGTTTTTTATTTATTTTTTTTTTTTTTTCCTATGTCAACTTCTAATTCTATCATATTTTTATGATCTTAAAAATGAACCAACACAACACAAAAATCGTAGCACTACATTAATAAATGATTTGGCCTCAAGTTTAAAAAGTGTTTGAGATTGCCCATACAACTACAGGGACACACATACTTATATATATATACTTACGTATGTGTGTGTATTGTCAGCCGGGCTATGTGATGAGTGTTTGATTGTTGATTGTGTGTGTGCGTGTGTGTGTGTGTATGTGTGTATATATGGCTGATAATGACGCCAAAGCCTTGGCTATAAATATTTCATTTATGTATTATGGGTCTACAAATAATAAGTAAGTCTGTTCGAATAAATTATTACTCTCTCAATTATTACATGCCCTTGCAGCGAGAGATACAACCACGTGTGTGTGTATCTCTCCTATCATTCTCACTTCTCTCCCCTTATTATCCCATTATACATTTATATGTACTCATATGTGTATGTGTATGTACATTGTGTATATGTATGTATATATACTATGCAAAATAATCAGATGATCAACACGATGAGTGCTAAATGGCGTAATTAAACTGAGTGAAATATCAAAATATTTGTTCGTTCTTTTTGGTTTTTTTTATTATTATTGTTGTTATTGCTATTGCTGCTGTTGTTGTTGTTGCTGTTGGGGGAACAAACAAAATGAATCGCTAATGGACAAACACATGATCGTGATCGTCGCAATGCAGTTTAACATCTATTAGAGGGGTCATTGGTATTGAGCTTGTCAAACTGTGCAAGCGCTAACTTCATGCTCTTGCTCAGTTAAAATGCCATCGACCATGGTGTACCCTGTATTATCTATAAATCCTTAAATTTGACACCTTAAGTGTATATTTAATTAAAATATTTTTGTTTATTAAAAATGATTTCTATATCCCGGTGCAGTGGAAAGTTACTAAGTAGTATGAGCGCCAATGTGTGAAACCTTGCCACCAATAATTTTATTGCATGCCCTTTTTGAACATCCTTATATACCCGTTTTCGAGGGTATTATAAATAATAATAATCTTTGCTGTTGTTGTTATTTTTGCTGTTGCTGTTGCTGTTGCTGCTGCGGCTGCTGCTGCTGACGGTGCGCGTGTGCATGCAGAACTTGAACTTTTCAGTTGCAGCAACTATCCCATTCCCACACACGCATACAAAGACATACACAATCACACAGCAGACCGTTGAAAATTTACTGTTAATCGAGCCCCACACGCCCACTTTACCATACAGTTTGACAGTCAGTTGTCTGATTGCTCTCTATGACTTTGACTCTCGCGGGTTTCTTCGCTGCTCTTCAGCAGATTTAACTGGCGCTCGCTTGCTTGGGGCTCTCTCGCCTTCTCACTCTCTGTCTCTCTCTCTCTCTCTCTTTTTGTTACTACTCTTCATTGTTTTACACCTCCGCCGCACCGCTCAGTTGAGAGTGGGCTGCGTTGCCGCACGGTTTGTTTTGCGATCGTAGCGCTTACAGAAACTTTTTGGCCTTTTTTTTATTTTTTTCCATTTGATTTTTTTTTTTGCATTTTTGACGCTGACTGACGGCTTGTTGGTTTTTTTTTTGTTTTTTGTTTGTGCTCGTGTATTTATTTTGTTTTTAATTTTTTTTTTGTAAGAAAAACGCTCTGCTTAAATAACAACGTGACACATAACGGTAAACGATAACGGCCATCGTTGGAGGCGTCTTTTGAACCGTCGTCTGCGCGCTGCCACATCTACACATAACGTGACGTAACGATTCGTAATTTTGTGTTATTGTTTGGCCGCCAATCTACCTGTGACTATATATACAAACGTATCTGTATGTGTATGTATATACATGTACATACATATGTATCCCTATCGGTCTCTGCATCTGTGTTTGTGTGTGTGTTGTGTGGCGTTTTCATGAACGCGTTCGTGATCTTTGAAGCAAAACAAAGCTGTCTGTTTCAACGTGAAGCGTAGCATAAAACAACAAACCTATATAGATACATACATAAAAATACATTACAAACATATACTTAAAATAATCAGTTGAGCTTTTTATACCCTGTACCCATAGGGTTCAAGGGTATATTAAAGTCGCTAAAATGTATGTAACAGGCAGAAGGAAAATTTTCCGACCCCATAAAGTATATATATTCTTGATCAGCATCAACAGCCGAGTCGATATAGCCATGTCCGTCTGTCCGTCTGTCCGTCCGTCTGTCCGTCCGTCTGTCCGTCTGTCCGTCTGTCCGTCCGTCCGTATGAACACCTAGATCTCAGAGACTATAAGAGCTAGAGCAACCAAACTTGGTGTCAACATCCACCTAGTCCATACGCAGATCAAGTTTGTTTCAAATTTTTGCCACGCCCACTTCCGCCCCCGCAAATTAGAAAAAACTATAACTAGAGTTGTATTAAAGCTACAGTATTTATTTTTAGTAGACTTAATTATATAGCCAATATGTACCGTCTGACCGATTTTGACCGAAATCGGTCAATAAATATCGGAGATAATACGTATATATGTTTTGTACTGAAATTCTATGGGCAGCAGCAGCTGAAATGTGTGAGCGAGATAGCATGCGCATGTTGCTTGGAACCGAATGACGCATTAGTTTCGTTCACTGTTAGGAGTGAGCGAGAAAGCATGAATTTGGTGTTTTGGCTTATTGCGAGAATTTTTTCAAAAATTTATATTCAATTAATGGGGATTTGGAAGGAGTCTGTTTAAATCAAATATCCTTTTTTGGTACAGGGTATACTCCAAGTCGGCAGAGACGACTTGCTTGCTTCATTTTGTTATTGTATTTTTGTATAGTGTTTTTTTTTGCCGACGTCATGCCAACAAACTGCCAGTGGCAGGCAATTTATGTAAATGTAAAGTGAAAACAAAATAGCATCACACAGATACATCACACATACATACATACGTACGTACGTATGTTCGATACAGCAGACATACAAATACATATATGTACATACATACATATACATACATACGCAGATTACAAACTTTGAGAGACACTGTATCAGCGCCATACGCTGACTTCTTACTTACCGTACGATTGGTTTTACATGCGCTGGTCATGCTCAAGTAAGTTCTTACAATGCTCAAAAACTGTTAAACAACACCTGTCAAACCGGCAAACAGGTTTTCTCTCCGCCATCTCAGACTCTCCTCCAAACTGCTGTCTTCTTGAAGCTGTTGTTGTTGTAGTTCTTGTTCTTCCTTCCTCTCTTAATGTTGAAAAATCAATCTATACGATAATTATAATTAAAACATTTTGGGCTATGTGCGTGCGTGTGTTGTTTATATGATAAAAAAAAATTGCAAATCAAATAAATAAAACAAGACTTCAGCTGAGGCAAATAAAAAAAAGATACTTTTTAATTTAATATTTTTATAAACATAAAGAACAATTATAACGAAATATCAAAAATTGTGCACCGCCAATTGAATACTCTTAATGAAACTTAAAATATGATTCAAATTCACATATTTGAGGCACATATTTAGCCACAATTTGAATTAATAATCTTTTTTAAGTGCTTAAAACTCTTAACACTATCTTAGAAATTTCAAGTTCAAGGCAATTATAAAAGATTTATGTTTCAAGCCTAAAAATCTAAATTTCCAAATGTATTATCTTGAAATTAAATCTATGTTAGTCATCCAAATTGATACATAACTTTTGACTTTATTTGAGAACCGAATGAAATGAATTTCAAATTGCACCTATAAAAAAATCTTAGATTATATTTGTGGTTTTGTGGTGGATGTCTAGCCAAAAAATTTCTGTTAAAAAGAAAAAACTAAGTAATTAGTAGATTCAAGAGGTGCATATATCAAGCAGAGATATAAAACAGTATACAAAAGTTAAGCTATTTGTTAAGATACATATAGTATTTGCATACGTATATATGTATATATAAACATATTTATATACATATATACATATATGTATATGTATACATATTTATTACCTACTAATATACACAATGTATGTCGTTTGTGTGTATGATGTACATATGTTTAATTTCAAGGCCAACATCACTTGTTCTCGTACGCTGCCAAAAGGCATTGGCCCGGCCCGGCCCGGCACGCCCCCTACACACCACCGCAACACCGTCCCCCCCTTTTACTACCACAGCCAGCACCACCACCACCACCAAGACACTTTACGTCAAAGCAAACGCGCTGCTTAAAAAAAAAAAAACAAAAACAAATACAAAAAGTACGAAAAAAAAAAGCAATAACCAAAAATAAATATTTTGCTTTTAAAATTATATTTCACTTTCTGTTTTTGCATTTGAAAATGAGTGCACTTTTGAAGAATCGAATCGAATCGAATGATGAAATGGAGTGGAATGAAGTAATACGAGTCACGTCAAATGACTATTATGTATATACATATACAGATATCTTTGAGTAGTTACCAAATCAGAAAGATTTAATTTAATTTACAAAATCCCAGAAAGAAAATATTAACTAGTCATTCCAATTGCTGCTCCTAGGTTTATATATGTAGATACATGTATTGCGTGTTAGAAGAAAGGTATATAAAAATCGGATTCTATCTATATGTATGCGTATACGTACATACATACATATAAAGAAATATGGCAAAATGTTAATTTTCAAAGTTAGTTCCCAATGGTGTTGTTTACCACAGAATCGACAGAACGACAGACCCGACGATTGACTGACTGACTGACTAACTGACGGACGACGGACTAGTTGAAATTGCGTCTTGGTTTTTATTTACTACTACACAGGAATAGCAGCAGCAGCAACAGCAGCAAGAGTAACAAAATTGCGCACACTCCAAAAACGTAGAAAAACAAAAATTTTTGTTTTATTGTGCTAAGAGTAGTGTGAAAAAGGGGGGGAGGGGGAGGAGGTGGAGGGGTTATGGAAAGGGGCGCAAACGTTATCGTTTTATCGATAACTGTGTTTTTAACAATAAGAATTGAACATACACATAAAATATGGTGTGGAATGGGGTGGGGGAGTTCGATTGGGGCGATATTGTAAATGGCAAGAGGCAAAGGTGTTCCGCTTCAACATTCTTATCAATATAAATATATGAACATATATGTACATATATACATATATGTATATCAGACACCAAAAATATCTCTTCTCATGTTTGTTTAATTGATTTCTAATCAATTATCTCATATCAAACTAATGTGCCCAATCACTAAAACTCTCTCACTCTCTCCTATTTCGCTATTGCTCTTTCACTAACTCATATGTACTCTCTCTCTCTCTTTTTCTCTGTCTCTGTCTCTTTACAGATACGGCTGCTATGGATCCAATTTTCTTCTCACCCACGAATGGTATACCGTCAGAGAGTAAACTCGCCACATATATGGTAAGCGATTCACTATATTCATCTTACAGAATATGATGTATATATAATTTAACAAATCATTTGACACTCTGATAAATATATATATGTATATATATATATATAGATATACACATACATATGTAAATATACATGTGTATGTATATATAACCGATTTGAGTAATATACGTATATACTTATATTAAATGATCGGATTAAAATGCTCTATATAATATATATTCAACAGTGAAAACATTTTTAGATCAGTTTAAATTGTATATTCATTATTATATGCTAACTATATTTATTTATTGATCAGCACATCAAGTTAATGTTGTCTGTCCGATTAAAATAATAAGTTCAGAAAACATTAAGTTGAACAAATTAAAATGCATTCTTACATATATGTATATACATACATACATACATACACATACATGTATTATATATGTATAACTATTGCCATTCAAAATTATATAGCATATTTATTTCGATAACTTTTCAAATTGTTTATTGCAGTAAAGTATTTTCCTATCAATCACATAATTTGTTCTAAATTAAGGGTACATAAATTTCGGTTAGCCATCGATCTTTGTTTATAGCCTTTAGCCATTTAGTTTGTTGGCAACAGTTTGAGAGCCACTAGTCAATGTTTTCCGCCCCCATGGCTATAAAGCAAAGGAAAAAAAAAACAAATACCAAAAACAAAAACAAGAAACAGCTGTTCACCAAGCAGCCAGTCAGCCATCTAGCGAACAGCACACTTTGACAAGGCAAATTATTGCCTTGCCTGGCCTGGCCTGGCCTGGTCTTGTCTGGTCTGTGCTCTGTTGTATCTGGTGGGGTCGGGCCCCATAAAGTTTGTTTTTGTTTTTGTCAGCTGCCATTACGGATTTTATCTATACCCTGCACACCATATAACTATATAGCAAATGCATTTAATACTCTTACTTTATACATATATACGTATGTATGTACATACATATGTATGTATGTATGTTTGTTTATTTGCATAAAGATTTTAGCTAGAGCTTATAAATTTGGCTTTATTTTTGTAATTAAATATTTATCTCAATAATCTTGTTTAAACTTGGGTAATATTAAGACAATAGACAGTTGTTTTTTTGTTTACACAGGGTATTCGAAAGTCGGTATAGCGAATTTAATGCACGGATTTTTAATTATGTTTTATTTGTTTTCACTTAATTTGCTTCAACAATTTAATTTCAACGCTGCACATATGTACATATGTATATATATACACTTGACCGACTTTTTTCTTGTTGTTTTTGTTCATTGAAATCATTGACATGCAAAGTGCTTATAAAGGGTGACACAAAAAAAATAAGGTGCAGTGTTGGAAAACTCTACTGTTTTACAGCTGATCGTACTCTCTTATTAAGGAGTAATCTCCTCAATAATACATTGAACTGCATAGTAAAAAATATTAAGATACTATTTCGATACCCATTTGGGTATACTATACATATTACTTTTTTGTTATTTCTGAGCTTTTTTTAAGACATTGTAAGAATGTTAATTTGTAAATTTAAAGAATTTCTCTGTACCTCCTTGTTGACATACCCTATATATATATATATATATTTTATATATATTTTAATTACCGTATGTGTATAAGTATAATTTTTGTTTACGCATGGACTTTATATTTTGTCTCCAAAAAAATAATTATGAACAATTAATACGCAATGCACTTGAAGGGGCGGGGGGTTGAGAGATGCAGCGGTGATTAAATGAGTCCAAGCAAACATTCAACGATTCGAACTATGTAAATTCTTTATAATTTACACAATGTATTAATTTTACAGTCATTAATATTCTTAACAATGACATTATTCCGATTAAGGAAATGTATATGTAGATTACATATACATACATACATACATACATATGTATACATCTACATACATATGTACATATGCAATGGTTACCTCAAGTACCTCAAAGATTATATAAAACATTAAAAGAAATGAAACAGAAGGAATGACGATCTGAATTTACTATACTTTTCAAATGCCAACATCTAGATATATATGTATATGTATATGTATATATGCACATCTGGCATATATATATATATTATCTATTAGCCAGTCATTTAATATTCTGGAATAAGAATTTTTGTGAATAAAAGAATTTCTGGTTTTAGATTTTGTTCCAATCATTTGAATTAATTTTAGAATTATTATAAATATTAGATAGTTAGAATACATACATATGTATGTATTCTTTTATTAGTGATCTGAAATTTGGGATAACACAAATTGGAATAGTAATAAGTTGTCATTTAATCGAGAAATAATGCAACCGAAATACAAATAAAAAAAATGTAAAGTGCGCATTAATTTTATTATTCACAAAAGTCTGTGAACTTGCAGATAAGATAATGTTTCCATATATACACGGTAATACATATACAAAATACATACATACAAATATAACTTACAGATAGAAAGACAATGAAGAAACAGTGAAAATGAATACCAAATGAATTTGCTTTTTGTTTCTTCTTGATTTTGTTTTCTTCAGTTTTGTTTTTGTTGGTAACATCACTTGCTTTTTGGTGATCTTAATCATTGCCTCCTATCTTTGTTACTTGCTCCTGCATTCACTTACATTCTTTTTTTGCTTCTGCTCGTTCTCTCTCACTCTCTTTGTGTGTGTGGCTATCTCGTTGTCCCCCTCAAAATGTACAAACTCCAATTCCAACTCGATTTCTATATCTCTTGTTCTTCTATCTCTTCGCATGCTTTCTGTTTTTTTTTTTGGTATCTGGTATCTCTCAGAATCGACAAAATGTTGCCACGCCGACGGGTTATGGGTTGAATAACGGGTTCTCACTACTTAATTTGGATTCGCCCCTACCAGTTAATAAAAAGTCCCAGGTAAACGCCGCCAAATGTGTAAGAACGAAAATTGTAAATGTTTAGTATCTCTCTTTCTCTGTCACTCTTTCTCTCTCTCTCTCTGTCTCCTCTGTCTCTGGAGATACTCTAGAGAAACGTCGTAATGTCGTGTAACGGTTTAAGTTATATGTATTTAGATGCAATTTTTCTTTTCTTACCCTTAAACCAACCAACCCACCAAACCGACTACCTAAAAATCCCACCCACACAAGCACCTAACCCATCCATCATATTTTATATTGTTTAGTTGCGCCCTTAGTAGTATATTAGTTGTAGTATATGTAACACATAGTATTAATTAGTTGCTTTATTATTGTTAATCATACGTTTCATTTTGATATATTCCCCTTCGCTCAATATATGTACATAAATATGTGCATATACCTTTACCACTCTTTCTTTTTCCAGTTTCACTTTATCTGTGTGTATGTGTGTGTATTTGTGAGTTTTACCTTTAATATACATACCATCTAATTATCATCTTGATCTCTCTCTCACATATGCCATAGGTAACGCCGCAATCACCAGAATTCATTCCAACGCGCATCAATTCGTCTCCAAATTTTTACGCACCATATCATAACGCGCCGCCCATGCAATTGACAAATGGGCTCAATGGCGTTAATGGTTTAACTGCTGCAGCAGCAGCAGCAGCCGCCGCCGCAGCAGCAGCAGCACCCACATCCACATCGGCAGTTGCTGCCGCTTCTGTGACAATAAGTAAGACGGCAAATGGCAGTAATTCCATGCTATCCATGCAGAAAACGGTCTCAATAGCAGCCACTGCCACTATTGCGCAGCAACAACAACAACAGCAGCAACAGCAACAACAACAGCAGCAGCAGCAGCAACAACAGCAACAACAACAGCAGCAGCAGCAGCAACAACAGCAACAACTACAGCAACAGCAGCAACAACAACAACAACAGCAGCAACAACAGCAACAGCAGCACCAGCAACAACAACAACAGAAACAACAGCAACAACAGTCATCATTGGTGAATGCCGCTGCTGTAACAGTAACGGCCAGCTCGGCGCCAATTGCAATTAGCGGAGCACCACCGAATCCAGCTGCGGCACCTTTTGTCAGTAGCATGTCCGCACAAACACCGCTCAAGGGACGTGGTGGCATACTCGGGCGTCAGGAGTCACCCACAACGCAAACATTGGGTGAAAAATCACCGCCGCATGGGATGACACCACATGGTGCATCACCTATACCCACCACATTGCCGACAAGTGTGCATCAGGTATATATATATCGATAAAGTGAAATCATACAATATCATAATTCCCTGATCTCTTTTTCAATAGGAAAATGTCGGCGGCACCATTTATTTTTATCCAACTGCCAACGCACAGAATAGCCAACCTGTTGGCGTTAATAATGTTGTTGTTGATGCAACACATCCAGCACATCATGGTGTTAGTGCTGTGGCCCCATTAAGCTCTGTTAGTGGTGTACCATCGAGCCTTCTATATGCGGGCCATGTCTATCCGGGACCAGCTTCCAATGTTATCGCCATGCAGCCAAAAACTCAACTGGAATCGGCATTTTTTATACCCGATGAAATGCGTTCCGAAATTCTTGCCCGCAATGAGATCTCCAATTTAATTATGGATGCAGCGGAGGCCGCCCAACATGCCCTACCGCTGGAAATGGATAATTATCATGCCCTTTATCCATTAGAACCGCCGGCTCAACCCTTGCATGCCAAGCTAACTTTGCCAGCGAGTACATACCGAGCCACGCACAATACAACAGGCTTAAAATATTGCCTGAGAAGATTACATGGTAAATATGGTTCCAATAAATGATAAAAGCCAATAAATGATACAGATACAGATTACTAATACTATATATACCATTTTGTCTAGGCTTTCGCTTACAGTCAACAAAGTGTATGACCTTGGTGGAGATGTGGAAAAAGTTGCAGCACACGAATGTGGTACAATTACGTGAGGTGTTTACGACAAAAGCATTTGGTGATAACTGTAAGAGTTCAAGCATATATAGATCAATATAGACTAAATGAAAAACAAATCCAAGAAATTGCAACATGGAAAACCATACCAATGGTACACAAATCATTGGTATACAAATTGTTGCCTATATATGTACATATTCTCGGTTATATATTTTATTAGATGTATTATTATAATCGATTAGATGGAACCTTAATTCATTTATATGGTTTAGTTTAAGCAAAAGTTAACTTTAAGCATTTCAAAACTAGATACAAGATTTTGAACTGAATATTCTTATCATAAACTCTTTCTTTCCATTTTCGATTGTTTAATTTCTTGGAAAATTTCCTAAATGAGATAATATTCAAAATTTTATATAATTGAGATTTTTCCTATTTAAATTAAATTTATTTTTATTGTAAAGCTTTAGTATTAGTGTACGACTACTATCCCGGCTCACAAACATTGCTGGCCAAATACTTTACGCCAACGCCAGAGACCAATAATTACACAGATCCATTCCAAGGCGAGGCCCGCCCATTCAGGTAAAATTTAAAAAATAAATTTAATGCATAACTTAATTAAATTTCATTTAATTTTTTAATTTGACAGTCATAAGAGCAATATGCAGCGTACAAATAATGGACCATTACTACCAGAATCAACTATTTGGTCAATAATAATGCAGCTAACCGCTGGCCTTAGGGCCATACATCAGGCAGGACTGGCCTGCAAGTATGTTCATTATAGATTATAGATTACACTGATCGATTTCTCTATATATTCTATATATTAATTATGTTTATATATATATTCTATATAGGGTATTGGATCCAACAAAAATAATAGTGACGGGCAAACGTGTACGATTTAGTTCTTGTTGTATCTCAGATATTACGCAATTTGATCCAAATGCGGCAAATCCTTTGGCTCTCGTCAATATGCATCAGCAGGTAATAAATATATAATTTCTATTTGTGCAGATAATGATACTTATACCAATAATCCAATATATAATCAACAGGACGATTTGACAGCTTTGGGTCGTTTAGTATTGGCTTTGGCATGTCGCTGTCTACAATCCGTGCAACGTGATAATGTCCAGTCCAGCATTGATATGGTCACGCGTAACTATTCCACCGATCTGCGAAATTTCATTGTGTAAGCTAAATCTTTAACTTAAGCTTTGAAAATTAAATTAAAACTGAATTAAATTTTTTTGCATATTCGTATTGTAATAGTTACCTCTTTACCACGAATAATCGACGCTCTGTTACGGATCTGATGCCCATGATTGGTGCACGTTTCTATACGCAATTGGATGCTCTGCAAAGTCAAATTGATATGCAAGAGGACGAATTGGCCAAAGAGATGGAAAATGGGCGATTATATCGCATTTTGGTCAAATTGAACAGCATCAATGAACGTCCCGAGTATGCTTCCATTTAATTTAATCTTAAAACGTTCATAATTTAATTTTATCCATTAAACTTTTAGCTTCAATTTGGATTGCACTTGGTCAGAGACTGGTGATAGATACATGTTGAAATTATTCCGTGATTATTTGTTTCATTCCGTCACTGAGGATGGCCGACCTTGGTTGGATCACGCACATATTGTACAATGCCTCAATAAGCTGGATGCTGGCTCCTTAGAGCGCGTAAGTCCAATTATAATATTCCAGTTTGTTTTTTTATCCACAATACAAACATTCGATTTTATATATATATATATATATATATATATACGCATACTCCTGCAATACTCCTCTTGATTGTGATAAATTTGTGGTTATTCGTTTGAGTCTTGAAACTATACAAAATTTTTGGGCAATTGTTATTAGGAAGCATTAGCTAGGCTATATACATTTTTGATTAGCATTAATAGTTTAATCAGTTTATGCCCACATTAATGGATGTGAGAGAAAGAGAGATAGTTATAGATATACTCGTCAATGTTTTAAAACTATTTTTGTCCTAGATTGCTTATATATTTTTTTAAAATCATTTTTAATATTTATTTTATATATTTTGTTTTTTTACATATATTTTTTTCTTTTTCATATTAAAAACAAACATTTTTTTAATATATTTTTGTTATATTTTTTTTCTATATATGTATATATTATATATATATATATATCTATATATAGTTTATATATTTTTGTATGTATAAATTTTTTACATATATTTTTTTTTATATATTTTCTATTTATATATTTTAAAAACTTTTTTTTTATAATTCTATGGCTAAAAAACAATAATATACAAAATTAACAATGAAATTCTAGTGTGTGTGTGTGTGTGTATAAAAAGTGATATAGCTAAAATCGACCTAAATATATAGCATCAATAGTTGAATGTACATAAATCTGAAAAGACCTAATAGTCCTTACAGCTATAAGAATTTTCAACAATCTGGGAATTTGCAGTGCATTACAAAAACAACAAACAACACAAAACAAAACATATAATTGTTAAATGAATTGAATGGTAATAATATATAACCTTTTTATAGGTACAACTCATGTCACGCGACGAGCAATCGGTACTAATTGTCTCCTATGCTGAACTCAAGAATTGTCTGGAGAACGCCTTCTCCGAACTGATGTCGAGCACCTAAAAAGAAAAGAAAAGAAAAAAACCTATAAAAAGAAATGAACAAGCCCAATACCCAACCCCTCCCTCCCTACCTCCCTCCCAACCCCTATCTAATGTCCCTTATCCAACACAACTCCAAAACTGAAAAAAAGAAGAAACACAAGAAATAAGTGCAGCTCACGGTAGGGGAAAACTCTTTGGTTGGGCAATGAGCAGCAATGTGGAAATTCCTGTAGCATTACTCAAGAATTTTCACATTGCTATTCATTGCGCAGTTAAAGAGATTGTGCCCCAAAACCTACAAAAAAAAGCTCCCTTAACGGAAAAGTAAAAAAAGAAGAAAACAAAGAAACAAAAGAAAACGAAAACAAAAAGATACAAAAAGATTACCACCATAAAAAACCCTAACCCCTACCTCCCCACCCCCTCCCCCCTCACCCGTCTCCCAAAATGCACGACCATAAGCGATTACGATTAAGAAAGTTTTTTTTTAATTATTAATAAGCAAACGCATTCATTATAACTAAGACATTTTGGCTTGTGCCGAGAACCATAAAAAAAGGAAAAGAAAAACCAATTAAAATACGAAAAACTTACCTTGTTGTTAAGACAGACAGGCATCAAAAGAGAAGAGATAAAAACAAAAAAAAAAAAAAAAACACAAAAAAAAAAGGACGAAAGCAAAGAGGAAGGAAGTACAGATGATGGTAGAGATAAATATAGATGTAATGCTAAAAAAAAAAGGTACATTTAAAGCAAACAGATATCCAATGTTATGTTAGCTCTTAACTAAATTTTAGGCATTTAATGAAAGAAAAACTACAAAAAAGAAAAAAAAATAAACCAACAACCAAGCAACAAGCAACTTAAGAACGCGCTAGCTAACAACATTTTGAAAACGAAATCTCTCCAAAAAAAAAAAAAAATAAAAACAAAAAAAAATATAAAACAAAAAGAAAAAAGAACGAAAAAAACCCAAAAAGAACAAAAAAAATGCAAAAATACAAAAAATGTAAACGAACCTAACAAAAAAGAAAAAAAAACTTCAAAAATTGTTTAAAAAAAAAAGAAAACAAAAAAAAAGGAAAACATTCGAAAGAGCAAGGAAAAAATTTAAAAAAAGGTGGATCTATTTTTACAGAGCTAAGAGAGGAAGAAAGTATTTATAAACATGTATTGAAAAGAAAAGTAAATTTAAAACAAACAAAAAAAAGGAAAAAATTGTAAAATTTCGCAACAATAAATACGTGTAATGAGAACTTAAGCAGACAGAAACAAAACAAAGCAAACAAACAAAAAAAAAAAGAGAAAAAGAAAATTTGCAAAATTGCAACGACAAACAAAGAAAAAGAAAAAAAGGAAAAGAAATGCAACAGATGAAATTAATGTCAAAGAGAATATGAACGAAACAAAAAAAAAAAAAAAAGAATTAAAGGGATAAAACCCAAACTAAGATTTAAGTACATGAACAAGGAACCACATCAAATGTTATAAGAGGATGTCTGACAATGAGCGCCGCCGCCTGCCTCTCCTTAGTAAAATGCAAACGCGCCCCCCATATACATACTAACAACAACAACAACAACAACCAAAACCAACCAAAACCAACAACCAAAAAGAATACAAAAACATTTTTTATTTTTCAACTGGTGTATTTTTTATAGCGAAATACTTTTTTTAAAGTGTAAAACCGTAACGAGAAACCGAAACAAATTTTCTAAAGGCAATTTAAAAAGGTTTTACAACATATGAAAATAATAAAAAACAAAAACAAAAAAAAAAAAAAAAAAACAAAAAGACACTAACACGCGTATGCATCTATCTAAAAAATTTGTAAAGAAGAGAAAGATAGAAATACACAGAAAGAGAAAGAACTATATATATATATATACAGCACTATATATATAAATTTTTGACTAAGGCAGAGCAGAAATCGAAAACATAAAGGACGACTATGCGCAAAATGTATGTAAAGTAGAGATAAAAAGAGAGAGACAGAGACAGAGATACGCGTAAAATGTGTTGGTTAAGGAACAGAGAGGAACATGAAAATGGATGATGGCATATAGGACGCAAAGTGACGACCCACAGAGCGATTTTCTTCGAATGTAACCAGCTGCTTATAAGAAAATGGAACAAGGAACTGAAATACTGTACTCTTTTAGGCGGCCCTTAATATTTTGCTAACCCCTAAATATCCAAAATCTACTAATTCTTCTACCTCTCTCTCTCTCTCTCTCCGTGACCCACTAACCCTACCTACCTACCACCGCCACCACCATCACCACCACCACCACCAACATACCCCCCCCCACTCCCCCCTCAAAGGCGTGATATGTGTACACTGTATCTATAATGAGGCACACTTCTTAAAGGCCCACACGATGATAGGTAAAGTTTCAACGGTTTTAATTCTTTTGAAATTTGTTTTTCTTTTTGGTGTTTTTTTTTTTTTTTTTTTTGTTTTTGGTTGTATCTTTTTAACACTAAGAAGTATATATGTATATATATATATATACATAAACATGAAATGCACGCGCTGAAAATTTCGAGTACAATATTTTGCTAACACAAAAGTCTGTCTATAGGTTTTAAACAAATACAAAAAAAAAAAAACAAAAAAAAAAGAAAAAAAAAAACGAACAAAAACACAAAAAAAAAAAGAAAGAAAGAACAGAAAGAAAAGAAATTATTAAAAAAAAAAAAAAAACAAAGAAATGTTTAAAAACAAAAAAAAAAAGAAGGAAGAGATGGCGAATGGATTCCCTGAATGATAGTCTTGCGCGTGCGCAGCCGCATATCAAGAAACATGAAACCGAACGAAATGAGATCATCCAAGTGTAAAAAAAACTTAACTCCGCACCAACCCAGCAAATCAACCAGGCAACCAATATATGGATATGGCTAAAGCAAGGAATTTCTAAATACATATGTAAGGAGCAATTTGAATTTCGTGCAAAGGAAGAGGAACAAATAATTGAAGCATATACGATGCAAAATACAATAAATGGAGATCAATATATATATATCTATATATATATATAGATATATACATATATATATATATATATACAAACAACCATACATACATACATACATACATATATCAATCGTCGTTTTGTTAAAAACAAAAACAACAAACTGGATCAACTAATTTGTGTGTAACAGCAGTTGCGCCCACTCCCCCCTCCCCCCGCCCCCTTGGATTCATAAATCCATGTTGTATATTGTATAGTAATGCTATTAATTATGAGCGCTAGTGCTCTTTAGAAATGATAAAAAAAAAAACAAAAAAAAAATAATGCTGTGGATTGTTTTCTCCCCCCCGCTTGAATCCTATTTTCCTAATGCCTAAACCCAATTTCTCCTCGTGTCTCGTGTGATGATTAATACTAATTTTATCTTGTTGACATTATTTACATTGCAACTCAAGCTGATTGATGATAATGATGATGATGATGATTATGTAATTTTGCATTCATATTCACAAAAAATGTACAATTTTCTCTTTTTTTTGTTTGTTCAGTTTTTCTCATGTTTTTATACATGTATATATATATATATATATATGTATTTATATATACATATACATATATTCTTAAGATTTGTACTTTCCTCTCTCTCTCTTTATCTCTCTCTTTTCATTTGTCAAGTATATATATTGCTTACTTTCTTTTTAACTTATTGTGTACATCAAAGTAAGACTAATTAATTAATTTAAAAACAAAAAACTAAAAAAAAACAACAAAAAACGAAAAAAATAAGAACGAGAAGAAAAACCAACAAACAAATAAAATGTGAAATAAACCTTTTTGAGAAAACCAATAAAAAAAATAATAAAATTTTTAAACATTCTCTTTTAATTGCTTTTTTTTTGTTTGATTTTAACTACTTTCAAACGTTTTTCCGGTGGGCAAAAAAAATATTGATGAACCAATGGGAAGGTTTGAAACCAGGATTTTCTTTTCATGAAGATGAAAACGCATGTAAAGTCAGTAATTAATATATGTAATACATATTCTAACTAGCCATCAGAAGCATACAGAATTAAGTAATCAAATAAACTGACTACACAAAGATAAATAATTTAAGGAAGTCGGCTAGCCGATCTATATTTACCCTATATATGTATATATTAGTTGATAACCCCAAGTTCAAAATATGAATTTCTCTATCTGCCATCAAATCGGTATCTTACGTTTACAATTTTAGCGACCTTACACATTTTTACACACATATATATATATATTTATATATATCAACATACATATTGAAAAAATTATGGTAAAATATATACAATATATGTATCAAAATTCAAAAAGAAAATCGTAGAAAATGTAATTGCAACACATCGAATTTGTATAAGACAAATCTTGTATAAGACATGCGCAATAGACAGCACTGGAAAGTATGCAATACAGTATGAATATTTTCATTTGTTGACTGCGTTGTAATTCTCAAATGCTTTTAGCTCTGTCAGCATGGTATAGTCAATCCTATGGCTGGAATAGTTACTCTGGCTTCTCTTCAGTTGTCGAATAAATCTTTCGCCTTTTACTAAAGATTTCCGTGGAGAGGAGCACTCTAATGAGTCTAAAATAATTTTTTGTTAGTGCTCTGTTGCAAAACGGAGCCATAATTAATACATTTAAATTTCGGGATAATTAATTAAAGAGAAATTTGGCTGTGGCTATACACGACATTTGACGGATGTTCAGAGCTAGCTTCGAATTTCTTGCTTCACCCCTCTCCCTCTCCTTTATCATGCAGATGTCGTTATAAATTTTCCTTGAAGACAATTTTTTTAATAAGAGTGATTTTTATTTTTAACTAAATAATTACAACTCTATAATACAAATATTATTGTTAATTCTTGAAAATATAATATACAACTTTCGATAGAGGAAAAAGTAGTAGAGAGCTGTGTTGGCTTGGCGTTTTTTTTTTTTTTTTTGATATTTCGATTTTTGAAGAGTGGAATTTTCCATAATATGGATAAAATTAGCGTAAGGGGAAAGGGGAAAAGGGGGGTGGTGGGGTGGCAGAGTATTAGGAAATTGTTTTTATGATTTGAAGCAAAAGCTTTTGTAAAATTTGACAAAAACTGCTATTTGATTTGGACAAAATTTTGATGTTATTCCTTTTCTGTTCTATTGTTCTGTTCTTATGATTATCACAGTTTTATCATATATATAAAAAAAAATTCTGACGCTTCTATATAAATCGTTTGTGTTATATTCGTTACGGAAGGATAATGCGAAAGTTAATAATTATGGGGGGGGGGCGAAAGGTATAAGCAACATTTTGTGTGCGAATTTTTAACTAAAACATAAAAACTACTTAAAACACTAGTTAAACTTACACTTAGTTTTTTTCGGAAAAAAAAAAATTAGCCGAAAATTAGCAAAATTTTTGAGTATTTTGAAGTTAGTGGGTCGGAGTTTGGGGGGGGGGTGTAGGCAGAGCAAAATAGTTTTGTGGCAGTTTTTGTTTGTTTTGCTTTTTCTTTTTTTTTTTTGTTTTGTATTAAAACTAAATCTAGGGCATCATTTTAGAAGTATTAACAAATCGAAGGCTCCTCCTCGGAAGGATTTTGTTTAATTGTTCCTTTTTGATGTTTTTTTTTTTTTGCGTTTTAGGCGGGAGCCTCTGTAGGCTCGTGACAACCTTCAACATTTTCGGGCCAATCGCAGACATTCTCTTGGGGATTGAATACCAAATTGGCAGGACATGGCATATGATGCTTACGTTCGCCCTCGCACATATAATAATGTGTACAGTCAGCCCAATCCTTATGATAGCTGATATGTCCATCTTCCTCGGCACAAGTGACCTCATGAGCTATTGAGAAATATTGATAGAAATTAATATATTATGTTATGTTATGTATTATATTCATTAATTAGTACTTACGATCTTTTGTGGTATAGGCACCGCGTGGACCATGGGATTCGTATGGCCCATCGAATTCCAGTGTAACCTTATAGTCCTTAAGCTCATCATTTAGAGCATTAAGCAGTGGATATTTTCCACTGCCGCAGCGGCCAGAGAAATCATCCATATCAATGGACCAAACCATAATGCCACCAAATCCTTGCTCCTTTAACCATTCGGTCTAGAAATTCAGAAAATATTATTTTGGTAAGTACAAAATGTTTTTAATAACTCAAAATATCGACTTACTTTTGTTTTCAAGGAGCGTTCGTCATCAAAGCCTACCCATTGATTGTCACGGTATGCGAAAGGCACCTGTTGCTCCGAATCCCATACAAGAGTTGTGTTATCGGCCGCCAGGAACGAGCACACTTCATAGTAACTGAGGAAACCCGCCTCATTGGTGAATTTACCGGCCTTGCCGCCACCCGAAGAGGGTGATCCAATATCAAATTGTGTATCGTTGACCAATTCAAAGCTACGTCCATAGGTTGGCATACCAATGAGTAATTTCTCCTTAGGGGCACCCTGTTTAACCCATTCCCGGGCACTATAATCGACAGTTAATTTCTTTTGATAACCTGTGGCCGATTCCAGAGCGAATAATGGAGAATTATGTCCCACTGTACGCTCCCATTGTCCATGGAAATCATACGTCATCACATTAATGAAATCCAAATATTTCGAAATTTCCGGAACATCATAACCAGCGGCAATTGCCTCAAATGAGGCTGGAACTGCAGCAGTGAGAAGCAGACGTGGCAAACCAGATGACTTGGCCTCACCCTCGAATGCGACACGTAATTCCTTCAACAGATTAACATAGGCGACACGATCTTCGGCACCACGTGGATACTCCCAGTCCACATCCAAACCATTAAATTTATAATCACGTAAAAAGTCAATGGCCTCATAAACAAACTGATTCATACGGAAAACATTGGAGGTCAGTTCTTTAAATGGTGTCGAACCAAAAGCCCAGCCACCAATGGCCAATAAGATTTGTAGATCTGGATTCGATTCACGCAATGCGATTACACTCTCATAATTCTCGGGATCATCATCGGTAGCCTCTGTCAATTTATAATCCTGAAGCGTGGCAAACGCATAGACAATATGGGTGCAAAGTTTTGGATTAATATTATCGGGTTCGAATTTGCCAGCACCTGGACGTTTGGCTGACCAACTGGTAAGATAACAAAATACTTGAGCCGGACGTGCTAAAAAAGAAATGCAAATAAATTTTAATTTAAATTAATAAAAATAAAAAATACTTTAAAGGATTTTTCAAAGGATCTTTCGACTTACAGTTTTGCTCAATTGCATTAGATCCGGACTTGATGCGATGTTTCTTCAACACCTGAGGTTTGCGCACCTTATTAAGAATCTCATCAACTGATATCTTAATGGGTTCCGGTTTCTAGAAGGTCAGTAATTGAATATATTTTATATTTCCGATTTGTAATCATTTCAATTTTGAACAAACCTCTTCGATATCCTCAAATGTAGATGCCACAGCAGTCCAGTTAACATCCTTAGCCTCTTTGCCACGTGATATACCCAGTAATTCTTCACGCATAGCGCCAATTAATGGATATTTGACATTACCTCCACAAACTTCACCTTTGAAATCATCCATATCAATTGTCCAGACCATAGCTCCGCCAAATCCGTTCGTCTTAATCCATTGCATTTTGTTTCTTATGGCGCGCTCATCATCGAAACCAACCCATTGATCACCATCGACCATATAGGGTACCTTCATCTCATCATCCCACACATAGACAGCGCCATTCTGTAGCATTTCGCAAATTTCATAATAGGCCAAAAAGCCGCTCTCCTTTGTGTATACACCCTCGCGACCTCCGCCAGTAGCTGGTGCATTGGGACCATGTTTTTCGGTATTGGCAAGAGTAAAGGATCGTCCATAGGTGGGCATACCAATTACCAATTTCTCTTTTGGAGCACCCAATTTAACCCATAAGCTGGCTGCATTATCAACGGACAATTGTTTGCGCCACTCTGAATCCGTTGATGGGGCATAAAGAGGTGCATTATGTCCTGTCTCACGCTCCCATTTGCCATGAAAATCGTATGCCATAAGATTAATGAAATCCAGATAGCTTGCAATAGCCGGTACATCGTAACCACCACGGACATTATCTGGTCCAACCGGAACAGCAGCCGATAGGAGCAGACGTGGTTTTTTCAATTCTTGGGCCTCAGCTTCGAAGGCTTCACGCAGTTCCTTCAGCAGCAAAACGAAATTCTTTTTATCATCCGAACCCTTGGGATATTCCCAATCCATATCAAGACCATCAAAACCACGCTTACGCAGGAAGGGAATTGCCGAGTATACAAAAGTCTGGCGAGTATAGCGTGTCGATGACATATCCTTGAACTTTTGCGTACCAAAGGACCATCCGCCCAAAGCCAATAGAATCTATCAATAAAACAAAAAGGAGACCAGTTTTTTATGTGGATACATTTGATAAAACTTTTGATGTTAATTTACCTTCAATTTGGGATTGGCCTTACGCAGATTCATCATGCGTTCATATAGACCGGGTACAGTATCTTTGGTCTCATCATTGGACTCATACGAACTTAATTTGTTCTTCTTAAGCCAACCGAAGGCGAAAATGATATGTGTGCAAAGATCAGCCGGTATATCCTCGGGCACAAATTTACCGATCTTGACACGATACTGTGACCAATTTGTATAATAACATACAATCTTTGGTGTGCCATCATCGACTTTAGTCTTCTTGCCTTTAAGGGAAGAGCCGCTGGCAACTAATGCTGCACCGCCGCCAGCGGCAGCTGCTGCTGCTGCTGCTCCAGCAGCAGCTCCGCCACCGAATTTTGATTTGGAACGTAGGCGAGTACGTCTAACACTTGTACTGGTCGATGCTGGCAATTGATCGATACGTTTTTCGGCCACAGGAGCTTCAGTTGCCTTCTTCGAGCTGGCCAATAGGTTACTCTGTCTGGAGGAGCTAACCGATGTGGATGTGGTTGGACGGCGCAAACGACGTCGTGTCTTAGCTAAAAAAATAAAAGATGACAAGTGATTCAGTTATTATGAATCGATGAATATGTGTAGGTAAGTGCACACACACACACACACACACGCACACACAAACAATATATAATCTCCGCCCACAGTCTGACCTAAAAAAAAAAAAAATGTAGCCAACTTGACCTTGCCCAACTTAAGTAAGCCTCGATTGTAGCTTCCCGACTCTTAAGTAGCTGCCACCTGCTACCTACCTCATCATTAATCACTGCGGCAACAGCGGTAGTGGTAATGTTAATGATTGAACCAAACTGTCGCAATCTTCTCATTCAATCTTCTCCCCTCTTCACCCCCATCCCCTTCCCTTCATCATCCAAGCAGTTTAAGATCCGAGTTGACTGTCAATTTACTTGCGATCGTCGAGTGTCGATAATTTCAAATTAATGACATCTTCAGATGTAGGTATTCAGCTTTCGGCTGTCATCTGAAGCTTTTGGCAAATTAACTTTGATGTTATCCAAAGGCAAGAGATCTCCATATATATATGTATATACATACATACATACATATATCTGTTGTATCTGTATCTTGTCAATCGTAAATGTTGAGATTTATCTAATTCTGCCAGCCAGAGCTTGTCATTATAATAAAGATCTTTTTTTGTGGGTTAATTATTTCTGAATATGCATTTATTTAATGTAAAAACAAAGCTAACTATGTTTATTGTAAATACATACATACATATGTATGTATGTAGATATGTACATATGTTTTTATGCAATTAATAATAGTACGCGTTGTACCTAAATACTTGGCCAATTAAATTGCAGTTGACTCTTACCGGTTTCGTCTTTTCTTGCTGCTTAATTTCGCTAAATGAAGTGGAATTGTTGCAATAAATATAACAATACAAAAAATGATTGCTAAACCTGTTTAAATAATTCATTTAATGACTTTAAATATTTCCATTTTCATTTGTTGCTTTTCGAGCTCTTGCTTTGCACTCTCCTTACCAGTGCGCAGGTCCATACACACGCACACACACGCATACACAGACACACACACACACACAACATAAATATTTATTTGGTCAGAGATAAGACAATATATTCAAGTTGCTGTTTAGTTACGCCGGTTCCCACTTGGGGATATAGCTCAGTGGTAGAGCTTTCGACTGCAGATCGAAGGGTCCCCGGTTCGAACCCGGGTGTCCCCTGATTTTTTTTATATTTTATAATTTTATATTTTTATTTTTTTTCCCATTTTTTGCCATAAAAAATCGATTTAAGCGTATTTAAAGCGTGTGCTGAAGTCCCCCAACAGACAAAACAATTTCTCTTTTCTTTTTTAATCATAAAAAAATTAATAAAAAAAATAAATAAAAAGCCTAAGCAAAAAACAATTTTCAAAATAAAAAACAACAAAAAAATTAGGGGACACCCGGGTTCGAACCGGGGACCCTTCGATCTGCAGTCGAAAGCTCTACCACTGAGCTATATCCCCATGTGAACCTGCGCATGCTAAAATTCTAGTTAAGCAGACAGTCATTTGGCAATTTCACATTTATTGCAATTTAACCCCTAACTAGGCATTTATTTTTTACCACTGAGCGTTATTTGAGTTAAAAAATTATTTAATTGTTTTCATGGATTGAATCGAAAATGAAGAAATTAATTAATTAATTAAGTAGTAATTATTAATTATATATAGTTATATATATAATATAGAAAACCTGAATCTATTAGAAAATTTAATTACGAAACTGAGTTTAGTTTATTTAATATATATTTTATATAGTTGCTCGACTAAGCTATCAATTGATATAGTGAATGAATTTAATTAGTATCTATACGTTAATACGGGCTCTTAATATTAATCTTTATTTTGGCAAATTCAGATTGTAGTGTTTATAATGAACATATAAGTATTATAATTACTATGCATATTTTCTAATTTTCTAAATAATTTTACTTTTCCAGTGATTTTTCTTTAAAATGGATAAACATTAAAAAGCAGAAACAAAAACAACAATGACAACAACTAATAAACAAAAACAACTAAGAAATAAAAACAACTAAGAAACAACAACAAATTAAAATTTAAACCATGAAATTGCATTGCAATATTCAGGTGAGTTTAAGTTTCACTTCTTATTATTCGTATTTATTCTTTTGTGCATATACTTACTTTGTGCACTGTCTGTGGATGGGGAGAGTAAAACAATTAGCAGGCATATCACAAAGGCAACTCGTAGCAATCGTGGCGGTAACTGTAAAACAAGAACAACAAAAAAAAATATAATAATAAAAACCAGAAGACAGTGGGGTAGTGGAGGCAATTAAGTACAGTTCGTTGTTTTTTTTTTTTTTTTTTCGTTTTTTGATAAACGACACAGATATGATTTATGGTTAAGCAAATATGTATGTATATACTATATGTAGATATATATTTAAAATGGTCACAAGAGAAGGTCAAATCATCATCGTACATACTTGATATTCATTCATTTTCGCCGGTATACAAATAAAGGTCAATATGACCAGCCCTTAGACCATTCGCGCCACTCTTTCACACTATGACAGGCCACATACATACATATATATGTATGTTTTTTTCGCCCACAAATTAAATTACAAAACAAATTGAAGTGCGGATGACCGGCCGACCAACCGACCAACCGACCGACCGACCGACCACGTCTTGACATTGACCCAATTCCCAAGTTCGCCGAGTTGATTGCTTGAACAACAACTAATTAAAATTACTTAGTGTTCATAATGATGCATTCAAAATGTATTGCTTTATGTTGATTTTGAAACAATTTATGGTTGACATCTTCAGTGAAGTTCAACTTATTGTTATAAAGTTGTCCAAATCAAGTCAAGTGGCAATTTTTGTTTGACTCTAACAAGTTGATGGTGAGCCACTCGAGATTAATTACCCCCAAAAAGAAAAAAAAGCCAACCAACCAACCAAACAACCAATGGCCTCGTCTCTATATTAAAGGTAACCGCCGAGCCGACGTCCAATCTTTGTTATCAATCTGCTATACCATTTCCATTCACAATTTATATTCAAAAATTAACATTTACATTCACCTAGTTTACTCAACTATTACCAGAGATTTAACAACCTATTTAACATGCATCAGGCATATATATTTAAGAACACCTTACACAATGCCACAAACAGTGGTAAGAGAAAGAATTGTTTAAACAAAAAAAAAAAAAAAAAAATTGGCACAATCGTGAGAAGATTTTCAAATATTACCAAATCGAGTTACAGTTAGATGTTTTTCAACTTCTTAGTCTTAATTGGTTAGACGACAAAAACTAATTTGGCTAATTCTATATAAAGTTCTCAAGGTCAAAACCAAATAACGATATAACAATGCTGTGTATTTAATATTTATGTCCGAACCTGGCCATAAACACCCAAACCAGGCAATTAATTGTATTACTCGTATTCTCAGACTCAAAGTCAGAGTCAGTGTCAACTCATGTGGTTATAAACGAGGGTGGGCTCACAAATAATTGGTCTATTATTAAATGGTCAAAAGGAAATTGCCAAATTTATACATTTAACATATGACAAATAAGAGTAACTAACAAATCATCATCAATACTCTACGACGTGTATTCAAAATAAATATGAATAACACAAAAATTTAGTTAAATTTGAAATAATCTTTACTCTTAAATCATTATTTTCCTTCTGCCCTCGCATAGCATGGGGTGGGGTGGGGAGGGGAGGGGCAAAGAGATCTCCTGATTAAGATGCGGCCAAATAAAACAAAAGGAAAAAAAAACACAAAAAAGTGAAACTGGTTTAAATCTTGCGCATGTTTTGGGCTATTTATTTAAATGTTGCCAAAAGAAGCAGACATCCAAATTAATGCATAAATTATAAGAAAACAAAAAGAAGAAACAAATTTTTTTTTTTTTTTACATTTTTATATATATGTATAAAATATACATACATACTCATACAGCACAAAAAGTTCCTTATCGCGTGTGGCCAACCAACTGGACCAACTGGTTTTTTTTTTTTTAATTTTTTTTGCGCACGTTTCTTTGTTTTTGCCTCGCTCTGATCAGCGCACGGAAATGAAAGAGCCATGCCGAGCCAAATAAAGTGAAAACAAAACAAGTCTAAATCTAAAAATGCCTTTCATTTTCCTTTAAAGCGAAAGCAAAGAAGAAAACAGAAAAAAAAAAACAGAAAAAATGAGATCTCTCAGAACCAGCCCATGCCCGCTTGAACAATCTTCGTTTTCCATCAGTTTAGTGAGGGGGGGCGGGGAGGAGGGTCACTGACAGACACCGAACCCGTTGGTACATTCTCCATTCTTCAATTGGAATCAAAGAGCTTACGTAAATTACAATACAAATGTACATATGGATATCTTATTGTATGTAGTTTGGTATGTTTTTTTTTTTTTTTTTTTGTTTTATTGTGTATATATACATACACATACATATATATATACGCAAACACAACCATTTTGGGGCAATTGTCCAAGTCGCATTACAAGTATGTATCATTAGCCGGACTCTCCATATGGCAACAGTAGCGGCAAAACGGCAAATCGCTGGAGCCTAGCCATTATTGAGTCTTAGCTTGGCTTGTCTTGGTTTGGCATGGCTTAGCTTACGGGGTTTCGCTCTGCCGGTAAAGTTTTGGTTACTTTTTGTGGGGTTTGGTTACGAAAGCAGCAAATAAAAGTCAATAAATAATAGAGAGTGAATACTAGATACATAGATAGAAAGAGATGGTGGTGGTGGTGTTGGTGGCATGACTGAAGGCATGGACAACTGCATTCCAGACGTCGCCTGATTAGTTTTCTTTCAATTGTCTTGCGCAAAAAAAATAAAAAAAACTACATACGTAAATGCAAAAGAAAACTTCAA
The DNA here is from genome assembly GCA_018150375.1 of Drosophila sturtevanti. Classification (NCBI taxonomy): domain Eukaryota; kingdom Metazoa; phylum Arthropoda; class Insecta; order Diptera; family Drosophilidae; genus Drosophila; species Drosophila sturtevanti. The sequence goes on along the minus strand of JAECWJ010000688.1, from coordinate 5,822,810 downwards.
AATGAAATATGCTTGCATTTCATTAATAAACTAGAAAGCAATATGTACAGTCGTATGAATGCTGTTAATCATTATCTTTACCTACTTTTTATAGATTTTTGGTTTTTTATTTTTTTTTTTGCACCTCTCATCTTTTACTTCTCCTGTTTTTTTAATGTGCTTTTGCTTTCCACTTGAAGAAGAAAAAGCATCATAAATTGCAATTCATTTACTATGCCGTTTTTTTTCCTTTTGCCCATTTGGTTTTTTTTTTTTTGCCAACGTTCACTCGGCACTCTTTCAATATGTTTTCAGCAGTCAGCTCAAATTGCGCAAAAGTTGCATTAATCATACAAGCGAACACATACATTCACACATACGCACTTACATACACACACACACATATGTGATATGTGCATGAACATGTAACAACTGCTTGCCGGCTCTCTCTCTCTCTCTCTCTCTTGGTCTTGCTTTTGCTCATGCTCATGCTCAAGCTCACGCTGACGCTGACGCTCTCTAACCCTCTCCTCGTACAACTGTTACTGCGTTTGTCGCTAAAGTCATTCGTTTTTTCGGCTCTTAACCGTTGCTTACTTAAAATGCAATTTATTTGAAATTTTCGGACACTTTGCCGCTCTGTCGCTCTTTGGAGCTGTTATATTTAATTAAATTTGAATGCCTTTTAGTTTGACCGAAATTAAGCTCAAGGTGAGAAGCAAAATGTATAAAAGAGAAAAAAAAAAAAAAAAAAAAAAAAAAACAGTGAAAAAAGAAAAGAAAAACCGCTGCTTAGTTGGCGACACGCGTCCATACATACATACATACATACATACTTATATATCTATAGATATATGTATATTTATATACCAACATAAACCTGATGACTTAACGGCATTAATAAAGCACCCAGTCATAACTGTTTAGCAATATACATGTCCATACATATATGTATATATATTGTATATATATATTTGGCTTTGATTTTTGGCTCTGGCATGTTTTTTTTTTCGTCTTTATTGTTGTTTACAACGCACGAAATTTAAGCGCTAGTTTCATACGTCACAATTAAGTTAATACACAGAGCACCTGTCCTGCAACCAGACGACCTTGCGCAATCTTTTGCAAAGAAAAACAAAAAGCCAACAGAGAAACGAGTTCAGCCTGACTCTACAGATGGATATATATATATGTATTTATGTATGTATGTAGCTATATGTTAGCTATCTAAAGGTGCAATAGCGGGGGCTGGGAATATTTGTGGGAAGGTAGGTGAAAGAAGTTGCATGAGTCAGTCATTTTAACTGAAATTGTAGCAGAAACAACAGAAACTGGTTCACTGGCCAATTAGAATTAAACCTTTTGAAGGTGCAGTATCCAGGAACAGCAAATCTGGGCCTGGCCATAAGCATAAACGACTTCAATTACCGTTCAGTCAGTTATCTGGCAAATTACTTCCTGCTAAAAAACTTAACCCTGAGATGGGCCATTGACTTTTATATTAACTCTGTCTGTATAGTATGAACAAAAATTGAATTGTGTTGCGAAATTTAATTGCAGTGTATTTTGCAAAATTGAAAATAAATTAGAGAACTATGTTAAATGGTAATTATTCAATTTTTTTTTTAACCAACAATTGGTCATTAAAATTTAACCTAGTTTAGTTACATAAAGTTGAAATTACTGATTAAATATGGCTCTTAAAGGAAAAACTTTAACAGGAGAGTTAAGAGATATTAAACTATATATCAAATCGTTTAAATCTATAAATAAAAAAGCACGCAAAGTTTATAGCTATTTATCTGTATTTATCCTGGGAGTAGCTTTAATATAATTCCTAATAAACGCTAGGCATAAAGACAGACAGGATCTGTCTCTGTATAAAGACCCAGGATAAAGACAGATAAATAGTTACAACTTTGCTTGTTTTGTTATATACATTAAGGAATTTTTAGAGTCAGACATTTCCGTAAACATATCTACCATATATAATCGTATATTGATTGTCATTGATAAGCAAAGTTTAAAAACTAGTTTTGAATGTATAAAATAAGAAAAACTAAATCAGTTTTATCTAATCTGGATTGGATTCCAATATATTGACGCAATACCTTAATCCTATTATCAAATTTGATTCAAATCATAAACAACTTAGACTTGATATGATATTCACTGAAAAATGAAGTTTTCGAGTGTTATTGAACTAATGTAATCGGATATGGGTGAAAATTGTATAACAACATCTTATTGGGCTACCCTGTATATATTGGATTTAATGTATATATTTGTATGTGGTTACAGATTCAGCTCCTGCCTTTCCTTTTTGTCCTTTCTCTTTCTCATATTTATACTTTCTCCCCCTCTCTTACCTCTCTTGGACAAATTCTTTTGTGGCTATATATTGAAATATAAACAAACTTAAATAAACAAAGTAAAATTAGTTGAATTCCTTTTTATTTGTTAAACAAAAACAATTTAAAATCTGCACCGAAAAATGGGTGTGTTTTCTTTTGTTTTTTTTTTTTTTTTTTTTGTATGACTTTTATTTCATAATTCGGTTTTTTTTCTTATATTTTAAATTATAGTTGCTAAATAGCCGCACCCACATTAATTTTCAAGTGCATCTGATTTTGGACACATTTGTTGGCATTAATTTTAATGCCGCAAACGTGAAGCTAAACTGTCGGCTGGCATTATGACTCACTGACTTGGTATCGTATCGTATCGTATGGCATGGTATGGCATGGTATGGTAAATGTGGTCATTATTCTTAAGTCTGCAATGCCATAGCATTCAGATTTCAACAGCTGACTGCGCACAACTTCCGTTCCAACTGCTAAAATCGAGATCGAGATCGAGATCGAGATCTGTAATGGTAGACTCACAATCAGTCTCAGTCTCATTTCCTACATCATAGTCAGCCAACTGGCTTGTTCATAATGTCAATAAAATTTATGTCCATTTGTTTGTCTTCTACTCGTACAATTGGTTGGGGTTTTTTTTTTTCGATGTTGTTGTTATTGTTTGTTTTTTTTTTCTTTTTTTCTTAAATTTGTGTTTTTTTTCTCCTTTTTTTTTTTTTTTTTTGGTTACCTGGCCTCGTAAAGAATTTTTGCCATTTGTCAAAGTCGCATTAATGTCAGTTTGTTGAAGTTTGTTAAAGAGTTGCAACGCAGTCTAGCGGCAAATATATCATTGTTGTAGTCACTGGTGAAACAAACAACATAAGTGACATACATTTAGTTGCAAATTGGTATCTAACGTAGTGGAAAATGTTTTGCATTGCAGAGTCGATTGTTGTTGTTGTTGTCGTTGTCGTTGTCGGTAATATAAGTACATACATATGGCATTTGGAGGTTTTATTGTAATTTTCCCCCTTGCACTTTCCCAAAAAAAACAAAAAAAAAAAAAAAAATAAAGGAAAAAAAATGCAGCAATAAGGAACTGTCATTATGTCATCATCAGCAAGTGCAGCAGCCACCTTTTTTTTTTTGTTTTTTTTTTTTTGTTTTGCTGCCTTACGTAAAGCATATGCGCTTTTATTTAATAAACAAACGATAAAGAAATAGACACAGAAAGAGATAGATAGAGAGAGTAAAGTAAGCAACAAAAGACACAACAAATCGCATTCAAGTGAAATTTGTGTTATTTGGCTTGAACTAATGTCAGGTTTGCATTTCTTTGGTCATTATGTAGTTAAACTTTAACCTTTTAGCTGACAGCAAAATGCAAACCAGTTTGTTCAATCAAATCAAAAATAAGTATATATATACATATATATATATATATATATATATATTTAAATTCAAATTAAAAGATGTGCCCGATCATTTCGAGGCTGGCCAGTTTATAACGTTGACTTGTTGTCGATCAATGTTTATGGCCTAGTCATAAAATTGTATTAAATATAGACAATTTAAATGACCAAGAGGCCAAGCCAAAGACACTGATCACCAAGATGATAATGAATATTGCTAATGACAAATATAATGATGATGATGAATGGACATTAATGCTGATACTGCAAAGGCGCTAACATAATTATATATACATATGTATATACTTTTTTAATTTTTCGAGGCAGGAAGGGCAAAAATTTGGATTTTCTCCTCTAATTAGTTCAATTATAATGAGCAAAAAAAAGGAAAAAAACATAGTCACAGATGTTGTTGTGCAATAGCCATAACTTGGAAGTCGTCTTAATTTGTCTATATATATATATAGATATATATATATCTATATGTACATATGTATATAAAGTTATTAGCAAAATTAGTTGTCTGCCAAAAGTTGTTGGCTGGTCAATGATTTTTACTGATAATGAGTTAGTTTTTTTCTTTTTTTTTTTTTTGCTGTTGTGTGTGTGTGTTTATTTTTACTGCTTTTCGATTTCAGTTTTCCAGCGTTTTCGATTATGCTGTCCAATGTGGAATGCCTTTAAGCCATATCGCCTGTTTTTTTTTTTTTTTTTTTTTGTTTGATTTAGAGTTATTTTGCCTCTTTATATAACAACTAAAACTCAAACGAGTTTCTGTTGATTAGGTGGCCCTCGTCGTTTTTACTTTTGCTTGTTGTTGTACCTTAATTTATATATACATATATATATGTATATGCGTATGCTTTTTGTCACTTGTCAAATGATTGATATACAAAACAAAAAAAAAAATAATGAAATATATAGATAGACATTTGTCGGCTAAATACATAATTAAGCTTATTTGTTTATGGAATTGGTTAAACATAAAGGTAACACTTCCTGTCACAGATCCACAAACAAAATTAAAAGCAAAAAACAAAAAATGAGCAAGAAAGAAGAAGAAAGAAAAAAAAACCACAAAATGTTCGTTGTCTAAGTCTTTTGTTTGTGTCTGAGCAACCTTAACTTAACTCTTAACTCTAGCTGACGACACAAAAAAAAAAAAAAAAAAAAAAAAGCAACACAATGCAAAAAATGCAAAAACGAGTTCAATAACCATTTGATGCGTTTCGATTTCAGTTTCTCAATTTTTCAATACGATTCATTTGCAATTGTTTATGTACAAATACATAAATTGTTGGCAAAATAGCAAATAGCAACAATAGCAACAACAGCAACAACAAAAGAAAGAAAATCAAATAACAAAACTTGCATAGAAACCAAACATAAAAGTGAATTGCAAACTTGATTTGTGCCTTATGGCTTTAAATGCAAGCTATATATACATATATATATATACATATGTGTGTGTGGTGTGTGTATGTCTGTGTGTTTGTATATTTCACCCAATAGACAATCAAGCGACAACCCACTTAGATGTGAACTGCAGCTGCAGGCCGACTGCCTGTCAGGGTTATACCAAAGTGACTGTAAGCTGTCGCCTTGTCGCTCTCTAACAAAATCAAAGAAACAGAACAAATATGAAATTATTCTACTATATGTGTGTATATATATATATATATATATATATATAAACAACATACATATATATTCATATGTATATACCAAATGTTACAAATGTTGGCTGCATTTTATATAGTATGTATAACATTTCATTTAATCCAAAGATTCACATTATTTTTATAACAAAATGCCATTATATATGTATATGTATATATATGCCATGCATATAAGGTATTTCAAATTACCAAAATCTTTTAAAGTTTACAGCGAACAAAAACAAATATATACATACATACATATAAGTATACGTGTGTATATAAATTTTTATGCCGCTAATTTTGATCAAAAATTTAACAACTTTTGTTTTGGTTAAATAAAAATTCCTTTTATTCCGAATGTTATTTCCAGACAATCGAGATATGGGAATGGAAGAAAAGAAAAAAATATACCAAATACGTTTTAAAATTAAATTGTTATTTTAATTAAAATTGAAAGAGACAATGACTAACCGAAAATTAAAGATCAGAGGGCCAGACTAACTGTGGCTATGACGCAATCTTTATATACATATATTTGATTTCAATTGATTTTGATCAAAATTTTGGTAAGAGAAAAATGCATTAAAAGCTAAAGCAAGATATGATAAAGTAATAAAAACGTATTCCCAACTCAACTTAATTAAATATTAGAAAATTTTAAATAAGAAAATAGACATTATTATCATAATTGAGGAAGATATAACTATGGTTTCTGAATTTAAATATTCTATGGTAATGGAATGGAATTAAACAATTTTATTCAAATGTTTTTATATCTCAACCGAACTTTTCTTATATGATAACCCAGTAATTATGTATATATATATATGTTCTTATATATAAATATTTATTTATATAATTTTGAATTTTATTTATGATCAAACTTGATTATATTTCTCTTCGCTGAAATTCCTCATTATTTTTGTTAACTAAAACCTCAAAAATTAGCAAAAAATTCCCTCTTTAACAATACAAACTATATAATTCTGATTAGTTTTGATTGTCTATAAGTTGTTAAGTAAAAATATTTCAAATATTCGATTGAAATTTGTGTTGAGTTTTTATTGGAAAAAGTCAAATACTTCGAACACTGACAACTAAATAAAGTTTTCTGATTTTTTCTATATTTAGAAAACTATAAAATTATAACTGGAAAACTTTAAACACTGACAACTTAATACATATACTTTTTTTAAGTTTCTTTCAATATTCGTTTTAAACATAAAGTTCTCTGATTATTTTTTATATTAGAAACTATAAAACTCTATTTGAAAAACATAAAATAGTTTAAAAACTGACTCATTAAATATATATTTTTTTAATATTCGTTTTAAACATAGAGTTCTCCAATTTTTTATCTTGGAAACTATAAAAATTTTTTCTGGAAGAAGTAAATTAGTGTAAAAATTGACAACTAAATTTACTTTTTTATAGTTTCTTAAAATATTCGATTTCAATATATGTATATTGGAAACTAAACTGGAACGTATACTTTCTAAAATTCATTTAAATATTCGCTATAAATATAAAGTTCTCTGAGTTTTAAGCTACTGTGAGGGGAATTTTTTGTAGACATTTTGTTTGTTTATTTTTATTTTCGTATATTTTTATTTTTAGTGTTTTCTCTTATTTTGTTGTATTAGTAAATTGCATGCCCCTAACATCCGCAAAGGCTCACATTACGCATACGCCCGGTTGTGCCAACTTCCGACTAAACAAAAAAAATAAGAGACAAGACAAAACTATGGACATATGTGTGTATGTGTGTGTGTGTGTGCGTGTGCGTCTTTAAGGGAGAAAGTCTCTGCACAGAGTGACTCTGCACACACAGTAAGCAATTATTATGACTCTGTGTGTGTGTGTGTGTGTGTGTTTTTATCTGCATGTAAAAGCAAAAGCAACTATGCCTGCTTGTGCCTTGTTATTTGAATTGTTTATTGTACAAACAATATTCTCTTCAAGTGTTTTCATTTAATTGTCAAAGCAAGAGGCATTTCAAATGAAAGTGAGAGTTTCGGCTATAACAACCAGCCAGCAACCAGCAACCAGCTAACAACTGCACATGTCAGTCAGTCACGGCTGTCAATAATAGCGCGTGTCAGGCAAGACCTGTAGAAGGAGAAGCAATGTCAGAGGGAGAAGAGAGAGAAGAGTGAAGAAGAGGGCAAAAAAATAAAGGAGGCGTGGCCTTTTGAAGTTGAGCTGAAATTGCTGCGAAAGTGCAACACTGAAAGGCAATGAAAAAAGAAGAAAATAAAAGAAAAGAAAAAAATAGTTTTGCCCAGACCAGGCAATTAACATTTCTTATTGTTTAATGTCTTATTGTCTCTTCACATCGACAACCTAATCAATATACATGTATATATATACATACATATATATATGCCATGAATAAATAGTTAATAGTAACTCTATATACTTATATATATGTATATATCTATATCTATAGCTTTAGCTTTAACGATTATGCATATAAATAATATTATGTTTAATTTATAAACTTTTTGTTTTACTTCTTTTGTTTATTTGTTTCGTTTTCATTATTTTATGTTTGTGTGTGTGTGTGTGTTTGTATATTTTTTTTTTTTTTGATTGCTTTTTTGCTTTGCTTTGGTTTTTTTGTTTTTTGGTTTGTTTTGCCTCGTTTTTCCACTCATTTCGAGATCTCTAACATATTTCAAACCTAATTTTGCCAGTTTTTCATTTTTTCGAGACCAGTTTTAGCCAACGATTTGCCAATTGCTTTTGCTTTAGGTTTTTCTTGTTGTTGTTTTTAGGTTTTTTTTTTTTATTTTTGGTTTTCTCCTTTTTTTTTTTTTTTTTTTTTTTTTTTTTGCAAATATTAATTGTTGTTAGAAAAAAGCAACAACAAAAACTAGTTGTTGCTGGGTTTGCTATTGTTGTGGGTATTGCAACTTTTACTTGGTTTATGTCTGTCAGTTAGTGCCGAATTTAGGCGTGGCCATAATGGAAATCTTTCGTTTAAGGCAGCACCATAGGAAGTAAAAGCTAATTCCCCCCCTCCCCATCAAAAGACTAATTAAAGCATTAGTTAAAACAACAACAGGCAAAAAAAAAAAAAAATGATTAACAGAGAAAAAAAATTGAACTAGCAACAACAGCAACAACAAGAAGCAAATCCCCTTTCCATTTGCTTGAAAGCGAAACTGCTTTTAACAGACATAATACTGCCTGCATACCTCCCAGCCCCCTTTATCATACTGTACCATACCCTCTCCTTCCTCCACCACCACATCCCCCTTCGAATCCATAATTGAGGGAGTTGCTGTAGTATTTCATATATACATATATTCATTGTCTTTGACAAGTTTGCCTTCAACTTCGGTCAGCGAACAGAACTGGTAGTTGCTTTTCTTGTTGGTATTGTTGTTGTTGTTGCTGTTGTTGCTTTTCTCACTATATACCCCACCAAGAGCACCAACAGCAACCACTACACACACCCCCCCTCCCTCCCTATACAACCGTCAACATTGTTCAACCATTCTGTTCGACAATCTGTCTGACAGTCTTTCTGTCTATCAGTCAGTCAGTCAGTCAGGCAGTCTATCTGTCATTTAGTCTACTCTACTCTGCTGGGTTCTCCTTAATGATTGTCTACTTCTGTCGTTTAACATTCATTTTTCCGTTGCGTCAACGGACTTTCAATATTCTTTGGCATGGCTGTTCCCCTGGCGCGAGGTTTCGAATGCATAAATATGTATGATAATTTCAATTTTGTTCATAGTTCTTTGTGGTCTGACACACTTTTTTGTTTTTGTGTTTTTATTTCTTTTCGTTTTGATTGGTTTTTCTTTTTTTTTTATATTGCACTCACCATTTTTGCTTTGATGTGGTTCCTCTTAGTTTATTTATTTATTTTTATAATTTTTTTGTTTCTTTTCGCCGCAGCCAAAACAAAAAAAAAATCAAAATAATAATAAAAAAAAAAAAAACAATATATATATATGTATATTTATATATATATTTATAAATTAGTTGAACTATAATTGTGGCCAATTAAAATTTGGCACTGCTGTTGCTGCTGCAGCTGCACTATAACAATTCTAATCGATTATTGTTTGTCTATATGTATATAAGCACGATATTTGATAAAAATTGAAAATTAAAGGGATGAAAACACTCGAAGACACGAGCAATTATTTGCGCATTTTATTTGACAACTGGCCCACAGTCACTTTTAAGAAATCCTGATTAGAGTTTATTATTTTTATACTCGTATATCTATATACATATATATATAAGTATATATATATATATATATATATATTTTATTTACTACTACTTCGTCTTTATATCGTAAACCCGCTACAGCTACGAACTCGCACGTTGGACTGGAAAACAGAAACTGATTTGAGCGCTGCGACGGCCAACTGCCAAGACAACTGACGACAGCAGCAACAGCAGCAGCAGCAGCAACAGCAACAGTAACAGCAACGGCAGCAGCGGCAACGGCAACGGCAACGGCAGCAGCAGCAACGGCAAAGTTGGAGTCAAAGTCGCCGAGAGCAGAGCCAAGTAAACGGCAAAATGAGTGGCCCACCAAATAAGCTGTTGTTGTTGTTGCTGTTGTTGCTAGTGTTGCTTGTCCGCCACGTATAAGCGCCATATACAGGCAAACAGCAACAACATAATAATAAAAAACAAAAAACAACAGTTTCTGCTTGTGAGCTGCATGGAAAATTGAATTTTAGTTTTTTTTTTCCTTCTCATCGTTGTTGTTGTTGTTGTTGTTTTGAAGCCTTGCCTTTTGGCCAACTCTTTCGTTGAAATGACTTAGGCAGCAAACTTACCCACTGTTAAATGTTTAACATTCTGTTAATTGTTAAACATTTAACATTTCATTTTATGGACTAAATTTAATCAACTGGTTTTAAAATTTTTTGTTATTAATTGTATTTCTCTCATATATAGAAAAGTGTATATACATTTTGTCATTATGTTTGCAACAGAAATAATTTTCATTTCAAAAATATATATATTCTCATTCTATGTTAGAAAATTTTAGTATAATCAAACTATAGTATTGAAGTTTAGTATAAAGATTATAGTATATTAAATATTAGTAGAGTTTATATATATCGGTATCTTACATCTGATTAGCGAATCTCTAGAGCAGAAAGAAAAAGGAAAATATATACCAACTAATATTTGAAATCATTCCAAAGTAATATATCAGTAGTTTTGTGGAACTTTGTTTTTAAAAAAAATGCATAGTATAATAATATATAATATATTCATCTTTAAAAGAAACCCATTCAGAATAAATGGGGAATTTTATTGGGTGAAAAACTTTTAAATGGGAAAAAGAATTTCCAAATCTGCATAACTTTTAAATGTTAAAAACAACTTCAAAATCTCTCAAACGTATAAAAGGGAAATAAATTTAAAAATCTCACAAATAGATACGTTTATTCAAGATTCTATAACTTCGAGAATGAAGAAGTAAGGAAAATAGCATAAATTGCATTAAAAAAAAATGGTTAAAAATTTGTAAAATTTCTTCTTTCTTTTTTGGGAAAATAGCGTATAGAAAAATCAACAAGCCAAAACAAAGATGTCTTGGTAAATCATTTAATTTGAAGTTTTTGGATGGAGGGATTTTGTAAACGAACATGTTTGATTAGCATAAAAAGCAAAATCGAACCTTATGGGCGACAGCATCTTCATCTTCATCTTCATCTTCAACTTTATCTCCATCTCCCGAAAAACAGCCCAACTCTTGATAAATGCAAATTTAAAATATGATTTACAAAATACCACAAACTAAAAAAAAAAATAAGTTAAGCTGGATTCATGCATAACATTTCACATATGTATGTATATATGTATGTATGTACATATGTATGTGCATATGTAGAGATCGAGTGGAAAGCAACTAATTCATTTGCATATATATAATAGAAAAGGGTTTCATAAGCCTGCAGTCCAGTCGCAATTTCAAATAAAAAAAATCTTCAAATCCCTGGCCATGGCCAAAAACCAAAAACCCCACCCCACCCCACCCCCATTCACGACACAATAGCCAATAGCCAATGGCTAAATAAATATTTAACACCCACTGTAACGAAAGCGAAAGTTCCATGTGATTTCAATGGGCTGAAGCCATCGGGGGATTGAAGTATGCAAGTGTGTGTGCCTGTGTGTGTGTAATTTTCAAAGACTTGTTTTTGATTTTTATTAATTCTCCTTCTAGTTAGTTAGTTTGTAAATGTTGTTGTCGTTGTTGTTGTTGCTTTTCAATTGGATTTCTTGAATCTTTCCTTTTTGGCTCTTCTCACGCTTTGCATGCCATAAATTTCACTGCCTTTCACTGTAAATCATTTGCTCGATTTAATTGTGTGCATTTTAATGCTCATTGCGTGCCATTTACCATTTACCATTTTGCTCGTCGTTTTTTTTTTTTGTTTTGTTTTTGTTTTTGTTTTTGCAATTCTGTTTAAATTGTTTTCACAAGAAAAAGAAACAAGAAGAAAAACAAAACTATCTGGAAATGAGAAATGCAATGCTCTGTTTAACATGGCGGGCAAATGAAAATTTTCAATTGAAAATTGTATACATATACAGATGTACATATGTATATAGAATTAGGGAATCGAAATTGAAGTTTTGTTCCAAATTGATCAAGATCAATTTTTTTGGCATTATCTATGCTATGCAGGTGTGAACCTTCCTGTTGAGTGCATTGACTTGGTTTTTGGGCTTTCGAAACCGTTATACCAATTGAATATCAAATCGAACAACTTAACCTTCACTGTGAGGCAAAATCATGCCTTAACCCATGCCCACAAATACACATACACATACACACAAATACACACACACAAACACAGAGATACATGCTAACAAATTGAAAGTGAAATTTTCATTGTTGTTGTTGTTTTTGCTTTGCAGCTGTTGTTGTTGCCAATGTCGTTGTTGTATGATTATTATTATTTTTGTTGTTGTTGTTGTTGCTGTTATTGTTTTTTTTTGTGCTTTTTTTTTTTTGGTAATTGTTGAAAAAGAAAGGCACTCACAATCACCATCGTCATCATCATTGCCGGCATTGTTGCTGCCGCACCAACAACAGCAACAGCAGCAACAGCAACAACATCAGCAACATTGTCAGTCTGATAAGAAACGTGATTTAATTTTTAGTTAAAAATTATGAAAATCATATATGTTGCCTCCTGAGTTTTCACTTTTCATTGTATATACATACATGCAGACATACATACATTTTAATGGGCAACAAGTGTGGCAAGTACTGGAAATACGGGGTGTGGGGGGGAAGGGGAATGCACCTCCCATAATGCCATCATCATATCCCCATACGGAAGCCCAGTGACTGTGTGGTGGGTAATTTGATACCGAAATCTGGTCCCCTCAATGCCACACAGTTTCTCCTGCGGAAGAACAAACATAACGAAAAGAAAAGCAAAAAAAAAAAAAAAACATAAATGAAACTTGTCAGAGTCTGAGAGTGGTTTCATTTTATTAACATTCATTTCATCTATATATGTAAGTACATACATAAATACATATATACATAAATACGTATATATATGTATCCAGGGAAGCAGCTGTAAGTTAGTGTATCTGATTGAGTGTGTTACACTATCAAACATAAGTATTAAATCTATGTCAGGAGAATAGATTTTAAATCTTAATTTATTATAGACATTTTAGCTTATATTTTTGGCAAAAGAAACCTCTTTCAATCTATGAAAATATTTTTTGTAACTACAGAGGAATTTCAATTATATAGATCCATAGGAACTAAACTTGAAATTGACATACAAAATTATAGATTTAAAGAGATTAAGTATCAATAAAGATTATCAAGTCACTTAACTATGATTATTTTTGCAGAATCGTAACTAACTTTCCCTATTTCTATATCTATCTCTATATTCTATGAAGAAAGTCGCTTATTAGCAATCAAATTTTATCCAATTTCTTAAGAACAAAAAGCTTCAATTATAATGTTTTTGATATTAAAAATAAACCCAATAATTGCATGTCCCATAAATCGTTATCCAGATAATTCGTATTCTACTATATGTGAAATATTCTTATCAATTTTTTCTAAAGATTTTTTCATTGTATTTTTTTGGGATTTAACCGATTTGGTTGTAGAAACTTCATATTAGTTTTTTTTTTGATTTAAAAATAAACTGAACAATCAGATGTTCACTTAATAGTTTTATAGATAATTGAATTTCTATTATATTAACTTATATTCTACTATATAAACTTGATAAGTCAAGTTTTTCTGTACATTTTATCGCTTTCTTTTTGTTTAGAAACTAAGTTTTTCACATCGGACATAAAAAGTTCGATATAATCGAGAAATAATTGAGTATTGAGTTTATATTTAAAAAACCAAATTTTATCTTTCGATATAATCTTTATGTTAATTAAAAATCTTAAATCCAATTAACCTTCAGTTATTGCAGTTATTGTTAGAGCTTTAATTAATATTGATATTAATAATATAATATTAATATTGATAGTCATAGATTATAATGAAATAGTGTTCAATTTGTTAGCGCATATATAATTCGGTATATAATCATAAATATTGGATTTTTCTTCATTTTATATATATATATATATGTATGTATATGTATATGCTTTGGGTTGTTGGGTTAGTTTCCCTTCCTGCCATTGTGGCAAGATAATCATGTTGCACATGGAACTGGAGGGCGTGATGGCAATCTGTTTTGTTTTTCGTTTCTTTTTTTTTCCCATTTTTTTTTTCAACTTTTTTTGTGATGGGGTCTGTGTCTTATAATCATTTTTAGTCTTCGGTCGCAAGCTTACCCGGTAGTTGGGCATTTTGTCAGCTCATGATTGATGCGAGAACAAGGTTTGTCGCTTAAGTCTTTTTCATGTTGTGGCTATGTTTTGCCAGTTTCTTTTTTATTTCTCTGTTTCTGCCTTCACCGGATATGTTCTAATAAAGTTTCAAAAAATAAAGCATTGTCAAGGTCGAAACGTTGATTTCAAAATGCTTTTAATCGTAAAGAAATATAATGATACATATATTTAGATACATGGTGAACCGCGTTGTTGTTGTTGTTGTTTTTTTTTCTGTGCATTGGTAATGACAACGCATTTTCATCGGAATATCTACTATAGCCGTAGAGGTTCCCAGGAATATGCGAGGTAATTCCAATGCCATTCTATTCTATTTAAAAAAAAAAAAAAATTCATACATAAAAACAACTAGAACTAGAGCTAACTGAGCTGGATCTTGATGTTGATGTTGATGATGATATCGATGTGTTTTGTTCAAATATTGGATAAATCTTTTGATTCGTACGATTTATCTTAAATCTTTCCCAAATAAATGAAACCTTATTGTTGTTGCTGTTGCTGCTACTGTTGCTGTTGCTATGGCTGTTGCTGTTGCTGTTACTGACACTTTTGTTGCTGGCGTGTTGTTGTTGCTGTTGCTGTTGACTCTTGGATTTTTTCATCTTGAAACGCTCCAGAAAAATACGCAACAATTTTGGTCTCGTCTTCATTGACTTTTTGCGGTTTATTGTTGTTACCTGTGGTGTATATAAATGTTCAGTTGATTTCAATAGATTGGATTGATGTAACCATAGCAATGGATCTGGCGGAGGTAATGGCTGCTGTAAACCATAATGAGCACGTTTCAGATTTATGCGCAGTCTTTGATACGGATCCAATTCCTCATTGCTCTTTTGTAAAATGAAAGCGAACGGGTCCGGATTGAATGGACCAAGTGTTGGTGGTGATTTTGGTGCATAGATTCGTCTTCGTCGTGGCGGTGGTTTTGGTGGTTCCATTGGCAATATTGATGGTTCAGTTATAGAAGGAGATACCCTTTCTCTTGAATGTTCTTTCTTAGATAGTAAACGTTCTGCACTATTGAGACGCCAACTGTAGATATTGAGATCAATTTTTTTTTTATTCTATGTATATGGATATATATTTATATATATCTACCCGAAAAATAATGGCATCAACTTGTAGACAGGCAATACCATAAGCGAGAATAATAATATCTTTATATATGAATAATCCGATTGCTGGAAACCACGAAATGTGATTGGACGTTCCTTCCACAATATCCTTGTCACAAT
The DNA here is from genome assembly GCA_018150375.1 of Drosophila sturtevanti. Taxonomy (NCBI): domain Eukaryota; kingdom Metazoa; phylum Arthropoda; class Insecta; order Diptera; family Drosophilidae; genus Drosophila; species Drosophila sturtevanti. The sequence continues at coordinate 5,807,295 of JAECWJ010000688.1, read as the reverse complement.
CAGGCTTTGATTATTATCATCCACATGGTTATTACTAATGCTATTTGACGACCAATACCAAATTTGTGGAAAAAAAGCAATAAATATAAAACCCAGCAACTGCCACAGTAGCTTCATTTCTAGTATGTTTTTATAATAGTTTATTATATGTTATTATATGTATGTGTTTTTTTTATTTTTATTTTTTTTTTTTTTTTTTTTTTTTTTTTTGTTTTTGGTAAAATGTGAAAAATATATATATTATGAAAAACTGACATTTCCGAGTAGGAAAAATGGATCTATTCCCGCTTGGATTTGACAAGTGGATTCTCATAAATTTCCATTGGCAATAGAACGTCTTTTGTTTCTGGAATCATTGATAAATTAGCAAAATTGCAATAGCATTGCATTGCAATTGATGGTAATGTACTATTTGCTATATATGGATTTTCTATAACTGAAACATTAGATATATCCGATTCAGTTACATAATATCTTGTTGCCAAACTACAGCGTAATAAATGAATACAACAAATTGAGGGTAGAAAAAGTATGGCACAAATAAATAAACCAAACCAAATGCCATTCTAAAGAAAAGAAAACAATGAAAAATAAAGGAAGATTAATTAATTAATGAGTTTAGTGAGATTAAATAGAATAATTGAATTAACTAACCATGGGCTTAGCAATACTTTCACAAAGATTAGTTTGCTCTGAATTAGCAACAGTTTCACTACGCATCAAAAATGAACAACTATTTAGATCTGTTGCAGTCACATTCTCCACCATATTTATATATCCGGCTAGACTATCATCGACATATTTGATTATATTGCGACCCACTGAAATTGTAACATCTTTTGCTCTTTGTTTGAGAAAATTATCACCCTTTTTAATTTCATTCAATAGATACATCATATATTGGCCAAAATGGTTAGTTCCACCCGATAAATAATCGTCTATTTGTTTTAACATATCCAGAATTTGATTAACAATTTTAGCTAATGGTATACCCAAATAATGATGGAATGCCCGTAAATGTACAACCTGATTAAGCAATGAGGCATTGACTTTTATCCTTATGGCAAGATCTTCGAGATTGTTTAAAAAATCGGGTAATGAACCAGGATACGGTTCGGGTACAAGTTGTTTGCACAAATGTTGAGTGAATCGTTTACTATCATACAGGGAGAGATTTTTATGACTTAAAAGATATTTAATAACCGTTTCAGCCTGTGGATGCATTTCACCCAATTCCACTGGCAGCGAACTATTCTCCATCTCATGCAGACAATCCTCCACATCTTCAATCACTTCCTCTCTTAAACCAATTAAATTATAAAGCTCATCCAATTGCAATAATTTATATAGATTCTCATTATGGCTGCAACGTTTAAAGATCTCATCTTCTCGCAATTGCGGCATCGGTTGATCGACAGCTAATCTCTCTGGCAAATATTGATTCGGATTTATAGTCCTATTCGATATTGGTTCATCAGATGTACTGTAATATTAATAAGTAATTAATATATTTATTACATTATTATGAAATGCCATTTCATACCCTTTACAAAATGCATGATGCAATAAAGCGCCATGTACCAAAAAGAAAATTGTCAATATTATGGCCGAAAAAAATATGAAAAATATGGCCCATAAGGAACAACAAAATAATCCTCTTGTCGCTCTCACACTATATATATAGGCAATAAAACTGATTAATATTATAATTGGCACTATCATTATGGTACAAATTAATATCACAGTGAAATATAAAAAATATTTCCCCATTTTATTTCTCAAATTTGTAATTGGTGGTTTATCGTTTGCCGATCTGGGACGACGTTTTATCGATGGTCCTGTAAGATCCTTGACAAGTCTCTCTAATAATTCGTTTGTCATAAGACTTTTCTTTTCCAACTGTTGGCCTAAGGAAAAATAATTAAATAAAATTAGCTAAGCGAAGTTTAAGCAATATTTTTGATTATGAGTATCGATTGAATTTTCAAAATTATTGAATATAATGTTTCTATATACCATTTAATGCAGATGCAGATATTGAAGTTATTTTATATATTATGGTTGCTAATGTCGATCATCCAAATTGGATGACTATATGTCATATAACTCCCATGGAATACTTAGTGGCCAATGTCAATCATTTAGATTAAATTGGGATGACTATATGTCATATAGATCCCATTGATATGATCGTTTATATATTTCCACCAAGTTTTAACAGAATCACTCAATCTTTTTGATATGAAAAACTTTGTTTCTTTTATAAATTTTAGTATTTTTACTACGATAATTATCCATTTTTTTGTGTGTGTCAAAATACCTCTGAACAAGTATTTTAAAATTAAAGTGTTGATACTTTTGCAAAGGTATTTTGACAATTGATGTAAAGTCTCATGCTATTAAAATACTTCGGCAAAGGTATTTTTATAAAAACTAAAGTATTATGCTATGAAAATACTTCTGCAAAGGTATTTTGATAAAAATTAAAGTGTTGATACTTTTGCAAAGGTATTTTGATAAAAGTTAAAGTAGTTAGCTGTCAAAATACTTTTGCAAATGTTAGACCAATCTGTCAGTCTTAAACAGATTTGGTAGAATCTATAGACCTATTTCTTTATAACTAATGAGTAAGGAAAAGCGATCATATATACATATATATATATAAAAATGTGTGTGTGTGCGTGAGATAATAAAAATTAAGTTTTTTTCTTTTGTACACCCATGTATTATTACCCACCGCCATCATTGACATCTTCTTGAATAGTACTAAGTAATTTTTTCATATGATTTCTGATGGCACTCGACATTTGTCTCATATGCCGTGAGGCATTACGTGGATAGTCGGCAATTTGACTAGTTAATACAGTCTGTATTGATTTAATAAATATATTGACATCGGGCAACTTAAAATATTAAAAAGAAATCTTAAAATATATTGATTTCTATATACATAGACATATGTCCAACTTACAATATCATAATGCAAACAGCCCATATCCAAATAGATAATTTCATATCTTCTATAGAATTGTCTACATTCTATATAAGGACAATTTGTTAGTAAATTAACAAATAGATTACGTTTCACATCCCGTAGAGCTATTAATTAAAAAATATTAATATTGATTTATGTATATAAATTAATTTGAATTTACCATCACGAAATTGGGTAGCTAAACGACGCGCTTTGGGCATTTCATCATTAAGTTTTCCAAATAGAAATTGAATATTTTGTAGATTATCAATTATTTTGCTTAATCTTTCGATGGCTGCACCATTTGATTCCAATTGAACATACGATTGGGTTATGCTTGGTTCATTTTGCAATAGATGTTCGATTCTTTGTTGAAATTGTTTATAATTTTGTACATGCAAATGATATAGATGTTCCGATGTTGATCTAACTAAATCGGCTGATGTTGAATTATTTGATTGACAACTCTTGGAACCTGATGCAACGTCTTTAAGTCCATTCGTCAAATGGACACACGAGATGATGGCAAAAATTAGGCCAAAACTTGAAAACAAATGTGAGACATCTCTCACTCTCATTCACTTTTACTCTCCTTGTTTTAAAGTAAATTAATTAACTTACAGCATAAATATAACGGCAATTGACATCATGGTACCCCAACAGCAACAAGTGCATAAATCGGATAATGCCGAACTTCTGCCACGATAGCATAGAATGATATAAAAAATTCTATAAAATATACCAAAAATTATCGTTTTATCAATATTCTATTCTATTTTTATGTACCCAATAAAAGGTATTAGAAACATGAGGATAATTAAAATAAGAACCATGAACATTAGCTTTCGTTGCTGTCTCAAATAATCCAACCAATCATCTTTCATCACTTTATGATCAACATCGCTGGCACTGTCTGTTATATAGCCATTTGGAATTTTCATTGATTTATATATTAAATTACCAGTCAATTTATTGGCAAACGTATAAATGGGACCCAGTGTGCCCTTCTGGTCAAAGTAATCATTTAATTTTCTAAATTCTGGCACAGGATTTGATCTTGGCATATATCGATCATATTTGACAAACGGATCGTTATTATCCAAATTTACTGAACGATGCCATATTGGCAATAAGGTTTGGCAATTAATTAATTGAAATGTTTGGATCCAGATGCCAAGGCATACAAATTCAAGTAAACTCATTGCCATCAATATAATTAATTTGTTTATAAATAAAAAAAAAACAACAAAAATGATAGAAAACTTTTCGATTCCTTTGTTTCAAATCAAAAACACAATTACAATCATTTTTTGACTTAAGCAAAAAACCATTTAATGTACGTAAAATGTAAAATACAACATACATACTTATGTATATACTCGTACATATATATATATATATATATATATATGTATATATAATACTAAAAAAAAAAATAATAATAATAATAATATAATCATTATGTAATGCAATCAATTCATATTGTTTGTCTCTCTGTGTGTTTGTGATATTTATATATATATATATATTGTATATATAAATGTGTGTGTGTGTGTGTGTGTATATATATATGTATACATAATATACCTATTCATATATTGAAATCGTTTTTTTTATTTGTTGGAAACTTGCAGTTTACCTTAGATTGTGTTATTGGGAAATACAATTGGAAACATTTGGAAATGCCACAGAGGGATTCAAGTTTTTATTTTCTTTTTTTTTCACGGGATTTTCCACTTACTAAAACTATGACAACGTGTTTGAGTACGTGTTATACTAATTTTAAGTATTATGTAGGTGTATGTAGGTGTCTATATATGTGTGTGTTTATGTTAGTGGTTTGTGTGAGTGCATAAGTTTCTGTATTAAGGAAGTATATTACTTTCAGAATCTCGTTTTACTTTTTCTTTTGTTTTTTTTTTTTGGTTTTATTTTGTTTTTTTGTTTGTATCTCTTTTTGTTTATTTTTTTTTCTTGTTGTTTGTTCTTGGTTTATAAAATAAATACATTAAATGCATTGAAAACTGGAGACAGATTTAAACAATTCTGTCGGTCTTGCTGTCTAAATTAAAATGGCAGTTTTGTTAATTGTTTATAATAATTTATCATTTTCCATTTGTTAATAATATACGTTCTTTTCTTATTTGATTTTTTCCACTTTTTTTTTTTTTTTTTTTGTTTTTTTGATTCGTGTCATAAAGTTTTGGAAGTTGAGGGATTTGTTTCCCCTAAATACAATGGTAAAATAATTGTTTATATAGTTGTTAGTTTTTGATATTGGAAATCTAGATTCTCCTCACTGTCTCTCTCTATCCTATTTACCCTCTCTATCTCTCTTGGGTATATGTATGTGTATGTAAGTCTGTGTGTGTGTGTGTATTGTGTTTTTGTTTTTATGTGGGAGGGAGGAATGGAGTTTAGTGGAGTAAAGTGATTTGGAGTTCATAAATTTATGAGATTCTTTGAAGTTTTTGTGAGCTTTATTGGCCAACTTCTTTCTATAATAGAGACTCAATTGTTTTGTATTTTTTTTTTGTTTCTTTTTCCTTTAATTTTAGCATAGTGTTTGATTTTGTCACTTTTCTATGGACTCTGTATGAGCAAATCCATTATTATATTTGAATGCATTTCGGATTGCTATTCGTTTTGGCAACATAAATTTTTCCTTTCATTTTTTCTCCTTTTCATCTTTATTTTATTTTTTATTTTTTTTTTTTTGTTTTGTTTTAGAACTTTTTACTAGATGCATTACTTTTGCTTCGGCCCGTGCTTAATACTAGATAATTTGCATTATTCTTTCGCTTGTGTTTTCTATTTTCTTCTTTTTTTTTGTGGCTCGATGGCAGATTATTTTTTTGGTTTTTGGGCCAAAAAAAAAAAAAAAAAACAAAACGAAAAGAAAAGAACGAAAAACAAAATGAAACGATTAATTGAAAAAGCAAAAGAATTAGAACACACTATCGACTTAATTAAATGACATTTGCATTTTTTGTTTTGTTTATGTTTTGTTTATGGTCATTAACTTAAAGTACAGTCTCAATAATAGGGATAGGTTAGAGCGAAACTCAAGTTTTGGTATTGAAAATTAAATTCTTGCATGTTGCCACCTCCCCTAAAGCTGTTTCGCCCAAGTCCAAATATGCATCATATTTTATTCTTTCATGCTGCTTATGCTCGCTCGCTCTCCCTCTCTCTCTCTCTCTCTCTCGGTCTCTCCCTCGCTCTCGCTCTCTCTCTCGCTCTCGTCATTGATTTAATCCTGCTCTGAGGCACCTGGATAATAGTATGGTGGTGGACGCTCATATTCAGATGATGGTGGTGCTGCTGGCGGATTATGATAGCGTGGTGGCTCATGGTCCCAGTGCCTGTAGAATGTAATTAATTTATATTAATAAGACTTTGTTAAATCAAAGAAAGATATACGTCAATTTAAATGTATATATACTATATAAATATATATAGAAATATATATATATACATAGGTAGTAAATTAAACGAAAGAAAATCACGCACAACACACTCTCCCTTTTAAGAATAGGCAATAATTTTGATTAGTAGAATCAATTTGGCCATTACTGATTAGAATCTGGTACAGCATTAGCTCCTTTTTAATAATGTATATATGTATGCATATATGTATGTATGTAGGTATGTATGTATATATGTATGCATGACTAGAAAATGATTTTATGAATTGTTGGTATATTTAAAATGGGTTTAAACAATTGAATTCAGTTAGTGTTCTTGACTTTGAATCCAAAACACATTTGAAATAGTATTATAACCATATTGAATATATTCGCATCGGTATTACAACAAGCTATAACAATTAACAATAATAACAGCTGGACATTTGAAGTATATACGTGACACACATATGGGGAGAGGGGGTGGGAGGACAAATGCATCCATAGACTCCTAAAACATAACTCCTAGCATCACCCGACCATTTTAATCTGAGAGAGATTAATACAAGGACAACTACGTATCGATGGAATGGAATAGAGTTTCAAAGATTATGGAATATTTAATACACTTATAATCCCACAGCCAGTCGTCAGTCAGTCGATTCTGACAGTTGTTATTTGATAACATGGAACAGAGTTTCTTTTATTTTCTAAAATTTTCATTTTTTTGCTTGTAATCATTTTTTAATCAGTCGCACGTTAGTCCAGTCTTATTAACTCGAAATGCGAGTCTTATCTGAACACAAACAAACACAAATTGAGTGTTATAGGCGCACATATTACCAAAAAATGTATTTTTTATTGTAAGCCACAACCAACTGGCGGCATACGGGTTAAACGGCCTAAAAGTAACCATCTGCCGTCAATGCTTTTGGCCTTGTATCATTAGCCGTAACTTTAGCGCTAAATTAAACAAAATTAAAAATAATTACAATTAAGGTAGCCGGCTAGATTGTGTAGATTTTTATGTTGTTCATATCAGTAGTATGTATTATATATATACATATATACATATATATGTATATATATATATATACATATATGTATATACCATAGGGACCACAAAGAAGATATAATGATTATATATACATATATGTATATACTTACGTGGGTGCCATATCATTGTAACGCATATTACTGCTACCAGGAGCTGTATCATCACCGCCACCACCTCCGCCACCGCCACCTCCATTACGAGCTGCTCGTGAATGTCGTGGCGATGCATCCTCATAGTATTCCTGCTGTTCTCGACGACGTTCATAGGCCTTACGGCGTTTCTTTGGCACGCTATAAAATAGTTATAAAAGTTCATTTATTTAAATGACTCTACAAAACTGTTTATCACAGATTATGATACAGATGGAATATTTCTTACTTAGCTAATGGCACATGCTCGCGATCACGCTCGCTATAGGCATCATATAAGTAGTCGCTGCTGCATGCGGAATGAGGCGAAATTAGCAGTGAAATGAGAGAAATGTTTGACAAAAAGGTTAGAACCATAGGCGGACGCATGTTCATTTCATGAATGAGCTAAGACATATTAATACAAATGTATAGAATACGACTATAATTGATCCAACACAGATTATTTAAACTGTCAATCTTTCTTAGGTTTGGCCAATTTCGTTTTAGTTTTTGTATTCTTAGCTACAATCAAACGATTGTCAACTGATTGATCTTCCGGTCGACTTGTCCCTCCATGATTATCACTTTTATTTTTGCACCCATCATCACATTCACAATAGGTTTGTTCACCACCGCTACATGTCACAATCGGCGGTGGAATATACGGTGCACCCGTACATACCGGACAGCTTTGGGTTTTGTTTAGTTATTTAGCGATTTAGTTAGTTACCTGAAATCAGATTAATTTTATAAACTATATATATAGACATACCCGCCCTCTACAACGGCTGCAGCACCAACTGTGGCAATATATGGATAGATTTTCTTATACAAGCACATCAAGCGATGGGCCACAAACAATATGGGTAGAAATAGCAAAGAGCAGAGTAGCACGCCAACCCAGAAACCATTCTGTAGAACAGATATAAAGAAAATGACAAATTAAAATAGATCGTTATAGTGTATCATCAAGTAGAAATAAGTATATATAACTTACAATGGGATCGACCAGACGATGACAAATCAAATCAACACCACGATAATATATATAGGAGAGTGGCGCACAATGACCAACATTATTATTACACTCATTGATCACCGTATTGATATAATTTTCAATTTGTTCAGATAAGGCATCAGTTAGATTTCCTGCCAGCGTATTTATGTAATCCTTGCCACGTTCTTGAATAAATTGTTCGGATCTAACAACTGCAGATACAAGGATATCAATTGAATTTTGAAAATCATGATTGTCGTATAAAATGAGCTCGTTAATTGTCTTCAGTTTCTCTCTCATTTTGTCAACAATTAGGGAAAGTTTGACAACAAAATTATCATGGAATGTCCTCATTGAATAACCCTCATTATAGAATTGCACCTTTGCCCATGCATATGCAGGATATTCAAGTGAGTTTCGCAACGAATCTAAATCTTCGGCCAATGAACGTAAATTCATTGGTGTAAAATCTTTGCAAAGATGTTCCAGATATAGCTTATTATGATACGATGATAAATTGCCACTCCGCATATCGTTAAGCTTCTTTTTTTCATCAGCGGTTAGTAGAAAGACATCTCTTAGATCTTCATGAAAAATGTTAGGATGTTCCTCATCATCTCCTGATGTTATTACTCTAATCCGTGATAAATCATTTATGTCATAGATACTGTATATACGCAACAAATCGAATATTGATTGATTTGCCTCACATGCTTTAATCGCATGTGACAGACGTAATGGCGGTTTGGCCAAATTATCATTATCTTTATCAATGCTCTTTGGTAAATAACGATTAAGATCAATCACCGATTCCAGTTGACGGAAAAGAGCATTTTGATCCAGATCACGCAACGGTGCACAACCTCCCTGATATGTGACCAAGCCGATCATAAAGTATAATAGACCAACAAGTGTGATGAAAGAAAATACACAGAATATCAATAGTATGGCACTGAAAATAAAAAAAAATGCACAATTATAATCCATAGTATACAAATATATATATATATATATATATATATATATATATATATATATATATAATTATATATATATATCTAACTTACAGTAGCAAACATGTAGCACCCGTGGCCTTACTGCAACAATCATCACCATAGCCACTTCTTCGCCTGCCAAAGCAGCCGCACAACAATGCTATAGCTAAGACGATCAATATCTAAAATATTTATTAGATTAGTACATGTGTGTTAACAACATTTTGATAGATCAATCAATTTACCAATAGAATCAGCATGCATACAATGACACTGACAAGACTTCGATCCTCTCCAAACTTTTCATAGACATCCTCAAATGATTTGCTTGAATGCAATGTATTTAAATGTATACCACTCAATACAGAATCAATAATGTTACGTATATTGGTTGCCTGACTTTTGAATACTTCCTTGCCAGCTTGTACATCTCGTATCAATGGCGGCACCACCTGAATCATTGCATTTTTAATCATTTCGCTAATCAATTGAAGACGTTCAATTGCCTTCTTTGGTATAATGGCATAATTATTCTGAATGATTGATGCAATAGCTTCTACATATACGGTGGTATTGGGTACCTAAAACAACAAAGAAAACAAAACAAAAAAAAGGAAACCAATATGTTAATTAAAAATATTTTCAATTGGAATTTATTTATTTAAATCTTACCTGATCAAAATGTATACATTTCGAAGTATCTATCAATTCAATATTACTCGCCTCGAGAAATTGATGACACTGTTGTATATTACACAGATTGGCAACATTATAGTTTATATCACGTTTTATACCACGAACACCTAAAAATGATCATAAACAACAATATTGATTGATTGTGTGAGTGTTTCGTTTCTTTTTTTTTTTTAGGAATTTCTTCTTTCACATCAATTGATTACCATCACGCAGTTGGGAGCCATAAAAGCGTAGATCTTTTTCCAGTAGATCAACCTGTCGCATTAAAGTTAGTGCTTGGGGCATATTGTCCAATATACGTTCTAATTGAGTAAGTGCATTACTTTCCGATACATCCGCCAGATCCAGGAATATATGTTTATGAGCATCTACAAAGAAAAGAAAAAGAAAAAAAAAAAACAAATGATATCACAATAATTGGGGTTAATGGGGAATAGTTAAAACTAACTATTTAAGTAATCAATCAGTTGAGTTTCCATTTCCTCATAGTTATAGACAAACAAATGATAAATGTGATTAGAGACATCCTTTAGGAATGTGCAAGTATCCTCGCTTCCGCGTCGCATAGTAATACTTGTATCCTCAAAGCCATGATTGAGCATTCTATTAGTGGCAAAGGCAATAATGATACCAAATCTGTGAATAAAACAAAACTAATTAGAAAAGCAAAAGCAACAAGTAGCATAAATTAGTGTAAATGCTGAAACTTACATTAAGCCAATAATTAATAGCAGGAGTAGTATGCCACAGCAGCATCGCCTTCGTGCGTCCTGTTTGCTAGTACAAGGCGGACAACCTTGCCGACAACGGCGACAGCAGCAAAAGCAACAATAACAGACACTATTCATCAAAAACAAAATATATATACATATAAACAAAATCAATTTGAATTGATTATTTAAAGAAAGATGGATTTAACTTACGCTATAAACGGTATCAGTACGATCAGTATTACAAGGAAGAATACCCAAGATAATACCAACCAATATTCAGCCAAAAGAGCAGCCCAATCATTCTGTTCAACCTTGGGACCAAGAGCTAACGTATCTGTATCCTTAACCACAATGTAACCTGGACAAAGATGGAAATTGATATATTTTTATTTATTTGTTAATCAATATTCATATAATTGATGTGGCAATATATTCGCTCACCTGGTGGTAAGGCTGGCTCGTTTGTGAGTAGCGTATCGAATAGAAAATGCGTAAAATTATATATGGGACTCATGGCTGTTGAGGTGGATATTGTATCTTTCGTATAGTTGGCCTTTGACATATATGGAGTAAATTCCACTAGTGGCCAATGGATCTGTCCCAATTGTTCATGTGTTGTGCCATGCCCCGAATATCCTTTTCGCCAATGCATTGGTATATCGGTGACAGTATCAAAAGTTTTATTTGACACTTTATCATCTTGTTGATTATTTTGAGCGGCACTTGGCCTAATTAATGTGGCTAGGATAAAACCAAATATTGCCACACTTAAACTGCATATGGCGAGATAGGCAATCTGACGTTTTCGTCGCAATCGACGTTTACGTGATCGTTTTGTTTTGCATTTAACCTCGGCTGGAGGATCATCAACTTGGGCCATTGTGCGTACTGATGCTATTATTCCTAATGTATCCGTGCCTTTAAGTACAGATACGATCTATAATGGTTCCACTTACGATTTCACTACTTATGGTCATTAACACACAGTGCTGCTGATCGTGGTCTCCTTATCGTGGTAACGCGCACCCATTTCACGCGTCAGTTGCCTGCAAAAACAGAATTGATATTGAATTTAACATTTGAATAACAGGAAAATAGCTAAGCAGCCAGCGATGGACTTTATTTCAAAAAAAAAAAAAATCAAATCAATTTTCCTTAGAAGCCCACTCCCTAAATGAAAATAAAAGAGTTGGCATGTCTTGACCTAATTATATATGCGTGGCAGGGCAAGCAGTAAAACACATTTCTTTCTTGGTGTGCCCCCATGGTAAATGTTTTAAATCCCAATCCAATCCCATTTCGCTCGCTTAAGAAAATTAAGCATAACCCGTAAATGTTTATAGATAGATGATGATGATAGTGTTTGGGCTTGGTTCGTCATCGCTCTGCGGGACACAAACACATCAACATCACTTGACATCAATTAAGGCCAATAAAGGCCAACCAATCGCTAGCAATCAGAGGCGTGGCAACCAAATGCAAGCAAAAAGGATTGCTTGAAACGAATTCATCGTCATCATATCGCATCTGGATCACTGGCAAAATGCCCACTTGTTCATTCATCTCAACAAAAAACTAGAAAGATGGACTAACTTCGGACGTGCCGAAGTTCGTATACCCTTGCAGATTTTCTTTATATAATTCACCAGAAGCATTATTGTAAATTATACATACCATATTTACAAATTCAAAATTTTGAGCTTGAGAAAAAAAAATTTTTTTATACAAAAATTTTTTGTACCGATTGTTCCTATAGCAGCTATATGATATAGTCAACCGATTCTGATCATTCTGAAGTATTAAGAAGTATATTAAACTCACAAATATCGAATTTCGTGGCATTCGGTTGAAAAACAACAGAGTTATTAAGGATAAACCTTATTCATGACCGATCGTTCCTATGGGAGCTATATGATATAGTCGTCCGATCGAGATAATTCCGAGATATACAATGCCTGCAGCAAAAAGGAGCCTATGTTGAAAATTTCAGCTCTGTAGCTATTATGGTCTCGGAGGAGAATATATATACTTTATATAGTCGGAGATGCTTCCTTCTGTGCGTTGCAAACTTCTGACCAAAATAATTATACCCTCTGCAAGGGTATAAAAACAAAGAAGAAAAACGTTAGGTAGAAGAACAGAGAGAGAGAGAGAGAGAGAAGGAGAGAGAGAGAGAGAGAGAAAGGAAGAGGGAGAGAGAGAGAGCAAGGAAGAGGGAGAGGGATAGGGGAATAGAGAGAGGGGAGAAAATGTCATCAGGATAGCCTACAGGAGAACCTGTGCATTCATCCATCTATCATTAAACATTTAGGGATGTTCAGCACTTGGCAATAAAAGTTGAATGCACCACAAGGGTCGGTATACAAAATGCAATGGGCAATGGGCCTATGGTGACTCATACACTTGCCGCCTCTAGCTGCAAATGTTGCGTGGCCAGATACCGCATGCATAATTAAGACCAAAAACAAAACAAAGAAAAAAAAACATATTAAATTGCTAGCATAAGCGAGAACAGTTTAAAAATAAAACAACAAAAAAACACAAAAAAAAAAAAAAAAAAAAAATAAAGAAACAAAAAAAAGAAACTATAACAAAATATGACTGAAAAAAAAATATTACATGCCCCGGGTGAGGCTCGAACTCACGACCTTAAGATTATGAGACTTACGCGCTGCCAACTGCGCCACCGAGGCCATGCTTACTCATGCAGTAAACACGCAAAATTTACCTGTCTATATCTCGCAGCAACAAATGCAAACTAATAATCTTCTAAAACCACCATATTCTTATCACATCCAGATAAGCGTTTACTATATACATATAATAAAACACATATGTATAAGTATATATGAGTATGTTAAATCAACATGCAAATAATTTACTCTTCTTTGAAAAGAGAATTATAAATGAATAAAGTTGGGTCATTGCAAGGGTAGAGAATGATTCATTTTTTTTTGTTTTTAAGAATTTATGGCCACATGATTCTGAAAGGATTTCTATATTTTAACAATCCATATGATGTCAGAAACTCACAAAAATGATTTGAAATATAGTTTAAACAGAGTTACTTTTCTTCCATTATAATAAAACAGAAAAGATTATTGTAGTCAAAATTATGAATGACAATATATACTATACATATTATTGATAATATAATATAATATATACCATCTGTATGCCAATACATATATGTATATATGTACATATGTTTGTGAGCACAGAGTAAAATAAAAATTAACTATCACTATAGACGCCTTTTCTTCTGTTTGTCTTGGGTATGACCAATGTCGTGCATAGATGGAGCAAAGAAGCACAAAGTTTAATGAACTTTATGACCGGACAGTAGTAGCGTATAAACCAGGGCCAAGGGGCAGACAAGCGGAGGAAGAGGAGAAGGAGGAGGTTCTTTCGACAACAACCATTCACGGCAGTTGATTATTTTATGTTTGCCTTGTTGCCCCATCGTCTGACCACAGAATTTGTCGCAAGACTTACACACACGCACACACACACACACACACACACACACACACACCCTCCACACACATACTCAGACGGACACATACAGAAAGATAGACATTTGGAGCATTGCATTTGCCGCCTACTTATCGCTTAAGTTTGTTTTTATATGCTCACTTTCCAATGTTTTTGTTGTTGATTTTGAACTCGACGGAATTGAGCAGCGATTTCTGGATTTAATGGCTACGGTAAAAATAGAGTAGGAACCCCCAACCCTGTTCCCCATCTTGCCACTTGTCAACGAGACAATTTTTTTGTTGTTTTTTTTTTTAATGTCTTGCCAAACACACAACACACTCAACGAGTTGAAGTGTTTGTGTGTATGTGTGATTTTAATTGCGTATACGCAATGTATTACATTAGAGAATAAGAATTGATTACCAACTTAAACTAAACTGGATTAACAGAACTGGACTGTCAGGACTGTAGGGACACACACACGATTCTCATGCTCATGGCTGCTGTTGTGCAGAAAAATCTGTATACTGTTACAGGAGGATGTGGCTGTGGCTGTGACTGTGACTGTGGCATACAAACGGCCTTGACACACGGGTTGACGACAGCGAAAACCACGCTGGAAATTCAAAACAAAATACGAAGCGATGATGCTTGGATGCTGCCGCTTGCTTGGATGAAGACCGACTGGCTTTCCCATTGCTGTTTAACTGGCAAATTTGGTATGCCGGCATTTGCGGGGGTCGGTTGCCTTCGAATAACCAAAAAGAAACAAAAAAAAAAAAAAACAGCGGACAAAAAAAAACAAGCAACAGTAGAAAATAAAACGAGATAAAATTATAAAAAGAATCAAACATTTTGCAGCTCTCCATAATAAGAGCACATGCGCACTAACTTGGCTAAAAACTCTCATTCATTTTGGCTCTGTATTTCTTCTTTTTTTTCGTTTTTTTCTGTTGGCTGCTGCAGTTGCTTTAGATGGAAAGTAAAAGAAATCGACAAACTGCGACTATGCATAATCAATTGAGGCGTTCAGTAATTGCATTGAGTCACAATTATACTTAAAATTCTTATTTATTTTACAACTGTTGATTTTGAATCAGCCTCTCTGACTTATGGTGATATTAATTATACATATGTATGCATATATATAAGTACATACATATATACACTCAAATCAAATGACTGAAATGTCGTTTTTCAGTTTATCTCTTTTAAATATAAATAAGAATGTGTTCATGTGTTTCCCAAAACCCATTTTAGTCATTATACTTAAAATTGATATAGAAAATTTGGTTTAACTGTTAATTCTGAATCAACCTCTGAATTATAAAAGGATATATACATATACATACATATGAATACACCAGATATATGTAACAATATGTGTGCATAACACAGCAGTCATAAAAATTATATGTACATATATACACTTAAATCCAAAGAACACAATGATCATCTCAGTTTACCTCTTCCAAATAAAAATGAAAATGTGTGAAAAAGTTTCTCTAAACACATTTTTTTTACAGGTATGCATTTCTTCTTCTCGTTTTCTTTTCTTCGTTGTGTCTTGATTTTTTTTTTGCACTTTCTGCTAGTAGCCAGTAAGATATGAATTATACGATAAACACGTGTTATATACACACATATATATATTAATACATATATGTATATATTATATACTTGCCATATAATTATATAGCTGTTAAATAGAGAACCAAAGTTTTATGGAAATTCAAAATACTTTAACAGAGAGGAGAACTAATAGAATTAATAATTCCAATTCAATATCGCTGCAGGTAAAAAAACCTTCTAATTAGGCTCTTAATTTTTTTTGTTACACCGATATGAGGGGAAACTCAAAATAAGATTCCCTCCGATTGGATTGAAAATGTTCTAATAAGTAATTTAATTTTGACTACATGAAACAATCTGAATAAATAGAAAAACCTGTTTATATTGAAAATATGATCTATGCTTAATGCTCCCTCATTCTTATATTATATATGTATATGTATGTATATATTATATACACATATTTGTAGACTCACTTAATACAATTAATTTTTTTTTTTTATAAATACAGAGAACAAATCGTTAATTCGTTTGTTCCATAGAATGCAATTATGTCTTAAAAATTTCATTGGAAACAATATTATATAAAATAAATATGGGTGGATTGAAAAGTTTGCGAATATATCTACATACATATGTACATACATATGTTAGAATATATTCAGTTTATTGATAATGAAACTTTAGGTGGCGAATCGTGACAAAATGCAAAAGTTTTTCTCTTTCGTAGTTAACAAATATCATATGAAAAAAAAAATAATAAAAAGCAACAAATTAAACAAAGAACTGTGATAAAGAGCAGGTGTCAATCAAATTTGTTTATATCAGAGATCATTCGTCTCGAAACAAGATTCAGGTCATACTAAGTTTACCCATAGCCCAAATATACCACCCTACCCTACCAAGTAGCCTTCAGAGTGAGTTTATAATCCAACAAACTGACATTTTAAGCTAAGAAAATATACTATATGTATGTACATACATATGTATGTATATATGTATTTATACATATGTACATATGTATATACATATAGCAAAAAATAGTAATAAATATTGCGGGAAAACCGGTACAACAAGACTAGCAAAGAGAAATTCGTTAAGCCATGACTCACCTCAACTCACTTAATACAATAAAAGTCCAAAGCGAGCTAATCAAGAAAGCAAAAACTGAAATGGCACAAAGAACTTTGTTGAATCAAAAGTAAGTAACTGAACGGAACACCGAGACAAAACAACAACAACAGCAGCAACAGCAACGTACAGACGATGAGCTTTTCAAAAATGTATCACCAAAAACAAAAACAAAAAGAAAAAAAAACCATCAAGATGAATTGAGTAGAGTAGGGTTATATGTATACAGGAAGACGGGGAGAAGAGATGGTGAGAGAGCGAGAAAGATGTGAAACTGGGACGATCTGGCAGGCAGCTGATGGCGAACGAAGAAGAACGGAAGAACTTTACATGATGACGATGATGATGTGTAAAGACACGGGGCACATGAAAAGAGTACAGTAGCTACTGGATAAATTGGTTATCATGCTGGAAATGCCAAGAGTGTAAATGAGCTCATATTTTTTCTTTTGTTTGCATTTTTTATACGGGAATTCGAAACCATTTATAAACAATTTAAATTTGATAAACGATATTAAGTAAGCATAGTTGATTTGTTATTTTATTTCCTTGTGTATATACATACATACATATATAGGGAGATTCCTATTTAGTTTTCCCTTTAATAAAATTTCTCTGTAACTTTGCCGTTTAATGCATACACGCGCAAAAGGGCCCCATGCAAACGTTACGGATACATAGTCACATTGAAACCACATCTACATACATAGATACATACATACATACATATGTACATACATATGTATGTTGTGTATGTAGCTATAAATACATACATACATATGGACATAGGCCACTGGCTCGAGGTCTAACTAAGCACTCCGACTCCATTGATGTTGTATATCATAACTAATATGTATCTAACACAGGTCAGGGATGTATGTACAAACATCTTCGCGTGTTTGTGCGCCTCTCTGTCTTTATGTGCATGTATGTGTGTATTTGTGTTTGTGAATGTTTGTGTCTACCTGCTGCGGCTGCTGCGGAAACGCTGTATACCTAGATTCTTTTTTAAATACCCTAACTCAAATAGAGTGGATAAGTATATAGAGATTTATAAAATCTAATAAACAACCAATTATAAGCCAATTAAGTTTACCCAATTTAAATTCTGTTTAATTTTCTAACGTTTTTTTGTACATGAACAATGTCTAAAAAGAATTAATACTGTTTATTTACGATTTAAATGCTTTTCGTTGTGCCGGTTACAGGGCAACTTATAGTCGACCACTTGACCTAACATAGAGAGCACCGTGTGAACTCCGGAGGCTGTTGGCCCAACAGTAAGACTAGTAATTAGAGCAGTGCGATAAATTAATTATGCTCGTTGCCAGCTGTTAGACAGCTACTTTTAACGGTAAATCAATTGGGTGAAAACAAAATCCAAAAAAAGATTCTAGAGAATCAGCGATCAAAACACACACTGACCGTTGCTGTTTCGTATTAGAACCTCTATAACTATACATATTGTTCGCATGGGACAATTGAAATAATTCAGGCAAATTGAAATAAATAAGTTACATTTTTTTTTTAGTCACACTCCTTATTTTGCTCGTTATTCTCACTGCTTCCCCCCCTTCACGACAAACACTCACCCAATAGCGAAAAAAATTCTCTTCTCTTTGCTGACTGCGTTTTGCTTAAGCCAATTAAGTTAGCTTTAGATGATAGCACTGATGATGATGATGATAATGATGATGGGACAATAATAACAACACACAACAAAAACTTCCAAATCCAATTAGCCACCAATGCCAGGCACCACCAACTTACTCAAACATATACATACACACTAAAATTAAACTCCCAATTCAGTTCTGGTAGGTAGATATAAGAAGGTGTTCTAATGTAGGGAATAGTCAAATGCTGTGGAACAATATCAAATATTATGTAGAATTCGGGACATTTAGTGGGCGTGCCCAGCACTCACTTTTAGATTCGTTTCAGTTTTGGAACACAGCTCATCGGCTATTGAATAATTAAATACAATAAATTTTGGATTACGCAGGATAAAGAGTTAATTACTGAGTGCACATGCACATATGTATGTCTATATGTAAATATACGTGTATATATGTAAGTGTGCTATGCAATGTCACCGCAAGTTGTCGTCAAAAGATAATAAAAAGTTACCAAATAAAACTATGTATGTATATGCACGAATGTTTATGTTTCCAGTGTATTGTCAATTTTAAACTAATAAAAAACGAGGGTTTTTTTTTTTTTTTTTGTAATTTTTTTTTTTTTTTGTTTTTAACAATAACAGTTAAATCGGAACAAATATCTTTTTTTCTTCTAACAATTTCCATAATCGTGTGGGAGAGAGTAGAAAAAGGAGAGCAAAGATAAAGCAATGCCGAATGCAGCGAAGCGACCTTCTCCCCCAACCTCCAATACAGATTCCAGTGGCACGTCCCTGTCCTAATTGGTGTACAAAAGCTGTAGGGAGGCCCAGAAAGAGACAGCACACAAGAATTAAACGAATGCAAAAATGCATTTGTTTACAGACACCCATACGAACACACACTAGCACAGTGAGAGAGAAAGACACAGACAATGTTTTTTTTCTTTTGTTTTTTTTTATTCCTTTTGTTTTATGCATTAAGCCCCCGCCCTTGATGATGTTGCTTCTACTGTTTCTTCTAAAACATTCCTTTCTTTGTTTGCATTTTTTTTTATGTCCAGACCAGACTAGACCATACCCAAAGATACAGATAGTTTTTGTTGTGGCACATTAAGTCAGACTTCCATCCACACCGATTTTCACATTAAATGAGCACAAGTTTAATTCAGCATTAGTTTGTTTCAATTCACCTTTTTGGTTTTATTGGGCCATTTTTCAATTAAGAATTTTCGCAGAAAAAAAAACACACACACGAAGCAAACTTCACCCACACAACCGAAGTAGTGGTGGACAAAACACTGATGTGTAATCGATACTAGTGGTGAGGAAAACACTACTGTGTAATCGATACATCCGATAAATTCGCTTCACTTCTGTGTCTAAATTCGCTTCACTTATGTGACTAAATTCGCTCCGCTTTTATTCGCCAATCTAATCGAAATTAATTCTGTCGCCGGCGTGTAAATTAAGTTTAAAAAATAGTGTTTCTTTTTTTTTAGTGAATGCTTAAATACTTGCCGTTATCGGCATTTTAACAACCACACAACTCTACGCTTTTTATTTTTATTTGCCAGCATTGGTGAGTAACAACAAGCAAATACTGATTATTTTAAATGCAAAAAGTCCCGTTACAAATGCTCATAATGTAGTTTTTGAAATTAAAAAAGGGCATTTTCTAACCTGTTGGACATAAATAAGAAAACCTTTATGTATAACAAAGTAATAGAGATATATGCATTTGTTTAAAACAAATTGACTACTGCAGCTTGTGGACTTTTAGACAGTTTAATTGAGCTTACATTACTTTTATATGGCAAAAGAAATGTATGTGTGTATGTACATAAGTACATACATGTGTTTCTTTTTTTTTTATTTCATCCTTGTCTGTTTCTTTTATAGTTATAGTGTTTACATACAAGTCTATTGTCTCAAATTCTTTGATTTAAGCTCATTTGGTATATGCGTGGGAACACTCTTAAAAGAAATAGGTTTACAGTTTGTTTTGTTATCTGCAGGAATGCATTTTAGATACTGTAAACAAAGTAAGAATCGCTTAGAATAAAACATTATGTGGTCCTTAAAGCTGTTTGTTGCTAGAGCAAGCATCGCCTCGGTGGCGCAGTTGGCAGCGCGTAAGTCTCATAATCTTAAGGTCGTGAGTTCGAGCCTCACCCGGGGCATGTACATTTTTTTTGTATTTCTTTTGGTTATTAAATTTTTTTTTTCATGCAATACTAAGAATATTTAAGGGGGTGATCTGCCTTATTGATATGTATGTATGTCCAATGAGCATTATAATTTGTATGATTTCTGTGCAATATTTGGAAGTAAAAGCTCCATCAGTCTCTCAGGCTATAATTAGAATTCTGAAGTTTTTTTTTTTTTCATGATATAAACAAAATTTTTATTGTGTAACTCTTTAATGAAATGCTAGATATATGTATGTATGTATGTATGTAGATATGTATACAAAAAAATAGGACTAATTATTTGATTGAAATTAATTGTGAATTGGAGTATATATTAATCTCGCTTGTGTTTGCTGCATGTAGCCGGTTCCTCGACTTTAACCTCGAAATCTGATTCATCAGTATCCTTTTCTGAACTTTGTGTGCCACCGCTAATTCGGGTTTTCTTAGATTTTTGTCCTTGATCGCAACCACAGTAGGTTTGTTGGCCACCGCCGCAGGTTACAATTGGCGGTGGAATATATGGGTCTCCTGTGCAGATAGGACATCTATAACAAAATAGGAGAAAACACCCAATACATTAATAAAGGCATATGTAATCGTAAATATATATAGTCGTATCAACATACCCGCCGCCGCCACCACCACTGTCAAGATCTATAGCCAAAATTGGTGATGGAGTAACAGCTTTGTACAGGCACATTAGACGATGAGCGACAAATAGAACGGGCAAGAATAACAGAGCGCATAATAATACACCAAACCAAAAACCATTCTGTCCCCAAAAAAAGGAAAAGGAAAATGAAATAGAGGATAGATAGATAGATAGATATATGAACATATTTGCTATGAAATGGAAATGGGAAGTATGTAATATACCAAAGGATCGACCAATCGATGACAAATCAGGTCAACACCACGATTATAAATATAGGCAAGTGGAGCACAGCGTCCGACATTATTATTTGACTCATATATTACCATATCGATATAATCGGCAATTTGTTCCTTCATAGTTGCTGTTAAATTTTCACCAAGTGCATTAATAAATTCTGTGCCGCGCTCTTTAATGAACATTTCTGCTTTTAATACAATTTTGACAAGTATATCAACTGAAGTGCCAAAATCATGATTCTCATACAAAATAAGTTTATCAATTTTCTTTAGCTTTTCTTCTATCTTGCTAATGATATTTGTTAGCGGTCCGACAAATGTTTCATGATATGCTCTAGCATTAACATAATCATTACGATATGAATAGTAGGCAGAATAACGCCAATATGGTCTCTCATATATAGTTTCACCCAGGTGTAAAAAATCTTCACCCATTGTTATTAAACTTATGGGTGTAAATTTAGTGCAAAGATAATTCATATATAATGAGCTATGATATTTAGATAGATTACCATAGCGCATCATATCAAGCTTCAGTCTCTCAGCCATTGTAATCAATGTTACATTGCGCAAACTATGAGGGAATATTGGAAACTCATTATCATCGGACAATACGTCTAACCTAACCAAATCGTTAACATCATACACATTATTTGTACGTAACATATCAAAAATTGATTGATTCTCACTGCAGGCATTAATTGCACTCGATAAACGCATTGATGGCAAAAGATTATCAGATTTATCCGCATCATTCGATTCACCATCGATCTCAATCTTTTTTGGTATATAACGATTCAGATCGATGGTAGAATCGAATTGACGAAAAAGTGAATTCTTCTCTTTATCTCTAAGCGGTGCACAGGCACCTTCATATGTTAGAGTTCCAATCATAAAATAGAATAGACCGACCAGCGTTATAAATGAGAATACACAAAATATGAGAACGATGCCACTGAAAAAAAAAAATTAAAAATTAATTATTATTATTAAATACTTATGTATATAATCTGATAATTTCGTTAACTCACAAGAGCAAAAAGAGTGCACCAGTTGCAGTGCTGCAACCTGATGTTCCACTCTGTTCGGCTCCAAAGCATCCACATATTAAGCCAGCAATGAGTACAATAATAATCTGAAAAAAAAAATAGAATTATTAATTCAATTATTATTTTTATAATCAAATTACGATTTCTAATATATGTAAATATATACTTATTACTTACTAATAGTATTATTAATACTACAATTATTGAAACAATTGATCGTTGTGTGCCAAACAATTCGTAGACATCCTCAAATGATTTTGTTGAACGCAATGTATTTAAATGTACATCACTTGTTACTGCATCAATAATGTTTCGTATATTGGTTGCCTGTTCTATAAACGTTTCCCTTCCCCTTTGAATATCACGTATTAATAATGGTATTAATCGATCAATTTGCTTTTTGACCTTCGCTTGTATTTCGCGTAAACGTTCAATAGCTGTTTTTGGTATCATACTGTAATGGGCTCGAATAATATCTCTCATGCCCTTTACAAAAAGAGTTGAGTTTGGTAACTAGCAAGAAGAAGAAGAAGAAGAAGTAGAAAAAATAGGTTTATAAAAAATACATATGTACATATTAGGGGATAGACAAAATGTATATATATATGTAAATGTATGTATATACCATATCAAAATGTAGACATTTGGATGTATCTAATAATTCAACATTTCTCGATGCTAAATATTGATAACATTTGTCCACACCACACAGATTATGTGTACCCCAGTTAATATCACGTTTCAGGCCACGAAGTGCTATAAATATACATATATATAAATATTTGTTTAATGGATTTGGAATATGTAGTATATATGTATGTATGTACATATGTATATAGATAAAAAATACCATCACGAAATTGTGAGCCATAAAATCGGACTTCTTTATGTAAAAATTCAACATCTAGCATTAAATTAAGCGCCTCTGGCATATTATCTAATATTCGATCTAATTCATCTAATGCACCACTGTCCGATGTATCGGCCAAATCGAAAAATATATGTTTAGCTGCTTCTGGCAAAAAAGAAAAAAAAAGAAGGAAAATCAAATTGAATAATTTAATTGATATTTGAATATATGTATATAAAATCTAACGGTTCAATTGGTCAGTGATATGCGTCTCCAGTTCTTCAAAATTATATACAAATAGATGATATATATGATCCGATACATCCTTTAAGAAAGAGCATGTGTCCACGCTACCGCGACGCATTGTATAAGATGCATCATTAAATCCCCGATCGATCAATTTATTGCTTAAATAGGCAATTAACATGCCATAGCTATTGAATCAAATACATATAGTATATATATATATATATATATATATATCGGTGGTTACTTTAGTATAACTTACATTAGACCCGTTACTAACATCATTAAACAGATACTACAGCCAAAACGTCCACGAGCATTCTGCTCCGCTTGACAACGTCTTCGATGGCAACAGAAGCAGCAATACAAAAGACTATATATATATATATATATAGTAGATGAAGCGTAAAAATATAATAATCATTTATAATTTGGTAAATTCTTACCCAATAAACGGCATCAGAATGATAAAGATGACCAAAAAAATTACCCAAATAACGATCAATCTATATTGAGCCAACAAACTGCTCCAATCATTCTCTTCCACTTTGGGACCAAGTACGAGTGTATCCTTATTCTTGACCACAACATAACCTAACAAAATTTATGGTTATATAATATGCGATAATAAAGTGTCTAAAATCGAAAGTTAACTATATATGTATGTTCTTACCAGGTGGTAGTGCTGGATCGTCAGTAAATATCGACTTGAATATTAAGTCATTTATCTTATAAATTGGTTTCATGCTAGTTATATTAGTTTTAGAAAGATCACGTGTATATTCGACCGATGAATTATATTTTGTGAACTCCGTTGGTGGCCAATGGGTTTGGCCAAGTTGCTCATGCGTTGTCCCATGACCATCGTAGCCAGGACGCCAAGGTAATTGATTTGCATTATCGCTTAATTTCTTGCTAGATACATATTTAAATAAAGCCACTAATCCCAAACTGAATAATGCTACACGAAAACTGTACATTACTTCTTGATAACCGATTTTTCGTTTCCATTGTCTTAGGATTTTTCTTTGCCTTCTGCTCCTTCTTCTCTGGTTATTATTATTATTACGATTATTACTATTATTATTATTATTGTTATTATCCCCTTGCCATTGTCCATAATCATATCCATGCTCTCTAGTTGATTCGGTTTCTTTTGAGGCAGCCATAAATCAATCTCAATCCTATATCTCTGATCTATACCCATATAGAATGGTCAACTTTTTGAAAGTTTGGGGGTTTAGAGGTTTTTGGGGGATTTATGGGTTTGTGGATTTGTGGGGGGGAGGTAATTATTTTTGGCAAACTTACCAACAATTTCCACCATGCCAATAACAAGAAATTTTGGAATTAATTCTTTTTTTTTTATATACGAAAACGTTGTGACATGTAATGGATTGTGGGGGGGCGCGTGTATGCAACAATTAAGTGTCATGAGCGTTCTTCCACTCATATGTATGTGTATGGTATATATATATATATATATGTTTATATATATATGTATGTGTCTTTTTTTTCGATTTCTTTTCATTTAGTTTAAAATTCATTGGAGCTAAGCAAAAATCGACAGTTAAATCAGAACTTTTGTATAATGCTTAAGGATCGTTTGGTATCGTTTTTTTTTTACTTAGTAGTAAAAAATCGCCAATTGAAATCCTTGGCAATAATACATATGTATGTATATGTATATGTTCATATATGTATATGTATAAGTGTATATACATAAATTCCAAAAAAAAAAAAAACACATTAAGTATATCATGAAACAATTTTCTTGTTGTTGTTGTTGTTTATTTTGGTTTCGTTTAAAACACTAAATTACACATTAAATAATTTACAAAAAAAAAAAAAACATTTTTTTTCTTTGTTCGTTTTTTCTTTTCGTATTGGGTTTTGTTTCTAATTATTTTCTTTCGGTTTTTGTTTGTTCGTTTGTTTTTTTCTTTTCTTGTTTTGTTTTATTTAGTTATTGGAGCAGCAATTACAATCAATTAAGATGTTATGTAATATAAAATGCTGTACTTATCTATTACACACATACATACAAACAATTTTAATATAATTAGACCCCAAAAAACAGAAAAAAAAAAAAAAAAAAAAACACCCAATGACCATGCCATTAGTTTTAAACCGTTTTACATACATACTTCTTCTTGTAGCATCTTTCGAAAAATATAACTTTTTGTAAGTATTTTTTTTGTTTATTTGTTTTTTTTTTTTTTTTATTTTTAAATAGTATTCTATACACGCACGAACGCACATGGGTTGCTTCTTTTTGTTTGTTTTTTTTTTTTTTTTGTCCATTGTTGGTTATTTAGTTTTTGGTTTTCCTTTCTTCTTTTTTTTTTTTTTAACCCAATTTGCATTTCTCATTTTTCATTTGCTCTTCTTGTTGCTGTCTCTCTCTCCTCTGCTCGTTAGCCATGTTTTTTGTTGCAAATTTTTATATGAATAGTCTAAATATTTATTACCATAATTATTTTTTGTTTTTTTATCAAAATAAAAAACTACAGCGTTTTACATACGATTAGAGGCGCTAATTTTACATTTAGCTAATTGTACAAACATAGATGTTTCTTTTCTTCTGTTTTTTGTTTTTGTTTTTGTTCTTTTTTTTTTTTAAATTAATTTATTCATTTTGCGACTGCTTGAACATCAGTTGTTTGTCTCCCTTCCCCATCAATTTGTTTATATAGATTTTTCAGATCACTACAATTTGCAAAGTAAAGCTTAGTATTCAGTTTATATAGATTTTGTTTTCTTTTTATTTTTCTTTTTTTTTTTTGTTTTTATAATTATTATTATTATTATTATTTCCTTTTTTTCGTTTTGTTCTTATTTGTTGTAACAATTATTTAAATAAACAAGAATCCTCCTCTGTGCAGTGTGTTTGTGTCAAATAATAAAAATAATAATTATAATTAATAAGGAAAAAAAAATCTAACAATTACTAACAAAAAAAAAAAAGAAGGAAGGAAGTTAGACTTTTTTTCTTTGTGGGTGGGTGGGTGTGGGTGTGAGTGTCTGTCTGTCTGTGTGTCTGTGTGTGTGTGTGTGTTGTCTTGGTACGAAAAGGTTTGTTGTGCACAATTTGGTTTGATAGAGCAGAAATAGTTATAGAATTATTCTCTTTTATTTGGCAGTTACTTTTTTTGTTTTTTTTTTTTTTTGTTATATCGTTTTTCTATAAAACTATTGTTATGCTTATTATAACACTTTTCTGCTGATGTGATGATTTGATCTCAAATCCAGTTTGAATTCGCCCCTTTATTGGGTGGTGAAGTTGTGGTTGGGTGGGTGAGTGGTTTAGGGGGGGTGTGGAAGTGGGGGTGGGGTGTTTTTTTTTTTTTTTTGTAAATTAGTTGCCTTGGATTGATATTGTGGCTCAAAGCATTAGCGCTCAATTGGTATTGTTGATATATGTTATAAATAAATGTATAATAAATTAATTACAATATAGTACTATATATCTATATATATATAAATATATATATAGTATATATATATGTAATTAGGCTGAGGTCTCGTGTGCACACGGCAAAATTAAAGTTACCTAGAGTTGTACAATACAAAGATAATAATGAAAATCATTACAACATTGCAAAGATACATGCGGCAAGGCAAACAACTAAAAAATATAACATTATCCTGGCATGATCCATGCCATGCCATTATATCGGGTATGGAACTAAAGCCAAACTAGTTACAGCATTTTTTAATTAATTACAGTTACTAAAACTCGTTTTACTTCCTAAAAACTCTGCTTAGAAATAGGCTATATAGACACTAGCTGTATTATGATTTGTGGTTGTGTTGTTGTTGTTGTTGCTGTTGTTGTTGTTGTTGTGGTGTGAATAGAGCGCGACGATAATGATCTTAGTTCACGATATGGCCAAACTACAGCTGCGCCAGCGAATCAGATCGTATCAGTGGTGCCAAAGAGCTCGGCGCCTTATGACCAGTTTCAATTTCATACTGCACATCAAGTGAGGCTCCTGCGTTATAGATAGATTGACAAAAACAAAATTCATATTACACATTAATACACACTTTTAATTTGAATTTCTAAAAAAAAAAAGAAAAGAAAAGCAGAAAAGAAAAACAACAACAAAAAGCAAAACAAGTGCAAACAGTAACAGAAAAGAAAAAAACAAAACAAAGAGAAGAAAAACCGATGGAATATTTCAAATTAATTATTGTACAAGCCATAAATAGCGACTACTGTCCAGCAGGATCTGTACGAACAGTTTCCTTACTTTTCTTCTCCAAATTCGTTTGTTGACCCTCTGGTATAAATAATGCCACAATAATTGCACAGAACACGCACAAGGCTCCAAAAACGAATGGCGGACCAGGAACATGTTGAGATATTTTCTCAACATTTGTTGCCCGATTGCCGCTACTCTTTGCATAGGCATCATCATTCAGATCGACATTGAATAGATAAAAGATAACGCCAAATACTGCTGGACCAAGGCCATTGCACAGGCCACGCATACCCGTTATCATACCCTGTACGGCACCTAAAATAAACATACATAATTAATAATACAATGGATATATATATATATATATATATATATATATATATATTTATACCTTGACTTTCGGGAGCAGCATAAAGGGATACAAAAGCACTAATTGCTGGATATGTAATAGAGCCTAAGGCAGCTACTACACCAGCTGACCACATC
The DNA here is from genome assembly GCA_018150375.1 of Drosophila sturtevanti. Classification (NCBI taxonomy): domain Eukaryota; kingdom Metazoa; phylum Arthropoda; class Insecta; order Diptera; family Drosophilidae; genus Drosophila; species Drosophila sturtevanti. Next base: position 5,778,602 of record JAECWJ010000688.1, on the reverse strand, counting down.
ATCCTAAAATATAGAGAAAATTATTTTCCAAATTTGAATGAAATAATTATTTAATTTACCATTTTTGACTACCAAAGCCGTACCACAACAGCTGAACTATTTCTAGAGCCAGACCTACAATAATGGTACGCTTGGCTCCAAATACTCTGTGAAATCGAAAAAAATTTCATAATTAATTAATAATAAATAAAAAAACTTTAACACTTACTTCATAAAGGAGCCTAGCGTCACTTGGACCGTAATGCTGAGTATGCCAACAATGGCTATAAATACCGAAACTTCCATATAATTGAAGCCCATTTTAAGCTTTAGATAGACAAACATGCAGGAATACTCTCCAGCTTCTGGTAGATAGGATAGCAGAACAGTTAGGCACAACATTAAGACTGTCTTGTCTGTGCCCACTTTGCGTAGAGCCTAAAAAACAAAAAAAGAAATAAAATAAAAAACCAATTAACGATTGGAATTCGTAGAGGAGAGAGGAGAGAGAGAGAGAGAGAGATAATGGGATGAATAAAGAAATCTTACCATAAATGGATCTGCTTGTTCCCAACTAATTGGTGCACCCCATGAAGCTGGACGCACTTTCTCTGACAAACTTTCTGGTACTGCAACCAGAATGAAGAAAACATCCAGCAATGCAATGGCAGTGGATAATGCCACAACCAGTGTACCACCATACATATCCATTAAAGCATTACCCAATGCGGGTGAGATAACCAGACTTGCTGCAAATGTAGCCGATGCCAGGCCATATGCCTTTGAACGCTCCTCCGGTGTGGTAACATCAGCTACATATGCAAATACCACAGAAAATGTAACGGCAAATGCACCGCTTATTGAGATCATGGCAAAGAACCACCAAGTATTGATGGACATCAATGGTATCGGCAGGCAGGTAAAGAATACTGTGACTAATAGGAAAAACTTTCGACCCCATATATCAGATAAAGCGCCAATTAATGGCGCCGATAGGAATGACAGAATGCCCTTAATGCCCATAACCAAGCCATTCATTAGAAATGTATGATCTGGGAACGTTTGGTTTAGTGTCTTAAATTATAAGAAAAATATATAATTATACAAATTAATATATATATATATATATAGTTATATGTATATACTAATATCACTTACCGATATAATGGGCATTGTTAAAAGACCCCAGGCAAAGAACTCTAGAAATATCACAACCAACGCATGATGAACACTTGGCTCTCCAATACCAGAACTCTGCAAATAAAAAAGAAATATATATATATATAAAGTATTGGATTATTACAAGTTATATATAGTTAAGGACAATGAGAACCAAATTTCGCACCTGCTTCAATTAATTTCTATTATAACAACAAGGACTAACTGTTTAACTAAATCACTTTCATTTGAAAACCATTATTTAAATAGTGGAAAAAAAATGGGGAGGGGAGCGGCTTATGTATATATATATATATAAACATACAGGATATGGCTAAACGCACCCTAATATCACCATTGTCGGTGGTATATATTTTAGCTAGCATTACTAATATCCATTACCATCATTACCATCATCCATTATTAAAGCATCGCAACCGCAAAACACACACACACACACACACACACACACGACAAAACACAATGCCAATTGATGACCTGTGGTGACTTTTATTTATAAACATTTAGGCAGCTAAAAATAAATTCTACTAAATGCAAAATTGTTGCGCTCGTTAAAGTCTAGAGAGAAAGAAAGAGAGAAAGAGAAAGAGAGACAGAGAGAGAGAGAGACAGACAGAGAGAGTGAGAGAGAGAGCAAGAGAGGGAGATAGGAAGGAGAATAGCGAGAGGGAGATCAAGAGACAGAGCAAGGGGATAAGAGGGGTGGGCAGCTTGGTTTGTCCCTGAGACAGGCCTTTAACTGATTTGTTTGTGGCGCATCAATAAATAAAATTCTCAAAACTCGAATATATCACCAAATGGAAAATTTCATCAACTTGGAAGGCAAAAAATAGAAAAACCGATCTAACGATACTCTTTCCATTTCAAATAAAAATGGAAGATATATGTATAATATATAATAAATTGGATGTGTGATCCTTTCATATTTCATTATACATATATATATTATAATATCAAGCGTAGTTCCAAAATAAATCATCAATCAATCAATAAAAATAAATGACAATTGTAACAAACCTTGCAACAGCATATGTTGCATGCCACACGTAGCCATTCAAAGAAACGATTCCGTTGCGGCCTCTCAACTGGCGTCTCAGAGACACCACCTTGTGAACGCATTGATATATAGGAGGCAGCCGAATGTGTACGCCGATGTGTACTTGTCGCGGCAAGTGCTCCACTGCACTGTCTAGGTCCTGAACTTGCTGTGGCCATGGCTGTTTCGGCAAAAGCGGCGCTTGGATGTGCTGCTGCTGCCGCATAACATGATGACTGCGGATTCGAAGGAGGAAGCAGGGAAGCGTTAGCGGCATTCGAATGACTCTGCCTGATAGCTGAACGACAGCTTACCGTTGGTAGATCATCCAGATTGGTAACTTCACCATCGCCATTATTATTATTAACCGTTAGATTTGCATTTAAATTACATCCATTTGTTTGATTACTACGCAATGATGGCGAATGTCGTTTCAATAGATGTCCAGAACGTACAAATGATGATGCTGCTGGTGATAGGGGTAATGAGCTAATTGTTTCCACATCGGCCACATCTGCTGTTGTGGGTGTTGAGCTGCTGCTGTGAGTGCTTTGGGTTTCTGTTTGCTCTCCCGAATCCTGATCATCTGGTTTGATATGCGTACTTCTTAATCCATCCGATTCCAAATCGTTTAAATCTGTTTCAACATTCAAATGGTAACGATTATTATCCCTATCCCTATTTTGATCCTCCGCATCGTCGGCCTCATCATCGGCTTGTTGCCGTTTGCGCATTGTCAATCTGTGCGAGATACTCTTCCCTTTTAATCCTTCGCTCTCTCGCTCTCTCTTTTATTACGTTCTCTATAGCTCTCTCTCTCTCTCTCTCTTGAGCTTTCCTTGAATGGTTTCTTTTTTCTTTTCTTTTTTTTTTAATTATTTTTTGGCGTATCTCTCCTTAGGGGGCAACTCAGTTACACGTTGGACGCAGCTTTGCTCTTATAATTGCACACAGTATTGTTAGCTCCGCTATCACACTAATTTCCATTGCCACAGATCCACATATGACTATATATATATATATATTTATATATATATATATATATATATATATGTATGTATGTGTGTGTGTGTGCGCGCGCGTTTGTGTGTAGGTGTGTGTGTGTGTGTATATGTGTGAGTGTATATATATATATACGAGGGGCTATGAGATTTGGCTAGGATTTGGATTTATTGGATCACAGCTGCCGTTTACATTTACGTTTTTCACCATCCACATATCATCCAGATTATCCAATTGCACCATTAACTCATATATCAGTCAATCTCCTGATATATCCGTTGTTGCTCTTTCGGTTTTCTTTTTTTTTTTTTGGTTTTGTGTTTTTTTTTTTTATATATTATTTTTTTTCTGCTTTATCTTATCATTAAAGCAAAAAGATGTTTATTTCCGCTGCTGTTGCCAAAAGAGAATTGAGTTCTTAATATATATTTGTTATGTTTTGTTTTGTTTTTTTAGGCACTTTTCTAATTGTAGTTTGTTTAATTAGTTGTATTAAACGCGTTTTGCTTTCAGCTATAATCACATTCAAATTTAAAAGATTTTAATTTGAATTGCAATTTGGGATCATTTGCGCCGGCAAGTAGGCAAGAAATTTTATTAGTAACTAAAATTGACCAACTGTTGATCAATAATTAAATACATATATATATATTTATTCATATAGATTATATATATATATATGTATATATATATATATATACTTATATAGTGCTAAATGCCAATTCTGGCCTCGTTCAAAATGCTCTTTAATTTTTCGCACTCAACTGCAAATGAACAATACAAGCAGGCCTAAGCAAACGTTTCAAATCGAGAAACGAGAATCAAGAATAGAATTATTGTTGTTGTTTTCTTTTCTTTTTTTTTTCGTTTTCTTTTTCTTTTTTTTTTTTTTTGTTTTTTTGATCATTCAAGCAAGCACATCCAAGCGAGCTTTGACTTTCCCATAAAATATATAAATATATATATATAAAAAAAAAAAAAAAATATAAATAAAAACAAGAAACCAAAAAAAATTAGAAACGAGAAATAAAATTTGTATGTGTTTCTAATCACGACAATTTTGCACTTTTTTTCCGCCAAAAAAAAAACAAACCAACAAAAAAAATTAAATAAATAAATAATTTAAATGCACGCACGTACACACACACACACACACACAATGAGTCCGGCGATTTTGAAAGGGGTTTATAACAAAAGCGCGATCTCGTAATGAAAACTATAACGAAAATTTAATTACAACAAAAAGAACAATAACAACAAAAAAAAAAAACAAAACAACAAAATAAGAAACATTAAACACAAATTGGCCTAAAATTTTTTGACAAACATGTGTGAAGGTTTTGACGAGATATATTTATATATACATATATATATATATATATATATATGTATGTAAAAATGATTTCAAAAATGAAAATTCGCCCTGTGTGCCCAGTAAGTGTGTGTGCGTGTGTGTGTGTGTGTGCGCGTGTGTGTGTGTTTGTGTATGTATGAACCGAGGCAATCCGCGATGGAGTCAACGTTGGCGTTGGTCGTTGGATGGTTCTGCACTAACTGACTAACTGACGACGAGCCAATAAACCCGACAAAGTCGAGCAATGACTAGAGCCAAAGCTGAGAGCGAAGCGAAGCGATCTTGATACAAACAAATGTTTCTGACTACATTCGGTTTTTCTCTGCTACTGCTGCTGCTGCTTTTGCTGCTGTTGTTGCTGCTCCGGAGACGTGGACAACGACAGTGGCAGGTAGAATTAACAAAAAAAAAAAAAAACAAAAAAGCATAAAATAAAACTATTAAATGAAAACCAACTGTGCCTCAAAAATGTTCTGCTTTAGGCATACAAAATGAGTTGACTTATTATAAGTATGTACAAAGATGACGAAATCTAAACAAACATATAGATATGTACGTATCTTTAGCAAATAATCATCTTATCAGCCTTAGATTCTATATACATATATACAAACAAATATGTACATACGTACAGTACATATGTATCTGTGATATTTCAGGTCCAAGTTTGGTGCATTTGCTTATTGATCGATCTATTATATAGACAATTTTATTTAAGCAAGCAAAAATAATAAAGAACAACCAAAGTGCAAAAAATATGGAAATTAAAATTTAATACCCTTTGCTATAAAGGTTATATTTATTTTAGATATATGGGCTAGGTCAAATGACATCAATTACCCTCAACTTAATGACACTCTATAACTTGAAAGATTTTTTAAAAAAATCTGTAATTATATTCTACTAAGAATCTCATCCATTAATATGCATTAAAATTTGATCTTAAATTTGATTTCAAAAAATCTCATTGAAATTTTTACGAAATTTGAAGAAAAGAGAAAAATAAGACAATCGATAAAAGGATGACCGATTTAGAAATTGGAAAAGTTTAATATTTTAACAACAAATTTATGATAAAATTTTGGAAATTAAATCAAAAGATCCAAATCAGAAAGATGCTTGATTTTCGAATCTGTTTATAACCAACCACTCCTTAGCTTTTTTTTTTTTTTTTTGTTGGACATTTGGATAACAAGCAGAAGGTATCTATATATCTTGAACACCATAAACAGTCGTTTCGATCTAGCCAAATCCATTTATTTTCTTTTCATATTCTTTTGGCATTTTCCGTATGTTTACCAAATGGCCAATAAAATTATATAAATAGATTTCATAAAAATTTCAATTTAAGCTTGCAAGAGTTTATTTAATTCAAATAAACTTTTGGAAATTATTATAGAAGGAAGTCATTGATGTAAAAATAAGTTTCAGGGTAATTTATTATACATTTGTTACAAATTTGTTAATTAAAAAAGGAAGTAACAATATTATATCATGGCATTATTTTAGATTTGGAATGTTCATGAATGCGTATATATATATTATATATATATATATTATATGCCTATATCTGTTTTCTTTCTTTAATTGATTAGTAGAGGCAAATAGTATATAATATGGATTACTAGATATAAATCATGGTGACCGGCAACATGCTGTTACTTATTTATGGCATTAGATCGACCTCTCAGACTTGTCAGCCTTTCGGTACATTCGGGTCAAGTGCAGAAAACAACTGCAAGCACACAAAAGAAGGTCAAATGTATAACGTAAACGAAATTGCCCAGCATCCAGCATTTGCTCAATGGGGAGGGGGGGATGTAGAAAAAAAAAAAACCAACTGAGTGACATGCCTACGGGTGGATCGCTATCAAAGCTCTAGCAGAGCGAAGCAAGCAAGCAGGAAACGCAACTTAATGTGTGTGTGTGTGTGTGACTCATGAGCCGGATAACTTTTCATGCAACTCAAGTGAAAAGCCATCAAATAACAAACAAAAACAACAACAAAAAAAATATAATAAAAATTCATTTTGAACGACAAACTTGGCTGCATGCGCCATCCGAAAGGCTTTAGAAATGACCTTGAGAACGACCAACAGTGGCAGCAGCAACAGCAGCAGCAACAACAAGAACAACAACAACTACAGTAACATACAGCAGTCATCATCATCATCCCTTTTTAGGGGACATGATGGCGTAATGGTTATGGGACGACAGCGACATTTTCATGTTTTCCTTTCATTTATATGTATGTATCTTTTTTTCTATTCCATCTTTTTTAACTATGAGCTAATAGCACAGAGCCTATACCTAGCCCAAAAAAAAAAAAAAACCTCTTTTTTTCCACCATAAATTTGTTGTTAATTAATCTTTTGCCCGCATGTGTATATGGGTGTATATGTCTCAGAGAGTGTGTGTGTGTGTGTATATATATTATAATACATGCAAATAACAAAGGACTGGCATGACAAGGTCAAGTTTTACTTGGTACTTTCGTGGGCATATTGCTTAATTATTTATATATATATATATATATATATATATATATATATATATATATATATATATATGTGTGTATAAATATATTTAACTATAAATGCAAATTAAATTTTTAACTTATTCTTGTTTTATGAATTTTCAATTCAAATTAGCTAGCCCCTAAAAGTATGCACCATAGAACGTTTGATGCAAATTACTATAACAGCTTTAATAATGGCCAACTTCTTCTTTCATGGTTCTGTTATATTGGAAAAGTAGGCCAAAATACAAACAACGACAAGGACAAATTCAGACTAACATATAGACACACCCATACACACTCACACATTTATACTGATAAAGCTTGCAATAAACTGAAAACCCACGCAAACTTTATTCTCTGTGTGTGTTTGGCAGGTGAACGGTTGCACGGCTGCTTAGCTACTCTTTGTATTATAGGTACATGCCTCAACCGATTGGTATCTATGTAATAACGCCACAATTTTGATTAAAAATGCGTATATGCATACATATACATAAACGTACATACATACATATATACTTAACCTATGTGATACAAATAAAAATCAATTGCTGCCACGTGTCACCGATTTAATAAACATTTCGGTTTTCATTATTTTAATATTACAACATTGTGGCCAAAATGTGCAGAGGCGTCTTACATAATCATACCAACTACATATGTACATATACATGCACACTTAGAATAAGGATTGAAATATTTCGTCAACAAAATGCTGCATAACCTTGAGACTGAGAAATAAATTTCTCGTGTATGCACAACGACACGCTAAAATTTTTAACATGAAACTAAAGTCTATGGACTTGAAAGCGAGACAAGAAATAAAAAAAAAATACGTCTATAATATTATAGACCTATTAAATCTTAATCTAGAAATATAGAACATAACTTTCTTGCAAGATCTTGAAACTAGATTCTAAAGAAAATATATTTTTCTATACACTCATCATAAGAGTATAAAATAAAATAATATATAAAGCAAATTATCTTTAAATTTTTCTTCAGTTTACAATATTTAACTTATTAAATAATTAAAGCATTGCAAAGCATATATGTATGTAAGTATGTTTATATATACATATATTTGCATGAAGAAAATTATCAATTTTTTTTTTCATTTTTAGCTTTTGAAATAATTTAAAGCGACATCTCCTGCCTCCTTTACTGCAATTCGATTGTGTTAAGCCTTTGCATGTATTTTACATACGTATACGTAATATGTGCTCACTCACATGAGCGAACACACAACATGCTGTCAATGTTTACACTCATTCCTACCCTTTCCTTTCAATATTAAAAATAGTTTGTCAACAACATGTGGCCAGGAAAGTGTCAACTGGCTAGGGTACGTACTACCAACAAAATTGATTTGAGCCAAAGCGCAAAAGAAAAAAAGAAAAAAAAAACAACAATAAAACACAAAACCAAAAACGAACAAAAATGAAAGAAAATCACATCTATGCACATATGTATGATGAGGAGGTGCCAAAAGAGAAGGCAGGGGGGTATAGGGCTCTGGCTATTCACTTGACATATAGATAGATAGATAGATAGATGTTGGTACATATATGTATATATATAGTATGTATGTATCCATTCTATTTGGTAGGGGCATTTTTATTGATTTTCATTGAGTCAGTTAGATAATGAAAAATGCACTGCCTGTCATCGCCTTTTGAGCAAATTGAAATCAAATCATACCCTATGTACTATATACTAAGTGAAGGAAAAACTAAAAATGACAATTGTAATAGAAAATGCAAACGGATTTCATCAGCCATTCAACAAAATGGAAAAGAAAAGTATACACAAACACACACACAGACATAGTCGGTACATCCATTAGGGGCCAAGTACAAGGTAGCGCTAGTCAATCTTAATTTTGGTCTTCCATCGCCATATTGATTAGCCATGATGATGATGATGATGCACCTGCTAAACCGAAACCAAACACCACCAAACACCAAAAAATTGACCTTGCATGCCAACACGACAGTCTGACAAACAAATAGTGAAACAAACAAGCAATTTTAATAAATTTATGATTCTTGAACTTTTGCCAAAAATCCAAAAAAAAAAAAAACAAGCTGCAAAAATATATAATACTAAAATGTAAAAATTTGTTACATTTCGATTTAAGTTTACCCTAGGCCATAAAAATATTACTACAGATTAATAATGAAATTGAAAAGGAATTCCAATTAAAAAAAATTTCTATTCTCTTTACTTTCGTATATATTAACAACTGATTTATCAGATTACAGCGATATATAGAGATGAGAGTTGAATTCAACCATTTTTAATTACGATTTCATTATCCACTTTTAATATTTTAACTCAAAAAGATTTCGCATAAATATACATATATGCTCCATGTTAATTCTATAAAAATCAGTGGATATTACCTAGATTAAAACTACAGCATGTGTCTTAATTAGTTCAATATACCCATTTATAAGCTATATCAATCTAGGGTATAAAATGTGACGAAAATACCAATGCAGCTACAATTGCAGTGCCTTTGCCGTAGGAGTTCGAGTTAATTTGCATACATTTAGTTGGCCTTTGGTCTGAAAGTAACAGATCCGGAAATACTTAAGCATTCCAACTGTGTTGACCCAAATTATTTTTGTTTTTTCTGCTTTTGTTTTTTTTTTACCATAGAAATATTGAAGAATTTATAGAATCAAATGGATATATGTAAGACTTTGTAAATAAATGACTAAACCTTAACTATATACTATATACATTTTACTATTTAATCATGATAGACCATTTGAATAGTATTATATTTTTACTTATATACTTTTTGTATTTATAATGTAAATTGAATTGTATTGCAAAAAAGTTTAAAAGTTAATTGAATCTTTTAAATTTTAAGTACAGCTAAAGTTATTTGTCAATTTGAATATGATTAATTTGTTTAAATCTATTTGGTATATAATAGAGGATCTTATATATGAAGCATTTACATACTGTTCATATTTTAAAATGTATAAACAGGACCACCCTTTTGATATGAACAGATTTCTGTATATGTATGTATGTACGAGTAATAATTTTGCCTGCATTTGACATTATCGCTGCGGTATACTGAAAATATTAAACAATAGACTCCTTGACAAGGATGTACCTCGGGTCTCAGCGACTGGACAAACAAAGCAGCCAAGAAACGAGCCATAATTTATGGATGTCAGTGGTTTATCTAACGATGGCATTTCATAAGCTTCAACCCCAGCGCCCACACAAACACACACACACACACACACACGCAGAGAGAGAGAGAGAGGGAGAGAGAGAGATAGACTAGCAGAGGAGGCGCCACGTAATTGATTGACATTAATGCCGTTGACTGAGCAAATGTTTGCCTTAGATTCCTTTAAGACCCAATCCCCATAGATACTATATGTATATATAAGTTAACGTCGGCAGCTCAATCTCTTGCCATAAACATACAGATGAGCCACATTTATTTAGGTGGAGCGATTCTCTCAACAGAACAAAGAGTGTGGAAAATTTTTTTTTGCTTGACAAGCAAAGTTTTCCACTCACAACAATGTGTCGCGTCTCGTATGCAAAATATACATACATAAATACATACATAGATATATACATACATACATATATACATACTAATCATATACATATATTAAAATTCGTTTCCTTTTGCTACTAAGGCAAAAGTTTATTGAACTTTTCATTCAAGAAATCGTGTCTAATAATGTCTAAACTTTTTTCATTCTTTTTTTTTTTTGTTATTTTCTCTCTCTTTTTTTTTAGGAAAAATTTGTTTTTATTGTTGTTATTGTTGTTGCTGTTGTAGTAATGTCATTTAGATGAACTTTTTTTTTTCTCTGGCTTATAATGAGATTCTTTCATACAACAAGATCATTGTTGATTTAAATTAACATTATTACACTGAAGAAAAAAGAATGATTTTTGTTGTTGTTATATGGTCAGAAATTTCATTTAACTTCAAATATTTGGTTCTAAGCAGTAATCATAATCAGAGCATCTAAAACTGAATATAAATTAGTTGAAATTAATAATAATCATTCTATGATCTAAAGACCATAAAGAAGATTTCACTCAATTGTACTTATTTTCGATTTCAAGTGTAGACATATGTAGTTATTTATTATCATTATCAATGATTTGGTATGTTTTTGTTGTTGCTATTGTTGTTGTTGTTGTCTGTTGTATGCAAAATTGAATGCAGCTTCAAAATTCATATTGAATGAGTTTTTCTCAGAGATCTCTGCCTACTTGGTTATACTATACGTGCCACTGGCTACTGCAATTGAGGTCAGCAGGGCATCTCATTTTGATGTGGCCATAAAAAAAAACGAAAGAAAAAAAAAACAAGAAACCTAAACAGAAATCCATTTGCCATAAAAACCAAAACGAAACAATGATGGCTATTTTTTTACGATCCTAGCGAAAGGAACGAAAGAAGGGCAATGAAAGGGAAATACAAAAAAAGAAAATTCAGTCGCAAATGCACTATTAATATAAGTAAAAGAAAATTTATGCAAAATTATCAGAACATTAAACCAGAAAGGACGATTAAACACATGTAGGCGGGTGCCAGTAAAATGGTAAAAGATAAGGGAAAGGACATATGCCAAACGCACAGGGACAACAACAGCAGCAGCATTAGTAGTAGTAGGGCCCCTATAAGAAGTGACCTTCTTCAAGGAAAACAACACGAAGGCTTTGCCTTCGTCTTTGAACGCTCTGTTATGCGTCAGGATGAGGGCCATTAGGCGTCGTGACGGCGACAAAAACGGCAAGTAACAAAAAAAAAGAAAAAAAAGGAAGAAAAAATAAAACTAAAATAAAATGAAATAAAAAGAAAAGAAAAGAACCAACAACATTTTTGCACTAAAGCAAAATCAACAGACTATATGTATGTGCTTCTTTTTTTCATTGTTGTTGTTGTTTCTTATTTTTTTTTTCTCTTAAGTACAGTTACTATATTTTGCGTAATGCGGGAGGAAAGGAGAAACAGCTGAAAGCAAATACGTTAAATGACGAATGCATGGCAGCATTAGGTTAGGTTTAGTTTAAGGTTTAGCTTTAGGTTTTAAGGGAAACCCAAAAATACACAATAAGAAGCATTTCAAGTTCAGTTCAGTTCAGTTCCATTTGTTCATTTGTATGGCACCATGGCACATGTTTGGGTATAATGATGGTATTATTCACCACATATATATATATATATATATATATATGTATATATTCAAATCATTTCACTTTTGGTTTTTATCAGGCAGCAGCATATGCAAACCTTAATGCCTTTTCACTTTGGTTTATAAGGCCTTTTGATTTAATTAAACACACATTACACATAATTTACACACAAGAATTCAGCAAAAATATTATGCTATTGATATTTTCCTTTTCTGCTATCAACAAAAACAATTGGTAGGAAAAAAAAAAACAAAACAAAACAAAACCGCAACAAATCGCAGGAATAAGATAAAAGTAAAAGAAAAACAATTCAAAAATTATTTTTGTATGTATTTTTGTTCGGACGCGTCAGCAGCGACGACACGGGAAATATGACAGAAACATGCGCAACGTTTTCGAACGTGATGTGCGCTTTTCCACATGCTGCGCCGTACTCAGCTGGAAAAACGTCTGTTTTTCATTCGCAACTCAAAATGTACATTTTCTTTTGCGTCTGCCAACCGTATGCAATTTTTTTTCTTTCGTGTTTTTTCTTTCTTTTTTGGTTGCCTTTTCGAACGGAACACGCGACAAGCTTTCAACAACACAACAACAACTATAAAATGTATTGCCAAAAGCTTTCTTTTATACCCTGTATAATGTATGAGGGGTATATGAAAAATTGGAAAATGTTTGCATTTTACATTAGACTATTGTTTTTATTTCCAAGAATATATATTATATATATTATTAATTAAGAAGCATTTTTATTGCCATTTAACGTTATGATAATTCAAAAACAATTTTTTTCCCATCTCAAACTTTATGGCAACTTAAATACAAAAATTCCCTTATTAGAAACTATACAAATTGATCCATTAAGTTGACGTTCTTAAAAGTTTGACAGTTCATAAATTTTATTTTCATTATGGCCAGATGTTGTCATAATGCTTAAATTTCCTATAAATTAAATTAAAGGTACATTATTTACTTATGATTACTTGGTACACGGTATCACGTATACGCCATGATGATTAATTTTTTTGTTGTCGTTGTTGTTGTTTTTTTTTTCTATATAGTTTTCGCTTTCTATGGAGCTACCCTGTACGCATTTCTTTATGTAAAAGTAATGGAGAACCCACGTATTTAAGGGGCAATTTGAGTATGATAAAAAGCTTCTAAGTTGGGGCATGACCGTTGGATATACATATGTACATACATACATGCATAGGACGAGCACATGTCGATTATATATGTGTATATGTATATATATGTATTCCTTTCATGCGCATCTTAATTCTAAAATCATGTCCTCCAACCATTGGAATTTCCCTTTCATATTTCACTTTTTCCTATTAACTGTTTCACTTTCATGTTGATATTTTGGTGCTCCATAAACCTGTATTAAATTTCCCATAACAATTCCAAATGTTGTTTGTTTGTTGTTAGTCTTGTTGTAGTTGTTGCATGTTGCATGTGAACAACAAAGTTTACCGTGCACGCGCACCCGGCGCCTTTTGTTGTTGTTGTTTTGTTGCTTTGCCAATAAGCTTTTTGGACTGATTTCTCTCTCTCACACTCTCTCTCTTTCTTTCTCTTTGTTTCTGTTTTTGGTTCTTTCTCAATCTGTGAGGGCTTCTGTATTTCTCTCTTGGTTAGAAGCTTTTACCGTGAAATTATTTTCTTTATTTTTTATACTATTTTTTTTTTGTTCCCTCTTGTTTTAGTTCAAAATTTTTTGCTTTCTTTTTGGATGGTTATTCTGTTTTGCTTTTGGCATTTATGCGCTTCTGCGCTTTGACTTATGATTTTATGAATGAAAAGCGAAAAAGCTTTCGATTTTTTGGGATATTTTCGATTTCTTTGAATGAATAATGTAATTCGAAGAATCGCCGAATCAATTTTAACGGAATTTCCATAGAAGTTTACAAAGAAAATTGAATACTCTAACGAAATGCTTATACATATGTATTAATGGATCTCCTGGGTAACCACACACACACACTCGTACACACACCCTTACACACACTTGGTAATTACTAACTTAACTAACGTTGCCTTTGTGCAATAATTAACAACTACTTATGCAAGGACGCCGTGGTGCCAATTTTCCAACTAACACTTAATTGCATATGGCATGTGGTTATTTTGTTGATTACCCGTAGGCACCCTTTTTCTTTCTGTATATGTATAGGCGACGCCGAATTAGAACAAGTGCCAAAACCGATAATTAAGTTCAAGGCTAAAAGATAGAATTAAATAAAAATAACTTTAGTCAACGACAGCGACGCATGCGTCAGGGGTTCTCACAACAAAGATAAAGAAGAAACCACCATGAATATCAGCAAAGCATTTCAAATATGTACATATGTTTGTATGTACATACATACACTGTATTACAATATCAAAAGGGGCAAAGAATGGGGAAATGATGAATTGCCTGCCCACCTTCACAACATTTTTGTAAATAAATCGAGATAAGTGTAGGAAGGGCCCAAAAATGTTTTTAAAACTCGCGATATTTCTTTAAAAATTTATATATAATTATAACTACATATTTGAGTTAGAACATTTTTTACGGTAATTACAAAATAAAGCTTAATCCATTAACCTTTTCTTTTTCCACTATGCAATAATAATGTCCCATAAGATTTTGAGGTTATGTTTAGCAAATAACTTTCAACCAAATGATAAGAAACATTGTACAGTTACAGCAATTTGTCTCGCCACCTACATTATATTTTTACTGTACATTTTCAGTTATTAAATGGCAAATGTTAAGGGAATATTATGGAAACCCTTGTCCAAAAAGGAAACAGAAAAGGTGTAATGACAAAAGGCCTCTATATACATACAAACACAAACTTTTACGTACATATTTACATACATACACACAATGTACATAGATATGTATGTATGTATGTGTACTCATATAAGATTTGTTTGTAAATCTGTTGCATAGTGTTATGGGCATGGCGACAAGCTGGCTGCCCTGGCGACGGCTAAATGTTCTTTTTAGCCCAACTAGCAGTGGCTAATTATCATTTTAGTCGGTAGGCGTACAATGTATATACATACACATACATACACAAACATATCTATATATGTACGTATATACAAGAATATATTTATATATAATGGGTATGTCATGACCGCGTCGCTGTCGCCTTTATCCATCTCAGTCTACATTTTAGTCTCAGTTGACGCGAGTTTTAATTATGCATGACGGCCTGCCTGACTGACTAACTGACTGAGTGACTGAATGACTTACTAACTGACTAACGTACTGGGTGGAAGTTTTCACGTCAGTCCCTAGCGAGTATGTTGCTCCAAATTTCGCGTCTGTAATTACACGGCAAAAGAAAAATGGTGTAATAGTATTTGTTGTTTACACGCATAAGGCGTTGAAAACAAGAAAACAAAAAGAAAAAAAAACATCTACTGGTCTCTCATCATTAGCGGCCTAAAGTTCAATAACTTCACTTTTTCTAATGATATGTAAAAGAATAAGCGATGAAAACAAACGAACCAATAGACCAGACCCCGCAGACCAACTAACGACCAACCAACCGACGACCCATTATCCAACTGCTTTTCGAAATGAAAACGAAAGTCAACCACACTACAAGTGGTTATTTCTTTATAGAGGTCGTCGTGATGTTTGAATTGATTATGAAACTCGACACACTTCTGAAGAACTGAAAGTGGCCGGTCGCACATACATATGTACATATGTATGTACATACATTTTATATATACATATACACAGACATATGTATGTACATATATAGATGCTACAATATGGGTACATATCTAGAGTGTGGTTTCTTATATATACATATGTATATAATTATAAATTGAATCATTTAAAAGGCATTAAAAATAATAAAATAAAAAAAAGTATGAATTCTCCGTCTCAAGTAATATTGAAAGTTTTTTCAAATTATTCAGATAGATTATATCAAAGATTTATTTTTAGAACATTATTAAAGTTCATCGATCGAGTATTTCGTATTTATAATTCCTATGGACTAATATGTTAATTAATAATTAATAAGACATAACTAATATTAGTTGTAGAAATTAGCACTAATATCTATAAATATCTTTATTTAGAGAGATTTTTAAATAGTGAGAGGTACTACTATTTTAACAGCTGTTATTTGACTTATAAATTAATATTATAAATTTTTGATTAAGATATATTATCCGGATCGCCTCTGGTCACAATTGGAAATCTACGGTATATATATGTACATATGTATGTACATATGTAGTTCCCAAATAGATTAAAGTTCCACCCTAATGTTAAAGTGCACAATTAAAGCAGGCTTTAGAACACGCAATTGTTGCCACTTGATGTAAGAGAAGGGGGCGCGCTCGGGGACACTAGCAAACCGTTAGTCATGATGTGAAAGCTTATCAATTGTATGATATTATTTTATTGTACGTACAAACATAGCCAGCCATACGTATGTGTACATCATTGATACGGTTTTTTATGAATTTATTTCAACCTCGCACTGCTTTAAATAAAAAAAAAAAAGGAAAAGCAACAAGGGCAAGTGTTTTTTATGTTTTGGGAAACCCAAAGCTTGTGATATTATCGGAATTGCCGTGGGTGATAAGCAGCGCACCACAATAAATCGACATCGCCTGATATCAATCAAATCAACATTGTCGAGTTTTTTTTTTTTAAATCACAAAAAAAAAACCCATCATTGGGAACAAACTAAAGTAATGGACTATAAAAATGTTTGAACAATTCTACGATTGACTTGAATTACCAGTAAATACTTATTTAATACATACAAACGTACGTACAAATACATATGTACATATGTATGATAGAATATGAGAATTGCCAGTCAGTGATTCATATCATTGCAGTGAAGGAGCATGCTTCATTCCCATACCGATACCCCATAGCCATAGCCATAGCCATTGCCATTCCCATTCCCATTCCCCCGCACTTTGTTATCGGCTTATCAGGTGCGATTATTAGGGGCTCCACACTTACCGTAAAGATACTGCTCTTCTTGTGGGCGCGATTCCGTATAACCAAGCCCGCCAAAGGCTTCTTCACATAGATTTTAGGCATCTTGTCTTTCCGTTTTCCGTATACGTGGCGGAATATCGATGTACACAAGCAGAATAAATACAATTTGCCTTTGGTTAATGTTTGTTTTTGTTTTCGGGTTTTTTTTTTGTTTTTGTTTTTGTGGTTTGTTGTAACTTTTTCTCTTTTTATTCGCGGGGTGGAAGGCGGTTAGAGAAGAACAAGAGCAGCGGCAGCGTCACGATGAGTTGATTAGGCTGCAGTCGCGCTCAGGGCGAAACAATTTACATGCATTACACTTGTGTTTGTATAATACTTATATTTACTAGTTTGGGATACAGCGGCACAATAGCGATTTGGTTGAAAAAAATTTCTTTTTCTTTGGATTTCAATATATATATATATATATGTGGATATATGTATGTATTTCTGCACTCTTCTATTTACATTTCCTATTTATTGGTACTATTTAGATTTGGCAGCAGCGAAGCGCGCTCGCAAATGCCTTGGCCGGAGTTGAAATTTGTGGTGACCGCCTTGGTTTGCATGCCTGTGGCTTGTTTATGCTGATCGACAAATACTTCAATTATTGCATTACTCTAGCCCACAATACTTTAACTTATTAATGTGTACTTAAATTTTACGGACAATTTATTGCGTTCGTAGCAAAGACGGTCCGAAATGCGAGTGCGCGATTTGGTGCTAAAAAATGCCAAAAACAGGCGCTGTCAACATGTGTTCTTATTCTAGTTCTAGTTAGAGATGGACCAGTGATACCCAAAAGTCACGAATTGCTAACAGGAGCTTACATTTCATTAAACACATATGTACATATGTGAAACAAAGGTTCACAATTTAAGAAATTTTAGATCCTTTAGTTTTATGGCTATTTAAGTCGCGAACAAATTATGTTTGTTGATTAAAGTAAGGCAAAACAAATCCGCCACAACCTTCGGAATCACGCGTGACTACCATCTCGATACTCATATCAGGGCTGCCAAACTAGTTCACTATTTAGAGACTATTCACAGGAAAATCAAAAAAAAAGAAAGAAAAAATTTAAATGTTGAATTATAATAATGGTTCGTGTTTTATTTCTTCATCCTGATTTGGGTATTGGCGGCGCCGAACGTCTGGTTGTCGATGCTGCCCTGGCACTTAAGGAGCGCGGTCATGAGGTTAGCTTCCTCACAAATCACCATGACAGCACCCATTGCTTTAAGGAAACCGCTGATGGCAGTTTTCCAGTTCAAGTTGTGGGCGACTGGTTGCCACGCAAACTCTTTGGCCGCTTCTATGCCTTCTGCGCTTATATGCGTATGCTTTACGCCGCCTTCTATGCCAGCTTCTTCATGCCACAACGGGAGCAGATTGATGTGGTCTTTTGTGATTTGATTTCAGTATGCGTGCCCGTATTGCGTTTAGCTCGACATCGTCCACGTGTCCTGTTTTATTGTCACTTTCCAGACCAATTGCTCAGCTCAAGAGAGGGGATGCTTAAGCGTCTGTATAGAGCGCCCATTAACTGGCTGGAGGAACATACCATTGGCCTGGCCGACAAGGTGCTGGTGAATTCAAAATTTACCCTGCGTGTATTTCAGGACACATTCCGTCGTCTGCGAACAACTCCAGATGTTCTTTATCCTTCAATTCATACACAGTATTTCGACCAGATGGTACAGAAGCTCGATCAACGTAGCACTGTACTGGACGATACTGTGCATCCGCGAGTGCCCCGCAATGCCTTCATCTATTTGGATATTAATCGCTATGAGCGCAAGAAGAACCATGCATTAGCACTGCGATCATTACGTCTGTTAGGAGACATGCTGCCAGCGCTTGATTTTAAACGCTGCCGCTTGATCATAGCAGGTGGTTATGATACACGCTGTCTAGAGAATGTCGAACATTATGCAGAGTTGGAACAACTTACGACCGAATTGCAGCTACAGGAGCATGTCATCCTTTTACGTTCACCCACGGATGAGGAGAAGTGTCGCCTACTCTATTCGTCCCACTGTTTGCTATACACACCCGACAACGAGCATTTCGGCATTGTTCCCCTGGAGGGCATGTATTTCACCAAGCCGATAGTGGCATTGAATAGTGGCGGACCCACAGAGACTGTGGTGCACAATTCCACTGGATTTTTGTGTGAGCAGGATGCAAAAAGTTTTGGCGCCGCCATGTATCAACTGTTTCGCGATGACGCATTGCGTCTGAAAATGGGCGATCTGGGACACAAGCGAGTGCAGCAGAAATTCTCCTTTGATGCCTTTGCGGACAGATTGAATGGTATTATCCAAGAGCTGAAACCAAAAACACAAAAAATGCTCGGCGAAAAGCTTGAATAAAACTCTTAACATCATGAGCTAGCAACTTTATATACTGCCATATGTTTCTGAACCGATCTTAATTGGGTATATTATCCGAACGGGTGTCAGTATTAAATTCACAAAAATCTTCCAAAAATATTACGAACTTTTGAATCTTAAAAATTTATTACAAATTATCAACTGAAAACTTTCGTTTTTTT
The DNA here is from genome assembly GCA_018150375.1 of Drosophila sturtevanti. Classification (NCBI taxonomy): domain Eukaryota; kingdom Metazoa; phylum Arthropoda; class Insecta; order Diptera; family Drosophilidae; genus Drosophila; species Drosophila sturtevanti. The sequence goes on along the minus strand of JAECWJ010000688.1, from coordinate 5,758,764 downwards.
TTTTTTTTTTTAATTCGACAAGGACTAAGGAAATTGTATATCAATTATTTTAATAGTTTTGACTGGAAGGGGCGATCGCGGATCGGTTGTATATACTTTGGAATTCTAGTTTCATTTTAAGTTTTATTTTATTCTTCAGTTTATGCATACAATTTGTATATATATATTATATAATTATCGATTGAAATCAGACTGAGATCAGACTGGCCACTGGTTACTCGCCACGCATATAAAGATATAGATATCCCAGATCCTTGGGCGGATTTTGAGACTTGGCCACTTTGGTATCATTGAAGATGACCCATTCGCCTTCCTTGCGTATATGGCAGACATAATGACCCACCTGGGCCGATGTACCCATGTGTGAAATAAAAGCGACCAATTTATATTTGCCAGAGCCGTCACGATAGTTGGTGGCCGTGGATGGAGCATCAGTGGCCGGAACAGCAGCCGATGCCGGTGATGGTTCATCGATGCTGTCGGCATGAGAGAATATCCAATCGGTGGCTCGCTCCACATTTCCATCGGTGGCCTTGAGGGCAGTTACTGCCTGACGCTCATCAAAGCCCATGCTCATTAGCATGGCCAGGCTCTCGGGATTGGCCACAAACTGATTGGCAGCACTATCACCGATACTATTATTGGGCACTACAAACGGATCCGAGATATCCTCATCGCCAATGTGCTCCATTAGCCAATTTGAGGCGGCTTCCAAGCCGCTATTTTTGGTATGGAAGCAAGCTCGCTTGCATGCCTCTTGTGGGAAACCCATGTTAACCAGCTCCGACATGACAGCCTCGTCAAATGTAAATTTGGGCTGTTCGGCCGCCGGTTCTGGCAGCGGCTCCTCGCCACTCTGCAAGCCACCCAAAGAACGCCACGAGCTCAGATCAAGTTCATCGGGCATATCCACTGAGACGTCTAGCTTCTTGGGTACCCAATCGTCACCCAAAGTGAACTTGCTCAAATGTATCATAAGAAAATCGGGCATGGTGGCCAAACGGGTTGACTTCTTGGCGTTCGTTTTACCATTGATAGCCGTTGAATAGAATTGTTCGATTAATTCGGATCCAAAAAAGCGTTCCAGACAAGCCTGTAGCGGGACTTTATGCCTAACAATGTCTCCAGTTGGACGCTGGCCACTTTCACGGGCCGCCTGCTCTTTCTCTTGATACAGGCGTACCTCATCCAAATTGGTCGCCTTTTCCAAGGGTATGGGCAATCGGAAACTATATTCCTCTCGTGTCTTATACTTGACCTTACGGCTGGCCAAACATTCAACACGATCCTCTAGCAGGAATTTCAAAGCATCTGCCGGATTCGATTGATTGCGAGAATTGCGATCCAATAAAGTTAGTAAATGCAAATAGAAATCATTAGCATCCTGTTGCTGTTTAGTACTAAAATCTGGATGATTTTTGCCAACAATATTCTTGAACATTGCTGGCGAAATGCCGGTAGCGTGCTCCGTGTCCAATGTATTCTCCACAATGCTACTGTACTTGCCCGATTGTAATCCATTGCCCAGTTTGGCCATTTGAATATTGAAATCATTTGCCGGATCACTGGGAAATTCTTTAAAATAACTCTCAGCACCACTGCCGACAAAACGCTGCTGGAAATCAGGGATGACAAAAAGTACCTGCATCACGCTATTGATGTAACAAGAATTACCCAAATTGCGCATTCCCGTATAGCCAGGACCGGCCAATGGTGTCAATTCGCTTTCACTCTCTGTGAGAGCGGACCATTCGCCAATACGCTGATTAATCTCAATTTCCAATTCAACCATAGATTTCTCGCTCTTCTTCATTGCGGCCATGTTAATACCAAAGTGGGAGAGATGCTTCTCAAGGTGTGGATCAACAACCATATCATCCTCTGGATAAGAGAAAACATCCGATTTCCCATCAGCCGTAATGGTCCCAAGTTTAACTGCCAGTGGGTACTTAGTATTCCTATAATGCTCAACGGCATGATCATTGCCACCGCTGCCATCAAAGAATTTCCGTCCGCATAGTATAGAACCATCCGTAAGATTCAACCAGAGGTTATTCGTTAAATCGCATTTTTCACACTGCCAACCGGATGGTGGAATTTTCTTGCCATTATCCAACTGTTGAAGATTTTCCGCATATTTAGAAGTCTGACGCACTTCACCATCCCATGTGCCTAAACGAAATTTATGCAAAATTTTTCTCTGAATCGAGTATCAAGAGATTCTACTTACCAGTTAAAGTGGCTTTCTCAAGTTTAGCAATGGCCGAGTCGGCTGCTAAAATTGCCTCCACTGCCTGAGTTACTCGCATGGGTAATTCTGGATCTGGATAAGCAAGTTTCTTATCTAATTGGGGGTACACTACAATGCTGTAAGTGTCCTTGATCTCATATTTTTTGGCTATATCAGAGTCATTGTAGCCACCCTCTACACCTATGGCCAATCGCGTTATTTTACGCTCTGGGCCAGCGGCCTCTGTATCAGTCTCTTGATCCTGGGCCTCTCTCTCCTTTAGCGTCTTCTCACGTTTAATGTGCAGGAATACACAATTTCCTGTTTTGGTTGCATATTCCTTTACATATGCCTCTCCAAAACCAAGAAAACTGTTCAAGCATACATACAGACCCGTCGGTGTCTCAGGATTATCATATGAATAGACGCATTCGTCTTTGTATATGGGCGCACTGCCAATGCCGGTACCGGTGCCCGATCCACAGGGTACATTCACTTTGGATAAATGCTTGCGTAGTTCCTCCATTATTTCAAATGATTTAAATCGATTCTATGGGAACAATGATGACAAGTCTATAAAAATTTATTTCGTTTTTTTTTTTAATTCTTTTTAAAAAAAAAATACTCTGTCAAAACGAAAGCAGTGTGGCCATACGTGGATTGTGAATAATAGTCAATTTTATGTGCATATGTATATTACGAACAGATGGCACTACCTCCTCCGCTGCAATGCACCCATTTAAAAGGAAACAATAGATTTTTGTTTACCTACATATTATATAAAATGTAAAAGTTTAAATTTGCATTATACGATTCTTTAGATATATGTTTTCTTATTCTATGCATTTAACAAAGTTGCAACCAAATGTGTAAGGGCTCATTTCTTGTGTCAATAAATCCAAATTATCGTATCATCACTAAGATATCGATAGAAACATCTTTGTTTTACATATCGATAATTTTTTGCAGCCCTCGCTGAAGCAAAGATAAAGAAGTGAAGAAAAACGTAAGAATTTTCAAATTAATTTTTCGTAAACAAAACTAAAGCAAAAATGTGTAAAAATTGGAACAGTCGTTTCTGAAATCCATGAAATATTCGGTTTATATGGATTCATAAGTGCTTTCAATAATTTCGCAAGCTTTTGTTTTGCAAATGCAAACGCACAATTTTCGTAGAAGCGCGCGCCATTTTGTTTTTGGACTTTTTTTTTGTCGAAGAGGATTTTCTCGTCTCTGTCTCGCTATAAATTCTGTGTGTGTTGAATTGTTGCCAAATAATAATGATGATACATTGAGATGAAGTTGTAATGCAATTTACAAAACGGCAACCCATGTGCCTCTGGCAGCTAATACTGTATTCTTAATTCGATCTTCCTTTTCTACCCCCGCTGTGGAAATTAACGCGCGACATCGTCACATAAATAAAAATGCCACTGAAAATATCGATACGATGATTAAAACGAACGCGAAGAAGCAGAGAGGCAGCTAGATTAGTACGTACGTCGGTTGCGGTCGTGTGAGTGGGAGGGAAGTAGGGGGTTGATGGAGGTGATGGCTGGTGGACGCGGCGGCAGTGACGGCGGATGAGGAGGAAGAGCGGACGCGCTAATTACGTCATAAGAATCAAAGAAAATTCAAGGTCTTTGCTAGCCAGTCAGACATAAAGCTATTAGATTTCGTTACGTTTTTATCAAAAATAAAACTTTAGCCAAAGGGAAACAAGTACAAAGCACACATGCAAACATACGCAACTGCGTATGTGTGAGTATAAATTTTTCGCGACTGTGTAATTACATACACACGTCTCAATGTTGTTGTTGTTGCTACTGCTGCTGCTGTTTTTTGTAAGCAGCAGCAGCAGAAGCGAGAGAGCAAGCAGCAGCTGTGAGATACACAGAAACCGTAAGAAAAAGAGCGTCAACAAGAGAAAAGGGGACAAAATGAGAGAAGGAGAGAGCGCGCGCATAGGCACAACAAAAATTTTAAAACATACAAAAAATGAAAAACGAAAAGATGATTGAAATATGATTGATTAATTTTCTGTTATTCTATCTTTTCCAGCAATATGCATACGCTGCGTGCGGCATAGAGTTCTTCACTAAAAAAAAAAATAAACCCCTGCCCACCCCCCCAAGAGTCCAAAACTGAGCGCCACCAGCAAAACATACACACACACATATACATATATATAAACAGAAGCACACAGACACTTATACATTGATATTTGAAGGCGCCCCCGAAAAAGAATATTGTACATAAATTTTAATTAAAGAAAAGTATAAGAAGAAGCGGACAATTGCAACAGTGGAACGGAGGAGGAAGAAGACAACAGCAACAACAACAACAATAATACAAATAACAACAACAAGAAAAGCAGCAACGACAAAGGAAAGAAAAAAAAAGTCGTGAAAAAAGTGAAAAATAACATTAAAAATAAAAATCAATAAGAGCGGCAGCCGACGGCGATAAAAAAAAAACAACAATAACAAAAAAAAAAGAAGTGTTATCAGTTGTGTTTTCGTCATTTCGAGTTGAAATTAAACTTTGTTATTGTTGCGCTTATGTATGTGTGTTGTTTGTTGGTCTGAGCACTGACAGATAGAGATAGACAAGAGATCCCGTGAAATTGACAGAGAAAGACAAAGAGAGCGAGTGAGACAGAGAGAACGAGAGAAGTGAGGGAGTGTGAGAGTTATAGAGAGAGCGGCGGTGGCCGCTGGCTAATAGCTACCGCTCCCGCTCGCCAGCCACATCATGTCTGTCCAGCAATTCTGTCTACGCTGGAACAATCACCAGCCAAACTTTATATCGGTCTGCTCATCATTGCTTCACAATGGCACATTGGTGGATGTGACCCTGGCTGCCGAGGGTCGGCAATTGCAGGCCCATAAAATTGTGCTCTCCGCTTGCAGTTCATACTTTCAGGTGAGTAGAAAATATGGAAATATTAAAAATCGTCGGCTCATTTTCGGCTTCTATTAATTATTTTCATTCAATTTGTGTGTTTTAGGCATTGTTTACCGCGAATCCTTGCCAGCATCCAATTGTTATACTTAAGGATGTGCAGTACGATGATCTCAAGACAATGGTTGATTTCATGTACTATGGTGAGGTGAATGTATCCCAGGAGCAGTTACCCCACATTCTAAAAACGGCCGAAATGCTAAAGATTAAGGGCCTGGCCGAAATGCCAACTGATCCGGCAAATCTCACCAAATCGGACAGCAAGTCATCTAGCGATGGAACTGAACTTGTTGGACCAAATGTGGCTGGTTCTGGAGCTGGAGCTGCTGGCGGTAGCTTAGGTGCCGGTAGTGGTAGCAGTGTCGGTGATTCTCTCTGGAGTAGCAGTGAGGCGCAACAGTTCCAGCAACAACAACAGCAGCAGCAGCAACAGCAGCAACAACAACAGCAGCAACAGCAAGCCCAACAGCAACAGCAAGCGGCACAACATCATCACCAGCACCACCAACAACAGCTTCAGCAGCAACAGCAGCAGCAGCAACAACAACAACAACAGCAGCAGCAACAACAACAGCAGCAGCAACAGCAACAACAACAGCAGCAGCAACAACACCAGCAGCAGCAACAACAGCAACAGGCCCAACACCATCATCACCAGCATCATCAGCATTCGCAGCAACAACAACAAGCGCCGCAAACGCATCACCATCAAATGCGACGCACTCCATCCCCACTCAGTGCAGGTACATCGCCAGCTACGCGGCGCAAAAGATTGCGCAAATCCTCGAATAACGGTGAGTGTGATTTGGGTAAAGCATCGTCGCAGTTAACTGAACATATTTGGTTTATAACCCATTCATTCTGTCCATAACTATATCGTTGATCGTTTTCCTTTGCTTTGCAGGCTCTGGTGAGCGCACGAACTCAGATGAGCAACAGCATCAACAGCAACAGCAGCAGCATAACAGCTCTCTGGATGCGACTGCGGCAAGTGCCGCTGCCGGTGCAGGTCTTAGTTTGGCCCAAATGAGCCAAATGTCATTTGGTGCAGGCGGTAATACGGCCGCAACCATTGGTAGTCTGACTGGTCACTCCCTACATGCGGCAAAGCTGCTCAAGGAGTCGGCAAGTAGCGAACTAGAGCCCCAGCCTCAGGATTCTGATTTGGATGATGGCCATGGACATATACATATGCAAATTGTAATGAAATTGGTCAAGTTAAACCCGTTCTCTTATTCTTACCCCCATCTCGTTTGATCATAATAATACTAAATATATCAATTTCTTTACGCCAATTTGAATTACAGAAGCCTGAAGTGGATATCGGCGGAGTGAATCAATCAATGCCCTTGGATATTTCTGGAGCCACCACACCATCAGAGCACGATGCACCCAATTCACAATCATCGCATTCTGGTAAGCGTCAAATTCAGTATCTACACTCCTCACACAATTCCTCCTCCATTCATCAAAAATCAAGTCATACAAATCAAATGTCATCTGGCTAGGGATTTCTATATATACATACATATATCCAAATATCGTCTCCACAATATTAAATCCAAGTCAAGAGGTTTTGCCTGATTATTCTCTTTACTTTCTTACTTGTGATTTTCTGTTGGATATCCTCATTTTGTTTGTTCATTAAAATATCAATCAATCGAAACAAATTTTGAATCTCTAGGAAAACTAATAGTTATAATGTTACAAAGTCCAATATCATTCAAAAGCTTTTGAAATTAAAAATCAGTTTAGTTAGTCTGTGGGATTCGGGTAGATATAGTATATATAGTAAACAGTTCCCCGAAATACTGGCCAATACCCCTGACCTAAATAGTTGTCCGATTCGAAAGACTTTTTAAATTTAAAGACGAACTGAAGGAGTAGCAATGCGGCTGATCAATAAAAAGATAACATATATGTATGTATATATATATATATACCATATATTAGAAGATTTCGTTACCATATATAATTGGTATAATCGTATACTTAAAAATAATTTTGTAATCGATAAAATATATCCTATCAATCTCAATGGATGATTTATAATATCTTAAGTAACTGTAATCTAATAAAGAGTTTATGAATTTCCCCTCTCCCCCTTGTATATTTGTATATACTCTATATATAAATTTCATTATAAGGATCGCTAAATGTATATAACATATAGATTTTATATTTTATTTATAATTTTTGCCAATATAACGGCATAATTAATTCTCTATAAGTCTCACTGCTTAAAGCAATTTCAATTTGCCATTTTAGTAATCGTAATTTTCCATATGAGAATTCCTGTATATTATATATATATATATATATATGGCGGCAGTTACTTTTTTTCATTGAAAATTGTAAATAGATCATTAGGCATTAGCTTTCGTTTGCCCCATCCATTACGATGCATCTCATCATCGATCCATCATTTCACTTGCATTTCACCAAAAAAAACAAATTTCAGTACGCAAATCGCTTGGAGAAATGAATGCTAAAGCTAAATATATAAACAAACAAAAACTGAGAATAAAACAAAAATTATAATTAAAAAAAAAAGCTATAACAAAAATAAAAAAAGAAAAAAAATCAAAAGCATTAAAAATAATTAAAGAAAAAAATGATTAAGCGAAATGATAACCGATTAATACCGACTAAGTGCCACAAAACAAAACCAAAAAAAAAAAAAAAAAGGAAATATTAAACATTAAACTATGACAAAGTAAAAACAAAACAAAAAAAAACATATTGCCCAATTTACCGAAATTTTCTATGTTTTACTTACCACATTGTGCATTTTATACGAACAAATCCTGCCTGATCTTGGGAATGGGAGAGAGCTAGTACAGTATAGAGATCCAGATTCAAATAAAAGGTGCTGATATATGTATTATATATACATATATGTATATATATATATCCGTATCCGTATCCGTATCGTTTGAATGCGAGTTTAAAGCAAAGTCAAAGTCAAGCAAAACCGACCGATTGATATTTCTTTTAATAATTCTTTTTGTTCTTTCTCGATTTGATTTTAAAATTTGGAATTTCCAAACTTTTCGTTCTTATATCTTTTCTACGGGGTAATTTCAACTTAAAAGAGAAAGAAAGAGAGGGAGAAGAGAGAAGAGAACAACGAGTAAAAGCGGTTTCCTTTGATGATAATGATTTAGCATTAGCAATCTTTCTACTACAATTACTTTTTAACTACCTACTTCTATTCTCCTTGTTGAATCTAAAATTTGAACTTTTTTTATAATCCGTAATCCAAACCCAGTCCCCAGATCCAGTTCCAGTCCCAATTCCAGAGTGCCACTTGATACCAATTATCCCAAATGTCCCAAGTCTCAGTCTCGGTACCAAAATCCCAATCCCAGACCCATCTCAAATCAACTCAAACCGAACTCAGAGCTAGAAAAGTAAACTCAATTTCGATCGAAAAAACAATTCTTTCATAAGCTGTCTCTCTCTCCCCTTCCCAGGTCTGCAATGGACAGTTGTCGACTCAAACTATTCGCGCTTTTCCCTGCCCGCCTGTCAGCCCAACTTGATTGGCAATGGCGGCGGCGGTGGTGGTGGTGGCGGAAATCAGAGCAGCGGCGCGAATAGTAGCGGTGGCGTAGGCGGCGGCGGCGGTGCCAGCGGCACCAGTGACCAACGACAACAACAGCAGCAGCAGCAACAGCAACACGAAGCCCAGCAACAGGCCAGCCAACAGCAACATCTGCAGCAACTACACTACCAGCAACAGCAGCAGCAACAGCAACAGGCGGAGCAGCAAGGTCCCTCCGGTCCGACGTACTCACCGCAGATAATAACCGTTAATAATCTAGTCAGCGGTTATGCGACGGCCGCCCAAAATCTATCGCCAACATCGCCCAACGAATCCAATATGGTGCAATCTGTCTACAGTCAAGGACCCACGCCCACCCAGTCACCAGTGCATTCTGGCGTTGGGGGAGCAAGTGGTGCAGGCAATAATGGAGCTACCAGTGGCGGCGGCGGCACCGGTGGTGGTGCTGGACAAGTGGTTAAGCGCAAGCGTTCAGTAAATCCCCAAGGCGATGAGAATTTTATACGGGCCTTGGAAGCGGTGCGTACAGGAGGCATTGGTTTCTGCAAAGCGGCGCGTCTTTATGGTGTTAACAATCGAACACTTTGGCTGGAATACAAGAAGCGTGGCTATCCGGTGTCTAGGCCGAGCATTAAAGCCCGTGTTGTTAAACAGGAACCAAATCTATCACCATCACCCACACCATCAACGAATCCCGGCGATGACAATACCAACGAAACGCTCAATTTGCAAATGCCACCTCAAGCAGAAACACCGACACCCTCACTTATGTGTACTCCGCATCATGCCAGTTTGGCCAGTAGTGGGGGCTCTCTCCCAGGCAGTGCCGGCGGCGGTAATACCCATCCGGCCATTGGTGTGATGAGTCTCTTCGATAGCCGCTACATGGAATCGCCGGGAAGTGTACACACAATGGCACGGCAGCGGTATATTGATGCGAGCGGAGGTGGAGCCGGCGCCGCTGGCACGGGTGCAGGCACCATTAATGTGAATCCGGCCGCTGCAATGAATCTACAGAGTATTAACTTTAACTCGATATAGAATACGATTTCGAGTCAGATGCAGGCGGCGGCAACAACAGTAGCTGCCTCAACAGCAGGACCGGCCACTCTGCTGCAGGCAGCTGCTGTCATGGCAGCTAGTCATGAGCCGGAAACAATGAGCATATCAGCCGTGCCCATATCCGTACCCATGCCCATGTGCCCGATGCCCGTTCCTGTTTCGGTATCCGCTATGGGTATGGCGGCGCATAGCTTTCTTATCAATAATTTTGTTACGGTGACGGCACCACCGGTGGCGACAATGGTGAATAGCACACTGCCACCGTTGGTTAATACTGGCCTGCAATATTTGGAAAAATCATAAGAGCGCAGACAAGACAGAGACCGCCCGCCGCCTATTTCATCTAGAGCCCAAGTTCCCCACTCCCCCCAACACATATATAAAAAATGTGTAAAAACCCAATAATAATAAAATTGATACAGGTATTAGAGCAACGGCAGCAACTAGTGTACATACCAGAGGGATAGGAGTATTATCATCATGATCCACCATCACCAACACCACTACCACCACCACCACCACCACTACCACAACTACCACTACCACCATCAACAGCAGCAGCAGCAACAGCAGGAGCCGCAGCCGCACAATTCACAAATAATATGATGTGACTCCTCCTTAACCCCTCCATATCTAAAAGCTGAAAGCTAAAGCTAAGCTGAGCTGAGCAGAGCAGAGCAGAACAGACCAGAGTAAAGAGCAGGAAGAGCCGGCCACACTTGTAATAATGCATAGAACTTAATTCCTTAAGCTTAAAGTTTTGAACCCCATACATTTTTACGATTTGTTAACTAAGAGATCGGTAGTACAGATATAAATTTATATACATATATATATATACATATATATATATATATATATGAAAATCATATTATAATTGTACATAAAATATAAAAAAAATTATATTAGTGTTAATATCGAGCGGCGGAAATGATTTACATATACCAACACCAACCAAGATCTTGATATGCCAATGCATTTCGAAATGATAAAGTTGTTTGTTTGTTTATTTTGTTTTTTTTTTTCCTCTATATATAATTTGGCTCAGTCGTCTGCTAAAGCTAAAGCTAAAAACCAAAACTATCACTAAATCAAGTCAATCTAATCATCTATCATTTTTATCATAAAATATTTATCTCCATTCAAATGAGATGCAAATTTGATTGCTTATGCAATGGCATTTGATTACTTCGGTCATTCGAAGACTTATTACATCTTCTCTCCTAATCAATTCCAATTTCTATTAATTCTGTTACAAAAATAGCCACACTCATTATTATTCAATGAATCAATTGATAATACCCATACCATTTTTAATTTGTGTATAGCTGGAAAATCAAACAGTTTTAGTTATGGATTAATAGGCATTATATATATATATTTATATATATATAACTGAAAAGTAAATTTAAAATTTAAGTAAAAACTGAAAAATTGTATGATATCTATGTATGTACGAACCCAATATATATGTGTATATATATTTGTAAATGTATACATCCATTTTTTTTTTTTTTTTTTTTTTTTGATAAGAATACCTTTGCAACAATTTAAAGTTTATCACAGAGAGATAAAGAAATATCCGAGATGTATACAGTGTCTATATGTCAGTCTGCAATTAACATAAGCTTGTATTTTTTTTTTTTGTTTAATGTAGTAAATTCCCGTATTCGCTACCAAAAGATTTATTTTGAAAAGATTTGAATTCAATTAGTTAAAAACTAATAGTTTATAAAAGAAACAATCAGTTAGAAATATATCAAATAGGATCTGGCTAAACAATATAAGGTTTTATACGACTGATTTCTAAAAAATTGATTGCAACGTTATTTTATATACGGCATAGCCGCATTTAGTTTAACCCTCTGTTTTCCATCCTCCCTTTGATCTCTTTTAAAACTATCCCAAACACACACCACAACACACACATCTCCCATACATATACAACTACAAAGATTTCTTCCAATAATAAAGAAAATAAGTGAAAGCCTCTGTTGTAAGGGGCATTGCTTATTGGATGATTTCTAGTTGACTATAAACTTGATAATTAACTATTATCAATTGGAGGGAAATTACCACCCACACACAAAACTCAACTCGATTATCCTTACATCATGTAACCACACGCACACACACACACACACCCATACACACACACACACATATCTTGAAAGAGTTTCGGATTTTTGTTAAAAGAAGAAGAAAAAACCGAATAGATATATATAAATATTTCTTTGTATATAATTCAAGTATACCCCCAATTTATGTACATATACAATAGACACGATAAAAAAAGAAGAAAAAAAAATACGGTACGGAAATTTAAGTGAAAGGATGCGTGGACAGCAGGAGGCCATATATTATGCAATATACAAAACCTAATTAACTCGTAACCACCCAAAAATCCTAAATGGAGACTGCAGCTAAAGGCAAAAACAAAATGAGAAAATAGTAAAACAAACAAATAAAAAAACATAAATAAATATAAAAATAAAACTAAAAACGAAAAAACAAAAAAAAAAAAAGTAAAGTAAAGTAACGAAATTCAAAGAACAAAATACAAGAGTTGAGAGAGAAATGATGAGAAACGAATATGAATAAACGAATAGTGTGGTTTTTTTTAATACGATTCATATACATATTGTAACTAATAGAGAAAAACTTTTTATATATTGTGTCAAGGCATACTAAAAACTAAGCGTGATTTGTTAGAAGTCATAGAAGTAAAACATAAACTTTAATAATGGACTTTTTATTACAACGTACTACACCAGAGATCCCCCCCATCAAGAATAGAATTTCCCAAATATGATGAAGAATCGCAGATCAGATACCACAGAAGAAGACGATGATAAGAAAAATGGATATAAAACAAAACACAAACACAAAAAACAAAAAAAAAATACAAAACGAAATGAAACGAAACGAAATAAAAGAAAACAAAAACAAACAAATAAACAAAAAAAAAAAAAGGAAAGAAAGAAAGAAAACAAGAACAACGTAAAGTAAATAGCAGAAACAATAAGCAAGTATAACTAACTCTGTTTCCTACAATTGCAAAAAGTACCAATAACTATGACTATGGTAGTTATGTGTGTTAAATATATATATAATTAATTAAAATAACGCAAGAGCATAAATGAAACGATTGTATTATAAGTTGCATGTACGATGGATGATAAGATGAAAGAGGAGAGAAGAGGAGATGCGAGATATCATGTAATTCGTGGCGAGAACGAAGTGAAAACAAACATTCTAGACTGTAGTCGATGTGCAAGAAACGAATAAACTTTCAAAACTACAATGTAACCAATCCCAACGATGACTTCACTCCATAGATTCACTACTACTACTACTTTTCATAACAATTCAGCAGCGATCAAAAGATATATTTATACTATATCCATAATAAGATTATACGATTAAATAATTACTTATTATTGTATTATTTTTAGAACCAAGTCCAGCCCATGCAGCACATCCGCATCCATCTTTGGCGGCCACCAGTAGCAGTAGCGTGGGTAGCGGTGGCAGTTTTGATCGTTCTATTAGCATTGCTGAAGTCGATGCAGTCGAGGGTGCCCAACCATCACCATCGTCGAGTGTGATGGGGACCAAACGGAATCGTGTGCTTACTCGCCAGCCGCGAGTTAAACGTGACAGTGATAGCCTATCCTCGACTCAGCAAATTTCACCGGATACGGGTGCCTCAACGCTGGATTATGATCCATTTAATGCGGCTGGCACAACAACGGCAACCGCTCGTGATTATTCGACAACTGGCTCATCGCATCATCTGCATCAGCATCAGCATCAGCATCATCAGGTTACGCCGGCACATCAGCAGCATCATCATCATTTGCTAACTGTTCCGCAGCGTATTGAGCGGCATGCTTCAGAACCGGCACCTAGCCTGGTATCTTCTACGCCGCATCTGTTAAGCGTGCCTCCCAGTACACCATTTCTCATTAAGCAGCATTCGGATCCGTTGCTGCCGCGCCAGCACTCTTTGCATGGAGCATCTGGTTCTAGTTCTGCATCCAGCATCACAGGTACCAATCCCTTTGCCCCCTTGCATCGGCAATACTCGCATCCGTTGTCTGGCAGCACTGCCGCTTATGTGCCACCGACGCAGCTACATCATTCGCACCATATATCGCTGCCCGAATCAATTTATGCATCTGGTTCACCGCCGCCGGCGGGCTCTTCACAGTACCTGGTTCCCACACGTGTGGTTGCTGGTCCCGTTTCTAGCGAAACGGCGGTAACGCCAACAAATGCCAGTCCCAATGCCTCATTGTCATCGTCTGCAGTAGCGGCCGTTTCTGTTGTCACATCGCCAACGCCTGGCCCTAACAATAATAGTAGCAGCAGTGGGAGTATCAGTCGCCAGCCATCATTCTCACCCACTTATGCGGGCAGCTCGGAGCCGGCTCCAGAGCGACGTTCGCCCCACTCACACCTCATAGATCAGCATCAGTTGCGTATTAAGTCTAGCGATGCATCAAACGGAGGCGGTAATAAGCTACGGAGTTCCAAATCGGCATCTGGAGCAAGTAATACACATCATCATTTACATCCCGGTCAGGCGACAACGAGTAGTTCGTTTGAGCATTTGCCCACGCTGCGTGTCAAGAACGAGGAACTGCAGCGATCGGTGTCCTCTCCACAGGTAATTTATTAAGAATACCAAATAAAAACTTTATTTATTTCATTTCATTCTTACAAAATGATTATTAGTCTAGCCAATTGGTTGCATTATATTAATACTCTCATAAACTATCGATCATCGTCTTCTACACTATATACATATGTACATACATATGTCCATATAGTATGTACATACATACATACATATATCCATTAAATTAGATTTTCTGCTTTTAATTTGCTTTGATTTCTTGCCACACTAATCAATTCAATTGATCACCTCTCTGGTTTGATAACTAATTCAATTCAATTAATTTTCAATTCATTTGGTAGACCCAACGGGAAATCATTACCTTGGAGAATCCACGTTCTAGTCATTGCCCGGTTATACGTCCGGGTCCGGCATTGGGTTGTAATTTTTGTTGGAACACCATTGATGGACATGGTCGAATTTTGCGACGCAAAACGAAATACCATTGTCCCGAGTGTCAAACGAATTTGTGCATTGTGCCCTGCTTCCAGGAGTATCACGAACGGCTCAATAACGAGGCAGCTGCCGGCAGCAGTGAGAATCAAGTGAACAGCAGTAGCAACAGTGGCGCTGGTAGTACTAGTAAAGGTTCATCCTATGTTACCAGCGGCAATGGTGGTGGTACAAGTCGTCACTACACCAAAACGGAATCAATATAAACTCCAACAGGGGATGGGGAAACGATCATGTTACCCATTTTGTTTTGGCCGGCATATTTGTATTTGTGACACGGACGGTCTATCCAAATTGGATTATGCCCAATTAATTGGTACCGTCCTGTCGAATTTGTTGTTTTGTACACAGCCATGCAGTATTTTAACTGTCATGCTGTATCGAAAATTTTTCATTTGTTGCAGTCCCACTGTACAGTAAATCCTCAAATGGTGTGTACAAGGACTGACCGAGGGGCGATAATGGCGCCACAAAAAAAAAAAAAAAATAATAAAAAATTTAAAATTAAATTGTTTTTTGAAACTGTGCGAGAATCGGGGCACAGTATTGTAAAATAACGAAATCTTTTGCAGCGTTCGCGCTAATATTTTTTTAAAAAAAAATCCCTTAACTAAATGTAAAATTTTATTTATGTATTGTACATGTACCTATGTATGTATGTGTTTGTTCTTGTACAAAAAAAAAAACTAAAAACAAAAAAAAAACAAATTAATGCAAAGAGAAAAAATGAACTAAAATGAGATATAAATATATATACATATATATATAAATACACATATGTATATATATATATATATACATTAACATGAATCGAAACGATGTCAGCGAAGCGGCGCTAGCGGTGTGTACCAACTTCTAAAGCTCGAATTAACAATTAGGTTTTCAACAAGTACAATTTTCCCTACCACAGTCTACACATATAGGATCTTATATATATACTTAAGTACATGCATAACGTCCCGTCGGGCACCGGGCACCGCTGCGCAGGCGCAGACCTTACAATTGTTGTAATTAATGTTTTATACGTGTCATACGGAAACCCGCAACGATTTCTAAATGTGCACACAATGTTTAATTCTGAATGTTAAGTACTATGTAAAACAAAAACAAAAACCAAAACTCGAGAAACAAATAAATACATTTTTCCTGAGACCATAATTAAAAAAAAAAACAGATATGTATGTACTTCAGCAGTCAGTATTGTGAAGGATTTATATATTACATATATCGGTCCCATTGAGATTCAAAGTCTTTTCGAATCAAAAATGTCAATATTTACAAAATATTCAAATCGGTATGGTAAACGCGAAATATTATTTTTCTAAAAACTTAAATCAAAATATATTTTGTCTCCAATGCTATTAATAGACTTAAAGCCAAATCGGTTCTAGGGTTAATTGGTAATAACGCATCGGCGTTATTCGATAATCCGAATGATTCGCTATATTTTATATCGGTTTTTGTCGGTGAAGAGAAACGGTTATAGTTATGAAATTTTGGATTGCCTGTTTTGTTTGAAAAAGTACCTTGATTTGGATCAGTGGAAGGGAATCCCCAATTTAGGTTTATATATATTCTTTCTTCAAAAATCGAGCTTATTAACAATAAATGTTTCTTTTTCACATTACCTACATAGATAATAGCGTTTTATTGATCTTTTTTCTAATTAGCGTTCAACAAACTGTAACTTAAGGTCATCTCACTTCTTGGCTGGAGCCGCTTGTGGTGGAATCACCTCAGCGGGTGGATTAGCGTTGCGGAAATTAGGAAACTGTTCCCATGGTGCCGATAAATCAAACTTCCTGAACTCTTGAGCCAATTCCAGGGGTTCGCAGACAACACGCTTTTTCTCATCATCATAACGCAGCTCCACGTAACCAGATAGAGGGAAGTCACGACGCTGTGGATGTCCCTCGAAACCGTAATCGGTGAGTATACGACGCAAGTCTGGGTGATTAGCAAAGAATACACCGTACATGTCCCAAATTTCGCGTTCATACCAATTGGCCGCCTTGTGGACCTCACACGCCGAATCAAGGGGTGTAAGCTCATCCGTGTAGGTCTTGACACGAATGCGAGCGTTGAAACGCAAAGAAAGCAAATTGTAAACCACCTCAAAACGATGCTTGCGGCAAGGTACATCCAATCCAGCAATGTCTATTAAATTGGTGAACTGAGCCTGGTGGTGATCCTTAAGGAATTGCAAAACCGGCACCACACCCTCAGGAGCAATAAGAACTTCCAGTTCATCACCAGCAGTCAGCTGTACCTTCTGCACGTATTTTGGCAGGCATTCGGCCACATAACGTCCAAAATCGGTCAGACTAGTACGAGCAGCTGCGTCCGGTTTGCGCACGGTAGCTGCAAAAGAGTGTGGACATTTAGTTGGCATTAATACTTATATACATTTAATTGTTGCCTAATTGTACTTACGCTGCTCAGGCTTTTTGGCATCGACGGGCGCTGTACTGGCCATACGCAGGACACCTGTGCTCCCTGCGGGTATCACTAAATAGAAAAATGAAGAGCGTCACGATTGCAAACAGGATTACAATTGAATATTGCGGCTTACCATGTTTACTCGTTAGAGCAATGGCAGCAGCTCTAACGCCCAGATTCCTTATTAAAGCTGCCATCCGCCCAATTTAATTAACAATTCGTACTAGTTTTCTGACACTTTATGTAATAACAAAACGTCAAATGTTTTTGTACTTTCAGTGTTGGTTAACGTTTGACTGCTGTGTTCCAAGTGAGTGACTTTAAGTTCGAAGGTCTCAGTTCCTTGCAATGCCTGGTATATCATATAAGCACTCAAAACTAGTTCAAGTTCATCCATTTTTGAACGGGGTGCTATAAACTATAATTTGTTAAAATGGAATGTGGAATACTATATCACTGAACTGAAGATCATTGACTATTAAAGACATCATTGTCTAATTCAGAATTTGTGATTGACGCTTATACAATTATTGTATACAATACCAAAAGCGATTTACTATGAACTGCCGAAATTAGTACAATCTTAATTGTTTGCCATGAAGGGTAAGTTTATTTTTATTATTTAACTTGATACGTACATAAGTCAACCAAACAAAAACAAAAGACTAGTTCCATCAATGTGTGTTTACTAAATTGGAACCAGTTCAGAGGAACAGTTTTTTTTTGGCACCAGGGAACGCCAGAGCGTTCTGTTTTCTGAAAATTTTTGCTCATAATAAGAACAAGCTGGAATTAAAACAAAACAAAACAAAAATAAAATGGTAATTGGAACAATCAATGTTTATTCCACTTGGGTGCCTAATCTGCTTCTTGATTCCGGTTGTAGAACAATCTAAAATGGATGGGGCATTCGGCCACAATAATGGACATTCAGCGTTCGCTTCAAAACGACGACGAATCGTGTGAAGTTATCCTGGCAGCTAAAGATGGGACGAGTGTGCGCGCACACCTTTTCGTTCTCAGCACATGCAGTGATCTAATGCGAAATCTATTGATGGATTTACCACCAGGCCAGGAGGCAACCATAATTTTACCCGATATTCGTGGAGATCTGCTGGAGAGTATGCTCTCGTTTATTTACGTGGGTGAGACAAGCTTGCCTTCGGCCTCGCTGACTGAATTTGTAGAGGCTATAAATCTACTGGGCATTAAGTCGGCAATAAGTTTTGAATGCAACCCCACTTCTCTTAGCGGTTCTAATGTCGACACTGTTGCCGAAGACACCTTGGCTGTGGAGACTGCCAAATCAATCGGTGACTTACAAATAGAACATGCTGAATTGTTAGATGAAGATGATGACGGTTTGTCACAAGGACATGGTTCTGGTGATGCTGGGGGAAATCCACTTCTGGGTGATCCTCAAGAACAACAACAACCTGCTCAGAGTAGCCGTTCCCTCGAGTATCTCGATGTTTACAGCGATCAGCCGAAGATTACCTATTCCATCGATCAGCCGAAGATTACCTATTCCATTGAACATATGAGCGGCACTTCCAGTGGCAATCAGTACATTCTAACCGAGAAAACAGGCACCTTCACAATTTCCCAATCAGCTGCATCCATTTCTAAATTAGATGCTTCCAATGTAGAAATAGCCGATGATGATGTGGAAGCCAATTGCAAAGACGAAGTCGAAGAGCAGGAATCACACATGATTGAAGAGGAATATGTGGCAGCGGATCCATTGATTAGTTTGGCAATTGGCACAGATGCGGAAATGGGCGAAGCTGATGGCGATCATGATGGTGAAGGTGACGAAGACGATGGCGATGTAGATGATGTCATGGAAATGCAAGTGAAATCTAATCCCACCAAAACAAAAGGACGTCGCGGTGTAACACCAAAAGTGAAACGACCTGCCGCCAAACAGCAACAGAAATACAGTGCCCTTAAGAATGATACTAAAGATGGCATAACCGATGCTCTGGAACTCGCCGCTGATGCAGTACTCCGTCTCCGTCTTAGTCTACAGAAGGCAGCTGATCGGTTCGACATATCAAAAACCGTTTTATGGCGTCGCGTGCGCCATAGTCCTGAATACATGCGTAGCAATCGAGAGAAACCCTCGTTATCAGAGGCATACGAACGCCTTAAAAACGGTGATTCGCTAAAGAGTATTAGCCATGATTTAAATATACCTATGTCGACGCTACATCGTCACAAGGTGCGACTGGCGGCCCAGGGACGTTTGCCTGACTTTGTCGCCTGCCGCCGTCGTGATACCACACCTAAAGATGAGTTGCGCGACAAGCTTGCGAAAGCCGTGCACGCCTGCACTCAGGAAGGTATGTCACAGAATCATGCAGCGAATCTATTTGAGATACCCAAGAGCACGCTCTGGCGTCACCTACAACGCCATACAGCTGAAAGGGAGCGTAAAGTAAAATTGGAGCAACAGGATGAAGATGATGAGGATCTTCTTACCTAGAGTAACATTTCCCCTCTTCCCAAATTAGATTATTCATTACTGTTAACTAGATTTAGTAGTAATCCTAAGTTAACACATTTTAAGTCTATGTCTTAACATTTCGTACTATGATCTATGCTATGAATCAGCATTGAATGTCCATGGATTAAAGAACTGTCGCTGAAGTTTATTTCCCCCGTGACTTTTAAGTGTGCTTAATTTAAGCCCTTTGAGAATAGAAATAAACAGTTCTCTAAGTGAAATCGGTCTCCGGTTTTTTGTACCAAAATAAGCTTTTTATCTTATATATATATATATATATAATTTTTATTCCTTAGATGGACATTACTTTCGTCGGATACATAATACAACATGTACATACATGTGTATAAACATTCCAAATTGACGAATCGATCGCAATCGATAACTGTGATTTACCCGCCTTTTCGATTTCTAATCGAAATTTAAAATTCTACATTTACCTGAGAGGGTTTAAGGTTAGTACAATCTTTGGGTTAACCTTTTTATTTATTTAGATTTTAAAGAGCCCCTCTTAAAGCAATACCACTGCTACGCCCCTGTTAAGTGTTTTGTTTGCGTTTTCGATAACAGCGGCGAAATGCCGGCTGCAGGTTTCTTAAGTAAATGCGAAATATTCATATATTTTGGCGTTTATATTGTTTACATTGTGATTGGTCTTTATAAGATCTATGAGTTACGCGATCGTATTTTGGATGCGGCCGAATTTCAATTCTCCGAAGGATGGAGACTATTCCCATTTGCACAACGTCGGCGCGATGATAGCAATGATGAATTGGAAAATTTTGGCGATTTTATTGCCAAGTTCTGGGCTTACTATGTGCTGCATGTGATTGTAAGCGGAGTACTACGTGGAAGATGGCGAAAATATATGTGTCATGGATACATGGGTGTATGTGCCTTAGCGCTAGGATTGCAACTGCATTGGACATCTCTAGCGGTGTTTGTGGTGCTTGTGACTAGCTACTATGCGGTTGGACGACGGTCAGGTGGCTGCAAGCGCGATGTATGGCTATTGTCAGTCGCCTGGATAATGTGGATCAATGTGATGAAGAACAGCAACTGGTGGTATGAAAGCGTTGGCTATGCTGAATATGTACTTGTGATAGTTACTCTCTCCTGGAGTTTGCTACGCGGCTGCAGTTATGCGTTGGAGCAAATTGCAGCCAAGGATACTGAATTGGATCAAGCCAAATACGAGCTAACACAGTATCTGGGCTATGCCATGTATTTCCCGTGCCTTGCTTATGGACCGATTATTAGTTACCAACGCTTTGCGGCCAGACAACAGACAGACCCCCCAAATTGGCCAAAACTTGGAACAGCTGTTCTACGGAGTGCGTTTTGGTGGCTATTGATGCACAGTGCCCTCCATTATTTCTACATTTACTACATGGCAAGGGATGCGAAAATGGTGGCTATGATGGACTCGGTGTTTTGGCAGCACTCTGCCGGCTATTTTATGGGACAGTTCTTCTTCCTTTATTATGTCGTCACTTATGGCCTGGGAATAGCTTTTGCTGTGCACGATGGGATACCAGCACCATCGCGTCCTCGGTGTATAGGGCGCATTCACTTTTATTCTGATATGTGGAAGTATTTTGATGAGGGACTTTATGAGTTCCTCTTCAAGCATATCTACTGTGAGCTATGTGGAAAGCAATCTTCTCCTGCTGCAAAGATATGTGCCACAGCTTTAACATTTGCCTTTGTCTTCGTCTGGCATGGCTGTTATACATACGTCCTCATTTGGAGTGTCCTAAACTTCTTCTGTCTGGCAGCAGAGAAAATCTATCGAGCATTAATATCAATGCCACGATACCGCCAATGGACCCTAAGCCACTTGGGTCAGGTTGGTTCTCAACGGTTGCATGCTATATTGGCTACACAGCTCTTCATTCCTGCAGCCTTCTCCAATGTTTACTTTATTGGTGGCCAGGAAATCGGTGATTTCTTAATGCGCGGTGCATATCTTAGTGGTTTGGGAAACTATTTGGCTCTGTGCTTCTGCAGTTATTGTTTCTTTCAATGCTCTGAGCTTCTACTAATTACCAACAGCAAGACTAAGACTAGTTAATTATTAATTATTATATTGAAGTAAAGTTAAACTATTTGGATTAAACAAAAACAATTAATTTTTATTGCCCATTTAGGTTAATGTTGCTATTGCTCTCTTCGGTCTCCTGCCAATCTAACCATTTGGTCTGTGTATAGGCGGATGACTGAAAGTTTTCTAACAGTTCGTCCAACATCTCGTCACAGGTCTGCGTATGCTGTGTGTTATAAAGTCCATCGCTTGCATCCGACCAATGGGTTTGAGTTTGTATATTCGAGAGGCAGAGCTCTTCGAGCAATTCGTCGCAGGTTTGGGTATGCATATGGCTAAATGCCGATGTCTGTAGAACAAAGAGCTCTTCTCCAGTTTGAACTGAATGTTCAAAGGGCGTAGGGTAGGTGCTAGTAGACTGAGTTGTTGTCACAGTCTCAGTCATTGTAGCCTGATGCTCTCTGGTGTCGGGGGTTTGAGTTTGTATATTTCTCAATAGCGGCGCGAGAACCTCATTCTTCATGTCCATACCAAAAAGATCCACGGCATCTGTTTGCGTTTCCATATCTAATCTTTCCAATTGTGGTGGAACTACTTGAATGGGTTCAATGGTGGGAATGTAGCAAAATATTGGAACTGTCTGCGTATTATCAACTGGTGAACACTGGGACATTTTTAAGGATTGATTTAAGTTTGATTTAGTCCATGCTTTGAGCGTGGGTATGGCGACCTTTTCCGCTTGTGGCACTTCTTCCTCCTCCTCCTCCTTCGACATCAGGTGATTTTTTCGTCGCATATGAGTTCTTAAGCCCGCTTTGCTATTGTATGTTAGCTCACATACTGGACACTTGTGTTCCAAGCATTGATGCCTTTCTAAATGTCGCTGAAGTAGAAATAGTTCGCCACAATTCTTACAGATAAACTTTTTATCTAGATGACACTTTTGGTAGTGTTGGCGAAGCAACCGGAGGCTGGAGAAACTGCGGCCACCCGCCTTTTCTGAATGATATAGACATGATTCCACTGGACAATGGAATGTGGTACGGTCAGATGATGTAGGTCTATTATATGCTGTGCCAGTTGTATCAACTTTATGACGACGACGCAAATGTAGCTGGTAGTGACTTAAATTGTAAAACACCTGGTTTCCACATAGCTCACAGCGATACTCTCTCTCTGGCATCAGTTCGGATATATTAGGCGTGTATTTTTTAGTCAATGGCATTCTGGGAATTTCTTCATGTTGAAAAACCAGCTAAATTTTAGTAAACAACTATACCCAAATTCGTTGTTCAACACAGGACACTGGTGAATTTACTTTTAAAATTGGCCAACACTAGTGTGTAATGTTGCCAGAACAAGTAAAAACTACGATTTAGCTTCTGGCAACACTGATGAAAACTAAGTGAACGCGTAAACACGTCCATCTCGTCTCGTTTCGCTTAATAATTTCGAGGTAAAAAGTTGCAGACAATCAAGTCATTTATATATATATATATATATTTATACATATAATTGTGCAAACTTGTTAAATATGTAAAAGTGTTTTAACAAATATAAATGCCACTCAAGTGAATTAACACACCGCAAGTAGAAAAATAGGCCAGCTAGGTAGGGCTCTAAAGTGCACTAAAGTGAATTTGTACAAAGGTACAAAACATACATATGTACATACATATATATTTTACACACACATATCCATACCCACACATACATGCGTTTTTTATTTTTTTTTGCAGTGGCACGCGAGTTTATTTCGAGTTTAGTTTGCATTTCGCTTTTACCTGGCTGGCTATATTTTCTCTCTGTGGTACACACACCTGCGGCCGCCCGTATATTTGCTAAAAATATGTGTGTTAAGTCAAATAAGAAACAAAAAGAAAAAAAAAACTAAAAGCTACAAAAAAAAAAAGAGTGAGAGATGAGCACTAAATTCTACATACGCCCTTCCCTGACACCTTGTATGTATGATGATAATACCCTGCCCTCCCCCGCTCTTGTCTAATTTTGGCGCGACGACGTCATCCTCAGCAACAACATCAACAACATCTGTTTTAATAAGCGTATCTCTATCATGCTCTCTGGTGCTCTGTTTCTCGCTAAAAGCGACAGCAGCACCAGCATCAACATCACCATTCAGCATTCAGCATCGAGTTTGTCTATAATTTAACCCAAGTTATTGTTCTTGTTCTTGTTATTGTTTTCACAACTGTTGCTCTGTTGGTGTTATTCTCTTACCACAAAGGCGTCAAAAGGAGAGTGGTAGGGGTAGGGGTAGGGGTGAGGGTGACTGTGAGGGTGGCTATGGCTGTGGAGTAGCAACAATTACAAGGTCACATTGTTTGTGATTGTGGCAGATTCTCTAAATATCCCATTACCCATACCCATCCCCCCCCCACCCCTTTTGTGTTACTAGTCTAATTAAAGATGTTAATTATTGATTTCATTTCATTATTATCTTACTTGTCAATACCTCTAATTGACTTTACTTGTTTTAATGGTGAAACAACAATATTCAGGAGCAGGCAGGAGATATTATTATTACTACATACATACATACATACATACATAGATACATACCTATATATATGTATATTATTTATCAGCATCATCAGCACCAGGGGCGGCGTTAACAACAATACGAAAATCTTTAGAAATTAAAATTTCATACACAACCAAACACTTGTCAATGCCTTTGTATACATACATATGTACATATGTATGTATATATGTATTCTTATGTATGTATGTATTTATGTTTATCTATCTGTCCATCTAGATCAGCGTCGATTAGTCATACATAGCTTTAGTTTTTCTTTTCGAAACTTTGCCATATAGTAGTAGATCAGAGAATCCAAACTGAACAACTTTGAACCAGATAACCGCAGTTTTATTTTTGATTATTTACACGAAACATTGTAAATCCATTGACACTATGATGAAAAAATTATTCCTTATTCTTTATTATTCTTCATAAATTATTATTTTTCCGTTTTATGTAGTATAGGCATTGAATAAGGGATAGATCTTCAAAGGAAGATCTATAAAGTAATTGGCATTCTTTTTTTTCTAGAATTAAAGCTCAATTTGTTGCTACGCAATTGTTGTTACGCAATTAATGAATTAATAGGGTTTCTACCCTTAAAATTAACCGCATATACCGCCCCTGGAACCCCGGGCTATTGACGAGATGAGAGACAAGGAGACCTTGTACACATATCTTTATTTAAATTTATTTCACTTCAAAGATGCCACATACAAAAAGAACAAAAAAAAAAAAAAACACACACGCACATACCTTGTGTATATGCATGTATGTATTTGTAGTACAGTAGAACATCGTCTGTATACACTCACACATATACATATAAAAGGTGTAAATGAAGATTATATGTATGTATATTAAATTATATTATAATGTCAGACATTGATTGAACTTTGTGCTATAAAAAGCAATTATTATATATGTACATATGTAGGTATGTGTTAATACCAAAGGTTAAATTTTATTGGGTTTATCAAAGTTCATATAAGCGAAGTTTTATTGCATATATGTATATAATGCCAAAAGCTAGTCCCCGATTAATGTTAGTTTAATGATTTTCCCAGAATTTCAAATAGTTTTTATCTCAATTTTGAACTGTCCATTTGGTCAGTTCAAACATGAATCACATGAATAATATTTAACATATTTAAACCGGACAATTGTCGGTAAAATAGTAATTATTTCATCATGCCCAATCAACATCGGAGCGCTTATAAATCGAGCAAGTTCTGTCACAATAATTTACAATGAACATTGGAGCAGAAATAAACATAAACTAAATTGAAACTCAACTTAGATAAACATACATATGTATGTATATATGTATATACATACATATTTATTCTTATACATCCTACAACATAATTTTAGATAACTTATTACAAACTATACATATATTTAATATATGTATATATATCTAACAAAATATCAATGATAACTTCTAATCACTTTTATCTAATTTGATATTTGAAATATTTTACGGTGAAAAGTTTTTATTTTTCATTAAACTAAGAGAAAAATTTTAATATAAAATTCTTAATGTTTCTTAATACATATTTAACTTTCAAATTCGGTTAAGAAATTCATGTGTTTCTAAACCACTGTGCATTGTTGAATAGAAATCAACGCAATTCATAGTAGAGTCTCTTAAAGGTTTATTTGTCAGCTTATCCTGTAGTTGAATGTATATACATATACATATGTGCATGTGATTCCCATCAATGACGTCATTGAATTGAAATGAGAACATGTCAGCATTCACTCTATGTTTTCAAGTGTGTGTGTGTGTGTGAGTGTGTGTGTGCGTGTGTAGTATAGTGTAACTCAATCATTTTGTCGGGTGGCTTTTGTTGGCTTTCAATTCTGGATGTATGTACATATATACATATATACACACACACGTACATACATAGATCAATTCAGTTGCCACAACAATAATGTCTGGCCAGAACATACACACACGCACACACACGGATACACACGGATACACAATGGTCTTGAATGACTGAAATTAATTAAGAAATCAAGCGTAATTTGCCATTCCATTGTTAATTACATTAACACATCTTAAACGAATTACTTACTCACTGTACCTACTATGTACATACATACATATATATGTATATGTATATGTATATATATAGTATATATGATTGTACCTTAGCAAAATCAAAGTTGAGACTTTTATAATGTGGGTTCATTCGCCCACAAATGCAAACAAACTTTGCCTATTTCCGCTGTATTGGTATTGCATTGAGCCAACTGCAGCCGGTTTTTGCCTGATGTTCGTGTCTCTCTCTCGCTCTAAGCTCTTGGCGTTCTTTGCCAGATTTGTATTGTGGTTTAGTTACTTCCGTTTCAGTTAAAACGAAAGTTAGGCCAACTGTTTGTTACAAGTATTTGCCATTTGCTATAACATAGACATAGACATGCTCATTAGGGCCATATCTTATCAGTTGTCAGTCAGTCAATCAGTTAGTTAGGCCTAGGCCACTGTTGATGACAGCTAATTGCTGCAATTGTAATTGCCACAAATCGACTCTTTCCACCATGTCCATTTCCATGTTGACTTCATTTCAAAAAAAAAAAAAAAAAAAAAAATTCCAATTGAAATTGACATGTGACCGCTTTTAGATGATGAAACTCACTTGTTGCACTTGTTCACCACTTGATCCAGCACAGTGTGGTGCACTTACGATTGCTCTTTCAAATAGAACAAATGAAGATTTTGTCGAATTTTGTTAATTATAATATATTATGTATAAAAAAAAGATAGTCTATTGAAATTTGTGAAATGTTTCTACATTTTAGTAAAATGCAATTTAATCGCATGAATTTCCTACTTCTGATTATGGGAAAACCTTTGAACTTACTTTGTCCCTCGGACATATTTTTGATTATGCCCTTTTAATAAAATTTAATTTCTTTAAATTATAAACAGATCACAAAACTAATAACACAGTTTGAAATGAAATTTAACTTTTCTACTGTAAATAAGAATTTTTATTATGATTGCAATAATCACAGTGGGAATAATTTACAATAAGCAATATACACAACGGTTTTCATGTGTCTGTTGATATATTCATCTTCATTTGTATATAAATCCCAGAATTTTCATCGAGCTTTGGCAAATGTTTTAAAAATGTTTTAAAAAATTGCATATTTTGTTTTGGATCCATTGCTGGTCAAGTGTGTATATCGTAAGGCAATGCCCCCCCTTTTTTTTTTTTTTTTTTGATTTGATGACCATAGGTTTTCTATTTTTCATTTTTATTGATTTTTGTTTTTATGTGCCAAAAATGCCTGGCATGAGTCACTTACTCTCGCAATGGTAAACACGGGCGATTTCGGGCTATTGGGCGGGCGATCAAGCACCGCGAGTGTGTGTGTGTGTGTTACTATTTTTAACTGCATTTCGCTTGGCCAACATTTAAATTGCTTTTATATATGTATATATATTTTTCTGTTATTTATTTTGGATCTATTTGCAGCTCCTGCAATTTGTTCTACCCTGCCACGTGCATTTACTAGACTACTAATAGAATGAGCAAGTCCACAGGCAATGCACCACCGCAATTTACCTACGTTCCACCGCCATCGGCACCACCATCCTATCAGGAAGCAGTTGGCGGTGTCAAGCCAGTGGGACCATATACACCAGTTGTGGCGCCTGCAACCACAACGAATGCAGCGATTGTGACCACAGTGGTGCCCATCAGCCGCACCTCCACGCACATGATATGCCCGTCATGTCATGCAGAGATTGAGACGACCACACGCACTGAGCCGGGCATGATTGCCTACCTATCCGGATTTGTAATTGCACTGCTAGGGTAAGTACCACCAATACTCTTCTCCCTCTACCTCTCCCATTCTCCTTTTAACCGTTGACACTGTGTGTCAATCAAAATCTTTTACCATCGGCTCGACTTGATCTGAAATTCGTTTTTAATTGCAGTTGCTGGCTTGGATGCTGTCTGATTCCTTGCTGCATTGATGATTGCATGGATGTTCATCATACATGCCCCAATTGCAGAGCGTATTTGGGCCGTTATCGTCGATAAATCACCGCTACGGACACCCGATGGCCCACACAGATACACACGCACATACTTATAGGCAGAGTACGCCAGCGGCTTACTGTGTTATCTTTAAGCAATCGAATTGCCTTTGTTTATTTAAATGTAGTAATATCGTTTCATTCTAATCATACGCTAATTAATACCACTTGCTAAATTGCTCAAGCATTGGACAGGGGCAAATATATTTAGTTTGGCATTGAATTCGTCTAATATTATAAGTTTGTAAATGTTTCATATGATTTCGAAGAGCAGATAATATTTTAATAGTTATGTAATTTTTGAATCCGCAGAGAATAATGAATCTGCATACATATTATTATACAATTCAAATGTATGCTAACTTGGCCAATATCTTTCAAAGGCCCGATAAGAGATATTTACAAATACCGAGCAATTATATTTGTATTTTTGCAATACATAATGCACATACAGACCTTTAAATTAAGACAACAAGAGACGCAAATTAAAATAATCAAATGTAACATAAATCATATGTTTTATTTTTCTAAAACCTCTGTGAGGAGTCTCTACATGTTGTTTACCACTGCATGTTGTTTACCACTGCTAAAAAGGCTTTTTTGTGTATCAAATATCCAGCCAACTCAATGTAATTTGTCTTCTAATATCAAAATAAAAATCCAAAATGTAACTAATTGTAAGGAATTTTATCTGGACGCATCTCTTCTTGGGGATATAAAAAAAATAAACTAAAAAAAAGAAAAAAAAACACTTTCTCGAGTTTATAGCAACACAGGACGAAGGCCGACAGCTACAGATCATGTTTTTTTGGAACCTCCAGGCTGCAAACTATCGATCTGCATACAAGGATTTTCGAAATTCGTTAGAAAATTTTTCATCAATTTTTGTAAGGGGGTTAGTCGACAAAAATCATAAAAAATCAGAAAAGTCCTTGTAACTCGGCCATTTCAAGGACGATTTGGATGTCCTTTGGTCAGAATGTAGTCCTGATTGATTAACGTCCTTTGACACTGACAGATCCTGGAAAGTCCTTTAAACAGCTGAGGAAAAAGGACTTTTCTCTCTAGAGAAAATCGCGTATATCTCGTGAATCCTTGGAAGGATCAGGACCAAAACAGTATCAAATAAATTTTAGCGTCAAGGACTATGTTCAGTGTAAAGGACATCCTGATAGTCCTGCGCAGTGCTGAGATATCAAGAATTTTAAGTTTTTGGGCAATTTTCTGAGCTGTTTGGGAATTGAACATTTTTTGGTGCATGCTTTTAGGGGCAACCGAACTTGTAAAATTTTTCCACAAAAATCAAAAATATACCAGGCGAACAGAAATGAGCAGCAGGCGGATCTAAATTTTTTTCAAAATGTTGTATTTTGTAGCATGCTTTTAGGAGGGGCAGTTCAGTTCTTTGTAGCATGCTTTTGGGGCAACGCAGCCGTTTTGCTGCACAAATTCAGTTTGAAAAATCTGATGAAATACCAGGCGAACAGAAGTGGGCAGTAGGTGGATTTCGAAAAATTTTTGCGAAATGCTGTATTTTGTGGCATACTTTTGGGGGACATTTTTTTTTAGTTTTTTGTGGCATGCTCTTGGGGGATAAGTTGAGCAGTTTCGTTATGAGAAATCTAATAAAATCCCAGGGGAACAGAAAGTGCATGTGCTGTATTTTGTAGCATACTTTTGTTGGGCGAAAAAATCAAATTTCAAACCTAATAAAATACCAGTTGAACAGAAATAAAAATAGGCTAAAAACATCTGCAAAACAAAAAATTTTATTGTAAAAAGCTGATATGCGATTTCAGTAAGATAACTTATAAAGGAAATTACAAAAAAAAAGGACATAACTAGGGCATTTAATTCTTCCACACTCTCTCTCTTCCTCTCGTTCTCTTTCTTCCTCTCGCTCTCTTCCTCACGCTGTCTTCCTCTCGCTCTATCTCTCTCTCTCTCTCACTATTTTTCTCTTTCTTACTCAAAAGGACCGGCCAACAGTGAAAAAGATCGCAAAGAAATATTTCTCTCTCTTTCTTTTTCATTAATTACTGCTGGTGCAGGGTGTAGAAAGAGAAGTATTGAGTGGAAATAAATAGGGCACGATCAATCGAATGTAAAGTTTGGTAACAAAGTTGGTTAGAATAGCTTTAACAATTGATTGTTCTACAACTAAAAATTATAACTATGTCATCTATCTAAATACTATATTAATGTATATAAAATTGACAAATCTCTGCCTCACTAATTAATACGATATTCTAGGTATGGTAAGTGTAATCTTTTGTTTTTATAAATAAATACAGTTTCTTCATTTCAATCATGTTTCACTATTTATAAATTTTATTCTTTGTATAATTGTAATTTGTTAGTTTTGCATAACATACGCTTAACATTTTCATTTATCTTTTATCTTCGTTTTGTTGTTGTTATTTTGTCTGCTCTTTCATGCAATAGAGCTGTCCAATTTTCAAAACAGATTTTTAAATCCTTGTCACATAACAGATTTTTTTTCGTTTTTTTTCTTTGTTTTTTTGTTTTCATGCAAATACACACTTAAAATGTAAATTTATGAACATTTAATACACACCGCCATTTGATGTTTACATATATAGTTGTAGTTGTTTTATAACTTTTCTCATTATCTTGTTAACATTTATTCGTTCACTTATATGAATTCGTTCTCTTCTGTTACTACGGCTTTAATTTTCTTATACATACATATATATACATATGTATATGTATGTATGTATGTATGTATATAATCAACTTGATTTATATTGCAGGCTACTGGCTTGTCTTACAATTAGTACCAAACACCTTTCTGCTCTGTTCTATCATTTGTTATAATTAACTCTTAACAGCGAACATCGATACGAAACGAATCGTATCATATCCCGTTCGCTGTTGTCGTTGTAAAATCTTAAAATATGCAAAAAAAAAAAACAAAGTTATACTCTATAACTAACCATATACATTGTACATATATGTATGTATGTACATGCAGCACGTATGTGTGTGTGTATTGTTGTATGTATTTACTTATAATTGCTTTATATGCATGCGCGTACTTGTATATAAACAGTTTTCTTCTCGTACATATATGTATATATTATATATATATATAGGTATACATTATAGCTATAGTATTGGTTTATTTTGTCCTATTTAATGCCATTGAATTGTTAACATTGTTCACCACATTTTGTATGTATGTATATATTGTTTGTATATATACTATATATGTATATATGTATGTATTTACATATATAATTCTTTATCTCTTTTTTGAATGCGTAACGCCTTAAGGTAGTATTTCTTTTTCATTTTTTTTCTCTTTTTTTTTTGTTTTTAGTTGCTTGCTTGATAGGTTTTTTCCCAGTGTCGCCCCCGTTAAGCCAACGTAAAAATGTGCGAGAAAGAAAATGTTCAAATAAAATGAGCCGGTCAAAAGGAATAAAATTATAAAAATTATCTTTATATAATTACTCCCCCACCTATATGTATCTATGTATGTTTGTATGTGTATGTGTATATATAGACTCACTGTAACCCAACAGTATCTACAGATATGTTTATGTGTATGTATGTATGTATATGTATGTACAAAGTACGCGGAAAATCAGTGAAAATCAGACAATTGCCGCATTTGAGCCATTTAAATTTGTTGATGAGGCAGCAGCAACTGATGCCTTAGCTGTCTTAACCAGGCACGATTGTGAGCTATTGCCCATACTAGAACCATCCAGACTATCCAGATCCAGTGCCGTATCAATCATGGTTGTATCATGCAATATACGTAAACGATCCGCCGATTTAACCTGCTCGGCACCATCACCAGCCGATTTGCGTTGCGAATGTGTGGCCACAAATGAGGCAACTGGATCATCAAGATCGAGATCATCGCTTAACAATGTGGATGATAGGACAGTATCCTGTTGTAGATGTTGCTGCTGCTGATGCTGCTGATGCTGATGCTGCTGCTGGTGCTGGTGCTGCTGCTGATGTTGCTGTTGCCGCTCATCAATAATGTTTGAATAGACATGCAGGTTGGAGGGATCACTGGCAGTATCATTATGGGGTACATTACTATACATATTTTCTGTCTGAGATATGGATTTGGCCAGTGTACGATCACCACTAATAGCAGCAGCTAATAAAACAGCTCCAGCTGTCGTTGGCTTGCCATTTACAACTGCAGCAGCAGCAGCAGCAGCAGCGGCAGCTCCATTTACAACAGCTCCCGCCGATTGACCACCATTGGCTAGTGCTGCCTCAAAATCAGCATCAAATAGATTGCTATAACTGCCACTCCGATTACGCATATCTCTTGCTTTATTTGTGGCAATGGCTGCGACAGCAGCTACAACCTCTGTACTGCCAACAACAACATGATCCAATTCATCCTCACTACTGGCAGTGGCCAATTGATTCTCATAGCTGACAGTTTGTGTGCCATCGCCACCGCCATTCGATGTTGAGAGTTGCCTCTGTTTATGATGGCGATGACTTCGATATTGACGTGACTGAGTGGCCGTCTGTTGGCTATACATTGGCATATCCATTTGGGCCAAAGGTATCTCATTATCCACCAATTGGGCTAAACTATTGGAATTACCTGCAAACGAAAAGTGGGATGGATAGAATATTTCGATTAGTAAGTTTGAATATATATATATATATATATAGATATATAATATGCATATATAAATCAAATTTGTTTCATATGTATAATTAATGGGGAAACATTAAAAAATTCTTTAAAAAATTCTCATTACAACAAATTTTAAATTTCGAGTACGTTTCGTTTTTTTTTTTTTTTTGGTTTTATCTAAAGTATGTGTATGTGTGTGTGTGTTTGTGTGTATATTTGTTGTTTTTTTTTTTTTTTTTTTGTAGAAAAATGAAATTGAAATTACAAATGCAAAATGCAAATGTTTATAATAAAGGCAACAAATTAAAAAATTGTAATTTAATTAAAATGATTTCGTTGCAAAAATTAACATGTCGATACATATACACATAATGTAATGTATGTAAATGGCTGGCAAAACACAAATACGACTACGCCTACTAGATGGTGAATTGGGATCATTATTATAATAATCTCCATCATCGTACAGGCTCCATCCATCCCATCCCATCCCATCCACAATGCCTCTTTCATTTCAAATTGAGTAGGAGGATTTGGGGTCCTAATTATTGGTTTGTGGCAATGGTAACTGATGTTTGTGGGGGATTTTATTTTAGATGCGTTGACAGCAATAAAATAGTAACAAAAAATTAGCCAACAGTTCAATACCCTTCCTTGCAGAGGGATAAATTTTATGGTCCAAATTTTATACAAAGTCTCAAAGTTTCTTTTTTTTATTTTCTATTCGTATTTCCTTTCGATTTTTGGTCTTTCACATTTCCTCTTCATTTTAAAAATTTTAAGATTTTAAAATTTTGAATATATAATTTGCATCATTTTGAAAATCATTGATTTCAGTTTTATATTGAATTTTTTATATAGAACAAGTTCGAGCATATAGAGAATCGAAGAATAAAAGTTTGTTTTTCTTTCTTTTCTATATTACTATAAGATCGAAGAAAAAAAAATTTAAAAAGAGAAATTATTTGATAAAGAAAATGTTATAGAAAAATCTAATCATAATTCTCTTATATTTAGTTTAAATTTCAAATATTTGGAAATTATTTCTTAAGCAACTTTGTCAAATTAAGTGGAACAATTTCTATTTATATAACTAATAGATCAATTTTCATTATTAATTACTGCCAAAGGGTATATAAACACGTCGGTGTTTCTTTCATTGTAGAGTTCTTTACGAATTGACGATGAGTGGGCATTAGGGCATTTCGGTGAGTAGGGGGTGGGTGGTGGTGGCATAGTACATAGACGTATTTGGTATTAACATAATTGAAAATGCATAAATTGATAAGCACTTAAATCAATAAAAGAGCATAAAACATCATTTTAAATAATGTACAAATTGATGTATATAAGTATATATTGTTGTGTTGTGTTCTAGTTGTTGTTGTTGTTGTTATGAGCTCTTGTTTGTTTTGTTTTTTCTTTTTTTTTACAATAAATAATAAACGAATCTATAAACTAATTATAATAATTAGAGTTCATTAAATATAATAATCATTTATATAATATACGGTGCCAATTTGTAACAAATTCTTAAGCATGCCACAAGAAATTTATGTAAAAAAAAAAAAAATACAAAAAAGAAAATTAAAAATAAATTGGAAAAATATAAAATATTTTTTGAAATATGTTTTACAAGTATTTTCATGTAATTTCTCTTCTCTTTTCCAAAAACAAAAAAGAAAAGATACTTGAGAAAATATCTTTCAAGTGTTTGAGATTGATGAGCGAGAGTAAAACATTGACAAGGGTAGGGGGAGTAAGGGAGTGAGTGGAGGGGGTTAAAAAAGCCTTATTAAATTATATATGTAGCTATAACTGGCGATGTATGTGTTTGGCAATGATTTCTATATGATTTATCTTTGATCTTGTTGCTATAATTTTGTAATGGCAAAAAGCAAAATAAAATTTGAAATTAAAATAATTATTGTAATGGCGCGGGGGGTGAATTTGAAGGAGGGTGGGACGGAGGGGCAAAATAATGTATAGTGCGCTTAAATGTTATGAATTGTTAAATAAATGTATAAGCATTATAATTATATACTTTTGTACATACATGAATAAAACATTTAATGCTTTGCTTTCACTTTTTTTTTTTTTTTTTCTATATTTTTGTATTTATATTTATTTTTTATATTTTATTATTATTATTATTTTTTATTTTTTTTTTTTTTTTGAAGAAACTCACCCAATTGAGGCTTAAAATGGATATTTTTACTCTAGTTTTAAGCGCGCGACCCTTGCAATAATTTTTGTATTAGTTTGTTTGTTGGTTTTTTTTTTTTTTGTCAATTGTTTTTTTTTTTTTTTTATGTTAAAATGTATTCAGAGTGCGAGAGTATTTTCCATATAGTCAAGTTGTATATATTGAAAGATAATAGAAAGAGTTAAGGTGACATTAGTGTGTGCGTTCAAAATCAAGGAGAGAAGAAATCATTTTCAGTTTTAATTTTAATTTTCATTTTCTTTACTTTATATATGCATATACGAGATAATGTTGGAGGGGGATTGGGGGGGGGGTGAGGGTAATGGCTAAAAGGTGAAAAGAGTTATCATCGATGGTCTATGTTTGGGTGCCTCTTAAATCATATATATAATATATATATATGTGTATATATATGTATAGATGGGGGTGGGGGAGAATTAATAAAAATAAAATTTAGATAGGATAGGAGGAGAAAAGGGGTCTTTTTTAATTCAAATATATAGAAATTCGGATTCGTTTGTCTATTTCGGGGGCAATGGGCATGGGATGGGGATGGGATGTAATTATGGTTGTGGGTGTGGCTATGGATTTTAAACTGATAGGCTTTTCAAATTAAATGTATATATATATACATATGTACGTATGTATATATATATGTATATATGTATGGCAGCGGCGAGACAGCGACAGCGAAGAAGCGCACAAGCTTTTCATTCAATCATTCAATAATGGAGAGCAGAACCCGGCCCACACTCATCATTATTATTAATGTGTGTATATATGTATGTATATATATATATATATATAGTTATATATGTATATTGCCCAATCCTTGGGAGCGATCCATTTTGGTGTATGTTTTTTTCGGTTTCGATTTCGTTTTGTTTAATTTGAATTATTAATTGCAGTTAGACAAATATACTTAAAATTGGTTTCATGTTTAATACGAATTGTATAATTTGTCAACTGTTTATATTCATTTCTAATTATTTTATGTATGTATCTGTATATGTTTAGATGTCTCCTAACTGCCAGTGGCTCTGTGTGTGTGTGTGTGTGTGTCTTTTCATTAACATTTCATACATATTACATTCTTTTGCTTGTCTGTGTGTGTGTGTGTGTTCTCTGTATATATATATACTTTTTAATTTTAGTTTTTTTTTTATAACACTCAATTTCATACTCTCCCTGTCTACTATATATATATATATGCACATACAATCTATGTATATATATATATATATATAGTCGATTTGCTTGTATATATAACTATTTGTAACCATTTAATTGCCTTGCCATTTAGCTATTATTATTATTAATATATAATTATTATTACATATATATATACATATATATGTATGTATATATATCTGTAATATATTATTTATAAAAGGAACTCATAATATTGTTAATGCGCAACATTTAAAGCCTTGGAGACTGAGCGCGTGCCGCAAAATGCTTTTGCCGAATGCGTTTTCTTTTCTTTGCTTTTCTTTTTTTCAATTTTCTTTTCATTTTTCTTTTGCTTTTCTGTTTCATTTTACTGTAAGCTGGCTTATTGTTCTAATTTCAATTTCATTTTTTAAAAATACATTTAACATACATCATTATTAACATCGTACAACATCATACATTATCATCAAACATCATCATCATCGTTATCATCATTTTGGGCCTAAGCGGAACTATTTACTGCCATATGATACTACACATTATTAAATGGCTTATTGTTTAATTATTAACAACAAAAAAAAAAAAAAGAATAAAATTTATGTATATATAAATAGAAAAAAAAATATCTGAATTTAAGTTAAATACAAGGATTTATTTTAAAAATAAATATCAAAGAAGATAATTTCGGTCGTACCGAAGTTTGTATGCCCTTGCAGTTTAATTAATTATTTTCTCCTTCATGTCGGCATCAAGATTTTTAAAAGATAGTAAGGCAAGTTCCAGCTAGTATGTTGGCATTTATTATCCGATTCAATATCTGATCCAAACTTACATTTTCCATTTTTCTATATCTTATAGTTGTCCAATCCGATCAATTTTTAAACTGGATTTTGATAAATGTTTAATGAACAGAATGATATGAATTTTATTCATGTAGCTTAAAATTAAGGTTCGAAAAGATACGAAGAAACAGACAGACATACGGGCGGACGGACTTGGTAATATCGACTCGGCTCTTTTATATATATAAATTATTATATCCTCTGCAAGGGTAGATATAATATTTCAAATTAGTGACAAACTTTTAATCTTTAACTATCATTGAAAAAATTTTAAAATAATATAATTTCACTTCTTGTTAATTAATAAATTAATTTGCCTTCGACAA
Source organism: Drosophila sturtevanti (assembly GCA_018150375.1). Classification (NCBI taxonomy): domain Eukaryota; kingdom Metazoa; phylum Arthropoda; class Insecta; order Diptera; family Drosophilidae; genus Drosophila; species Drosophila sturtevanti. The sequence continues at coordinate 5,721,017 of JAECWJ010000688.1, read as the reverse complement.
CAAAAACTGTGACTAAGTCAAAGAATTTTTAAATAAATCATAAATCGATTCTTTTAAATGTCTTAAATTATGATTAATTATTAATTGAAATTATAATTAATAAAAATAATTGAATTTAAATAAGGCATAAAATAATGTATATATCCTATAGGCCATCATATTGATTCAAATTCATTTGAATTCCGCAAATTTTAAACTTAATTTTAAAAACTTATGACTGATAAATATATACTATATATAATATATATATGTATATATATATATTATTTAATTCATGGTTTTTTCTTTTTTCATCTATAAGCAGTCACCTGGCAATTTGCAAAATTTTTCAATTCAATTTGGCGATTGGTTTTTTTTTTCTTTTTTTTTAGTTTTTAGTATTTAGTTTCTTTTTTTGTTTGCAGTTTAAAATGTTTCGTCGTTACTTAAAATTATATTGAAATCTTAGGGAATTCAATATGTTTACATTTAATTTTCATTGTAAAAAATGAAATAAAAAGTTCTAACAAAATTCTTTTATTCATTTTTTTTTTTAATGTTGTTGTTGTTGTTAATTATTTTGTTTCTTTTTTTTTTTAAATAAATGGCAGTTTTTTTGGCTATGTTATTTACTTCTGTTTTTTCCTCTAAATTTTGCATACATAGTATAAATACATTTTCTCTTATTTAATTTTCATTTACTTATCGCTCTCAATTGAAACCTTACAAAATGAAATTTCAAATTAAAATTGACCAAGTGACTGCACGCAATAATAACAAACAAACAAAATTAAAAAAAAATATATATATATATATATAAATATAAATAAAAAACTAGAAGCAAAAATAAAACATAAACATATATACATAAAATATTATTATTTAAAAATTTAAAACTAACTACTAGGACACATACATCATACATACAGATTAGTATTACACATGCAAATGGGGCTGGTTAGTTAGTTAGTTGGTTGGTTGGTTAGTTAGTTAGTTGGTTGGTTGGTTGGTTGGTTGGTTGGTTGGTTGGTTGGTTGTTTGGTTGGTTGGTTAGTTCTAGGCATAGATACTTTCTGGTATTTGGAGGTGGCGGCGGAGGTGGATTTTTGGACGTAGACCCATGGTGCATATACACATGAATGACTTATCATCATTATCATTATCATTAACATCATTATCATTATTATCATATTGCTTTCTTTTCTTTTCTTTTCGATTGTTTCTTCAATGTGTAATGGCACCAAATGTGGGCTAGCCTGGGAAACAGGTGCTAACATAAACGCAAAAGTTTGTATGAACCAACTTATAGATTTTTTTTTTTTTTTTAGGTTTAACAGGTTTACGGATTTTTCACGGTATTTTAGGATGTGGGCAACGGCAACGTACTTATTTTCTCTTTATTTTGTTTTTGTTTTTTTTTCCAAAATGTGGTTTTTGAAAAATAATAATAATTATAATAAATTACCTTCTGCTGCTACTAATAATAATAATAATTACCACACACTTAGTTACTTACTTACTCAAATGCGCGTGCAAATGGAAAACAAAAATATACGAAAAGAAAATGATATACATATATATATATATATATGTATGTATAAAGAAAATTGCTTAGTAGCTTAGCAGGAATATTAGCATAAATATTATCTCAATTAATATACTTCTTTTTCTCCCCCTTTTTAATTTTCTCTTCCTGCTTTATCATCATCTTCTTAATCCTTTCTTCATTATCTAAGCGCTTATACATGGAAGCCAAATGTGTTAGATTATGTTTAGTATTCAGATTGTGATAGATTTTAGCATTTTTTTTATGTTATTTAATTTAATTGAATTTCATTTTTAAGAAATTAATCTTATGGATTTCTGTAGGATATATCTCATAGAATTATTTAATTTACTTCAAACTGATAAATGAGTTTGTTTTATATCGGACCACAAGAGTTTAATTATCAATGATTTAATATGTATTCATTTAGTTTCAAATTGAGTTTAAATCAAATATCAACATCAGAAGCTAATATACCTGCAACTAATAATGGGTATCAAGAGGGAAATTGATAAAATCTTTGTTATATTTTCTATCACAATCTGTTTACGGGTTTTTCTATCTATGGTTAGGTATGGTATAGTGTATATATATATATATATGTCTATTGCTGCTGGAGGGGTAGGTAGGGGGGCGGTGTGTGTGTGTTTGAGGGGGAGGAAGTGGGGGGCCTTGCTTAGCCTGGAAAGATTTTTAAGGAAATTGAACAAGTGTGTGTATGTGTGGGGGGGGGGGTGTTGAGGAGGAGGGACATCCCTTAATATTTACATCATTTAACAACCAATCAAAAATGTAGTCAATGGCCATATCGTTAAATCCATAAATGAATGGATCGTCGATTGGCGGCAGTGTTAGTAATTTTAATTATCATTATTATTATTATTATTATTATTATTATTAATTGCTGGCAGCTGATAGCTGCGTACTATGACGAGTCACTGCCCGCAGCATCCTCGATAATCGAGTTAAGATCTATGTTGAACGAATATTCGTATAGATTCGAATAACGATCGCGCTCCTTCCATGGCGATCGGTGATTCATATAAAGATTTCGTTTACTAACACGAAAGATCTGGCTATCCTTGATAGATTGATCATCGTCGCATGGTTCACCGCCACCGCCAAAATCGCATTCACGAATTGTTAGACGATTTGTCGGTGATTTTAATTCAAACATAACCTCCTGATGTTTATAACGTGCCCGCATTGGCAACGGTTGATAACCGGCAATATTAACCTTTTGTGAATCAACCGATTGTGTTGATTGACGACGCATTCCACGTGCCGCCTTTGGGAACGGATAATTTCTCATCAAATTTGAATCGGTGCTACGTTGCGGGGAATAATATTTAAAGTCGCTGGGTGCCGGCGCTTGTGGTGCCGATGTATGTATTGTTGTTAATGTTGTATTACTTGCCGATATCGCTCCACTGCCCTGCAGCTGAAGCGTCGATGGTCGTCGTGGTGCCAATGGTGGCGGTGGTTGTGATCCTGCAGCAGTTGCCATTGATACAGATACTGATGTTGGTGCTGTTGTTGTTGTTGTTGATGATGATGAACCACCACCACCACCACCACCACCACCAGCACCACCACCACTACCACTATGTGTAATATTAGCTGCAGCATTTATACTACCACTACCAACGCTACCATTGCAACCACCGCCTCCAGACGTTGCTGTGGCTACTGACACACTACCAATTGCCGTTGTTTGCTGTGAATGAACATGATGATGGAGAAGGGGCAGCGGTGAGTTACGCACATCATCGTATGACGGTGTCAGCGGCAGATGCAGGGAACGTTTTAAATTCAAACGATATGACGATGTTGCCGGTGAACGCATTAAAGATGGTGAATGACCATTCCCTGTCTCCAGTTGTTGTTGTTGTTGTGCCATTTGCAATTCGGCTGCCATTAGCTGTTGTTTATGATGATGTTGATGGTGTAGTTGTTGTTGCTGTTGGTGTTGCTGTTGGTGCTGTTGTTGGTGCTGTTGCTGATGCTTAAGTTGCTTGTGTTTGTTCGCTTTGAATTGGTGCTGAGCGCTGGCTGGCAGCAATGTTTGTAGTGAGCACTTTTGGTGCTGCTTGCGTGACTTACCATTTTGGACTAAATCATAGCTGGGCGGCGGTCGCTCAAAGCCGTTTCCATTGCCATGGGCATGACCATTGATGGCAGCAGCTGCTCCATTGCCCTCCAATGTTGATGATGAGGGATTTGACTGTATTTTTATATTATTAGAGTTGTAGTTGTTGTTATTGATGTTGTTGTTGTTGTTGTTGTTGTTGTGTTGTGATTTGTGGTTGATTGTTGTTGTTGTTGTTGTTGGTGGTGGTGTTTTGGTGTTTTTTATTTTGCAGTTACCAAAAAGAACATTGCCCAAAAAGGAACACAAAAATAGAAGAAGTAGAAGATAATAAAAAATATATATATATATTTTGTATATATATATATATATATATATATTATATAGTATATATGTATATATAATGTATAATATATAGAATTTGTAAAATGATGTGCAGAAAAGTGATATTATAGTTGGATAGAAATTTGGAATTTTTTTGTTTTTTTTTGCTTTTGTTTGTTTTTTTTTTTTTTTTTTTTTTTTTTTTTGGTAGAAAAACAAGCAGAGAAGTGCCGTGACATTTAGATATCGATTGAAATTTTTTTTTTTGTTTTTTTTTTGGGTGTTTTTTTTTTTTTTTGGGTGATGGGTGATGGTGAGAAGAATATATAATATAATATATAATAATTTATATGTGTTGTTTTATAATTCTTTGATTTGTTTTTTTTTTTATAAATTTGTGCTTATTGGTTGGGTTGGAATTATATTGAATCGCTTACCTCATCATAGAAACGTGGTTTAAGTTCTGCACCGCCAATACTAACGCCACCACCGGCACCACCAATACCACCAACACCCAACATTGGTTGTGCTGTGGTAACCATATGTGAGGCACTCATAACATCACTGAGTGCATGCCTTGGACTGGATTGATGGTGCATCTGTTGTATATACTCATCGGTGGCAATGCCGCGTCTAAATATTAATTGAAACATAGAGAGGACACACATACATACAGAGTGGTATATATAGTGTATAAGTGTATGGTGAGTGAGTGTGTGTGTGTGTGTATATGTATTTTATATAACTTTTACCTGTCAATCAGCGAAGGTGTCATTGGACCACACAAAATGTGACAGCAATTGAGGCAAATGTTGCCACGCGAATAAGGATTCTGTGTACGTGGACCGCCCTTTGATGAAAAGGAGCCTTTGAGCTTTAACCATCCATTAAATGAAAAGATATATATATATATATATATACATTCAATTGAAATATTGTAAGAGAGAGAGAGAGAGAGAAAGACAAGGTTGGGGGTACTTGGTACTTACATCCTCGTTTGTTGTTTGGTCGCTTGTGGTTAGATATGTGTGAAATCCAGCCAGGCCAATGACAGACCAAATTGAAAAGAAACAAATGAATACAACAATCACAGTAAATGGCGCCTTCTTTATTACTTCGAAGACCTCCTGTTCGGTTTTCATCACTGCAATGAAAACATGAAATATGACAAAAAAAAAAAATCAGATTGTTTATTATATGAATAATAATTAAACGAGATGTATATATATATTTAAATATACTTACATAAAACTAAATGCGTCACAGAGCATGAGAATATAAATACAGCTAAAAATGCCAATGAGACTAGAAACAAATAAAAGAACCGATAATTACGTTTGCCCACGCAGTTTCCCACCTGAAATGATACAGTTAGAGAGAAAGAGAAAGAGAGAGAGAGAGAGGGGAAAAGGGAAAGAGAGAGTGAGAGAATTATATAGACATATATATATATAGAAAGTGAGAGAGAGAGAGAGTGAGTAAAAGTAACGGGGAGAAAGGAAACATACACAATAAGGTTAATTGCATTTTCACAGAATGTGTGCCAAAAATGAAATTATGCTCCTCCACTCCATGTGCCATGAGAAAAATACCTTCATTTATGTCAGCCCTTATAACACACACACACACACACACACACACACACACACACACACACACACACACACACACACACACACACACACACACACACACACACACACACACACACACACACACACACACACACACACACACACACACACATTATATACTCAATTCCAATCCCTATCGCCCAACGCCTGATGTTGCAGCTTAAAGCCAAAAAGCTAAAACCCAACAGGCAAAAGGCGACCTTCAGGCTGACGACAGGCAACGCCTTATAATGAAGGCGCGCAGCACAACATCCACGGCAAGGGGATCCGGTACGGGACGCGAAGGGCTTGCGTCCTACGTTGCGTGGTGTTTTCTTTTTTCTTTTCTTTTTTTTTTTTCGGATGATTTCGAAGGGAGACGCCAAGGTGCAAGCGGGGATGGTTTGGTGTGGGGGGGTGGGGGGTAAATCAGCTACAAAACGCTTGCGCCAGCAAATGAAAAATTCAAAGCCCACTCACTCATCAGGGTCTGGGACTGGGTTGACAGGACACCATTAGCGGGAAGATGATTTCATCTAAAAACCTAAATCAAGTCAACTGTTAAATACTCTCCAACACTTGATAAAATGTGATAAATATCAGACACTACTTGATTTCAATTCGCATTCGCATCGAAAAACATGGATAGACGTTTATATACTCCATATCACAAGAGAAATGCAAATTGTTTTTTCTTTTTCCTCCCTAAACACATGAGTTTCTAAATTTGGTTAAGTATACGCAATGTTGCCATTATAATATATTCTTCAGTTTACGACGTTGTTTAGATGGGAATACAACTGAGATATATATACACATACATATGTATGTATTGCGATCTAAGTAAATATGTTTATCAATATGTTTGGTCAGTTTTTTGAATAGGTTTTTTTTTATAAAATTAACAAAAATCAAACTCAGTTTTTAACTTGTTTGGAAAAAGAATTAAATTTTTGTTTTTAATTGAACTTTTTTCTTTTAAAATTTGGTTAACTGAATGTGAAATAGTTATACAAGACAATTGCAAAAAAAATTATCCAATTGAATATTTAATTATAGAAACGTGAAACTTCTTTTTCCTATAATTTTGTTTAGAGTTGAAACCTTTTTTTTTTTCCTTTTTAGTATATGAAACATATGATTTTAATGCAATCATTAGTTTTACTTTGATATATTTACACATAAAATATATATGTATAAGTATATCTATATATATATTTGGGCTAACATCAAATCAAATAACATATCAAACCTAAAATTGCAAAAGAATTTCATCTAATTCATTGGGAATTCATATTAGAGAAAAATCAAACTTAGTTTTTATTTTAGTTTATATTTTCATATTGGTATTTTTGTAGGGTATTCATTATAACCGACTATGCAAAACTTTGCACAACAACAACAATAACAAAAAACAACAACAAACAAAAAAAAAGGCGAAAAATAAAACAGAAAAAAGTCGCGTTGCAGTTAGTTTTTCGTGGTCTGGTCCGGAGAGTGCCGAGTGCGGCTACTTTAGTTAGTGTGGATGGTTATTTGTATGTCTCTCTGTCTCTCTGTCTGTCTGTCTCTCTGTCTCTCTGTATGTATGTATTTGTGTAAATGTATGTGTATATATGTATATGTATGTAAAGCGGTTTGTTTGCTTGGTTCGGGCCTGCCACATCTTGTTGCATCTTTTGGGCGCTTGCGGGGAATACGCTTTTTTGTGCGACAAAAAAAAACAACAAAATAAAGAAGAGAAGAAAACTATCAAGTTGGGTGGGTTGATGGGTGGATGGTTAGTTGGTCGCTCGGTTGGTTAGTTGGTTGACTTTCACACACATACACACTAACTCACACATACATATACCACCATAGCTCTCTGCTGAAATTATTTTTGCTAAAAAATTAGCAACCTCAGCGGTTGGCGGAGAGCTCAGAAATTGGGTTAAAGTCAGAGACGAGCATAATAGGTCGGCCAGGGGGGGTGGGGGCGGTGTATAAGTGACAGTTGTGGCATACATTCGCCAAATGTTGCATATGGAATGTTCACTTGAATATTCCATCATCTTCTTGCTGTTTCTGTTTCTATTTCTCTTATTTTTCTTTTGTTTTATTTTCTATATCAATGTCAATGTGTTGGCAGTGGAGGGGGGGAGCTTAAATTTGCATGCAATAAATTATAAAAATTATATATACGAGTTGTATATGTATGTATGTATGTATGTATTGTATGTACATATATCTTTTACTTACCCAGGGGCAATGATGATCGAAACGATCTACACAGTTATCACATAAACTGCAATGTGATGCACGTGGCGGCCTAAAGATCTTACAGGTGAAGCAATATTTCAGTTTGACCGTCTGACCCTTGACCAGCACCTCCTTGGTACGTGGCGGTGGGCGATATGTGGGACTATTCAGTGAGTTTGGCACCTCTACACATACGAAATGATTCCAAAATTGAGGTAGAGGAAATGCAGCAGCATCAACAGCATCATCATCATCATCATCATCATCATCATCATCGAGTGTGCCAAATGGAGGAACAGATGTGGGTGGGTGATCATGGTTACCGGTAACAGAGGGGATTGGATGGGGGGGAGGGGAGGCAACACAGGAACGTTGTTGACATGCGAGTAAAGCCAAAGAGCAAAAGTTTTCTCATTTTAAATATTTTATATATATATATGAATATATATATATATATTTATATTTATATATATGTATATATGTATATGTAGATGTATAAAAACAACAAGAAAAACAATAACAAAAACAACAAGAGCAACTCATTAGTGCAAAGGCAACGCAGTATTCGCTTTGATGGTTTTTATACATATTTTCTTCTGTTTTTTTGTTGTTGTTGTTGTTGTTGTTGTTTTTTTGTTGTTTTTCATTCTGTGTCATGCCACGCTCATTACTTTTTATGTGCCTTCCTCTTTGCCATCGCCCATGAAGAGCCGCCCACCCACCATCACACACAAAACTTAATGAAGTGAAAACAAATATGAATGCTGTATGTGTTTGTCTCTCTCTGTGTGTGTGTGTGTGTGTGTGTATCAGTGTTGGTATGTGTTTAAGTATGTGTGTGTGTGGGGGTAGGCAGGCAGACAAGTCAGTCAGTAGGCATCATCATTATCATTATTATTATCATCATTATCAACATCATCATCATCAACTAGGCAACAGGCAACAGGCAAACGACCTTGGCCACACTCACATTGAGTGGACGCAAGGCTCTAACTAGGATGTTGGGGTCGCGGGAATTGACATGGACCTTTCAAGAGGGATGAGAGAGTTGTGTATCCACATGTACTTACCAATTTGTTTTTCAATATAGGCAGCCTCATCATTCGAGGCACGCGGTATGACGCCAGGATCTGTGAAGGTTGTGCGCAGCAAGGAACTCATTGTAAAAAAATACAGTACAGCTCCCACAATAGGAATAACTGGATTGATGCGTGTCGCTAAAAATGGGCAACTGTAATCAAAAAACAAGAATAAAGTAAAGAGAATAAAAATAAAAACAATATAAAATAAATCTTTGTATTAAAGAATATATTATATATGTGTAAATAACGACAGATATTTAAAATTAAAACATTTAAACTACATTTAAGTGAAATAAATTCTATATTTAATAAATTTTATAGAAATACTTAAATAAATATATATATATATATGTACCTATACATATATCCTCTAAGATAAAACTAACTTAATAAAGAGTGCATATATAAGGACCAAAGGCTACTGCTCTTATCTTTTATCTAGGACACTTTAGTTAAATAATGTTACTTAATCAAATATTTAAGCTACTTAAATAATGTATCAAAATTTAACTAATGCCTGCTTAGCTTTATTATATAAATTGCATTCATAAAAGTTGCCATGACTAAGTCATAAGTAAGAAGCATTCTATTACAGGAACGTTCATTGTCCATTTTCAAGCATTTTAATGAATACACTTGATATCCTTGACCATTATTTATAAGGCAAATGCCTAAGCGCCTTGACAGATGATAAAGCTCATCACATTCATAATAGGGTGAGGGGGGTGAGGGGTGGGGGGGGGATATATTCCACTTAAAGTTAATGGGTTAAAAAAACTGAATTGTTTATATATATTCAAATGTATTCATTCCATTTACAATATTAATGCTCAACACACACAATATAGATTCTCTTTTTGTTTGTTTATTTTTTTCTTCTTCCATTTTTCTTTTCTCCTTTTTTTTTTTTTTGGGTCATCAAGGAACGATGAATGAGATGCGATGTGATGTGATGTTGATGAGATGTGGCAAGTGCTATATCCTATCTCCTGAGCATTTTTGTGGCAATGGCCTATCCCAAACGTTATGCGATCACAAACTAAATATGCAATATGGGAATTGCGTTGAGGCGCCAAAAAAAAAAAAAAAAAAAAAAAAAAATAGAAAATACAAAAAAAAAAAAAAAAAAATGGAAGAAATAACAAGTAACAAGAGAGTGCGCACGGAAACTATGGCATGAAGCATGATGATGTGTAACCCCCAAGCGGAAAGAAATGACAATGAGAATAGGATGCCTCTGCCCAGCATGAGTATTGTTACTTTATGCCCAATGCGTGCCAACGATTTGTGAATAGAGGCAGGCTTTCCTTCAAACACACACACACACACACACACACACACACACACATTGACACACCCACATATACATAGACATTCCGTCCGCTTTCAATTCACAAAGGACCTGAGCATAATACAAAATTATGTGTAACAAGTCCCAGCAGCATTTCACAATTTCTTTCTATTTTATTTTTTTTTTTTTTTTTGGGCCAGTCAATGTGCGACTATGATGATGTAGGAGAGAGCGACAGCAAAACTTACCGAAAATAGTTAAATACATTTGTCATGACAATGTGTCGTTCCCCTCATGGACTCCCTCCCCTCCCTACCCCATGTGCTTCCTTGCCCCTACTTCTTTCAAAATGCATTCAAAAATGTTTTTTTTTTTTTTTCTTGCATTCAGCTGGCAAATCGCTGACAATGGCATATAAAAAAGGGGCCCCGGTATGTATTGTGTGTGCGAATGTGTTGAGTGTGTGTGGTGTATGTGTGTGTGTGTGTGTGGTGCTACCTTTTAGCGATTTGCATTGCGAGCAAAACACAATTTGGATTTGCCCACAGTCAGTGGATGGGAATGTGGTTATGTGTGTGTCTGTGTGTGTGTGTGTGTGCATATCTACATATCTGCTGGAATAACTATGCGAGCACTCAAAAGCATAGCAGATATATATATATGTATATATATATATATATAGATATATATTGTAATACCCCATAGGTTGCCTCTTCCACTCGACTGTGCGCTAATATAAAGCAAGCAATGAAAATAAAAATCGCGCTGCGGCGCCGGCAAAATGGTGCCGTTGCCGCTGCCGCTGCCGTTGCAGTTTGCAGTCCCTTCCCTTGCCTTACTCTCTCTCTCTCTGTCTCTCTCTCTCACTCTCACTCTCAGTCTCTATGCCGTCTCTGTTGTCGTCGTTTGCTTTTCAGCAGCGCATAAATTTGGATTGCAAGTGTAAGGCTGCTTTGAGAGAATTTGAATGAGGTGGGTACAGGGGGAGGGGGGGAAGCCAAAAGAGCCTGAGCCGGGAATTTCAATTTCTTTTCTTTATGGAGCATAAGAGCGGCAAAGAGAACGGGAGAGAAAGAGATGGATGGGGGAGGGGGTGTGGATAACTACCCTTACCTAACACTACTACCTACAAGCAATTCCGTTTGGTGTTGGTTGGTTGGTGCTGAAATGATTTCGTGCAGAAAATGTTGAGCATAATTTTGTCTAAGCGTAATGCCAGTGTTGAATAGAATAGCACAAACACACAAACACACACACACACACACACACACACACATACACACAGATATTAATACAAATGGAATAACACATACATATAGAATGGGAAAATGTGTTTGTATGTTTTATTTGTATTTGAACTACGTGACGTACGCGCTATTTGCTAGGTTAGGTTTAGGTTTAGGCTATGGCCACGGCAATGTACCGATTACGTATACGCCATGTGCAACTAAATGGAATCGAGTTAAGCGTTTTTTTTCTTCTTCTTCTTTATTTTTTTTTTTTTTTTTTTTGTGGTGGGTTGTTGGATTTTCAAACATATTGCATTGTATGCGGTCATAGTCAGATATTTATTTAGTATCAAAATTTCTGTTTACATTGCGATTGGAGCAACATTATTAGTATTATCATTATTATTATTATTATTATTATTATTATTAGAGACGCGTGACCAGTGGAATGGCAATGGAGAAAGGAGACAACACAGAGAGGAGGTGGTGTGCATATAACCAGAATCGATCCTTAATCTTTTTTTAAACATTCATATCAATCTATTTTTCTAACAAGTTTATCCAACATTTTAAAATTATTTTCAAATGTCGATTGCTTTATCAGGAACTACATAATATACATACATACATATAAAATTAAAACTTCATCATTTTTACAGACAGAATTTAATCACAGTTAAGTAATTCAAATGATTCAAATGATAAATCATTGATTGTTTGATATTTAATATTATAATAATGAATAATTTATGGGAGAAAAATAAACTAAATAAATATTTAAAAATGAATTTAAATTCTCAAAACGAACTGCAATTTTTTGCTATATATTTTTTTGTCTCCATTTTGTTGAAATGATTTACATTTCCTTTTTTATCAAAAGTTTTATTAGTCCATTGAAATTCACTTTCCTTTTGCCTTATTCAAAAGTTTGTTAAGGTCGGCCACTTTGCAGCTTTTAGCAATAAATATGTGATATTAAATCCATATTGATTTTATATTATGTTCACTTTGAGTTTGTGCAATTTATATGAAACCTTATTCAAATACCGCAAAAACCTGATTGCGACAAATTGACAAATCAAAAGCTGAAACTATTTTTACGCCTCATTGCAGAAAATGTGTCCTTTGGCTTTTAGGACGCTTCAAATGAATTGGACAGATGAGCCACACAAAAACCTCAAGCCAAAAAGTGGCCAGCAAACTTTGCTTCGGTTCTGGTTTCATTCGCTTTTCTCTGGTGCTACGTTCTTATTTTTTTTTTTTTTTTTTTTTTTTGTTTTTCGAAAACCGTAAACGTCCTTTGCCAGGCCAAGCATAACGCATACGCCACGTTGCACAGTAATAATTACATGCCATTGGATATGAGACCAGAGCATGAAGAGAAAGCGCCATGGCCAGGGCCATGGTCGGGATGAGCCGGAATGAGGACGGCGGAAGGGTCAGCATAGCATACCATACCATAGCATAGATATAGCATGTCCGAAAGCTACAGAGAGACGACCATTAATGTGGGCGTAATTGGAAACCGAGATAAGTTGGCTAGAAATCTGATGGGTAGGTTGGGTATGTGAGGAAGAGGGGTGCGGGGGCGGGGGGATGGAGGAAGGAGGAAGGAGATGGGGTGCGACAAAAGGGTTTGGCATTGCGAACGGAAATGCTTAATTAGCAACGTATACATTTTGCAAACAATGCAAGCCAAACCACTGACAGACAGGACTGACAAGCGCATGATATCTCTCTTTCTCTCTCACTCCCTCTAGGGGGAGAGACCCCCCCCCTCCTACTCTTTCTCTATCCCTCTCTTCCTATGGTTGTAAGTACGTACGTACGTACGTATATACCCGTAGGGGGCATCTATCCATCTACAGCTACAACTACAACTACAACTACAACTACATTTACATCTAAATCTACATGTATATATATGTATGTATGTATGGATATATCTCTTCTACATATATCCATAGAAGGATGGTATACTCACTCAAAGGCAAAGAAGAGAGCACTGGTGCCAGTGATCAGGATGCACGTCAAGTAAAAGACGCCTGTATGGGGTGCGGACATTAGCAATCCATCGCAGTAGAATTTATTGCGTCCGGCAAATAGTTCCCATTTGCGTGTGACGCGCTGGTTTGGTGCCATGTTACTGCAACAACAACAGCACAATAGATTCATCTCCTATGCCGTCCTATTTGGCGTATCCCGTATTTTGGTTCTATCTAGGGATATAAAGGAGGACGAAATAATGATGGTAATGATGATGATGACGACGACGACAACGATGATGATGTTGTTGATGATGATGTTGTTGTTGTTGTTGTTGTTGTTGCTGCTGCTGCTGCTACAAAATGGTGTATATAGCAATTGCTGCTGCCAGTCAGACAGTCTGTCCTTCTACTATTGCTACTGCTGCTGCTGCTGCTGCTAATGTTGTTGTTGTTGTTATTATTGTTGTTGTTATTATTGTTGTTATTATTGTTGTTGTTGTTGCTCTCCAATTTCAGTTATAGCTATTACTGGCGATGATATGGGCTGACGTTGCTGAGGTTGTTTCGTTAGTTCTCTTCAATGTGGGTGCACAGTCCTTACGGCAGCCAATTTGGTTTTTGTGGGTGCGTTGATGGTTCCCTGATGACTGACACACACACACACACACACACACACTGACAGACAGAGACACACACACACACACACACACACACCGCTTGACTGCAGTTGACGAAATTTTGTTGGGTATGTCTCCTTCAATGTCTCCTGTCACTGTCACTATCACTGTCACTGCGGCGGCGGCGGCGTGTTCATGTGTAGCTGTTGATGGCTGTTAAGGGGTTTTTTAGGTGGTGACTCCTTCTTCTTCTTCTTCCTCTTCTATTACTTGCGGCATGCAAAACACAGTTCAGTTCAGTTCAGTTTCGAGTTTTGAATTTCAACACACACACACACATACATATGAAGAGGGGCGAATGGGGGGAGCGGGGGCTAGTTTTAGGACAGGAATAGAAGGAAGTGGTAGCAGTTGGAGAAGCGGCTTTCCTTGTTTGCGGTTACTTCAAGCGTAAAATTCAACAGCCAAAGCTTAACTTTACCTTCTTCTCTTCTCTTCTCTTCTCTTCTCCTCTCGTGTCGTGTCGTGTTGTCTCTTCTTCTTTTTCGCTTCTCTTCTCTTCTATTTGATAATTCTATCGTTCGTTCGTTGTCGTTTTTCTCTTTCACCTGCCCTCAATTCCTCTTGCTTAAAACTTTATCTGGCCCACGTAATTTTCCTTGGATTTAGATTTGTTTTATTGTTTTAGTTTTGGTTTCTGTTATCATTTGTTTGTTTTGTGTTTATGTTTTCTTTTAGTATTTTTTTAGTTTTTTTTTTTTTTTTTTAATTTTCTTTTTTTTGTTTTGTTTTTGTTTTTGGCTAATTTTTTGTTTGTTGTTTCGTTTTGTCGTGTGTAAAATGTGAATTTAATCAAAACTAATGTCTGTTTTTGCTCTCGCTTTTGGCTGTTCCAAAAGCAATTTCGTCCACTTTGTTGTGTTGTCCACGGTCCACGGCATCAGCGACATTTCGTTTCAATTTGTTCCCCTTTCATCGGTTTTTGACTGCCTGTAGCAACTAGCTCCACATCGCATTCGCGGGACCCCCATCCTCCGCATGGCAGCAAGTTTAATTAAAGCAGGATGGCTGTCATTTTCCTGCAGCCGTATCCTTAGCAATGGTCTATCGCGTTGTTATTTCGCTCTCTCTCTCTTTCTCTTTTTTTTTTTCTTTTTTCTTTCTTTCTTTTCTCTTTCTTCTACTACTACTACTACTACTACTACCACTGGTGTTGCTGCTGCTGCTACTCTACTCCTCTCTCCCCTTGGGGCAGTAATAGTTTCGGCTTCTTCACCAACTTTTGCTTTTGATTCTCGGTTATCGTGTTCTGTGTGCTCTCCGCTCTACAACAATTATTTGCTCGGCTTTGTTAGCATTTTCCGCTGCCGAACTTTGGGTGGGGGGAGGTGGCAGCACGCATACAGTGACTGAGTGAGTGAGTGAGTGAGAGGCAGAGGCAGACACAGAGTAAGTGGGAGAGAGAGAGAGAGTGGGAGAGGGAAAGAAAGAGAAGGAGACGCAACTCAATTCGCAAATTCGTATCCGTGGCGGTGTCCGTGTGTCCTTTATGATTCAATTATCCGCTTGCTGCTGTACGCTATAGCGGTGATGGCGCCTCAAAGAGTAGTTAAAATTGGCGTCGGCGGCGACAGCAGAGTCCAGATTGGAATATCCTGTAATGACAAGAGAGAGAGAAAGAAAGACGAAGAAAGTGAGTGAGTGAGATAGCGAGAATGTAGTGAAAATTAAGGCAAATAGTTACATATAATCATTAAGTTATTTTGATTAAGAAGTTTTGTAAGAGTGCCAAAAAGAATTTGTTAGATGGAGTGAACGCGAACGGAAACAAAATGGAACAAACGGCATCAGCCAACGGAAACTGTCAACGATATAAAAAAAAGAAGAAAAAACAAAAAAAATAAAGAATGAAAGGAAACTCTTTTCACAAAAACACACAAAAAAAAAAAAAAGGCAAAAAGGAAAAAAAAGATTCTTTATAATGATTATTCCTTTCTTTTCAAGCCATAAGAAAAACAGAGAGTTGAACAAAGTCAATAAAGTTGGCCAAAGTTAGCTTTTCAATTATGGCCAAGAGGGTAGACAATGACCGATTTTAAAGTTTACCCTACAATTATAGCAATTATATAATGTGGTTTCTTTCTTTGTTGATTTAGTTAAAAATATACTTTTCATTCGACTTGACCGATTTAAAGTTGCCTCTGACAATACTTGTCAAGCAGTCAATCAAATCAATTAGTGTGAAGAAAATTTCATTTAAAATTGTTTATTTAATATTGGTGGCTTATCACTTGATATTTACTTGAATAAGTAGGTCATCGTTTATATAATTTCAAATGAGGAGAAGGAAGGCATGAAAACAATTTATAATTGTTTCCGAGTTCATCTTTTCAATATTATAATTATTAAATTAGTTTCAACTTATCCAAGTTGATCTTTTTCAATGTAAGTAAGACTCATTAAACCTATTTAAAACAAATAAACACTGGTCACAGTTTTGGTTAGTGATTCTAGCCCTTAAGCTTATATTTTCCTTGTAACTAACTGTAGCATTGAGAATTTAAAGAACTATATCTAAATATAGAGTAGAACCAAAGGATATCAATTAATTATTGGAATATTCTGAACTTCCATTACATACTTATTAGTTATTTATTGTAAACTAAAATGATTTTCTCTTCAAAAATTGATGTATATAAAATGTTTCTGCCACATTTAGAAGTTTATGTGATTTTTTTTAAATTATAAATTAAATATGCCACATTTTAAAATCTCTGTGAAAATGTGGCTTGGTCATTTATTTAGTAATAAATTTGAGATATGTTGCATTAACATACTAAATTTTAGTTAACTTTCAAATCAAATTAATGTATGTGTATATGTACCTACATATGTATATTTGGTGGTGATATCAATTAGAAATAATACCCAAAAAACGAATACATTTATCCACATGAAAAATGGTAAATGTTTTCGAGTGCTTTTAGGATGCAAATCGCTTTATACATACATTAAACCGGTCATAAATTAATGCTGGCTTGACGATGAAAACCGACTAAATTATTATACAACGCGCACACAGGGATAAAATGAGAGAGATAGACATAGAGAGCAATACAAACACCTATACTAAACACACACATACATATTCATGAATATAATGCGCTAATTCGTGGCTTTCCATTTCCGGCTGCCAGCTAATTTGTGCTAATAAAGTTAACCATACGCACTGTGTGCCCTACTGTTTGCCTGCAAATGCAGCAGCAGCAGCAGCAGCAGCGACATTGCTATAAAACCTAACTGTTATCTTAAGCAAGCAGATGACGCTGTAAACTAGCAAACACACTAAATGAGTATGAGAGAAACAGAGAGAGAGAGAGAGAGAGAGAGAGAGAGAGGGCGACTAAGGAAAATTGTCGTTTGCATTGGCAATTTGCCGTTAATTAAGCGCACGTTCCCCCCATTAGAAACATTGCAGATGTTGTCAGAGTCGTTGAATGGTTTTTGGGAGAGCGGGGAGCAGTTTCTCAATATTTATGCAAATTGTCAATGACTGTAGTGAAAATTCATATAATTAACACAGTAAATAGGCGTCAAGAAGTACCAATTAAAGGCACACATACTCACAAACAAACAAACATACGCACTCAAATTGTTTTCAATACATATGCATACAGCATACTCATAAATTGCACAAAATGACGTTAAAATGTCAAGTGAACAGAAGCGTCGAAACAATAAAGTAGCGACATATAGTAGCAGTCAGCTATTATAACAACAACAACAACAATAATGACAACAACAACATAAACATATAAAGGAAACAAGATGGAGGTTGAACAGTTAAAGTGTTCAGCCACTCAAATGCAAATATGTAAATAAATGGCCACTTATGGCAATTCAATTTCAATGGACCAACTTGCGCATAGAATATTATGCCAATTAAATGTTTATTATATTAATAAAAACAAAAGACCAAAGTGATGGCACGGTCTTGTGCACAAGCTACTGCTGTTGTTGTTGTTGTTGTTGTTGTTGTTGCTGCTGCTATTGGTGGATGGTTCGGGTAGTTGGGTGATTTGTTGGCGGTTTGAGGAGGGAGGGGCTTTATTAAATAACACACTGAAGCACACACAGACACACACACACGCACACACTCACATATGTATATAAAACATTACTTGCACTCTTTTTGCTTTTATCTATCTTTCTATCTATCTATCTATCTATCTATCACATTTTGTTTCCTTCTCATTCTGATATACTAAAGAGAAATGCCCAACCACTAACCAGCAGGAGCAGCAGCAGCAGCAGCAGCACTTGGCATTGTAATTGCAGGCTGTGGTTGCGTATATTTTGTAATACATCAAACACTTGAACACCAGTGTGCTTGATGGCGGCATCTCACTCCATATAACTGCCTCATACCCATTTTCCACCCATTAAACCACACACACTCACACACACACAAACACACACTCATACTCATACACTCTCACTCTCGTTACTCATACGCATGCATGGCGAGTGAGTACACTTAACATTCAGTCGGGGCGACGACGACAACACACTCACTCGGCACATGGCAAGTGCACTCGCAACCATGCGTATATAGCGCGGAGGCTATGACTAAAGCAGCTTTGGCAATGGCTAGGCTTGAGTCGAATCGAGAGTCTAGCATGGGTCTGGCTGGCTCTCTGGTCTCATTCATTTACGCAACACGCCCCCCATTCGCAATTGCACGCCCACTCATTCAACAAACAAACATACAAACAAACAGATAAACAAACAAACAAACAAACAAACAGACAAGCAAACAATGTATGTATGTATGTATGTATGTATGTATGTACATATGAATGCTGGCCTGCATATGAATAGTGAGTAGTGAGTCAAGTGTTGAACGAGTAAAGCAAGAACGGGGCAGACACACACACAGACATACACGCACATACACAAACATCATTCACATATAAGTTGTTGTCGATGGTAAGTGTTGCTCTTTGAGGATTTTGTAATCAAAGCGACATGCGTATGCACTGTATGGCAGGATAACAATGGTAAAGAGGATAACCATTTGTGTATACTAAGATCATAATTGTGACCTAACTTGGACTCAGTGGTTGGCAAAAGTCAAGTAGTGGAAGTAGTAGTAAAGTTACCAATTGAGAAGTTAACATTTTACAATTGTGTTTCTATTGCAGTAAGAACAGATTAAATTTATACAAGTAAATTTTATAATAAATACAAAATCGATGAATCGGTTTTAAAGGAAGTTTTGAATGGTTTAAAAACTTGTTGAAAATTTTATTATATAGTTAGTACTTATTATTGTTCAGTTAATTGAGTCTTCACTTTCCAATTTGCTGCCAAAAAAAAAAAAAAAAATCATAGAGATTTCTTAAATTTGATTTTTAATAGCATACTTATTGGGGCAACGAAAATAAATTAACGCCGTCAATAATCTAATTCATATTTGCTTTGACAATTTCAAACACATTTAGTTTGTACTTAAAGGTCACAGAAATGAACCCAGAAATCAAAGGGAAATGCAAAAGCATATTTGCAACATTGCCGCTTACAGCAAAAGCAGCAATACGAACATTTCCTCGAACATCCGACATGGCGTCCATTTCCGTTATGGCAACAAAACGAGACGATATACTCCAGATACATACATACACAAACATACATATATAGATATATATGTATATGGTGCTGTTGCTGTTCTTTATGTTTGTATGTTTGTAGCAAATCGTTGTCGACTGTCGACTGCCGCTGCTGCTGCTGTTTCTGCTGTTACCGTTCTGCTGCCACCGAAGCCGTCATTGTCACAGTCGACGCCAAAGTCGCCATCAGCATTTGTCGTTTTCCACGCTACTCATACAATTTATGCCACACAGATGAACGGATGGACGTACAGACGGACTGATGGACAGACGGACTGGCGGGCAGATAGACAGACAAACAAAACTAACGTCGCGCCATTGTCGTACAATTGCGAATTTTATATGTTGGTTGTTTGTGTCGATTGTCTATATATGGTAAAGTGTGTGTATGTGTGTGTGTGTAAGAGTGTATGCCTGTGTGTGTGTGTTACTGTGCTGGTATCTGTTGTTAATCTTTGCGCATTGTTTTGCTTTAATTTCTAAATTCCTGTCCATTTGGCAGATGCCAACTTTGTTTGTCTATTTGCCATCATCCGCTACTGCCGTTGCCGCTGCCGCCGCCGCCGCCGCCACTGCTGGTGCTGGTGCTTGGCTGCTTTTGCCCATCTATGTAACTATCTATCCATCTGTCTGCCTGACTGGGTGTGTTTATTTTCTGTTTCTTTCATTTCGGTTTTCTATTTGTATAGAAACTATTCAACTATTTTTGCTGATGAACTAGCTAAGCTAAGCAGCATTTAGTTTCATTTCGTTTATATATACATATATAGTTTATTTGATTTTCTTATTTTGGTCGAGATTTCTCCTAGTGCTGATTGTGGTGCATTTAATTAATTGTCGTTTGCTTTGCCATTTTCCCCAAATTTGCTCTACTTGGAATAGACTCGCACACAGACACACACACACACACACATACATATATGTATAGATAGACGAGTGTATCAATTCCATTTTATCACTGTGATTATTAATAGAGAGAAAATGTCAGCAAATTGGATACAAGTTTATTGTGAATTTGCATTATTATAGACTTTCCAATTTGTTTTGTTAAAATTTGTCAATTAATTTGTTGAATTTAAAGCTCTTTAGATTTTCCATTATCATTATTTGATTTGCGTCAAAGGAATTAATTTATTTTCTTTGCAAATCAGCAAAGGAAACATTATCAAGTTTCATATAAAAATGCTCGCTCGTTCATATACATACATATATATATATATATATGTATATATATTGAATGAATAAGATAGTTTGCTTGCATATATAAAATTATGATTTGACTTATATCAAATCAAATTTAGGTCAGATATTAGACATTTACCTTGCAGTATATATGTATATATCATTATTTATGTACATCAAACAACTAGTAGTAGCTTTTGTTATAACAACATTATGCTAAAATAGATATCTTATCTGTCAAATCTCAACACAATTCTCTATGTATATATTTCATATAAATTAATTTACCTTATCCTTTAGTGTTAATAACAATATTCGACCATTTAGATTGTATAACTAATCAGTTATTTTGCCTATCCTATTTTGCTGACCTAGAACCATGAAACATATTTTCCCTTTCATATTGTTTGTATTTAGCCCACAAAACGCCCACAAGAAAAAAAAAGAAAAAAAAAAAAAAAAAAATGGGAAACAATATTGGGGGGAAAAAAATGCTTATGATGTATAAATGAATTACACTTCCTAACCCCAAACAAAGCATTCAATAGGCAAGCAGACAACTAACCTAAACACCAAAACAGAAACAAGCACTATATCCATTATGTGCAAATGTTTATACAGAGTTGGCCATTTCCTTATCTTGGGCCAACATCGTCCATTGGTATTGCTTTCTATCTCTGGCACGCACTGGACTCAACTGTGCGTGCGTCGCGTCGTTTCATAATATTTTATATATGTATATGTACACACAAACACACACACACATATACACACATAAATATATACGTATATATATATAGATATAGATAGATTGGATTATTGCTTATTCGGTGCTTTTATTTATCTTCGATTTGCGCATCGATTCGTTGTGATGTGAAAAGTTTCTTTTTTTGTGTTATTGGCATTGCTACTACCCTTTCATGCTTCAGTGCCCTAGAGCAATAGCCCTATTATTCCACTTTTGGGCTACTTTTTTGATGGTGGCGAATTTGAATTATTATTCAATTAAATTTCAATCAAAAATCAATGAATTGTCAATGTCGGACACGTACACACGTATATACACACACACACACACATAATATAGATGTATTTGTATGTATATATGTATAAATATATATATATATATATATCTATAGACACACATTTAATAATGGGCCGTAGCCATTTTCAACATTATTTGTTTGGCACAATTTCTATCATAATCAATAAGCTTTGTTTTACATAAATTGTCGTTAGGCAGCGGCCCCAAAAAGTATGCTATGACAAAAATCAAAATTGCAACACAAGCTATCTGTGTGTGTGTGTGTGTGTTTGTGTGTTTGTGTGTGTGTGTCAATGTTTGTGTGTGACACAAATTGAGCTCGACACAAAAAACTGCCAAACATTTCAATAAAGTTGATGGCAGCGCCATAAGATTGCCAAACGCAGATTGTTTAGAAATTTTTGTTTTAGTTTCCATTTTGTTTTTGCCGTTCATGCCGCTGATGCACTCACTAATACATACATATATATACATACACATACATGTATACAAGCACAGACTTAGGCAGACACACCGCCACATACAGACACAAGTAAAGCACAGTGGGGCCAAGCCTGACACGAACATGTGTTGGGTACTGCGTCACCAGCTGTGACCAGGCTCTATTTGTCAACTGTTAGTTTCTTTAACCATCCCCCCCCCCCCACCCCTTCCTACACCATCTTCTCTATCTATCTCTCCATTATATGCATGTATATACAAGTGTCTGTCTGTCATTCAGTCTGCCTGCCTGTCCATCTGTCCATTTGTCCATTTGTTGGCCTGCCTGGCTGCTTACTTGGCTGGCTAAAGGTTCCTTTTACACAATGCCCAACACAATGGACTGTTCTTTTGCAGCATGTGCATTGGACACTCGAATCTTTTGTTGAGCAACTTGTTGTTGACAGCTTTTGTATTCGTTGTTGGTGCTGCTTCTGCTGCTGTTGCTGCTGCTGCTACTGTTGTTCCCAGCGCATCAGGCACATCTGCATAGACAGACCCAAGAAACAACCTCGCTCATAAGTTATAATCTTAGCAATGTAAAGCTTTAAAATTTCAACCATAAGGCAGAGAGAGCTAGTTTATACGCTAATTGGTTTGGGGGCAAAAGACCCTTGAACCTTTTCAAACAAAAAAAAAAAAAAAAAAAAAAAAAGGATGTTCAAGGATAATGATGGTCAACAAATGGACAGACCATATTGTAAGAAGCCAAATACACTGGTTTAAACTTAAAGAAATACAAAATTGTAAATGTTAAGTAAATATTATATAATGCAGGTTGTTTTGCTTTAAGATAAAATTTAATTCTTTATGAAACTAAGATCAAACTTTGTGGTTACATATGGGCCTCAACTCAATACTCCTCTTGGGCGAAAACATGACTGGAGAAGTATTTTCACATAATTAAATTTGGTTTATTGTCAAAATGTTTTCGATTAAAATTAACGTAAAACCTCTTCAAATTTGCTAAAGAATGTCACCGATAATGGATAAATCTTTTGAAGAAACCTCAACTTCAAAAGGCTCCAATTAGCTCAAATTTTGTCCGATTTTAAAAAACTTTAAATTTATATGCTTTAAGGAATCTCAATTTTTGAAATTTGTTAATTTGCACAAGATTTTGGAAAAATTAATTTTTATCGATTTTCAAAATTTTTAACGATGTTACCCCTGTCAAAATTTTCAAAAATCTGACCGAATTTTTTTTTCTCCAATTTTTTATGATTCTAATGTAGTTTATAACATTAGAAATCTTTGATGATATCGATATATAAATTTTTGAAATCGGCCAAAAGATGGCCAACTTAGAGCTTAAAGAACGTCAGGGAAATCGTTCAAAGGAAGGCGATTGGCTAAATCCTTTGAAGTAACCCCAACTTCCGAAAGCTCCGACTCAATCAAATTTTGTCCGATTTTGGTAAGCTATATCTTTATTTGATTTTTTAGAATCGCCATTTTTAATTAACATAAAAATCTGGAAATCTAATTTTTAACTCGACTTTCGCAAATTTTTAACGATTACACTGCAAAAATTTACGAAAATCCGGTCAAAATTTTTTTCCAACTTTTTCCAACTTTTGATACAGTTTTTTAATACGGAAATTATCCAGAAGATTGATTGAAAACTTTTCCAAATCGGTCAAAAGATGGCTAATTTAGAACCTATTGAAGATTGGTAAAATCCTTCAAAAGAAGGACAACGGATAAATCCTGCGACGGAACTTCTACTTCAGAGGGCTCCAATTCAAACAAATCTCGTCCGATTTTGGAAAACTATGCCTTCATTTGCTTTTTAGAATCGCCATTTTTAATTAACATAAAAATCTGGAAAACTAATTTTCAACTCGATTTTCGAAAATTTTTAACGATTACACTGCAAAAATTTATGAAAATGCGGTCAAAAATTTGTTTTCAACTTTTTTCAACTTTTGATGCCTTTTTTTAATTCCAGAAGATTCATGTACAATTTTTCCAAATCGGCCAAAAGATGGCCAACTTAGAGGCTATTGAAAATTGGTAAAATCCTTCAATGATGAATTCAGTTTTTCTTTCTTGTTTAGTTAATATACATATATTGTATTTAGTCATAGATAAACAATTAAAGTAATTAATTTACAATATGCTTTTATATAGATATTCCAGAAATGGCTTTAATAGATTGAGTTATCGGCTTTGGCTTAGCATAAGCTTTACAACTTTGTTTGGTTCAATTGCCCGGTGGCATTCGAATTGAGCTAAACTACAGTTAATCATTTAATGGTGGCCCTGGTAACGGACAGCCACAATACATAACTCACTTGAATGGCCAAAAATTAGACTTGCTTATGAGGGGAGCTTAAAATTAACGAGCTAGCGCGATTTGTGCTGGCTGCGGTTTGGCCATTTGCTTGATTAAGCCCCGGGAAGCGGAGTCAGGTCGGTTGGATGGTCGGTCGGTCGGTCGACGACTACGTCGTCGAGGTCTCTTCCTTGTTGCGTTTTTTTTTTTTTTTTTTATAGTGAGGAGTTCGTATGATTTATGGTTTGACCCCAAAGGCAAAGCCAAAGCCACAGCCAATGGCAAATGTAGCTAATTTGCCTAAACGGACTGGCAAGATGAGTGCTACAACAATCCAGACTGGCATTTGGGCTCAGGTTTCTGGCATAGAGAAAGCCACTCACGTTTAACCAATTTTGACACGCGCCGCACACGGACGGACACACACATAAAAACACATTCATACCCATAAAAACCAAACACACACACACACACACTCACACACACATAGAGAGGCACAACAACATAGCGAAATTGCTCAAATGTGCGCATCAAACAACACATAGAAAAAAGAAGAAAAAAAAAGCTAGCAAAACGAGAATAAAAAAAAGGAAGAAAGAAAAAAATACAGAACGAACGAAGCCAAGCGTAGCAAGTAATGGAGGAGGAGTAAAATGATGTAGGGAGCGAGCACACGGAGTTCGCGGCCAACTCAGAGACCAGGATAGACCAAAATACAACAAAAAAAAAAAAAAAAAAAAAAATAAATGAGGGAAAAAGAACAGCTCTTTGAGGCCAACACCATTTGTTATGCTGGCATTGGCTCCCATTCGTGTTGGTGTTGGTGTTGGTATTGGTGTTGGTGTTGTTATTGGTGTTTGTGTTAGTGTTGATGTTGCTGTTGCTGCTTAGCTTGCAGCATTTGTTGCTCGAAATTCGCGCAATAAAATTGTAAAACAAAGTGCCAACACTCAAAAATCTATTGTTTCAGTCATGGCTAAAAGGAATTATTAAAGGGGCCAAAGTAACACACAATGGCTAACATATAACGAACTTTATATACACTTTAGTAAATAATATAGATATAAAACCATAAAATAAATAAATATATATATATCTTTACTTTCAAGTTTAATCAGAAAATAAATGAGAGCATCTGTTTCCCATTTTAGGTAGATATTTTTATGATATATTTTATGATGTTTGAAATTTTTGATATTTATTATTTTTAAATGCTATTGAATTATCTATTTAATACAATTTAAAATATTAATCATTATAATAGACAAACATTTAATCGAATTTACGAACAAAATTATTTTAAAATTATGAAAATAGTTTCAGTGAATTGAAATCTTAATTTTCGTTATATAATATATATATAATAATATAATATATATTTTCCTGATCTCATCTATCGTTAAAAGAAATTTGTTTATTGTCCCACTTTTCGTTTTAAGTTTTCCCTTGTCAATATAAATTTAAATAAAAATAGAGATTATAATTCAAATAATATTTATTTGCACATTTGAATAGAAAAATGATAAAATATTTTGATAATCCTTTAGAAAAAACAATGACAACACAAATTCCAATGATTTTATAGTTTCTTTTCTTTCTTTTTTTTTTTAACTTAATTCTAATTAGACTTTGTTAAAGTCTAAAAATAAATTGGAGATACTTTTGTAATATGATAAGTTTCAAGTATTTTGAGACTTATTTCAAGGATAAATAATGTATACTGCTCTGCAAGGGTATTTCAAAGGATAAAATGGAGAACATTTTCAACATGATGATGATGCTGGTTTTTGCTTCGTTTTTTTTTTTCTTTCTATCTTGTTTTTGTGCTTGTGCTTTTTTTTTTTTTTGTCGACCTGCACACGATGAGTCAAAGGCAAAGGCAAAGGCAAAGAAAAGCAGCGCCTTGTTGTTGTGGACGCTTGCTATGGAAAAAGGATAACTGGGTGGTAACCACTTCGTTAAACTCATGAAAATCACTTAACGGCGGCATGCACGTAACATGAAGGAAGACAAAAAACAAAAAAAAAAAAAAAAAAAAAAAATACGAAAAATAGGAAGAAAAAAAAGGCAAGCAAAGGAGCTAGAGATGAGGGTAAAAGAAAAGGAGGTAAGGAAGAAACAGGGAGAATGATGAGACTTAGCAGCTATTTTCCCTTTGACTGACGTTGATTTGAAAGCCAAAAAGGTGAGCGAACGCAGGTGGATTTTAAACGGCAAATTGATTTAGCGCGTGCAAGCGGAAACATCTGCGGTACAAGGTAAAAGAAAGATGCCCAGATTTACTTGAGCTAAGGCAATGAAATCAGATTAATGCAAAACCTAACACAAAAAAAAAATGAAAACAACAACAACACGAACAAAAAGTAAAATAAAAGAGCACATGGCAAAAATGCGGCGACTACTTTAGCTTCTTGCAGTCCTTAAGGATGAACAAGAAGACAGACAGACAGACCGACAGACAGACGTTGGGTAGGTGGCCTGGTGGCCTGGCCTGATGGCTGAGCTAGAGGAGCTCGTGGAGCTGACTGTGACACTCAGGGAAACAAACATACACAAAGCGGAGGAGTTTTGCTGGGACAACTCAGTGGCATGGAAAATGCAATTTATTATGCGAAATGAAAAACAGACAGACAGAGACAGAGACTGAGAGAGAGAGAGAGAGAGAGAGAGAGAGAGACAGACAAAGAGAAAGAAAGAGAGAGAGAGAGAGAGAGGGAGAGAGAAAAGGAAACTGCGACGACAGAAAGCATGAAAAGACATCATGATATTTGTACCATTGGAATATTACTATACTATATATATATAAATATATATATATATATGTGTGTGTGTATTTCTGTATATATGTATATCGAACAAAGCGCGTTATTATAGAGCCAACAATAACAGCAGCAACTGGCGGATATAAACATAATTCAATTTTTATTTAATTTCGCACAACAAACATAATAAATTCTGGTCGACTGCATGTTGGGTGTTTTCTCTGCATATTGGATGTTAGCCAAGCGGGTTGCCTAGTTTAAGGCGTCGTCTTGACTAGTTCAGTCCGCCGTTAGCCAATTTGAAAGTACAAACGAATCAGAGAGGAGGTGGACGAGGAGATGGAGAGCGCTCATGAGGGGCGGGGAGGGGGTGGTTGGTATAGGTGAAAGGGAGCGAGTTGCTCCTGCTGCTGCCCATTAGGAATGCAAGAGCCAAACGTTTGACAAAATTCACACGGCCCACGCCATAAGCCCCGGCAAATGTCCGTGGCCACAGGCTGTTGACTCATCTGTATATGTATGAGTGTATCAGTGTGTGTGTGTGTGTGTGTGTGTATGTGGAGGATCCAAAAGTGATATGAGGGTGAATGGCAAAGAGTTGCAATGGCTGAAAGCTTTTATGTCGGCCATCATCCAAATAAAAGAAAGAAAAAGCAACAAAAACAAAAAAAAAAAAAAAAGAAGAAAGGTGAAAGGTAGAAGGTGATTGCTGTGGGGTAATGGAGACGAATTTCGAGTATGCAGAACACGTCACTGGTAAAAACTGGTGCATGCGAGAATAGTCCACGAAGCAGCGTCAGCTATATATATATATATATGTATATGTATGTATATATAGCTACCACTATAGCGTAACTACTGTTGGCTGTTGGCACTTTTGCGGTATTACACATGACATTTTGGCTCTCATTGCCCGGCAGCAGCCAGCAGCTGTTGAGCTGAGCTCTTGATTGTTGAGGCTGGCAAGGCAAGGCAAGGCAATGTAGCGCAAGGCAAGGCAACTGAACCGACCGACGACTGAAGGAAGAGTAAAATTGCTACTAGCTGGGGTTTGACCTTAAGCCATTCATTGCCAGGGATTACACAGTGACCCAAGCAGATTGGAGTGAAGGTGATGAGCAAGCATTACACTTGTAAATTAAGTTGAAAATTCGTTGAGGAAATTAAAGTCAATGGCCCTCTGACTGGCCCTTAATGAATAATTAAGGTAAGCTAATTGAATTGAAATTGCAATTTTCCGGGCAAGGTGAAAATGTGTAGCAAGCAAGCAAACAACATTTGAGACAAATTTTCCACAATTCAAATGAGTAGACAAAATTTTAACAAAATTTACAAATTTTATACCCCCTAGCGTAGAAATTGTTATAGGAAATTCTAAATAAAATTAAATTTGTGGTTGAATTTTTGTATTCATTAAGTTGTAAATTAAAACTAGTTTAATTTAGTTAATGAAGGTTTAACCAAAAAAAAAAAAAAAAACCAAAAGACTCCAGATAAAAAAAATTATATGAAAATAATTTACTTTTCTAAATGTACTTGGATAATTATTCAGATAATATATATATATATATATATATTCACCCTTTTAGTATCTGACATACATTTTCTTTTAAACATTCAATTTACAACGGATAGCCTAATATAATTCTATTAGTTTTAGATCAACATTACAAATATCAAGCCAAATTAAAATGAATTATCAAATACTAATTGGTACTTTTGGAAATTAATGGGCTTTGCAAATACATAAAAACCTTAAATGCCACTAATCCAACCAGAACAATCAGACAATCAAATAGCCAGAAAATCAGAATGCAAAAGCCAATCATTTAACTTGGCTTGAAAGACCCAAATATTATTATGCATTGTGACCCCGCTGGGTTTTATAAGCTTGTCGCAAAAGTTATCAAATAATTATTTAATACATATTAATAAACCTTCTTCGTAAGGGCCATTGTTACCAATCAACAACATTTATGGTTTGGGGTCAAAGGGCAGAACAAGCAGCAGCAGCAACAACCAACAAACAACAACAACAACAACATATATAACAACAATGGCAACAATAACAAGCAGCCGTCTGGCTTAGAAAGGTCTGAGGCGGCTTTTACTAATTGGCAAAACCCAAATCAAAAGGTTAGTCCCTTTTTTTCAGAAGAGTGAGGTGGGGGAGGAGGCCACCAAAAAATGACATAAAATATTTACACATCAAGTGTCACGAGGAGGCTTATTCATATACAAAATACACGCAAAGTATACAAGGAATAATAATAATAATAATAATAATAAGGGTAGGAGGTTAGAAGGTTGTTAGGAAAGGGGAAAGGAAAAGGAAGGTCGCTTCACCATCAAACGCCGAAGGGCTGGCGGTATGCAGGGCGTGGTAAATTGTTTATTTTTAGCACGTTTATAGGACCATCAGAAAAGGTTAAGTCAGCGCTAAACTCTCATGAATATGACAAAAAAAAAAGTTTTCTTTTTGTATATTGGGTCCACACTTTGCATAATTAATTTTGGATCCTTTTTCAAAAAAAAAAAATGTATATATATATATGTATATATATATATAAAATAAAAGAGCAGAAAAAATGTGAGAGACCGATAGGAAGAGACAGAGAGAGAAAGAGAGAGAGAGACCAAGAAAACGTGAAAATGGAGAATAAATGGCAAAGTAAAGTTCAAAGGAGAAGTTATTTATGCGTAAACACGAGTCCTTTGACATAGAAATTTGTTAGCGGCTAAATGTCAACAATGCGAGAATGCGGCCAAAGCTAAATATTTGGCATTGGATGATGAGGGCAGGGTGAGGGGCGAGCCAGTGACCTACCTCAGGGTGCAGGCGCAAGCCTTTTTGACCGCACACACACACACGCACACACACACAAACGCACACACATACACAGACAGGCCTCAATGTGAACGTCTAAATAAATTGCTGTCATTTTAAAAATTTCCCCAAGGTGGCAGGGCAGGAAGGTCGCTCGGTTGCTCGGTCTTTCTGTTGGTTGGTCGGTTGCTTGGTACGTTGCTCGTCCATGTGTTGACTTAAGCTTAAAATCAAACCATTTGTCAGAGGCAACAGCCAAAGGAGGTGGGCATACAAAACAGGCGGCCTGCCTGGCAGTGCCAGCGTCAGCGTCAGCATAGACAAGACAGCGTTCCATGTTTTACACACTGAAAGACAAACACACACATACGCACATTTACACTAGGGACAATGTGACTTGTCTCATTCTCTCTCATCTATTTCTCTCTCTTTCTTTGTGTGGATGTGTTTGTGTGTGTGTGTGTGTGTGTGTGTGTGTGTGATGCATGACTGCAATTTGGTTGTCCTATACGGTGGATGGTTGCTGCTAGGCTGGCTGCACTTTAACCGCAACATACGAGTATAATATTTCAAGCATGATTTCTTATACAGTTTACCCATATCCTCACCTCTCTCTCTTTCTCTCTCTCTCTCTCTTCACTCTCTATGTGTCTCTCTCTCTCTCTCTCCACCTCCACATTGACCCTCAAATGCAGTGGCAGCAACTCTTGCTGCAGCAGTGGCAGCCGCAGTAGCAGCAGCTGGTCGACCGCCCTTCGTTGCCACGGCTCTGGGTCAAAGCGAAAGTGGCACATTTTGGGTTGAAAATTTGTGAGATATCTAGGTTACTGTGACAGAGTCATCGTCGTTGTTATTGTTGCTGTTGTTGTTGTTGTTGTTGTTGTTGTTTCGGCTGGTGCAGCATTATGGCCTACAACCAACACTCACACACACACACACACACACATACCCATACATTTACACTGGCAGTTTCCATACGGCAGACCCAAATAAACATTTCAGGCTCTCCATTTCGGACTCACGTGTTTCGAGAGAACCAAACTGAACCAAACCAAACCAAACCAAACTGAACTGAACTGAACTTGTGCGCCATTTTTATTGCCGCGTTGCCAGCCATGCCTAGCTGCTGCCTGTGAACCATTGTTTTGTCCAACCATGTATCTTCCCTTCATTTTACTCTTACAGCACCTATTTTGCCTCCTCTTATCTTCACTTTAACCATAAAGCCCTTTCGCTTACTTTTTGCTTTCGTTTTTGTTGATGTTTTTACTTTCGTAAAGATTCCTTCTTGGCTTGGCGTACAGCAATTCCAGTTTCCTATGTTTATCTGTTTACTTGCCGTCGACGTCTCTTCCATACACACACACACACACACACTCACACAGACAGACAGACAGACATACACAAACACACACACACACACACACCTTCAACGTATACATAGTAGGGTCCAACTTTCGCACTTTACTTTTTTTTTCTTTTTTTTTTTTTGGTTTGTTTATCCGAGTTCTTAAACTCTTTGCAAGCAAAAATAATTTAACAAGACGAAACGGGGTAAAGAAGGAGCACAAAAAAAAAAAAAGGAAAACTTTAAAATAAACTTGGGCAACTTCTTAAACCAATTAATTGTAATTTCATGCGTAATTAATTTAAGCTGCATAACGTGTTGAAAAGTTTAGCTTCTTAGAAGATTCACAAAACAGAAAAACAAATAAATAAACAAAGAAGCAATCAAAATGTGGACAATTTATACCTGAGAGAACTGACCTTATGGCTGTCTTTATTTAACTTACTAACAGAAAGATCAAATAATTCAATTAAGTTGTAAGAGCATATATGTATACTACTTATATACTAGTTCTTGAATCATTTTTAAATCATTTTAATGACTTCAACTCTTGTAGGTTTGTATTAAAATTGTTCATAGAAATAAAAGACAAAAGATGATAAATTTTTATTTCAAAACTTCTTTTTGTAAGTTTCAATTATCGAAAGTAAAAATTTTTGATTCGAAACTTTTGAAAATTAAACTCAAATACATATCAATTATTCAATTGTTCCACAGCTTGTAAAATGTAATAATTATTATATTCAATTGAAAATAGGCTACAAAATATCATAGTTCTAATTTCCGGTTAATTATTATATATTAATATATATATGAACAATTTTACAAAAGGAATTATTTCGAAAGTCATTTGACACAAATTAAAAAGAAAACTATATTAAACTGCACTCTTACTTTCAAAATCCAATCAAAGAAATCTCTTATAATCCATTTTTTTATTGTTAAAATTCTACAACTATGGGAATTGTATGATAAATGTTTATTAAACAATACATTCAAAGTATATCAATCATTTTGGCAATTAATTTATATGATTTCTATGTTTTTATTATTGAACATATTTTGTGTAAAAACGTTTATAAAGCAACAACAACAACAACAACAACAATTCACAAAGTAATCAATCGTTTAGGCAATCAATTTGTAGTCCACTTTTCTCGTCATCATCATCTCACGTGCACTCTGACCTAGTTCTCCTTTTCTATTCTATTCACCCTTCAAATTCTAATTGCAAATCGAATTTGCAGCGAAATTTGCCATAAATTTCACTTAACCAATTTCCAAATGCACTTGACTACTTTCGCCAGCATCGTCGTTTGGCTCATTAAAAAGTGAAAACAGAATGTCATGGTAGCGAAATGAAGCCATGTCCATGTCGTGTGAGTGAGTGAGTCAGTATGTGTGTGTCTGTGTGTGTGTGTGTGTGGTTGTGTGGTTGTATATGATTTCCTCTACTTCCTTCTATACCCTACAATGTCACCCTCATCCTTTAACACTGGCCATTCGAATGCTCGTTTGCCGCAGCCGTTGACCGGAATGCGGTTCATAAATTGGGTCATTTGCCAATAGCAAGTAAGTCACTTGCACTTTCAATAGCAGGTCACGTACCAAGCAAGTAACACCAGCCCATTCTGAATCCGTCCGTACTAAAGACAGAGCGAGAGAGGGAGAGGGAGATAGAGAAAAAGAAAGCGATTGGTAGAGGGAGAGAGAGAAAGTGAGTGAGAGAGGAGGGATGTGTGGGGTAGATATAATAATTTTAACCTTATAAATTGAATGGCCATAATTTTGCAAACTTGTGTGCCACCACAACCAAAGAGACAGCCAAATGACACTAGCTGGCAAACGGAGAAGGATGCAGCAGCCGGAAAAGTTCATCCCTTGCCTACCCCTCCCATCCATTGTACCCCCCCCCCTTCACCTCATCACATCCATTTTCTATACCATCTTCATAGTTGCCGCCTACTCCTCTGTTAGCTTGGACCCATCGACCGACCAACAAGTTAAACTGACAAAGTAGCAGCCAGAGCACTTCCTTTTGTTTAAGCTTCGAAAAGCTGACACTGGCCCTTGGTATGGCAAAGTGGTGGAATAATGGGCGCATGCACATCCTTCCACAAAAATATATATATATACATATATATCTGTATATCTGTATATCTATATAAACCATGATATGCATGCAGAACAGCATCGTAGGTGGATGAGGAGAATTGCCCAACTATTGCCTTTACTTTTTCGCATAGAGATGCGGTGGTGGTGGTGGGGGATAGTCGTTATAAATTGACCGCATTATTTTGCTCAATTTAACGGGGGGGGGCGGTGTACATAATGGTTGGGTGGGAATCGTTCGGGGTAATGTTCGGCGGTGTCGTGTTCGAACTGTGGGTTTGAGGTAAAGTTTTCAACTTAATATCTCATAAGTGCTGAATGTGCATATCGACCAGCATTTATCTTGCTCGCAGGCTCATTTCCGCCCTATGCAAAAATTTTCCCTTCACTCATGTTGAAGGCCTTTTATGCCGCCATTCTTGTCCTTTTTTTTGTGTTTTTTTTTTTTTTTTTTAACTGCCATTTTCGCTTTCGTTTTTGGCGAAATAATTTTTTATTAGGTCACAGCAGGGCGGCTGGCCAGCCAATGCACCAACATACACACACACACACACACACACACACACAAGATCTGCTGCACTTTCCCTTTTTCCTTCACTTTTGCCGAAGCGCGAAACCTTTTAAATATTTTCCGAGCTTTCAT
Organism: Drosophila sturtevanti; assembly: GCA_018150375.1. Lineage (NCBI taxonomy): Eukaryota > Metazoa > Arthropoda > Insecta > Diptera > Drosophilidae > Drosophila > Drosophila sturtevanti. Next base: position 5,686,675 of record JAECWJ010000688.1, on the reverse strand, counting down.
TTTTAATATCCCCAAAAGTATTTAATTGTATGAGTTTATTAAATAAAATCTCCATAAAATAAAATGCAAAAAAATAGGGGGTGAAATTCTACGAAGAAAGATTATTTAAAGCCAGACCGTCGCATAATTACATTTCGAGAACACTTTAAAGGCAAAATAAAAATGAAAAAAAAAACGAAAAAACTGCAGGATGAAAACTCATTAAAAAAAAAAAAAAGAAAGCATCCTACCTCACAGAAAATTAAAATTTAGAGCACTTCAGCCTGGCCATTAATTTCAACTCGAAACGACGGACAGAAAGAACGAGCTGGCGACCGAGCATCACCTGGCGGATCTGTCAGACACGGGTGGTCGTCGTCGTCGTCGTCGACGTAGTCGTTGTTGTCGTCATCGTGAGAGTTGGCAACGGATGAGAGATGTTAGAGTGGTAGTGGTAGCAGAAGAAAAGATGGAAAGGGCAGGGGTGACTGGTGACTGGTGAGTGGTGAGGGGAGAGGAATACTAAACCCCGACCTAACTAAACATTAAACGAATTTAAGAGGTCAGTCAAGTGCCAGGTAAGAGAGAAAACGACCCCAAATATGGGCAAATCATTTAACCCCAAAAGCTCCTGCAGCCGTTCACTGTTACCTCTGAAAAACAACACAAACAACAAAACAAAATAAGAAAAAGAATCTAGAAAAAAAAATACCAACTAATCGACTTTTAAATACCCTATATTATGATAGAGAATACTGATCATATACATATGTCCATGTACGATCGATTATTATCACAATTCCCTGCTTTAAATAAGACTGATAGAATTAAGTCAAGTTTCATTAAAATTGACTAGTTCATCGTTAGCTAAAGTCTCTATTATTCTTCATTATTCCTATTTATCCAATATTGATATTTATAGTACAAAAAATATTTGGAAAATTGTTAAAAATTTAAATAAACTTTGTAAATACTTTTTGAGATTCCATCAATCAATTAGCTTTGGGTATAATTTTGAGCCTTTAAGCTTGTCGTAATGTAAAACCTTGATCTAATTTTATATATCCTTACAATGAGAGTATAAAAGTGAAATTTAAAATCTTAAAACTATAAACTTTTTTGCCATATCTTTTCTTTTTAAGTTGAATAGAATTTATGGTCCATTAGTTAATCGATAATTGATCTAACTTATAAGGCAAATATATAGAATTTTCTTTGTTTATTGTTGAAAGTGTTATAACTTATAGATCGTTGCATTTATCTTGTCTGTTCCTAATTTGATAACTCTCATTCATATATGTATGTATATATGTGTATATACTCTTTTACCCTATATTGGTTAATGGGTATTAAAACTGTAGGGCACGTACCAAGTCCTGACTCCGGTTCCTGCTTGTGTTCCGTGTTGCTGTTGTTTAGTTTACTTTGCCATTCTTTGGCTTTGTTTGCGCCCAGCCCAGCGAAAGTTAAGAGTGAGCGGGAGATAGAGACAGAGACAGAGACAGAGAGAGAGAGATGGAGAGACAACGTTGCGGCGGCTGGTGACCAAATTAAATGAGCACCCAAGTGTCACGTTGCAAGTTGTTGGATGGAAGGAGGGGTTATTTCTTTTTTCCTCTTTTTTTTTTTTTTTTACAAGTAGACTTCGACAGGATAGGATGGCAAGGGCAGTCAAGCAAAGTGAATAAATGAACTCCACTGCATTTAATGCCAAAGATTACCAAGAGGAGAGCACCAACGCCATCTAACAAAGCCGGGCACAGGTCACGCCTCCAACATTTTTTTTTTTTTGCTTTCATAATGGGGGAGGAATGATAAGAAGTAGGGAAAGGGGGGAGGGGAGTTGGTGGTATGTATGTATAAGTGTAATTTGAAACTTGGAGCAACAAGCAGGAGCACAATGCAAATACCGTTAGATGCTGCTTGGTCGCTGTGTTGCCTTTGGCCAAGCTATTTTTCGTTTTTTTTTTTTTCGTTGTTTCCCCTTTTTGCCAAACACAACTCTTACACCCACCCACACATCCACATTTTTTTTTATTTTTTCTCCCTATTATTTTTTCGGTTTTTTTTTTCCTTTCTGTTGGCCGTGAGATAATGAAAAAAGCCAGCTAAAGCAACATAGCCACAAAGTTTTTAATATAATTTCGTATTAACTAAAGTGGTGCAGATGGTCTATGTACTTAGTTACTGCATTTTGGTGAGGGTGGCTCTTCCTTTTGTTGCGTATACGCAATGTAGTGCGCATCAAAAAAAAAAAAAAAAAAAGAAAAAGAAAGAAAGAAAAACCTCAAAGAAAAATGCAAAAATGAAAGGAAAGCTAGGGAAAACTTTGGCCCACATTTTTTTTTCTTTTTTTTTTTGTTCTTTTTACGTACATGCATAAAGAGAGTAAAGACAATTTATCAAGTAAAATTTAAAGTGACAGCAGTAACCTGATCATAAATATGCTATTCATTACTTTTTCCCTTTTGTTTAAATTAAGTTTGTTCTGACTGGTGGACCTAACTTACCACAATCTGTGCTCAATCCAAGGGGTTTTCGACATGCAAATGAACTATACTTCTTTCACCACTAACCTTTTCTTCATTTTTTGGACTAGACTTCGATTTATCCTTCTTGTTATCCTTCTTCGCTTAACCATTCCCATTCTCCATGCTCTATCTATATTGTTTTTGTTGTCGTTGTACGATTTTCTTGCTGCTGTCTTACCGTCGTCAGAGAGATAGAAAAACTTCTGTTGTTATCTGTTAAACCGCATAACTTTGCATAAATATGAAGCTATTCAACAAAACTACGACAAAGCTCAAACAAATGCCAGCAGCAGCAGCAGAAGCAGCATAAAAACATTACAAAAACTGCCCTTAGACCATGGGTAAGAGCCTCAAAGAACAACAACAACAACAACAAGAACACTACAGCAGCAGCAGCAGCAACAGCAGAAACCACATCCACACAACAAAACGGTAAAACTATTGTACGCACTTTTATATAAATGTGTGTATGTAAATATATATATACAAACATATATTCATATATATTTATATTTGTTTGCTTGTAGGCAAAGCCCTGAATCTTATTATATTTATTATATTAAAGACAGACAACAAACAAACAAAAACAAAAAAAAAAAAAACAAAACAAAATTAGTGAATTTGGATGATATCTAACTATTTGATACCCTCGAATTCATGTTAGCATAGTTGAATTATTTTTGATCTTAACGATAACTTAATATTGTTGATTTTTTCCTACCTATTTAAGAAACTTATTCAGAAACTGATTTATGGATTAAAGATATAATGGAAATCTATAGATTCTTTTATTATATATAAAGTTAAGCTATGGAATGGTTAAACGTTTATTCTAAACTTTAAATAAAGAATTAAGATAAAAAGTTAATCCTTGCAAACGAATTAATTGTTTTATGATTCTCTTTTTGATTAAAAACGCTAATTTTTCTGTTTCTTTAAATTATTGCGATTCAAATTGTAATTCTTAATTACGTTTTATCAAAGAAAAGGATTTATGGTCAATTTGTTTTTTCTTTTTCTTTCTATTAATTATTTTTGTATATTTTCATCTTTGTATTCTTTTCAATGTTTAATGTAATCTAATAATCAATATGCGGAATAATCACAGTAAATAAAATCAATAACTGAATTAATTTCAACTAAATTAAATAAAGTCCCCAAAAAGTATGCAATATATATTTGATTGCATCTGTGGCAAAGACAAAATGAATTTTCAATACTTTGAATCTGTTTTTGATTGATCGTTTTGATGTCAACTTTCATTTCAAGTCTTATTTGATGCCGCCACAAATTGAATATACCCTAAGACTCAACTCAATAAATATAGATAGAAATACATATGTATGTATTTATGTATGTATGTGTATATATATACATATATACTAAAGGAGTATAAAACTATGCAGCGGTGGCAACAACTTTTCCGATGACGGCAAAACTTTAACAGATTTGCATAAATTTCCACCAAGTAAACAAAACATGGCAAGGAGGAGTACGAGATGAATAAGGAAAAGAATCTAGGGTGAAGTGTGCACAGATAGAAAGGAGAATATGTTTGTGGAGGGAGGGGGGAAGAAGGTTTTAACAAGGAGGGGGAGGGAGCACGGTGCAGAGTCATGGTATACCCCTATCCATATATACATATATATATATATATACCACCATAGTCATTCATTTAACTGTCAATGCCGTTGTTGTTATGCTGTGGTATGTGGTTGGAGGCCGCGGATGCGACGGGATTCATCGGTGGTGCGCGGTGTCGCCGGCACTGGCGGCGGTGGCGGCGGCTGTTCAGCGACAATTTATGAATTCATAGCGATCTTTTATATATGTGTAAGTATGTATGTATAAATTTAATATATTTTTATTATTTTTTATGTGTGGCAAAAGGCAACGGGGCGGATGGCATGAAATTTATGCGCCATTGTTTTTCCCACTGAGGCGGCGGCAGCTGTGATTTTTCAGAGACCAAGACGCAAGCTAGCTTCAGCTATAGAAGGATGAGGGCAAAAACGACGACAAAGACGAGGACGAGGTCGTGGACCAGGATGCGGGCGAGCAAAAGGACTTATCGATAAACTTCGACAGAGACACAAACAATATTGTTGTTGATATAAAGTTGTTGTTGCTGTTACTGCTGTTGTTGTTGTTGCTGTTGTTCTTGTTGTTGTTGTTGGTATGTGAAAAGCATTTTGTTTTTCCGCATGTCGCGAAATACTTCATTTTATCTGGCAGACGAAGCGAACTTCGAGTGGCAGTCACACGACCGTCCTCCTATCGTTGTCGTCAATCCCTCTGACAGACAGTCAGACAGACAGACAGACTCACTCAATGACTGACTCACTGACTCACTGACTGACTGACTGACTGACTGACTAGCTCACTAACTAACTGAATGACTGACTGGCTGACATTACTCCCCCACTGGCCCCTCTGCCTGCCCGACTGTGTGGTTGACATGAGTACTATTCGGCCAGCCTGTCTAGAGATGTCAACTTAACCGACCGGTTCCCTTACTCCTCTTCCGTCCCTACTAACGATTGGTGGAGGTTATTTAGTTCATTGCCCGCCAACTTTTCTTGCTGTCGGCTACCGTTTCGCATCTCCAATCCACATTTACCCGTATCATATTTTTTACCATGTCCAGGGATGGATTAGATAAGGTTAATGTAAATGGAAAGGAAATTAAACATTTTTTTTTTTTTGCTTCAATTGTCAGTTAAATTTAATTTTTTGTGAAGGAATCCAATAAAAAATAATTTGCAATTTTATATACACATGTATATAGCATATTCAATATAATATACAGAGACTAGTTGAAGGATTCTAAAGAATTCTTTTTTATAGGATCAATAATTTCTCAGATTCATTGACTGGAGTTCAATGAAAGAGTTATAGTTCGATCAACTGATAATTATAATTTCATTTAATTTGTTTTTGATATGGTGAAGATGGTAATTTATATGTCAGTTTTATAAAAAATCCGTCCCTGTTCATGTTATAGGTCATACAAAATGTTTGTTGATGTTGTTGACGCTTTTGGTTATGGATTTATGACACTTTGGTCATTGCGGTTGTCAGTTTTCGTTAAAAGTTATTCACTTTGGCACTGGCTGGCTTACTGATTCGCTCGCTCTCATTCGGTTCTTGGTTCAGTCGAGCGGGTCTAATCACCCGTTCTGTCAAGGGATCGATTATGCTTACATATGGTTGGTATATATATATATATATATTGATATATATTTTATATATGTAATGTGTATGTCTATATATTTATACTTATCCCTTTTTCCATCTCTCTTTATTTTTTTTTTTCTTGTTCCTTTGATATGTTAAAGTTGTCAAATTCGACACGTTTGGGCCATAAAAATGTTAGTTAGGCTTATTTACCTTTTGCTCGTTGAACTGCAAATAGAGACAAGAAAAAGAAAACAAAATAAAAATCAGATTATTAATGATCAGGACGTGACATCAATGCAAACATTACACACATATATATACACACACACGCACACACACTCATCATTTATCATAGAAAAATTGTCAAACGGATTCAACGCATTTCCGTTAAAATGTTGGCTATTAATTCACTGACCAACAAAAAAAGAAAATCAGGAAACCGGAGCTCTCCATGGGCATCATCATTGTCATTAATAATGCAACAGCTGGAGAGTCACAGCCGTAGCCGGTGCCTGTGTCAATATTAACTAAAACCAATTATGTTGCCTCATTGAAAAACTATTAAATTATATAGTCAAGTGGGGTTGGCAACAGGACATACACAGACACACACACGCATGGACAGACATACGGACAGGACAGGGGGATGGGGGAAGAAAAAATATGGAATTATTAAATCAAAAATACATTTATGCGCAAACTGGTTTATATACAGTAAAAATATTCTACATTTAGTGGCATCAACAATATCAAAATACCCTTTATATCTATTGATAGATATACATTTATATATAGATATAGAAATTGTTTCCGGTTTTCATTTAATAATTGAGCAATTTCACATCAGTCTTTAACACCTGTATCTGTTTCCCTAAATTGATTGCTTTCTTTTTCTCTTACAAATGTTACATATAATTGGATCATCTTGTTATACTTTCTAAGCTATGGCTGGCTATAGGGTATAGTGAAAAGGGAGAGAAAGAGAGCAGACAGAGTAAACATGAATTTGGCTTTCATAAATTTTATTTTTTTTTTTCCATCTCTGGTTTATTTTTTTTTTTTTTTTGTCGTTTGCTGCTGTTTTTTGTTCTTGTTGTTGTAGTTATTGTTGCTGCCGTTATTAATGCAATTTTCATATGTATAAAAGCAGCCAAAGAGAAGAAATCAGCGCACAAATTCAATGAACTCGAAATGGAATTGCAAAATTGGAGGCAAAAAGGACGAGCTACTCGCTTCGACACACACACACACACATACACACACATACACACACATACACACACATACACACACATATATATATACATATATACACAGAGGGAGACACAAACACATGCAAAATGGACAACAGGCCACAGCATCAGCTTGTGCTATAGCCAGGCAAAATGTTGCCGCTGCTGCTGCGGCTGCTGTTGCTGTTGCTGTTGACGAGGCATAAGCCCCCGAGTTGCATGTTTACAACGAAAATATTTACATTGCTGGCATAAAAACTGCATAAATGTGATTATATTTTCATTGAGTTTTATTTTTCATACTCATCATCATACAGAATGACGGCCGAACAACAGCGGACGGCCGGCCGTAGGCCAGTCAGTCATGTAATTCGATTGCAATTTCAATTAGCGTAAAAACTCACTGAGGGGGGCACACAATAACAACACAAAAAAAAAAAAGAAGAAAGAAGAAGCAAGCCTCCCAACTATCATTATTATGATGGTACACGGTGCGCACATAAGTAGGCAATATTTTGTGTTCTGCAGCAACTTGGATTATATAAAAGGTAAAAGAAATTGCATTAAACTAATCAATTTACGACCCATGCAAAAACTAATAACAACTATTTATTTCTGGAAAAATCTTTAATTAAACAACAGCTCCTGTATATATCATTATATGGACTTCCTTTAAAAACATAAAAAACAAGTTCTTTTAGATTGTTTTATATTAAATTAAAAACTTTCAGGTATTTAAATTTAATATCCGAAATCCTAAAAAAAAAAAATTAAGAAAAGATAAATACTGCAATTTCTTTAGATTCAATCTCCCAAATTTGTGAATCGTCTGTAAACTATTTAATCAAATAATTTATATAGTAATTTTTTCAACTGCGTTTTACAAATTAACTTTTTTAAGTGGACTGTTTGTATTTGAAATTTTTTATTCAAATTTACATGTGAAAATAATTTATTTTGCCATTTGCTTTGCATTGGCTTGTACAAAAAAGAAAAGAAAAATCGCAATTAAATTTGTCAGGAAATTGTCTAACGTACTAACTGATTAAAATGAAGAGCCCAAACAGCTGCAGGTTGTCTACATTTTACCTTGGCAACTTTATAAATACATTTCCCTTCTCAAATTGCATTTTAATTGGAAAGGCAGTGTGAATTTTAGCAAACGGTAGCAAAAGCAGTCAAAGTATTTGTAGTAGTAGTAGTAGTAGTAGCAGTAGTAGCACAAATAGCAGTAGTATTAGTTAGTAGTAGGTTGTGGCAGCCGTTGCATGTTTAAGTATTCTTCATTATGCCCGCCTCAAAGTATGCAATAATAATGCCCCTAATTGCCATTTAATTGACTGACTTGCAACTGTAACTTTTAAGACAGTTTCTTAATAAGCCGCACATACACACGCATGCACACTCACTCACACACACACACACACTCTCGCACACACACACAGCCACACCCCATAGTCATAGTCACACGCAAGGCACTAAGTTTCTTATAGAGAAGAAAAGCACAATACCATACAACAAGTACTTATAAGATCATTACAAATTGATGCTTCCTGTTAGACGAACAAGAGGAGGTTAAGAAACAGACAAAGACTCAAATGGAGGTAAGTGGTTAAGGGAGGGGAAAAGTGTTGGGGAAGGTGTAGAAGGAGCGATGAAGCTTAGTAACGCTTATGGCACTTGCTCCTTTTGCTATTTTCCCGCCCACTATCATCATCGTCATCATCATCATCATTCGCATCATCATCCGCATTCACATCCACATCCATATCCACATCCACATCCACATCCGCATCCACATCCCTTTTTTCTCATACTCATACTCTCATGCTCATCCAAAAACTGCCATCTTCTCTATACGCTTCATTCGCTACAAATCCGCTGCAATAGTAAATGTTATCTCTGCAAACATTTGACAATCAAAAATGCTCAAGCCATTGTTTAAAATAAAAATCGAGCACCACTGACGACGACGGCAGTGAACGGACAGAAAGAACAAACTTACAAACAACCAACGCCCACTATCAAACTAACACAGTGGTCCTAAAATCTAAAAATAGTACACAAAATTTAAAGGATGCCATTTGAAAAAGTTGAAAATTAGAAAACAATTAGAATCGAAATATAGTTCTCAGTATGTATATATATATTTCAGCTAAATTTTGTTTATTTCGAAAATAAAAATCTAAGCATGAAGGTATTAACATTTCACCTAAAGATCTACTGATTCCATTAACAAACATTATAACCATTAAATCATACTAAAGATATATGTATCACAGGATCATGCTAACGCTGGGAAGCTAAATTGTTATTTTACAAAAATTTCTTTGTAAAAAAAATCTGTTTTATCGTTATTTTTGATTTTTAAAATCCTGAATTATCATTCAGTAGATATTAATATGCTATAAATCGTTTAAAAGGACACAAGGGCCACAGACTTTGTAGGTCATGTGACAGGCGGCACACTTTAATAATTACTAATTAAAAACAAAAAAAAAAAATAAATTAATTAAATTTATATTTTAAGATTGTACAGGATTACAATATATAACCGTCTCTCTCTCTCTCTCTCTCTCGGTGTATATTAATTCCACAGTGCTTTGGGCTCCGTGTCACGAAAATGGCAACTCTCATGCTCTAGTGCTTGGCTGATGACAATGGCACAGAGCAACTGCAACAAATGGAATCACAAATACCCGTACAACAATTGGCGCACAGCATCTTCACCGATTCCAAACGCCATCGTCGCCGTCGCCGTCGCTGTCACCGTCGCTGTCGCCGTCATCGTCGTTACAGTCGAGGTTAAGTTGACAAGAGAATGAGATTGCATTCTGCCGCCGTTGCCATTGCCGTTGCCCGAGTTCAATTCATTTCCACTTGAGCAAATGCACGTCTTCTTGACGTCGCTTTTGGTGTTTTTTTTTTCTTCTTTTTATTCTATGCTTTTTCTTTTTCTTTTTTTTTCTTTCTTTTTTTTTTTTTTTGGCAACGAGTAGGAAGATGAGCATACGAAGAGTTTTTCTTCTCAAACCCCTGCAGTGAGTGCATCATATAAAAGTAGCTGCAAAATGCAGCCCCAGGGCGCCAACTCCCCCAACCACCACCCATCATTCATGTGAGCATCTGAGTGTCTGTGTGTGTGCGTGAGCGTGTGTGTGTGTGGGTGAGTTGAAGCAATGTGTTGTCAATGTTTTGCCTTGAGCTCGTGTTGTTTGTTTTAGATTTGGCTACTACAGCTACTACTACTGATGCTCCTGCTGCTACATCTTTTACTTTTCTTTTTCCAGCTTGAATCTCCTTTTGCTCCTTCTGCTGCTGCTGCTGCTGCATCATCAAATTTCAAGCTACATATCCTGCGTCGGAAGCGGCAAGGGTCACACTTGCTGTGAACGAGGAAAACTTGCTGTTGACATTTTACAGTAATGAAAATGATTACTGTCAAGGGTCCGCTTCACTTCTTTTTTTTTTTTCTTTTTCCTCCCCCTAGTGCAGAGTCAGAGCAAACAAGCTTTTCCTATGCCGTTTACATAAGTGCAATTTGTAGGAAATATCCCCTCTGGCAATCTTATGACATTTGTATACCCTATAATTGTTAAACAACAAAAGTCGCTAAAGCATCGGAATTTGAATTCGAAGCATTGCAACAAAAAAAACTTTTACAAAAGTATGAAAAATCACTTTTAAACAAAAATAGTTCTTTCTTTATGCTTAAAAATAGTTTTTTAACACATTTCAATTGAGTTTTCATATTATAGAGTATCATTGAGTCGACGTACTTTAAAATAAATTGGATTGCCTTCTCTTTTTTTTTTTGGCTACTAACTTCGTTTAAAAATTAAAAATGCTTTCACACTAATGGCAGCCTACACACACACACTCTCACATACACAGAATCCACACACCTGCGATGCCAATTCAGAAGGATCAGTAGCAGCAGCAGCATAAAAAATAAGAGGGGAAGGAGGAGCAGAAGGACGAATTTGATTTCAAAATCGTAATCGAAGAAGGAGCAAAAGCTGTCAGCTTTCATTTGAAAAATACTTTGTCTTCTTTTGCTAACGTAATTTCTACTTCAACTGGCACACGGGGCAATGTCGTCGTCGTCGTTGTCGCCGTCGTCTCTGTGCCTCTGCCTGTGCCTGTCACTGGCATTGCCAAAATCGCAGAGAGCCTGATATTTAGGTTAATTGATAATTGATAAAAGCGTTGTCGGCGTATCATCTATATGAGTGTCTGTCCCCTCTGTGCTTGAATATATAACTCATCTCTGTGTTAGAGAGGCTGCTGCTGCTGGCCTCTCTTCCACTTTAACTTTACCCATGAATATTTAAATTTATGCCACAATTACTGCTGCTCCTACACAGTCACTTGACTGTCTCTCTCTGCTCCCCCTCCCCCTGCCTGTTTTTTTTTTGTTGCCAGAGGGGGGCGTGACTAAGGGCAATGAAATTAGCCAAGCATTGCAAATAGTCTGAAGTGTCAGTATAACTACTAAAACTACTCGATTTAAAATTGAAATTAGATATGGGTGAGACAGATTAAATGGAAGGCAAAGTAAAGATGGTAAAGGGGAGGCGGGAGGCGTGGTAGTCAGCTTACAAAATGAGGTCACAATTGTTGTTGTTGCTGCTGTTGTAGTTGTTGTTGACCCATAAACGTCTTCTCCTCCTGGCCATTATGACAGCTAATGAACACACGCACACAAATCATTTATAATGCACACGACAACAACTGACAATGACTTGTAAATTAATTGATGTAACTATTTAAGGCAATGGCAGTCAAAGAGTAGACAAAGCAAAACCCAAAATGAAGGAAATGAATGAAGGGAATGGTATGGGATCGGGTGTTGTGTGTTGGGGTGAAAGGGCGGGCCACCAAGTGGTTATTGTAAGGGCAATTCAACTGGAGAGTTTAAGCGTCTCAAATTGAATGCCATTATCCATCATTTCGTAAAAGCCTCAAGTCAAAATACATTGCGGAAATGTCTGTGGCACACACAAATACACACACACACACATACACACACACACAAGCATTCAGATTCCGCCCTTAACTCAAACTCTCTCGCACACACAAACACGCAGCTTAAACAACAATTCTGTGGTTGTGCGTGCTTAGAAATCATTGAGCCAAATATGTATAGAAATGTCTATACATATATACATTTATAGACAGGCACAATGGGCTTACAATTAGATATTAGGAAAACGAAGAAAGAAAAAAAAAAAAAGTAAATTGAATTACATATTCGAGAAATCTATTTAATCACCCATATAAAAGTAATGAAAGTTTCTAATAAGCAATCGTTAAATTGATTTCTAACTCAATTTGACTCAACCTTTGGGTCAAGGCTAAGTAAATTATCTGGTAGACGGAAAACTGTTCGAAAAGAAAACTTCAATGGCAATGGAAATTTTTAACGATTCAGCAATCAATTGAAGATTACTTATTCATATGTTTGTTCATCAATTCCAATATCGATCATCCAATTACGATTTATTCAATACTATAGAACTTCTTCTATACATTGCTGGTAAGTACGAAGAATAAATAATAAGAGATTACGGTTTATCTATAAGTTTATATCTGTAGTCAAATTATATGTTAATCCAATTGAAAAACTAAATTGAACAGAATTTTGTCGAACCTCTGTGTTTGACAACTTAAATAAATATGTTACTTTTTATTAAATAATTAATTATGTAATCGATTTGCTCGATTTACTTAATTATAGTTACAACATCATTTTGATTGATAGTTGCGAAAATTGCAAAAGCAGTTGCTAAGATTAAAAGTAAAATTATTTCATTTATATATATGTATAATATTTATTGACAAAGTTATTAAAAGTTCTTAACAGAAAAATTAAGTTTCATTTAGTCAGCATTTGTGTCAATTCTTTGAACCATTTTATTAATTGACATTTTCAATTTACTAGATTCAAAATGTTCTTCCCCAATCCCTAATTTTTTTTTTTTGTATAACCATCATCCAAAAAGTATGCTATAGAAAGTCGTTCTCATTAATTTAGACAAATTTCATTTATGTTGGCTATCAAATGAATAATTCATTTTATAGTTAACACTAAAGGCAATCTATTTTCAGTCTACTGTTGTTCAGAAGTCTAGGCCTGTTACTCCTGTTAAACGGAAAGGGAGGATGCGGGGGGAAGAGGGGGCTGGATGGGTATATCCATCCAGGAGTTTGACCGTAACACAAAAACTGCATTAAACGTTAAATGACAGAGGAATAGACAGACAGATGAACGGACAAAGAGTTGGAGACGTATATATTGGCCACAAGCATTGGCGGATTGACAAAGTGCAACTGGAAGCCAATTGAAAGACTTGAATATTTCATGCCTCCTCCCACCCTCCCCAACAACTCTCTCTCTCTCTCTCTCTCTCTCCTTCTCTCGCACACTCACTCTCTTGCACGCTTCTCCCATTCCGTCTCCATGGATGTGTGTGTGGATGTGGGTGTGTGTCAATAAAAGCAACTTTGGCTTTTAAAACAATCGAGTGACGACATGGAAAATTAGTTTACGCAACCATTGCCAAGAGTCCCCAAAGGGGAATGGTGATGGAAAATGAGAAGAATCCAAAGATGAAGATGAAGACGAAAAGGAAGATGTGGAGTAGTAGAGAAGAAGCTGTGTTAAGTCAACTCAGTGCAAGTCAATCAGGCGGAAGCGGGAAGTGACTAAAACTTTGCCAGCTCACGTGAGCCAGGAATAAGAAAGCTAGCTAGAGAAAACGTAAAAGAGAAAGATTGTCGAATGAGCTAAGGGAGCGAGAGTAACAGAGAGAGAGAGAGAGAGAGACAGAGGGAGCGGTAGCGGGAATGGTTTAAAACCTGATGGGAACGGATGACATTGCCAAGAAAGTGGCAGGCAACTTTTGATGTGGCAGCTGCTGCAATTTTGTTGGCACTAAACTTACCATCTTTATAGTTGTTGCTGTTATTTGCTATTGTTGTTGCGATTGTTGTTGTTGTTATTATTATTATTATTGTTGTTGTTGTTGTTGTTGAGCTATTGAAGGAGATTTTCTTGCTTTATTCTTTCGCTGCCGGCTGCAACAAAATTGTTTTTCTTAGCTGTTGCACGCACTTGTATAACCGCCCACCAGCCGAACCCCTCCTCTCCACTACTTTCACTTCTACTACTTCTCCTACTCCTCCTCCATCTCCATCTCCTCGTCTTCCTGCTGGCAGCCAAGTCACTTAATTGAGTGCAAAGCTGGCGATGCAGTGCGCGGATTTCAACTTTGGACAACTTGAATTGATTCAAAAGTTTCTTTGTTCGCCTAGCGCATAATGGGAGCAAGGATAAAGTCCAAAATGAAGATGAAGCAGAAAGAGATGACTGGATTGTTGCAATTGAGGAGTGGATGGTTAGAGGTTGTAGGCGGGTTTTGGCCATTGGATATAATTCTAAGTGTCCTCTCTGCTATTGACAGACTTCTTGCCCCACTTGATTAATGTCAGGCCACTGGGCGAATTATGAATGCAATAAGAGGGGCCCAGACTAATACAAATGCACAAGAAGATAGTAATGAAACAAGAGAACAACCAGATAAAGAGAAAAAGAGCAAGAGCAAGGAGGGTAGAGAGGGGGAAGTGAAGCAGTTGGTTGCCTTGGTTGCCATTATAATTGTAGTTACAGATTTTTAAATAGCTTGCTAATTAGCAAAAATGTCTGAGCATTTAGCTATGCAATGCCAATGGGGCATTGGTGAAACAAAATAATCCTCCGGTTTTTCGGTTTAAATGAAAACAGCAAGGAAAATCGACTATGGCAGGGTAGGTCCAAGTTAAACGATATTTCAAAGCGACAATCGCACGGCAAACTGAAAATTTATTGTTATTTGCCATACACACACATACACACACACACACACACACACACACACAGAGAGAGAGAGAGGGAGAGAGAAAGAATAAGAGGATAGGGGAAACACATACACACAATTACTGTGTGCAGTCGTTTCTGCGTATCCTGACAACTAAGAAAATATATCGATGTACAAATTAAACTGCAGCCGGAATGAAAGAGAACAAACCAACAGGCAACCAAAAGCTGAAAAGGACCACGACGACGACGACGAGGACGAGTGCTGAGTGCAGGCCAACAGAAATAACTAAAATAAAACTATATCAAAAGAAGAGTAGGAGGAAGGAGGAAAAAAGAATCGGTGAAAAGCAGAAAAAGCACGATGAGAATGTTGGCTGGAAGTTGGAGTAGGAGTAACAGCGTATGTGATTACAGGGCGAATATATATGTATGTATATATATTAGTGCTGAGTAAATCTAGTTCATCCTAAAGGAACAACTTTCATTCGTTCGTTTAACTTTGATCGCAATTGCAATGGTAAATCTAATCACAAGCAAATAACATTTGACATATCCTTAAATAAAACAGATTTCTTTGACAAGAAAAAAATAATAAAAGAAGAAAAGATCAACATGAAATGAATGTACAAATAAAATACAATGAATGAAGTTTTTATAAAGTGACTAATCTTTGTTAGTTCATAGTTCATTTCGTTCATTCATTCGTTTATGAACGAACCACAGCACTGTAGCATATGGTGTGGTATTTAATTTTCTGCTATAAATTTCTTGCGGAGTAGAAAAGAAAGAAAATAAAGATGGAGAGAAAGAGAGAGGAAGAGAGAGGGAAAAAATACCAGTAAAAAACAAATAAAGTTGAACAGAAAATCGAGAAAGGAAGGCATGAAGTACAGAATGGAGTATAGAGTTTAAGTTCATTTCACACAAAATGAACAACTGGCCAAGTATTTTGTGGTCAAATTCGTGGTGATTTGGTTTGACACTGGCCATATTTGTGTCTATGTCTGTGTCTAAGTGTATATGTGTGTGTATGTATATATATGAGCAAATTGGTTTAGGTTGTTTGCAAGGATTCTGGGCCATTGAAATTGGCTTGGCAATTGCTAATCAAACTGATTTGATGTTTCAAGAGGAAGCAGGAGAGAAACAGTTAGAAATTGAGAAGGCAACAATAAAAGAGAGATAGAAAACGAGTGTTGGGTCCTTAATAATTTGCTCATTAGTTGCTCTGGCACGCACGCACAAATGAATGGATAATACACATACACATACACACACACACACACACACACATACATATAGTAGAGTGGCAGACCCATTGAGAAGCCCTGGAGCCTATAACCCAAAATCTTGGCTCATAAATAAAAGGACAATAAATAAAATTGGTCAACCAGTATAGAAGGAGCAGGCAGGCAATGGCAACCAGCCGCCATTGGGCAATAAATTCGTTTTGGTTAAAAGGCTTTTTAATTAAAAATTGTTACCTGACAATACAAAAATCTTTCCTATACAAATACGTATATCTATATTAAAAAAGGCAAAGGATAATGTGAATAATAAAGTAAGTAAACAAAATAGCCAGATTATTATTTTTCCAATTTTATGAAAAGTATCACATCTTAGTTGAAAATGTCACGAAAAGTTCAGAAAATCAATATATTTTGGTTAATCGGTTCAATATATAATCCGATTGTGAATACAAATACTTATTATTTTGCCTAGTTATGCCCTAATAGAAAAATTATATTCTTAGTGTATTATATATATAAATCTTAACCAATTTTAATACTATTCAAATTTGATTGAATACTTTAATCTATTAAAAAAAAAAAATCTCTACTGAACTTTAAAATTTGCAAACAAATAAAAATATAATCAAATATATTTGACCTTGTTCATGTATACATAGGTATATACATATGTACATACATATATATTTATGTTCGACCTAGTTAAGTAGAGCAACTAGTTTTAAAGATAGATTATTATTAAGATATGAAATGTCGTCGATTGTTTTCTATAAATTTATTATTCGATTTGCCTAACTTGCAGTTAAAGTTTTCAGAGATGATGTTGTTCTTCTTGCTGTTGGTGTTATTGTTGTTGTTGTTGTTCTTATTGTTGGTTTTAGATTCTACACATAACGTAAATAAATAACAACATATTTGTTGTTAACAAGCAAAAGGGAAACAGACCTTTGGCCATGGCCATACCCAAAAGACCAGAGACCAGGCAAGGCAGAAGGCAAGTTAAGGCATTGCAAGGCAGGCCAAGGTGGGGCATGGCAGATGGCGGTAGGGCAGGGGCTGGACAGGGCATGGCAAGGCAAGTAAAATTCTTAAAACATAGCGGTCGTCGCATTATATGCTCTTGTGTAATTGTGGGCTGCAAAGTGCAAACGAAGACAAGAACAGCAATAGCAATAGCAACAACAACAGCAAACAACAACAACAACAACAACGATATAGCATTTTGTCCTGCAGTGGCCCAGCATAAAATGTCCTTGCTGCGGTTGCTGGTATTTTGGTGGTGGGCAGCGGTAACGGCTATAACTACTATGACTATGGCTATGGCAACGACAAGTTTTTGCGCCAGGTCATTGCAGGCAATGCTGGGCTGTAAATCACAGTGGACACTGCAGAAATTGGCGAAGACTTGCCCTAAAAAAACAACAACAACAACAACTGGAACAACAACAATAATAATAACAAAAACATCAACAACAAGTGAAAAAAGAAATCTAGCCTAGCAAATTGGCCAAGGTTAAATTTATATAAATTATTGTTCTTATTCTCACTGAAATCTGCTAGAAATATCCACACCACAACAACATACTACACCACAATCCAACCACCCACCCGCCTATCTTGAACCACCATCAGGGAAATAAATAACTTTATTATTGAGAGACACCATCCCCTCCCCCTCCCTGCCGTCCTCCAGGTTGTTACATCCTTCTTTGTCTTCTTAGTGGCGAACCACCAAAAGTTGCGTTAATAAAAATCACAAAACACGTAAAACTCATTGCAGCACCACAGCTCCTCCCACCCCATCCCTCGACCACCCGTCGTCATCGTTCACTTTGGGCCTAGTTAATGTTCAAACATTGTCTTAAGCTTATCTACATTTTCAGCGATGAGCGTAATTCTCTTCACATTTCTCCCTCTCTTTTTGTGGTGTATGGTGTGTGTGTGTGTGTGTGTGTTTGTATGTGTATGTGTATTTTTCGTAGGTTATGGCGTCGCGGGCTCTGGCAAATCAAGTTTTACGAAAGTATCTTAAAGTTGCATGTTAACTCAATGTGCGTTGGTTTTGCGGCAGCGGCAGTGGCACAGGTTGGCAAAGTTTTTCGGGAAATTGAGCAATAAACTTTACCAACACACACACACACACACACACACACATACACATACAAATACATAGAAACTCATATAACCACATATACAAGAGAGTTGCTTGCCTGCCACGCGGTTGTTTGCTTGGTCGGAAGGGAGAAGGGGTGTTAAAAAAGAGAGAGAGAAAATTTTACGTAGCCTTTGCTGTGCCAATGAAATGAGAGCAATATGCAAATATTGCGGTTTAATTAACTTTACTGTAAACGTTATTCTCGCATCCATTCTCTTCTCCTTAGCACATTTGCTTGCTCTCCTATCAGTTGCTTTTAATTGCCCGGCCACCTGGTATCTGGTGGCGTATGAGCAATGTCTGTGTTGATATTGTTGCTGTTGTTGATGATGATGATGATCCACATGAATGCCAAGTCAATTAATAAGTATACAGAGACTGATGCTGATGCTGACGCTGATGCTGATGCTGCTGCTGCAAGTCTGATAAACTGTTAATATGGCCCACGGGCAACGCAACAACAGACAATAAATTATTCACAACAAAATACTTAACAAGCCATTCTGCAAGTAAACAACAACAAGACACTCATCAGTTCACTGAATGATGCCACTTTAGGAAATTTACAACCTAATTTCCATGAGCGAAACTAAAGAAAGTGTCGGCACCCTAAAGTGAGCGCACAACTCAACTGACAATGACTCCCACACTGCACTTGACGAAAAAAGCAATTAACTAATTTTTAGAATCGAATAGTATTATATAAAAAATATCAAATAATGTAAAAGATATAGCAGAGCTTTCATCAACATTAATTGAAATAAGTCAATAATTGTTTTGAAATCAAGTAAAACACTCAACAATACATTTTTCAGACAAAATATTAATTATTCAGATTAATGTTCAGCTTTTTATATTAAGACATATATGATTGATAATACATATAACTGATATACTTCTTGAAAAAGATTTATGTGAAATATGAGAGATGTATAAATGATTCAACTAGTTAAATTTCTAACAATAGGAAACATTTCTGGTCTCTTGTTTTATTAAAAGTAAAAAGTTTTTAAACTTATTATTACATGATATTAAATGTAACATAACGATCAATAACCTTATATATTCGATTGTTATGTGGCGTCCAAAGCGAAATGTAATATTAAGTATGTATATCTTTAAATCATAAGAGAAAGTCATTAAACATACCTATTTAATAAGATTTCAATAATATTTAGTGACGCAGAAAACTTATCCATCTAATTTTACTCTTAATCGCCATAGCATAGTTTTAGTTTTTATTATTAATATAATTATTTTTTTTTTCAAGTGTATTTTACCCACTCCCAAAACAACAATACAGCGAAGAGCTCTTGTAAAAGTAATTTTACTCATTTAATAAGACACAAAAAAAAAAAATGCACAACAGAGACAAGAACAACCAACTTTGAAGGCATAAAGAACGACAGCAACACACGACGATGATGATGATGAGCTCGCTGTCTCCCTCTCGCTCTCTGTCTCTCTCTCTCTCACTCTCTCTAATATCTGTCCTCTGTCTGGTTGTGTCGGTCTCTGTCATTCGCTGCGTTTGGGTGTAAAGTGTAAATTGTAACTGTAACTGTAACTGTAACCACAAATGGCAAATGCCAGGACACCGCCAACTTGTACGTGAGCGCATTTGGGTGTGCAGGGAAATTAAATTGAAATGAGACGACGCGACGGCTACGGCAACAGCAACAGCAACGTCGACGTCGACGATGCGAGCAGAAAGTGAAGACAAAACAAGCTACAAGTTGTTAAGAAAAAAAAAAATAAAACAGAAAAAAAGACAGAAGCGAGGCGAAAGGAATTAAAAATGGAGCAACAACAGCATCGGCAGCAGCAGCAGCAGCAGCGGCCCGACGCAAACGGAAATTAAGTTTACAACGACGTCGTCATAGCCTTCTCCGTGCGGAAATGCAATGCCAACGCGAGAAATATGCTAAGTAAATGCTCAAGAAGCAAGCAAAAATTATATGAAAATACTTATGGAAGAAGAAAAACAACAACAACAACAACAACAGCAACAACATGCAAATGGCAACCCCTTAGCACAGCAGCCAAATTTGAATACCCTTGACGTGCTTTAAGAAACAGAAAGGTCTCAGGTGATCAAACAGAAGATGAAGAAGAAGAAGAAAAAAGTAACAACCGCAAGCCTACGCTGGTTGTTGCGCCTTGACCTAAATGATAAGAAAAATAGAGGGAAATGGGGAATTTCCTTTTTAGTTTATCTATAAGTAAACTCAATGCCAGATTCACCAAGTGGAGCCTTGAATATTACATTTCTTTTGGTAAATAAGGACAATTAAAAAGAAATGTGATTAGCAAAAATTTCTAACATTTTTTTTTGTTAAATATTAAATATAATATGTTTATATTAATTTCAAAATGTTATTGAAGAAGTTTATAAAATGTTGAATTAATTCTTTTCCTCTCTTAAATATGTTTTGATTTTACTTTAATAGTTATTTCGTTGATAGATCCGAATGAATGCCATTACTTAATATGAAATTAAATTTTGGTTTATATAAAAATTTCCATTATAGGCTCTATAGTTAATAAGGACAGACTTTTTGTAGTTCAAGCAATCAACTTTAAATATTTGGCTGAATAATTATTCATATTAACTCGCTCTCTCTCTCTCTCTACAGTACTTCGGTAACAAAAAGAGTTGAAACAAACTCTCAACTTCTCAGTAATTAAATCATTTAAATTTGAATTTCATTCGTTTCACTGTCTCATAAAATTGTATTTGCTATTTAAATGGCTACAGAGGGAGAGTTCAATAATAATAATAATAATAAAATTACAATTTTCTTTCATAACTTAATATAAAGTTATAATACCTTTACTTGTACAGGGCAAGCGATTCATTCCTTCTTGCCAGTCAGGAATTGCAATTGCAGTTAAAGCGTTTGCATTAATGCAAAATGAAGTTGTGACTGGGCTGCCAGACCGCGCTGTCTTGCCCCATGCTCCCTTGCCCCTTGCCTTTTCTTGTACTATCATGGATTCTCTTCTTCCACTTGCGGGTTATGGTGAGAGAAAGAGAGAGTGAAAGAGCGTTTAAAGCAACAACATGTAAAGTGAAATGAAATGAAATGAAACGAAACGAAACAAGTGCATTATTTGCATTAAATTATGCATACGTTGGTGGCAAAGGGCCCTGCAGACTGTGGATGAAGAAGAGCAAAAAGGGAAAGAAGTGGTATACAAAGGGATGGGAGGGCGAAGAGACGAAGCAATATAAAAGTGTCAGCTGGCGCGCACATTCACACGCTTCTGCTGGCTGGAAAAAAAATGAAATAAAAAAAAACAACAAAAATAAAATAAAGAAAGAAAAAAATAGGTGGAAAGGTGGCCACAAACAATGCGCGCAAATAAAAAGCGCAGATCCCATGAAAAGGTGCTGAACACCTCCCGCTTGGAGTGTGGCAAAAGGAAAAGATAGGGGAAGGGGAGGAATACGAAGCAACGAAGTTTCCCCTCGACCCTAAGGGCATTGGCGGCGTGAGTAAACACTTTCAAGTTGATGCGCAGAATTTTTTGTGCAATTCAAATTGAAGGTGGAGATTATTTACTGCGACTCTATCTATCGCTACGTACCTACCTACCACTCTCCCACCCTCCCTCTCTCTACCTCTCTCGCTTTCTCTCTTTGTAGCCCACTGATAACAAATACAGATATAGAAAGAGATACGGCCAGATAAATAAAAAAAAAAATAGACTGTTTATATAAAGATATAAATGTATATGCATATATTTAAATAACAAACAATTTACTCATTTCCACTTAATCATATTTCGTTTTTTTTTTTTGCCTACATTCTTTACAGGGGAATCACTAAATTTAAGAAAAGAAATTACAGGAAATTAGGAAAAGATTTTATGGATAAACAAATTTGTATAGGATTTTCTTTAATGTAATTTCCGATTAATGCTTTCACAATTTCAAATTTTATATAACAGGATATTTATTATGGAATATTTTACAGATTTGAATTATTAAACTTCGAGAAATTCGAGATACTTTTATTATATATGGAAATTAAATTGAAGCTATGTTGTTTTGATATGATATACATAGTTGACATGATGTGCATAGGATCCAAATCTTTAATACAAAGAGAATTTACCCAGTTATATATGTATGTATATATATATATATGTACATCTTTTCTTGATGTTTACCATAAGAGCTGCATAGTTAAAACCATGCCAAAAGCAAAGAAAATGAACCGTATAAAATTTAATTGTATAGAGGGAAACAATGCAAATTTTTATGTCTGTTGAAAGTAATTTGTCTTAGTGAACAAATCAAATTTGCAGTTAAAACGAACAAGAACTAGTATGTATGTATATGTAGTAGTTAAATTAGATGCGCCTTTTAATGCATGACCCATTACAATTTGTGGGACTATCTAATGTTAAAGATTAAAAAAGATTTATTCTTATTACCAATTCCCACATTCCCATTTCATTTGTGCGATTCTGCAAGCGGACTTTGTTTCTTCACATCTCATTCAATTAATTTGCTATTCACATCGTTTTTACTCTAGCATATGCTAAACAAAATCAGGGTCCAACCATCTGAACAGGAGCAACAGAAATAAGCAACAGTAAGCATATTGCTTCAAGACTGTAAGCTTTTGCAGCTATTTGGGTTCGAAAGCAACCCTCTTACAGACCATCACCACGGCAACCGGGTGGGTAACGGACTGACACACTCGAGTCAGCAGCAAAGTTCAAGCTAAAGGAATGGACGAAGAAAATGCTTTTGAAAATGGCCACCACAACAACAATGGCTATGACATGCACAAGCCATAAAATGCAATGCCCAACCAACATCAGCAACAAATGTCCCTTTCCAACAATACAACAGACCAGTTCCGGTCTCCCACAGTCTCAGTCCCAGTCTCAGTTTCAGTTTCAGTTCAAGCTCCAATGGCAGTGACAGGACCCATTGCCTGCTTCTACTTCTGCTTCAGCTCCTGCTCCTGCTTCTTGTAATGCGCTACTTTGCATAGTCAACTGATTTTGATGGCATTTTCGCACAGCTTAAAACAATTTGCCATAATGTTTTTACTACTGCGTAACCCAAGCGACATCATCGTGATGTCACCCTCTATCAACGCCTTTGGGGGTTCGGGGATGGGGGATGGGGGATTGGAGATGGGGGAAAAGCCACCTACTATGAATGTGACGGCTATGGATAAACTTCATCATGGTGATGATAGTGGTAAAGTGGATAACTTTTTATTCTTTTTCTTTAGCTTTTGATTTTTATTATTTCTAGGTAATGTCAACTTATAGTTTAAAATGAATAAAAAACGAAAGTCAGACAATGAATTGTAAACAAATTTTGTAATTTTAACCATTTGAAATATAAGCCCAATCAACAGAATATTAATAAATTTATTAATACTATATTAAACAATATTCCTATTATAATCAGGATTTTTAAGAATAACCATTTAAGGATTATTTTCAACCTTATAAATCGTTTATATGTAATCAATATTAATTATATACTTATATATCAATAGCATACTTTTATAATTATAAGGGCAACTAAAAGTTTGAATCGCTTCAGTTTGCTAATATGATTTTAAGCCGTTTAGGAAATCATTTTCAGATACATATTTCCATTGAGCAGTTATTGCAAAAATAAGCAAATAAAGATTTTAAAACTATTTTCAATTTCAACTAACGGATGGCACAAACCAATTCAGTTTGAAATGATTGATATTTATGACTGATAGTCAAAACATCGTGAATATCGTGAAAATCGTAAATCGTTCAGAAATGCATTAATAAATATGCAACTAGAATATTAATTGAAATTTTTCATGTGTTCATTTTCAAATGTTTTACGTATTCTCACACACTAGGGGTCAAAAGTATATTTGGGGTTAAAATCGTGATTCCATTTAACACTGTGCAAATTGAAATTGCGAACTGAAATAAAAATGTCTGTCCGATAAATGCTCGTAAAAATAAAGTGAAATGGCTTTCTCTTGCTTTGCTTGACGGCCACACTGAAAATGCATTTCCGTTATCCATGTGCAATTGTGTGAGTGTGAGTGTGAGTGTGTGTGTGTGTGTGTGCGAGTATGTGTGTGAGTCCGCGTTTATTTGGTAGGAGGCGTGTCTGCTGCAACAACATGCAATACTAAAAGCCATAGCCATGCCACACGCCATCAATAGCGGGCAGCATGAGTCAGGGCAGAGCAAAGAGAGTTCACGCCAAATCTAAAGCTACTTTTATTTAAAAGTTGAAAAGTTGCAACCTGCTACGGATTTTGAAACGGCACACGCATCGAATAAGCCAAAAATAATAATAATAATAATAACGAGCTAGAGCTTTAGCTGCTGACGTCTCCGCATCCACCTTCGCATCCGACTCCGCCGCCACCGCCGCCTTCTGTTTGCCATGTAGTTTGCCTGTTTGCCTGTTTTTCGACTTTTAGGTAACTTTTGCCAAAGCGAGTGAACTTTGCCCGTGCGGTAATTCTATAGGGAATTGGATGAGGTGGTAGTGCACTATATGTACCACTAGTAATAGAAGAGATAGACAGCCCACAGTATAAACTGTGCGAGTGTGTGAGTGAGAGACAAAGAGAACGAGAGAGAGAGAGTGAGAGAACAAGCGGATAGGGAAAAGTTGTAAGCAGCTCAGCAGATGCAGCAGGTGAAGGAGATTACGAAATGTTGTGATGAAAACTATTAAAGTCCACGGGCTTAACAACTACTGCTAAAGTGGCAAAAGGTAAAATGATTTTTGATCCACACACACACACACACACACATACACTAATACATAAATACACTCACAATCCTCTCGCAAACACACAGAGACGCTCTCACATATACAGACACACACATCCTGGCAATGATCGTGCTTAAAACAAATCGATTAAAAATAACATTTATATATACAACATTTCCACTTCTCCATCTCTCCCTCCCTCTTACTCTCTCTCTCACTAAAACCAAAACCCAGTGCAAAGTCCTAACAAAATGTCTGCGGCTCACGAATCACTAAAATTTTGAACAAAAGTTAAACTTCCGTTTCCTGATGCTGCTGCTGCTGCCGTTGCCGCTGCCGCTACCGCTGCTACTTCAGCTGCCAACGGAAGTAAGTAAAGCTTTTCAACATTAAAAAGATGTAAAGTACCGCGAAGCGACAGCAACAACAACAACAAAAAAAATCGAAATCTTTTTTTTGGTAGTTACATTATAACCAAAGTGTCTCGAATTTGAAATACCCTGCACATTATACACATAGATATATTTCGAATTTGAAAATCTAACTTATGTACATATATAAATGATCTATTCCTGCAACAATTTAATTTGACAAATTATAACATTCGATAGTTTATCCTAATGAAAATTATTTAACAAGTTCTTTTCAATTTTTTTTTATACTCTATACCTAAATATAAGGATAAGAATCGACTACTGATGATGTTAGATAAGACTTTTTGCTATTATTTTTATATTAATAGCATGTAATATACCTGTCTAATCTACGACTACAGGGTAAAAAAAATACGCGAAAAAATGGCGGAAAATTGTGCAAAAATACTTATAACAACGGCTGCCTCCCATCATATACAGGGTGGGGGTTGTATAGAGGTAGGGGCAGGCTCTTCCTTTCCTCATGTAGATAAGCTGCATGAACTTGCCCAGAGGCTTGTAGCATAGTAGCTATACACGAGCGTACCTCTTGTCTTCCGGCTTTCACCTAACGGCAAGTGGGTGAAATATTCGCAAAGAATATTCAAAATATGAGCTCAGAAAAATACAAAAAAAAAAAAAAAAAAAAATAAACTAAAAGAAGGGAAAAAATTAAAAATTTTTTGCAAAAAGAAACGAATAATGGTGGTGGGGTGGGGGGAGAAAAAAAACCAAGAGACACTAGGAAAATGCTGACAAGCAACAAAAAAAAATATGATATGCAGCATACTTAGAGGGGCTGGCAAGTCACGTGCCACGGCACCTGGCACATGGCACCTAGCACCTGACAGCGGTGCTGGTGGGTCACCAACACTACCACTAGTAGTACTACTACCACCAGCGCTGCCGCCACCACCATTCACCATGCATATGGTTAAAATATATATATATATATATATATATATATATGTATATATATACGTATATAAAACTTTTGTGTTTTTGCTTTGAGTGTGGTGGCGTCATGTGGCGCATTAAATATTCCCCGGAATATTTGCATATCATTTGTGGCCAACTTTGCCAATGGTCGGACCGCAACGGCCATTGAAATACATGTATATATGTTTGTATGTATGCATATGTATATATATGTACATACATATATGCAATAGATATAATAAAGGATACGTTTAAATAAAGCAAATTGAAGTTTATTTGCAACACATGTCATCAAACAATAGAAATCAGTTCAAAAAATTGTACTTTGAATTTGACTTGGGATTTCAAACATCTAACCATAAGGCATAAGGCACACACACTCACACACACACATACACACCCACAAACGCACACAGAAAACTAACATAGATACAAAAACCAAAGCCGAGCTGAGCAAACAAATGAGAAAGCAAAAGCATTTGTCAGTCGAGTGGGGTGAGACAAATAGATAGAGTAAGTGATAGAGAGAAAGCGAGAGAGAGAGAGAGAGACGAATATAGAGGCAAGTGCATTTGCAAAAGCAAAAGCAAATCGTCGAGAAAGATTTAATCAGACAAACAAGCAGGCCAAAGTTAAACTCGATGAACGTTAGAAGAGGGCAACATGAGGAGTGTATGAGGAAAGACGGACAGTCTCCATCTCTTGTTCATAAAGCCAAAGAAAGACGCACACACAAACACACATACAAACAGTTATAGATGCAGGGGAGGTGAAAGATGTGACAACAAAAAAAGGAACTGCTGAACAAAAGCTGCAAACGTGACAAAATTAGTGAACAATGGGCCGCAAAATGCGGATGAGGTGGACAAGCAGAAAATATAGAAGATGAGTCGATTTTGAATGGTTAGGTAGGGAAGGGGGAGAGGCGGATGGGAAGGGGGGTGGTGGGGTCGGAGAAAACAAAACCTTATTGAACTCTCGACCAATATAATCGACAGGATGTGATTCTCAGCCACAGATATACAACAACGACTAAATGTGGTCAACGTTGATGAACAAAAGAATATGAAAGGACGACAAGATGAGATTGACGCCGACAAACAAACAACCAAAACCACGGCAATTGATCAAATAGGATATTAATATATACGACTAACTTGATACCTATTATTTGATACCTTGATACCTTTACCTAAATTTTATAATCTAAAGATTAAAGATTCAAAATCGGGAACTGATATGATAAATTTTCGATCTTTAGCTTATCTATTCTTTTATTTCATAGTTGATGGCAATTAAGACTAATAAAGATTAATAATTAATAATTAGAAAACATAGTAATAGTTTAATCGTAGATTTCTGTATGATTTAAAACATATTTGTTTCCTCTTCTCTTATACATAACTACCGAATAAAACAAAAAATTAAGGCCTTATAATCCCCTTGATACCTTAAAACTGTATCGAATATATACATATATATAAAAAAAAAAAAAACAAAACAAAAAATATAGAAAAAAACCAACACAGAGCGTTACCGAGCAAACAAAAGAGACCTAGCCAAAATGCAAACATAATAGCCAGGCTTAAATCCAGCTACACAAATGACTCACACACACAGGGCGATGGAGCGAGAGAGAGAGAGAGAGAGAAAGAGAGGGATACATGTTAGTATTTAGTAGACACTTTGCGGTGATTGACGTTTCAGCCCAGCTGTCAAACTGGCCATGGGCAATTTGTTCTATAACAAATTGAAAGCGAAACGAATTGAACGAAACTAAAAAGAAAAGTAACAGTAAAAAGAAAGAAAATAAATATAAAAAAGGAGAAAAAAAAACAACGAACGAAAATAATATATGTATGCATGTAAAGAAAAAGAAAAGCAACCAAATCGACCAAAGCTAAAGGCAAACGTTTGACCTTTGATGGCTCAATCGAAAGTAGCAAATATTTACCCAAAGCCTTGAAGGGAAAGTTAAAGGTGCCTCGGGCACAACTAAATGGACTAAAGGAAACTATCATCATCACCAGCTGGAGCAGAAGCTAGACCAGGGAACCCTCGCAGAAGGCAAGATGATGAAGAGGAAGAAGAACTGCAGGCCAAATGCATGCCAGTGTAAGCATTCCGGAATGAAAATGTTTGTCAGGCCAAAGTTGAGACTGGTGGAAAAATGAGGCAGAAAGAAAAAAAAAAATAGGGGAAAAAGAAAAAGAACAAAAATGGTTGGCATAGCGCAAAAGTTACACGACAACAGAAAAAGGAGAAAAAAACTGAGCAAGAGAAAGAGAGAGAGAGAGAGATAGTGAGGAAGAGGGTAGGAGTAAAATAATAAAAAAAAAGAAAATCACAACACTAGAAAAATAGTTGGACAAAACTTTTAAGTAACATCAGGAGAGGTAAAGTTCAGGTGATGTGACAGAAATATGTCACGACATTGTGCCACTAGATGGTAAGTGTGTGTGTGTGTGTGTGTGTGTGTGTCTATTTGTGTGCGAGAGAAATATATATATATACATATATATATATGGATGAAGAAGAGAACAGAAGACAGAGTGCCATGAACTGGGAATAAGGCTAGAAATATTTCAGGCACGCACACAACGCCGACGAAATATGCATTAGAAAATGTCATAACATAAATTTAATAAACCAAAGCAGCAACAGCAACAACATCAGCAACAACAACAGCAACAACAATAGCAACAACAATAACAAGCAATAGCGACATCAACCAGGAGCAACAGTAGCAACAGCTACCAATCTTTTTTTGAGCGTTTCTACGGATTTGCCACTAAGCCACTGACAAAAATATTGCGTATACGCAGCGTTGCTCTTTCTTCTTTAAATCCAGCTGACTTGGCTGTATTCATTTTTCTCCTCCGTTATTTTTATTTTTTTGTTTTTTGCACTCATTTCGGCATATGTTTTATGATATAGCCTTATAGATTTCATACAGCTATACATTTGTCTTGCTTATCGTTATATATATATATAGATGTATATATGTATATATGATATGCCCCGCCATCTCCTTCCTTATCATCCTTTCCGCTTACCATTCCTCTGTAATCACTCATGTCGTGTATATGAATGATTGGTTAGATAGTATATAAAGCTGTGCTGCAATGTTAACGTTAACTGATTTGCCATCTCACATGGCTCTTCTGTGTGTGTGTGTGTGTGTGTGTGTTTGTGCGTATGTTGTCTGTGTGGCCATTTCTGCATAATTCTGTATAATATGGTGTATGAGAAGCAGCCATTTATGACAGCTAATAGATATTTAATCGTAGAAGCTTCTATCCATCCTCATACCTCCCCCTCTTAACGATTCCATTGCCATCGACATTATTGCAACTGCTGCTACTGCTACATACCTATATTAATGTAGAAATGCTACTGATGTTGTTGTTGTTATTGTTATTGCTATTGTTGTCGTTGTTGTTGCTGCTGCTATGTGTAAGCTGTGCGTCAAGTGTCTGGTATCAGATTAGATTAGATTTATCGCATATGTAAACACAATGCGGAGGATGGTAATACCCATGGGCGTAACAAATGGGATATTTATCCCTCCCCCCCCAACACGTCACCGCCCTTTAAAAAAAAACAAAACAACATCTCAACAATAAATACTTAACACTATAATTTAAGTTACCATATATTATACCATATATAAACACATACATATATACATATAGATATATTCACAATTCACAAATTGTCAATAAAAACCAAAGCGGAATATTTAAGATAATGAATTTGGAATGACAAAATGATGTCGCTAAGGTAAATAATGGAATTGACATGATATAAGTACATACATGGAAATGCAATGGAATTATTAGATTGCATTCAGAATTGACATAAAAAATTATAATTATATTTTAAAAAATTAAATAAAAAAATGAATTTCATAATAATTGATTCTTTAACTTTCTCCACAGAAAATCAACAATGAATCATTTCTTTTTTTATTTGTATTAAGAAAGTAATTTGGTTTTAACATTTCTCTCCATGTACATTGATTTAACTCTTGTCAACACAATTCGGATAATCAGAGTTCCAGCTAATTCTGCTATAACGATATTGAATTTTGTTATCACTTCTCTTTTTAATTCACATAAATGATAAGAAAGAGTTTAATTTTTGACTTTTTGTTTAAATATCAGCTAAAATATTAATAACATGAAACATTTGTAAAAATGTTTGCAAGAATTTTAGCGAAGAGAAAAAAACAACATTCTTTTGTAAACTTCTTTCACATTATTTCTATTGTGTGTTACCATTTTCCCAACTGTTGCAATATGTTTCTAACACAACAACAACAAGAACAACAACAACAGCAACATCAGCAACTACAACGATGGTTAAATAAAGTTTAAGGTTGTAGCCATGAGTGCTGCTGTTGCAATATGTTGCAAATAAAATTTGCAAATATATTATGGTAAAATGGAAAATTCTTTGACAGCATATATATACATATGTGTATATATATATATATATACATTTAAAGCTATTATTGAGCTTATTTAATTCCAAATAAAAAAACATTTTGGTGAGTTTTACATTTTTGGTAACAAGTAACAAGTGACTTTATCTGTTACCTCAAATTACACCGAAATGGAGCAATTTTTTTTATTATTCCAGTTGCCTAGTTACAATTTATATATATATATATATATATACTTTTAGTTGGTAACAAATGGAAATGGTGAAAGCCACAGTAGAAATGCATTTAATTAAAAAACAGAAAAAAAAGAAGAAAAACCGTCTCAAAATGATAAAACACAATGCGAAACAAAGAACTAAAATGGGAGAGGGAATGACAGAGAGAGAGAGAGAGAGAGAGAGAGAGAAAAAGCGAAAAGTATTTCAATTAAATAATAATATAAAAAACAACAACAACGTCAGCAACAACATTCAAAGTGCGGGTTCCCGGGCAAGGGCAACAGAAAATATATGAACAACTTTTGGTGTGTGCTTGTGTGTGTGTTTATTATTATTTCTTTTTTTTTCTCTCTCTTCCTTTTGCTATCGATTGTACATACATATATTGTAATAAAAACCAAAAGACAGAAAAGGAGGCTGCAGAGAAAGATAGAGAGAGAGAAAGAAAGAGAGAGAGAAAGAGAGAGAGAGAAAGAGAGATGGAAATCTAATCAGCAAATTGTTTAAATAACAACCAAAACACGAACCTCGAACTTGATTATGGATAAGAAAGAGGGATGAAGTAGGCAACGAGACAGGGGCGGCAGTTGGAGTGCGGTCAATGCAATGTATTTTTTATGATAACAGAAAGTCAAAGAGACAGAGGGAGAGAGGGAGAGGGAGAGAAAGAGAGAGAGAGGTGGATAGTGAGTATATCGTTGGCATGTGCGTGGCTTATGTGCTTTTTGGGATGTCGGGGGATGATGATAAGCATATAGCCGTCGGTATCATAAACAGTTTATCAATTGCAATATTAAGATATCACTTACTCACACTTCACCAACGAGCGGGCGGGCATAACAAAACGAAATAAGAGACAGGTTAATCAATTGGCAATTTGACTGCTAAAAATGTTTGCTTAAAAAATGCATCAAAGAAAAACGAAAAAATATATATATATATATGTATATGCATATAAAAAGAAAAATAGAATGCGACAAATGCAAACAATGACAGGAAGATAAAGAAGAGAAGAAGAAAGGAGAAGAAAATGAAGAGAAGCATCAAGATGCTGCTAGTATGCAAAAATATGCAAACCATTTTTCCACTCGAATCAAACCAAGCTAAACCAAACCAAACCAAACCAAACCAAAAGCAAGACCAAACCAGGCACAGAGACAGACAGACAGGCAGACACACGGACGGACAGACAAACAGAGAGACATTTAGACAGACAGTTGGACATTTATTCTTGCTGGAAATCAATCGCATATAGAGAGGCAGCAGCAGCAATCGACATGCGAATTTTTGTGCAAATTGAAACACGCTTGTGATACGTGCAGGCAAATAAAATATGTAACTACATACACACGCACACACTCACACACACGCATGCACATAGCAACGGAGAGAAGGAGAAGTGGAGCTTGGCATAATGGGTGTAGGGGATCATGGTATGGATGATGTGTGAACGGGAGGGAGGGACAAACGGAAAAAGAAAAAAAAAAGAAGAGCGAGAGACAAACAAACAAAAGAAGAGCCAGCAAACAAATCTGCTAGTGGAAAACACGCAATGCCCTCAGTATGCCATAAAGTATGCAATAGTATTGAAAGTGAACACACTAGCGGCATCAGCAGCAGCAACAGCGACGGCAGCAGCAGCAGCAGCGGCAGCGGCAGCAGATACAAGCCAATCCAAGCCAAACCAATCCAAACCAAACCAAAGCAAACTAAACCCCAACCAAAGTAAGCCAAATCGTACGAAATCAATTCGAATGAATCCGCCAAGCGTTTTGTTCTGCTGACCAACTGACCTGTTCCTATTCCTCTTCTTCTCACTTCTTTTTCCCATTGCACATTGGTTTATTTTTTTTTTTTTTTCATCTGGTACATTTCCTCTTAATGTTAATGGATAAATTAATACAGTTTGTGTTTATTAAATGCAAATTCTTTTCGCCTTCTGTTTCAATTGATTTAAATTTGATTTTAAATAGTTTTAATTTATATTTTTCTATCAATTTTTCAATAATTATTAATTTAAATAAATTTTTAAAACGATTTAATATATAAGAATTCAAATTAGTAGAAATCGAAATAAAAATTTTAATTAATTGATTTATTTTCGGAGTAAGTAAAGAGATTTTAAACTTAGTTTTCCAGGTTTTTTTCCCCTTAAAATACACATCTGAAGTTCTATTCGCGACCGATTATTGTTATTGAGTTGTTTGATACAGTTTAGAGAGAGTCATAGACATTGCATTTACATATCTTTAACTGGCAAATAATAGGTTTACATAAATGATATATATTTATATTTTTAATAATTTTTTAAGATTTAAGAAAGTTATTATTATCAAACTCTAAATTTGACCGATTGTTTCTATATGAACTATATAATTTAGTCCCGTGTTGATCATAGTATTAGCAAGCTCTTATTTTGTAGTTTTATAGCTATTAGAGTAGATCTTAGTAGATCACACTTACCCAGAGAGGGATAAGGCAAACATATTAAAGTAAACTTACTTTTACGTAGCGATCAAGAATATATATTTACATACCTATTACATATATACAATCGGAGGATACTCCCTTTTATGCTTTGCAAGCTTCTGACCGTTTCTAGCAACAACATCGCGATATCGATTAAGTTATGGATCCACTCGGACTTCTTCCATTCCCAAGATCAGATCCAAATAATTTCACACCAACTTTGTCACACAATTGAAAAGTAAACTCATTTTTATAGAAAAGAATCAATAAAATAGAAAAGCATCAATATTTTATAAGTGTTTCACTTTCGTTCCACTGACATTGGCTCTTGTCATGTCAATTTGAAAAGATTTAGAGTGGAAAAACATTTTTTTTCTTTTTTGGTTTAAGCTTTTATCGTAGGGTAAGGTAAAGCCGTGGAAATTTAGTTTGTCCAACTAAATTATAATGCCCAGTGTGCCTTTGGAATGCGATAAGAGAAGAACAATTGCCAGGTCTGAGCTTTTGTGAGCCATGTTGCAGTAGCAGCATCAGCATCAGCAGCAGCAGCAGCAGCAGCATGTGGTACAACACCAATTGAGTGAAGAGGATATTCGGTTGGAGAAGGTTTAGTGAGGGGGGGTGGGGTGTGTGAGGTTGGAAAGGAAGGTAGTTGAAGTACAACCCATTCTGATCGACCCCTGAATAGTCCATGGCTAGTGATTCATTCATTTTGGTAGCCGTTACTCGGCTGGTCACTTAGTAAGTCATTCTGTCAGTCCGTCATTCAGTCAGTCAGGTAGTCCGTCGTCCGTCGTCCGTCGTTAGTTTTTTTGTTGATGAGGGGAGGGGAGGGGAGGGGAAAAAAGGGGGTTTCTGTCGCAATGTTCGAACCGCATTGCCATGGCCATGCATCACGATGGCAACCAACGAACCAACCAATTTGAGCCAAGTGGTGCGCACGTAAAAAAAAAACCCCAGAAGCACACTACAAATTTTGTTTTCATCTCCATTTTATTCCAGCATTTTTTTTGCTTTCTTCTTTAGCAAGAGCGAGGGGGAGGGGGACGGTGGAGAAGAGAGCGTCGAGAGGGTAAAATAACAACCAATTTATTTGGCTACGCTGCAAATTGTTCACTCAGTTCGCATTCGATCATCATCCACTATATAATCATTATCATCCTCAACAACATCATCATCATCATCATCATCATCATTATCATCAAGAGCATCTACATCATGGTCATCGTCTCCTGGTTCAGTCGTCATCATCAAAAATCGTTGATTGCAACAAAACAAATTGCATTTTAAGGAGATTACTGTTCCAGTAACCGTCTGCTTCTAGAATGAATAGTCGGTTCGACCTCTGCTCTGCTCCGCTCTGCTCTCCTCTCTGCTCTCCCCTCTGCTCCGCTCCTTCTTTCTCTCATCCCATTGAGAGCACCTGAGAGTTGTTCGTATATGTATGCATATATGTATGTGTCTGTGTGTGTTTGTGTTTGTGTGGGTGAGTTATTAATAAATCATGGCGCATTAGTATTGGTTGCTCGACAAAAACAAGAAAAAAAAACAAATGCACTGCATTTTTTTTTTCAAAAGGATTTTACTTTCAGTTTAAGAGAGAAAAATTGGCAATCATCAATCCCTTAACAAATATGTGGCAAGAAAATGCCAAACAGAAAATTCGAGTGGTGTAAAGGCAAAAGGCAAACATAAACTAAATTGGCCACAAATTCTTCATCTTTGTTATCTAAAAATATAATATTCAAATTTTTAAAATTGAAACTTTTGATTTATACTTTTTATTATTTAATTTCAAGGAAATCTATGTACATTTTCCATTCAAATAGAAAACCAAGCAACCATTAAATAATTCTAACTAAAACTAAAAATAAGTCTTGAAATAAATAAATAAATAAATTCATTAAGCTAAACTTTTTCATCTACATAAGAAATCTTTCTATTACGCATTCTGAAAACTTTTTTTTAAATGTCAAAAATTTTTTGAACCTTGGCGTGGACTCTACACAATTTTATTTTTGAATAACTCTAAAAGTTAAGCAATAAAAGAAAGGGAAAAAACGTAAAAGAAAAAAAGAGGGTAAAAGTCAAAAGTTTTTTTTTTTTTTTTTTTCTATATATTGACAAGTTTTTGCCTCATTTGAAATGATTAAATCAATGCCATTATTTTTTAATAGCTTGGGTAGCGAATGGAGAGAGGACGAGGGGACGATTGGTTTCGTGTCACTTTTTGTTCTCTGACTTTAGTCAAAGGAAAAAAAATTGTCCTTGCCACCTTAGAGCGGAGACATAACGAAAACAAAAATGAAAATAAAAACAACAACCGAATTCCCAATGTGGCTATAAAAAAGCATTTGGAAAATGATATGCGCTAAAACTGTTTACAAGCGCACGCCCGGGACTGAGTGACGGCTAATAAAAACAGATGCCCCACGGCTAAAGCAACAAACAGAAAAACGGACAGACAGACAGACAAACGAACAGACAAACGAACAGACATACAGACAGACAGACAGACAGACGGACGAGTCGACCTGCCAAACGACCAATAAAAAAAAAAAAAAGAGCAGAAATTGTAAAAAAAAATACAGAAAAAAATGTATAATTCAAGCCCTAAAAACAAAGCTTAACAAACGCAAAAAAAAAAAAGGAGTTGGGCCAGCAGCGAAAGGCAGTCAAGTCACGTCATGACACGGGAGGACAGGGATTTTCCCCATGACTCATTGCGTACCTAAAAGAAAAGAAAAACCGCCAAAAAGGGTCACACACACACATACACACAATTGTAATCCATTACACCGAAGTTTAAATACTCTTGCAAATTGTTTTCTTTATATGTAGTGAATGACTCAAAGGTCTTGTAATGCTTAAGAAAGCAGACTATATATATATATATATATAACTTTTAGATTGTAGTAAACCATTGGCTTAAATTCGATATATGTATGCAGTTAACTAAGTATCTATAACTGTAAAAAGATTATTCCTTTAAAAATTTTCCAATTCTTTTTATATTCTAATTAATCAAGAACCAATTTTATTAGGGTTACTCATGTACATGCTCTATTTGATATTTCTGTTTATCTTCTTTTATAGCTCTAAAATACATATACATATTATACATAGCTATTTATATAAACTTGTACGAACATTTTCAAGTGTATAAATAATTTATATATACTTGATACTAATTCTCTTAATTTTCTTATTTTTGCGTAGAAAATGAGTATACCCTTTTTTTTGCGCCGGGAATGAACATAATTCTGATTAGGGTATAAGAAAAAAAAAAAAATAAAGAAACCAAGAAAAACAACAACAAAAAAAGGGGCAAGATGTTAAGGTAAGTAAAGGTCAGGTCATCTGCTTAGGCCAGGCCAACCCTTGGAATTAGGCTTACGTTTATTTTTTTTTTTATGGCCAAGAGAGCTCAGCAATAAAGTTGGTAAATAAATGTAAATAAATTGCAAAATAAATGCAATGCGAGAACAGATCGTGTGTGGCCTAGTTGTGGACAACCACACACACATACACACCAACCAACGCGGCGTATTAGTAATGTAATTTGATTTGATTTTTATGCCTCGGCCGCTGCCGCCGTCGCAACCTCCCAGCTTTTTAGAGTCTAAATGTGTGTGTGTGAGTAAGCGAATGGGATACAAAAAGGGGGAGGTGGGGTGGCGGCGGTTGTACTGTAAAAGATTTAACTGGATTTTGATGTCCGGCTAATGGCGTTAAACGCACGTACATGAAATTATCTCGCAGTTGCAATGCTAATTGGTACATGTGATTAACTT
Source organism: Drosophila sturtevanti (assembly GCA_018150375.1). NCBI lineage: Eukaryota > Metazoa > Arthropoda > Insecta > Diptera > Drosophilidae > Drosophila > Drosophila sturtevanti. Next base: position 5,649,453 of record JAECWJ010000688.1, on the reverse strand, counting down.
TAATTGCAATAGATAAAAACACTAAAAAGGGATAAGAGAGAAGTGGGTGAGGGTGGGGGTGGTTAGGGGGTGGTTAGGTTGCGGTCGGTTGACACATCATAAATTCGAACTAACTAACTAACTACAAAAAAAAAAATAGAATAATAATAATAAAGTTAAAGTAGCAAACGATTTAAGCGGCTTTTGTCATGCAAATTTTATGACGGGTCACAGGTCAAGTTGAAAAATTCACAAGTCAAATATATACATATATATAACTACAAACTTGAGAGCTATTTTGCACTTTTCTAGATTAAATATTAGATCTAGAGAGAATGAGAGAACGATAAAGCGGAACTGGGTTAAGAAGATGGAGAAAAATTTATGGGAAAAATATTTATACAATAAACTCAAATAGGAATAAAGAACACATTCCTTATTTCTGTTTTAAATTTATATATATATATACACATACCAAATATATATATACATATATATATATATATATATTTCTATTTTTATTTACAGTTGATGCATATTTCTAATTTATTTTTGGGCAAAGAAAATTTTTCCTAAATTCGTGCAATCAATTTTATTTTATTTGATTGCACAAAACTGCAAAAATTTCTATATATATATGTATATATATATATATATATATATATATATATGAAAAGAGAAACAGTGGAGAGGGGAAATTTACCTCTGACCTGCACTCGACACTCAATAGCCTCGATTGCCTTTCATATGTGTATGTGTGTGTGTGTTTACGCTTGCAAATTGAAACTAATTAAAGTCGAGTAATGGATATCTATATATGTATATATACATATATTTCTGATTGGTTGGCCACACTTCTCATGTCTCTTTCACAATCAAATTTATCGAGTTCTTTAAGCGGTTTTGATTAATTGCATTGCAATTAAAGTAAATTTAATAAAATGCAATGCAATTTCAAATAGCAAAAAGCAAATATTAAAAAAAAAATAAATAAATATAACAATTGATGGGAACTTCATTATGAATTGAGTGATTTATTAATGATTATTGAATTTAATTCAATGCCCTACGAACTTGAGAGAACTTTTTTTTATATATATTTCTGACATTTTGATTTCCATTTTCTATTCAATTACTGAACTATATAATATAAAGAATAGATGCAGCAAAAAGCCAGAGACTTTTTATTATATATACAAACATACATATATATACAAATATATGTACGATTGATTTTTATTATTCGAATGCAAATTTCAAATTTGATTTTATTACAATTAAAGACAATAATTCCGACAGTGTTTCTTTAGATTTATATACCACACATATAGATAAATTTTTATATTCTTATTTTATCAATTAGATTACCAACTAATTTATTAATAATTATTCAATTGAAACAATTTGTTGAGTCACTTTTATAATATGATATGATATTTTTCATTTTTTCTTTTGTTTTATGATAAAATTTAAATTTGCCTTCGTCTTATACATATGTACATATTCCGATATCAGTAAATGTTGAATATGTTCATAAAGATATAAACCGAAGTAAACAATTGATAAAGTATCTATGTATATAAATTTTTATTAAATGCAGATAAAAAAAAATGGTTAAAACTTGTAAATAAGATCTGCCAATTGTCGATTATTCGAGAGCAGCAGCAGCACATTAATAATTATATAGCAACTATATATACATATGTATATATTTTAGTTCATGTCTTCAATTCATTCTACTTTCTTCTAAGAACTTTGTCAACTATGGACATACTATATAAAGAAACATAGTCTAATCGGTCAATCTATGTATAGGTATGTGATTCATAAAATTTAGATAAAGAAAACGAAAGTACTTTAGCTCAGTCTAATTATCTTTTTAGTCTGTGTATTAAGTTTTCTATGTTTAGAAAAATTAATTATAATTTATGAAATAATATTAGTAATCTAATTGTTGCTATAGAAAGGGAATCTAAGAGTCGTTTATTTTAAGCATAGAATCGCTTTTCTTTTCTTTTTTTTCATAAATAAATTCATTGAGTCATTGTTTGATAAAGTTTTATTTTCGACTTTCTTTATCTTTGATGTTATTCTTTTTTAGTACTTAAATGTTTGCTTAAATTTCAAGTAAATTGAATTTGTCTGGAATATATATACATACATATATGTGTCTGTATGTATATAATGTACCTATTGACATCAACAATTAGCATTAGCATTTATAAAGAGTAAATAAATTAACACATTGATGCCGATAGCGATCAAAGTAGGGCATATCAAAGATACTGATAGCAAGAGACAGAGACAGAGAGAGAGAGAGAGAGAGAGAGAGAGAGAGATGGAGACAGATAGATAGATGCATAAATAGTCATTTAAACAACTCAAAATGAAAACTGTGGGTGGGAGGTCGCTGTGTGTATTACGAAAGACAACGAAACAGACATCGCTGCGGTAAGGTCTGCACAAACATACAAATACAAACACTAACACACACAAACACATATGTATGTACATACATATATGCATATGCGTGTGTCGGTGTAAAAGACTGAATTACCATAATAATAATGACAATTCAAATGATTAAGATGCCAAAGAAGAAGAGTATACAGATGTGTTCATAAAAATATGTCTATAACTTATTTTTTCTACTTGAGCCCATATTGAAATACAGTCGGGCTTCGATTATCCGTGATGGTCGGGACCAGGAGCATTACGGATAATCAATTTTCACGGTTAATCAAAAGTATATATATACATATTTAATTTTCTACTGATAACATGAGACAAAAAGTTCACAACTTCTTAAAAAAAAGTCGTGTAACAAGGGAATTTCCCGTTTTCATCTTTTATTGTATTGTATGTATGAAGTTGAAGTAAATAAAAAAATTCTGTCATAACGGATAATAGAGGTAATCACGGTTAATCGATGAAAACAAATTAAAACCTTGCAAAAAGAAACCAATAAACTGATCTTTGGCCATCACGGATAATCGAGGCCCGACTGTAATCCTATTCAAAATTTAAAGAATAATATTTTATAGCAGTACTATATTCAGTGGTCATATCTGATCACATTTGAAGCTTTGATCTCTCTCTCTCTCTCTCTCTAATAAGTAAACTCGTACCATGTAAATGCGATGTTGGTAATCAAAGAAAATCTTATAAATCTTATATATATAAATAAATATGCAAAAATTAATATAAATGTTTGCTTTCTTTACTTTAAACAGAATATCCAATATTTTGGAATTTTATTTAAATATAATCAAAACTAGAAGGATGGACTAACTTCGGACGTGCCGATTGTCTCTATATAATTTACCAAAACCAATAAGAAGTATACAAAGGCTGCTATTTATATATCGGGAATAGCAAATAGGAAAAGGCTATAGCATATAATGGACCAATTCTGTCAAAACTCAACAGACATATCAAATTTTGTGCCCTAGCTTGAGAAACAAAAAAATTTCTATAGAACACAATCTTTTGGACTGATTATTCTTATGGCAGCTACATATATGCTATAGTCAACTGATTCTATTTTTTTTTATTAATGTTATATTACTTGACCATTAACCCAACTTACTCCTATTTTCATGAACACAACTGTATGTATGTATGTGTGTATATAGATAAATAAATATATATATATATATGTGTATATATATATATATCGATCGACTTACCGCAATCAAGAAACAGTTAAACAGCAGAAGCAGCAACATTGACCTCAAAACACTTTTCGATCATCTCGATAATTTTATTAAGCGCGCGCGCGATTTTCGGTAATTTGTTTTACAGAATTTTGTTCAAGTGTTTTATATATATATTTCTTTTCCTTTTCTTTTTGTATATAATTAATAATTAAGTGTCTTTAAAAGTTACACTTTAGTTTTGCTTAATGTTTCATTTATAATAATTTATATAATTCATTTTCTTTGCTGCGAGGGAAAATGTTAGTTCAAATTAAGTAATCACATTAAATAGGCGAAAAAAAAAAAAGAAAAATTAATAATAATAATAATAATATAAAATGTTCAAGTTTAAGGTGTAAAATGAGGTAATTTATTTTTTTGTTTTCTTCTTTCCTTCTTCTGTTTTATTACTTTTTTTTGTTGCTACAACAACAACAATAATCCAGTCAGTGACTAGTAAGCCAACAACAATTTAGTTAAGGCAAACTGGTTTTTGGCTTTGATAACAACAAAACAAAAAAAAAAAGGCAGTAAGAGTGGAGAGAAGAGAGAGATTGAGAAGGAGACAGAGATAAGGATAGATATAGTGAAAGAGAGAGAGAGAGAAAATAAAAACCGGAAAATAACAACAATATATTCACAAAAAAAAATCTGAGTAAAGAAAGCGAAAAGCATTAACTAACTGTAGTTGATTAGGGGTTAACACATAAGTTTTAAAGGTCACCTAATCGAAACATTATAAAAAAAAATATATAAATAAAGTAAATTCTATAAGAACCATTTGTTTTAATACTTTTCTTTTTATATGATTTGATTTATAATAATTTTTTCAAAATTATTTTATTTGCACTATTTTTAAGGCTTGAAAAACTAATTTTAATTGATTAAAAGTGACTTGAAGAAATTGTTTAGTAGAATTTTTTTAATTAAATATCAATTAGTTTTGGAATTTTAGTCCCAAATTTTTTACATTATATGTATATTCTTTTATTAACTTAAAACTTTTTAAATTGACAAGAATTTTAACTAAATTTTCACAAAATTATAGAATTCGATTTATATGACTGAGAATTTGATTAATTCTTATCAGCAAAGTTAAAGATAAAGTCCCTAAATGAACTGTTTAAATATTAGTTAATTGCATTTTTTAATATGTTCAACAGAAATGTGAATTGTGATAAGTGAAAATAAATTTTTAATTTAAATGCTTGTTTGAGGATATTACTAATATCCGTCGGTACATTTGGTTCATCTGTGGGAGTAGCATTTACTCGTTGATTGTAGTTAATTTACTATTTATTTTATTTATCCTATCCTATTTTTAATTTTGAACTAATTTTACCAAACTTTATAGCATTTAGATTACATATGAATGTACAAATATAAAGCTATGAACTAATTGTTTTTAAACAAAAGACAAATAAATGTTCATGATAAGCTCGGACTTGAATTCAACATAATTTTCTATTTTATTGTATTATTTATTCAAACGTTTGGAAAGAATTATTTAACCAATTTCAGATTAGAAACCATTTTTTTGTTTTTGGTTTTATGAAAACTGATATAGAAAATAGATAAGGTACATTTATTTTTAATGTTTTAATAATAATTGTAAACTGATTTAAGGAATTTAAAGGCCCATTCAAGGGGGAATATTAGAAAATGCATTTATCCACGTGTGTCGCTCTCTCTCTCTCTCTCGCTCTTTGTGTGTTTGTTTTTGTATTTGTATTTGTTTGTATATATGAATTAATGTAAGAATGTTCATTGGCATCCAGTCACGACGCTTTGCGTGCAATGACACGGCGCCGCCGCCGCCGCCACCGACACCCGTCGCTATGTCATTCTGCCGTTGCAAACACAAAAACAAAACAGAAAAAATAAATAAAAATAAAATGAAAACCAAAGCCAAACACAATTAAAAAGCAAAAAGTCTCTCACACAGAGACACAGACAGTGAGCGAGCAAGAGAGTCAAGAATCATAAGAAGCAACAAAACAAAAAAAAAAATAATAGAGGCACACGCACATGGAAGGGCAACGAAAAATACAAAAAAAAAAAAAAAAACAAAAAATGTCAAACGTGGTTTGTGGTTGCCAATCCAATTAAAAATAGTTGAAGAAATTAATTTTCAAAACCCCTTCTCCCCTACTGACCCTACTGCCGTAATAATCGTACCAAACAGTTGCCAATTGTTTGCGTTAAATAAGGGGGTGAAGTTGGGGAAAAACTAACTAAACTATTATTGACCATTTGTAAAAGATATTTATAAAATCTTGGCGTCATCACTGGCTCTGCCGCCGTTGCCGTTGCCGCTGCCGCATTGACACAGTTCTCTCTTTCTCTCTCTATCGCTCTGGCTCTCTTCCTGCCTTCTTTTTGTCTGTCTTTCTTTTTTATTTTTGCTTTGCTTTGTTCTATTTGTTCATTGTGCAATGTTGTTGTTGTTCTTCTTGCTGTATGTTACTTGTTTTTATTAAAACTATTTATATGCATAGTTTTTGTTTAAATAATATTAATAACAACAACACCAGCAGCATCAATAGTAACAACAATAATAACAACAACAATAACAGCACCAGCAGCAAAACACGTTGGCAAAGGCAAATGCAAACACAAATACAACTGACAACACAAACGCACACAGACATAAACACAATCACAAGTCACTCACACACACACACGTCGGCAGTTTTTATTTCTTTTATATTTCTCTTTTCGTAAATTAGTCAGGCTATGTGCAACTACGATAATAATAACAGTTATCTTTGCTTTGAACATTTATTTCTTGTTTTATTAGCATTCCACAACTAAAACAACAGACAAAAAAACAGCAACAACAAAATAAAGGCATATGCATAATGAGCAAAAACAGCAAAAAAAAAAAAAGAAACAGCATATTACAAAATCAAACACTTGACGCGACGGCAATTTGTACGTTTGCCTTAGATTTCGATTTTTTTTTTGTGTTTTTGTGTGTTTTTGTTTGGCTCTCTGCTAAGTAATTCGTGGCATACTTTTGTTCATTCTCCTTGCTTATTGTTCATATTATAAACAGTTGTTCTTAGATCATTCAGATATAGTTTTTGAATAAAAAACACAACAAAACAATAACTAAACTGAACGAGTTAGAGTTAAAATTTGCCGCCGCCGCAATTACTATTGAAACACGTCGGATACACTTGTAGAATTCAAGATGCGTCAACCGTTGACACACAACCTCTTCACTTGAAAACAAAAATAACACTGAACAAAAAAATTTAATTTTATCAAACATTGTTCAAAAATTTTACTTTTGAAAAACCGAAAACAAGCGACCGCACGACCGCTCACTTTGAAAACAGAAACAAATTAACAGTTGATAATATTTTAAGTTTAGTTTCGTCTTTTTAATTCCACTGTTAGTCTCATTTAGTTCTGTTAGTCTCATTTAGTTCTGTTAAACTCATTTGGTTCTGTTATTCTCATCTGTTAGTCTCATTTAGATCTGTTAAACATAACAGGCTCTCTGGTAATGTTAGGAAAAGAGGTTATGTTAGGTTTTATGTTAACTAAGATGATCATGTTAATTGGGATGTTAAGAAAACTGATCATGTTAAATTTAACATAAGAACATACAAAAATTTCATGGTTCGCCGATATTGGATACCCTCACTTTTTTGCTTAGTAAGCTTTTAAATGAAACAATAAACATGACTTGTTAGTGGCAGTCTATCCGAAATTCATAACAAACTAGTTTATCTAAGTCCTAAGGATTAATAAAATAATAAGGATTATAGAATAATAAACAATAAATTAATCTATTATCACACAGTAGTCCGTAAACAACTACAAATTCACTTGACTTCTACATTTACTTGATTGTATCGGATATTAAAATTTATTACATTTATTTCACCACGAAAGCTCTGTCTTGTACAGACGAATGGCAGAACATCACAATCCCCAATTGCAATATTTTAATCAAATTGTTTAATAATTTGACGAAAATCAATATACTTTTCTTGCGTTAGGGTACTTTTACAAGAATTCTGTTAATATTAACCACTTGTTGAGCCTCTGTTAAGTTAAAAGAGTCACGATGAGTCAACTGTTAGTTTCCAGATTCTCTCAATGCAAGTCTGTCAATTCGTAACATTACAAAGAGCATGTTCGCTCACTCTGAGTCTGCAATATACAGTAGGAGAACGAAACATAAATTTGGCGCCACAATTTCTTGTAAGAAACAGATTTTACCGATTTTTAGATGTAAAGTTAGTTATGATTCCTTTTGTAGTTTGAGACATTAACTAATATAATGATTATTTAATATATATATTTGATTTATTATACAATATGCAAATGTACCAACTTCATTTTTATCACATCGCAGTCTTTGACCTAGGTTAGTTACTTCCCTTAAAATGATTAAATGATATGGCGGCAATGTTTCAAATCTAATGTTGCCACATTCAGTAAAATATCTGAAAATAAACTTTCTGGCAACGCTACATGCGGTACAATGTGTGGGCAGATTTTCTTTAGTGTGGGGAATATTTATTCAGTGCGGTGGATTTAGTCGTCAGTTTTGTTTTGTTTATGTTTTCGAGCTAACGGAATCTAGTGTAAAAGTATTGCAAGCAACGTTTACACCTGGCTTAAGCAGGATACTCTCTTGTAACTTGAATGAATAAAAAAAGCACCTCGACACAAATCAGCTCCACACAAACCGGACTACAAATCCTCCTAGAGATAACAAAAGACAAAGATAATATATTTACCGTTTGATCACTATGATCCTCACTTAGATTCTACATTATTTTGGTTGTGACCTTGCATCTAACCTTAACTGAACAATTTAGTTAGAGGTAAAGTACCAAATATAAACCAAATTAACTTACACATTTACATTGACCTTATGAAAAGGCGGAGGCAGGCAAATAATCTCTCGGTACCTAAGGGTACCAAGTTATTATTATTTCCTGTTACCAAGGCAACTTAAGAAACAAATATACATTACATATACATATACATATGGATATACATACATATATATTCATGCATATATATTTTTATTTTCCGCTAGAGAGAAATACTTTTAAGAAGGAAATAACCACAACTTGGCTTAGGACTTGGACACATTGACGTATGTGTAAGGCAATTGGTGAACAGGATGGAACATATTTTGAATGAGGTAATTAGGTCAAGAATATCCATATTAAGTTATCAAAAAAATATATTTTTTGGTTTGCTAATCAGGTTAAAGGGAATGTGCAAAAGAAATTCAATGAAATACGTGCTGCTTTGCATATGCGTGAAAAGTTGCTACTCCGGCAATTGGAGGTCATTGCGAATACCCAGAAGCAACAGCAAATGCTAAAGCCTGAACGTGGCGGAAGAGGAGAAGGAGTCGGAGGAGGTGGAGTTGGAGAAGGTGATGAAATCAATGAGAATGGCGATGTCGTTGGCGATGGTGATATCCATTTCATTACTGGCGATGGCGATGAGGAGGAGAAGCTGCTGGCAGCTATACGCAGCTTTGGACACTTTCAGCTAGACAACAACAATATGCAATTTGCTTTGCAAGATTATCGTAATACTGGACTACGTAACGAGGATTATATAGAACCGGTAGATGATCATGAAACTATGTACAAATGTCTACAGGATCGTAATATCGCATATGATTATGATTTGGACGTAGACGAGGGACCGGCAGAGGCCATCGTTGTGGATTTCTCACCGCGTCTCAAAAATAAATCTCTGATCGAAGAGAATACCAATGCCAAGAGATCAATCATTAATATTACCCTACAGGAAGCGAAGGAATTGGTACGTAAGGCGAAAATAAAACGAGATTCAGCGGTGGTAGTGCCGCCTCTTAATCTAGAAGAACTAGATGATGAGCTGGAATCATCTATAGCTGAAGCTGTATCCAGTTTAGGTCGTGATGGTAACTCATCGAGATCAAAGAGTACCCTGCTGGAGCAGGGTAAAGCAACTAAACAGCGAAAGCCACGTTTTAAACCAAAGATTACTATCAACAACTGCAATGGCACAATTAATCTCCGCAATATAGCCAGCCTGACAATTAACTGTGCCCAAGAGGAGACGGTTAGTGCCAAAATTCCGGTAGCCAAACAGCCCAGTCAACCGCAATCGATCTCTGTCGATTCTAGTAGCACCACCACCGATCAATCCGTTTCGACAGCATCCAGTTCAAGCTATTCAAGTAATGCCAGTTCCCGTTCCCAGTCAAAGAAACAAAAAAGCAATAGCAAGAAATCAAACCATCCGACAGGGAAAGTCAATCAAGAGGATGAGATTAACTCATCATTGAATTCAAATTCCAATTCATATCAATTTGATGAAGTGGTTGTCGAGCAGGATACACATGATGTTACCTGCGATTTCTACAATCGTCTCCTAGATGAAATTAAAAAGAGCATGAAGGAAAAGCCACGACGTGTATATACGACAGCTACCGCTGATTCAACATGCGATGGTAATTTAAATTCCAATGCCAATTCATCAGCAGCAGCACCACCACCACCACAGCAACCACAGGCCAGGAGTACAACAAGAGAGGATGGCTCCACCGATATGGGCTCATCATCATCCATGGCATCCCATTTACAGCCGGGCAAACGTTTGATTTTAAAGAACTTTGAGAATCTTAAGATCATATTAGAGGCAAATAGTGGCGATGAGGATTCCTTTCATCCAGTACAAATTGAACAATGGCTGGCTGAGATTATATCTGAAACGGATCTGGAACCCATGCAGAATACAGATATATTGGAGCACAGTCAGATTCATAGTAGTGAAAGCAACTGAAAATACACACACACACACACACACATACACCAAAACATACACATCCAAAAAACAAAATACACTCCCACTTATATACACAGTATTTTTTTCCATATAGAAATTATATATATAAAATTATTTGCATTTCTTTGAAGAAAATGCAGCTGAAAATCAAATTGTTAAATAATCAATGTTCCATTTCGTTGGAGATCCATGGAAAATCACTGATTCAATATATATATATATATAAAATATATATTAAATTTGTACAATTTATATACATATATCATTGTAAATGTAATACTTTTAAACCTATATATTTCATATTTTTCAAAAAACTTAATTTTCAATGTTTTCCATATAATTTCATCATTTTAATGAAATTGAACTTTTTGCAAAAAGAAAAAATCATATATATATTTTCAAAATAATATAGTTCCTACAGTTCCATTAAAATTATTTTTAAGAACTGAACGTATATATTTAGAATCTATTTTCAACATATAGGCAGATATATTCTTTAATGATGTTGAAAAAAAAAAACTGAATAATTCTTAATTTTTTATATATCTTGAAAAACGCTGAAACTGATTTTGTGCTTAAATCAGATGATAATTGATTTATAAGTGATCTTTTACCAATCCCAATCAGTTGAAATAGAATGATTATACAATCTTGATCTCGACTGCATTTCTTCGGAGCGTAAATATCTTTTATATATCTTTCATTAACACACCCAGTTTAGGTTATAAATTTGATTCTGATTGAAATGATAACGTCTATCTATATCAATTTAACAATTTTTATTGTACTTAAATGCATTTCGTTTTATTTTGTGATTCACTTTTACATTTCTATATATATAAATATATATATATATACAACATTCATATATATATCATTTTGTAAGACTTAAGCAAATTGTACCACTTAACAAGCGACTAAGATTAAGCCAATTAAGTTAACAACTATATATATATATATATACATATATCCCTAAATACAATACATATACACATATATATATATATATATATATAGCCCGAGTTCATTGTCACCCAAGTAGTATTGCAAAAATAAACCCAAACCAAAAATACAAAAAAAAAAAGGAAGAAAAGATAGAGTAAACGATTTGTACTTGAAGCAAACATCAAAAATTGAGGAAAGAGAGGGAGAACAATAAAACGAAAATGAAATAAAATCGAAATGATTGTGTTAATTATTATAATATCAGATGTTCCAGTTTTCTAACCGGTTTCATACAATTTGCGAATTGTAAACGATGTCAAGTGGAGTGCAAAAGAAAGTCTACAAATAACCGGGAGGTTATTTATTTTGTTGTTTTGTGCGAGTACAACGAGAGTCTAATCCAAATGGTATACATTTTTTATGGCATTTCTCTAATTTATTTTCTGACGCAATCGAAATTGAAAATCGAAATGCCAATTTGAGGGGGGGGGTCAAAAATTAGACTTACAAATTATTGTGGGATTGGTTTTTGTGTTTTTGTACCGATAAGAATATTATGCTATAACAATGATTAGACATAAAATTGACAACCTATAGAACACACTAGAATTATTGCAATAGTTGAGGTGATACATATACATACATAGTAACTATTAAAAAAGAAGGCATGCTTAAGTACACTTAACACTCTATATATGTATATATTAGTACATACATATATAGAGTTAAATAGTGAGAATGAGAGATGATGATATATATATGTATAGAGAGAGAGCATCGATCTCATGCCGATTTGGTATCAATAATGTCCAGTAGGTAAGGTGTATAATAGGTAATAATGCAATCGGCACCGGCACGACGAAATCCCTTCATTGATTCTAAAACAGCGTCGCGTAAATTAAAGGATCCAGCCTTGGCAGCATGATATAACATGGCATATTCTCCCGACACCTGATAAACGTAAAGTGTATGATAGGGGTAGGTATCTTTGGTTTGACGCAATATATCCAAATAGGGCATGCCCGGTTTCACCATTAACATATCGGCACCCTCGCTAACATCTCGTTGTACGGCACGCATAGCCAGATTACGTGAGCCACTGGGCAATTGATAGCATCGACGATCTCCAAATTTGGGTGCACTTTGAGCTGCTTCACGGAATGGCCCATAGAAATTGGATGCAAATTTGGCCGAATATGCCAATAGGGAGACACTGTTTAGATTTGCATCAATTAATGCCTGCTTAATGGCCTTCACACGATTGTCCATCATATCCGATGGGGCAACAATGTGAGCTCCAGCCTTACCATAGGCTACAGCTATATCAGCTATCCGCTTTATACTTGGAGCATTCTCTAGCCCCGTATCTCCAATTAGGCCACAATGGCCATGCGAAGCATATGGACAGATACACACATCGCAGGCTATCAAGAGATTGGGGAACCATTGACGTAACTTGGGTATAGCCCGGACCACTGGATTATCCGCGGAATCGGCATGGGTGGCCACATCGTCTTTAAGGCCGCCTTCTACCACGCCAAACAGCAACACTGACTTCAATCCCTTGGTAACAAGTGGTTCCAGATGTTCACGTAATGTGTTCACACCAAATCGGGAAATGCCTGGCATGCTGGCAATTGGCTGCTCATCGTCATCATGACTGACAATGAACACCGGATACATTAAGTTATGGGGGAGAATTTCACAACCAGATTCCTGCAACAACCGCAGTGTTGGATGGTGTATACCACTGTGTAGTTTTCGCTCCATTTTCCTTATTTATCTTTCCGACTTTCTTTCAACCTCGTTGCGAATACCGCAGACGTAACGTACCGATTGAACCAACAAAAAACAAACCAACTGATTTCAGTTCATATTTAGTGTATTTTACACAATCAAACTTTACAACACTGTCTTGCTACCCTTTCCTAGATTTGGTTGGGAATGAACTTTCTTATAAAGGTTGCTGTGGAATTGATTATTAGATAAAAATAAAACGGATGCAGCACAATAGGGCAATTTTTTCTCAACCTTAAGTTGATGTCATTACTTCAACTAATAAGATGACAAAAATCACAATGATTATTTATTTTGTTTGGAGAAAGTTGTTTTACAATTACATGGTAAAACATTTCTATATTTTCATTCAGTGAACATTTGGTTCACATTATACATATATGTATTATACATATATGCAATTCCATGCATATTTCATTATGCTAAAGGATATCAAATTGATCCAAATAAACTGTAATTACTTGAAGAAGCAATTTTCTATACTTTGCAACACTAGTGGCGCGAAAGTGAATACATTTAAACCGGATTTGAAGACTGTTTATCTTGTCAATATAAGAAATATTTGTGGTATAAAACTTGGTCAAAGATTAACCTATTTTAATCTGAAAAAATCTATAATTAACTAGCAATAAAATTTGCTTAGCTTTTATCTAAGTGATTTTGTCAATCAATGGATGATGAGATTGATATTCAACAAAAAATAAATACACATTGAAAAGTTGTTTCTGCGTACGACTATTTATTACTTTTTAAGTACTCTGTTAAAATGTATCAAGTGACACTTGCTCTTCTTGGTTTTTTTTCTCTTTACTTTACTTTGTATTGTAATTGTATTTTCAGTTGTTTTACAGCAATAAATGACGGTGCTGAATGCTACATTCCCCACACACGCTTCATACACACATAGGCGAATTGGCTCCTGCTCACTATTTTTTATGTTATCGTAAATGGAAAATGCCTTCTATAGATTCATATATATATATATATATATATATATATATATTTATATATATATGTATATATGAATGTATATATGTATAAACGTTATATGATAATACTACAAATAGTCTGCACATTTTATGCTTAGACATAATTTAAATAAAACATAAAGCAAATATATAACACTGGCTTTTTGCCTTGTACTTTTGACTTAAGTTTAGATTCGTTTTTTGTTTGTTTTTGTTTTTTATGTTTTTGTTTTAAAATCAATATCGGCCAAGAAGGAGAATTAATTGCTAACTTAAATTAAACGAATTGGGTTTAAATATTTGGTTTGGTTTTCTCATCAGTTGTAAGTAACAGCCATTGGAAGTGCTTGTTGTTTGTGGTGGTGGTGGTGGTAGTGGTGGTGGTGGAGGTGTTAGTGGTTGGTTGATGCTCATGGCGTTGACGGTGGTGGGTGGTGTTAGTAATGGTGGCGTTTCTAGGGTAAGTATTATTAATGTTGTCTTTTTCAAGTGTCCACCACTATGAAACCAATGCATGGTGATAGTGGACTCGCCTCCGACGACGACGTAGCTTCTGCATCTGTTGTTGCTGTTGCTGCTGCTGTTCCTGTTTCTCTTTCTGCTCCTGCTCCTGGAGGTGGCGGTAATGGTTAGGCGGACTAGACTCTAGTGATGTTGCTGATAATCCTCCTCCATGCAGGGTAATTGTATAGGAGTACAGTTTAAGGGGTTCCCTAATTTCAAGCTGTGGCTCAATATTGAGTATTTCTGGAATTGTGATACTTATTGCTTGCGATGATTCTATTAATTTTTGTGTAATGGAAGTAGCATTTTGGAGACACTTTGTGATACTATTTGATGTTTTCATCGTTTCTCTTGATTGCATTATTTTTGCACTGTTCTTATTGTTGTTGTTCTTGTTGTTGTTGGGTTTATTGTTATTAAACCGTCGTAATCGTCGCTCTGGTGCTATTGCTGTTTCTATAATTTCATCTTGAGCTGGTCAAGCGAAAGTTACTTGATAGAAAAGCCATTCTTCCATAAACGATGGCACAAATGCTTTAGTTGTTGTAAATTTCACTTTCGGCTTAAGCAATCCCAATTGCTCCTCAAACAATTCTAAAGATTCAATACAACTGGTGCCATTGCCATGAGTTAAATATTTACCATCCGGTTTCAATACCTTAAACGAATGCTCAAATATTGTACGTATAAAATCCCAACATTCACCAATTGGTGCACCCGATATTGGTATATCAGTTAAATCACCAAAAACATAATCAAATTTACGTCCTTCGGCAATAAACTTTTTCATATACTCAACACAATCACCGACAATTATCTCATATTGATCGGTCTTTCGTTTCTCAAGAACATCACCACAAATTGAATTTAGATATTTATTACACGCCTGCATAACAAGCTCATCAATCTCAAGCATAACCACATGCTTGGGATTCTCTTTAAGTAGTTCATAAAGCAAGGCACCATCACCACCGCCAAGAATACAAATCTCCTTACCCTCATAGTTCTCGACGCCGCGACCCATTAAAGTTTCCGTATAGATCAAATCCGATTCGGCAATATCTGTATATAAAAAAAAAGAGATACGATAGATAAATTTATTTAACGTTAATGTCATTTGCCGCATTTTAGTTTTGGTTATTGATTAAACAAATTGCTACTAATATGTGTATCTACATATAATTAACTAAATACGAATTTCACCAGATGTTTAATTAAATAAATAATCTAATATATTGATTAGATTTCTGACTCTACATTTGTGTTTAGACAATAGATATATATGAAGTTGATTTCTAGGTTCAGTTAATAAACAATTTTTTTTAATTATATAGCATATTGATATTGGTTTTATTATAATTTCAATGGATCGAAATTAAAATCTTAATTTAAAAATCATTAATATGACATATTCTCATCAATTATTATTACTCACTTTGCAATTCATCTAGTATTAACATATTTCCCAATGTCTTGGAGTGCATTATCTGTATCTTTTGGAAAGGTGAACGCGTCTCATATACCAAAGTATCAATATCATATTCAATAATGCGCTCATCTGTGAAGAAAATTGTTAAGAAAATTCAATTGTTATATATTAATTAGATTGAATTAATGAATGTACATATATAGAGTTTAATATTTAATTAATGTATTTTACTTATTTTTTTGTTTTTATAATTGGGCATTAATATCATCAGGCAAACTAAATAAGCTATGGAAATTATATATGTATGTATGTATATCTACATCTATATTAATATAGAAATCAAGGTTAAATAACAAAATAATAAATATGATCCTTTTGCATGCCAAAGTATTTAGATGGTAAGTCAAGTCATGCTTTCATTTTTTTTTTTTATGCAAGTTACTATGAATATGCTTAGTAGTTGTTCATTATCTTTATATATACATGTGTGCATATTTGATATATATATATATATATTTATATATATATCAATATCTATATATGCATATATGTACACATATAAAGAGAGCATGAGAGATAGTTAAATTGAGAAAGATAGATAGATAGATTGATAGAGAGATAGAGACAGACAGAGAGAGAGAGTGAGAGAGATAGGAAGGAGTTTTACTTTACCTGATGATGGAAAATACCTAGCGACATCACCGCGCTTCAAGGCAGGTAGCTTTTGGCCTCTCAGTGCTTTCAATTTCAATGCTAGGGAATTTTCCAGACTCTTGCCGATCTGCGTTTGGTGGAAATTTTGATTTTTGGTTTGGTTGATTTTTGTTTTTGATTTTGATTTTGATATTGATGAGAGCGAG
Source organism: Drosophila sturtevanti (assembly GCA_018150375.1). NCBI lineage: Eukaryota > Metazoa > Arthropoda > Insecta > Diptera > Drosophilidae > Drosophila > Drosophila sturtevanti. Next base: position 5,632,454 of record JAECWJ010000688.1, on the reverse strand, counting down.
GCGAACAAACGAGACGATCAGTGGGGGAGGGGCAGGTTGAATCGTGGTTGGTTGGTGGTTTGTTGTTGTTGTTGTTGTGGTGGTGGTACGTTACGGTACGGTACAGGTGACACATGTTGTTGATTGTGGTGCATCAAATTGAAATAGTTTGAAAAGAAAATTTTGATTGTTGATTGTTTTTTGTTGTTGTTGTTGATGTTGTTTTTGTCCGGGATATAGTTCAATGTTCAATGATTTGAAATGAAAATCAAATAAGAATTATATATGTATGTATATATAATTATCAATATACATACATATATGTATGTACATCAATTAAATAAAAAATCTTATAAAATTTATGATTGTTATAAAATAACTTAAACTAAAACGAGAAAGTAAATTCAAGTGACTAACTAAATTTGGCATGCAAGTATAGGAAGAATTGCCTAGATTAATTGGCATTTTGGTTTTGTTTTAATTAATTGTTTTTTTTTTACTAGGAGGAGAGTTTAGCAGAGGCTAAAGATATATGTATATATATATATTAATATATATTGTATATATAGAGAGGGTAATAGTAGGTACAATAAGGACATATGAGACTAGCAAAAATCTTGATGAAATTTACATAAAACCGACTTATATACATATATGTATATGTATACTATTGCCAGATTTGTGAAGATTTATTTATTTATTTTTTTGTTTTAAGTTGCCAATTTATTTGATATATGTGAATCATGATATAGATTGGCATTAAGTTTTATAAGAAAATTTGATCTAAGCTGCATAATGGAAAAAAAAAAAATTGCATTGATTTGCGCGAGACAGAGAGAGATAGAGCGAGAGAAAAAGATAGAAATAGAGTGAAAGAGTAAATCGGCATGGAAAAGAATCTATCTCTCTCTCTTTATACATATATATACATATATTGTATATATAGTGGAGTAGACATAACATTTATGTATATACAGACATATATATATATATACATATATATATATATATATATAAATTTGTATGTAGTTTATATATGTATGTATGTATGAAACTAGCAAAATCAAAAGAAAGAAAGAAAAAAAATATACATATATAAGGAAAAAGGAAAGAAACACCAAACTTTAGTTTTTTTTTTTTTTTTGATTGTTTGCTTGTTTTGTTTGTATTTTGTATTTTGTTTAAATTATAGTTAGTTAATTTGCTGACCAACCTGAGCTAGTCATGTATATATCGATATATCCACCACGTTTTATTGGAGGCAAATATTTGGATCGATCGGAATCTAATTTTTGCCGTAAAATTAGTTCCAATGTGCGCATGGTCTGCAAATTTATTTAATATTCGTTTCTTTATATTTAACATATTTACTTATTTGTATATATGTATGCGCATAAATGAAACATTTGAGACAGGCGAAAAGGCATATCTGATTGGAAGTGAAGTGATATTGAAATCAAAGTGGCATGAGATATGATAAATCGAGAAGTTATATGTATATATATATAGATATATATACTGTAGAATATGCTGAAGGCGATTATGGTAAAATAATAAATTAAAAAAAAAAAAAAATACAAAACAAATTTGTGTAAACTTTTGTTTACTAGAAAATTATATAAAATTTTCAAAAATAAAAGAAAATATTATATGCTTTATTCAGGTGTGTTTAGGACATACTCAATATGTATTTATTAAACCCCATTAAAAAAAAAAGATATCAATTTAAGAGGAATTGCAATGGAAATTCATAACCATTTATGTAGGTATAATGGAACTTTTAATAAATTGTTCCAGAATTACAAAAAAATTTTCATTTTAAATATTTCTCCTGCAATTTTGCTGTGAATTGACTCTGGTATATAATTATTTAAAATTTATTTCCTTGTTGAATAACTAAATAATATTTTCTTTCTTGAAAAGATAAAGCTAATGTTTCTGATACAGGTTGGAGAGGGGGGAAAATATCAAGAACTTGCGCTTTCATGCCTTGGTCTTTATTTATATTTCTAAACAAAACTTTTCTAGAATTAAGCCATATTTAATAGAGAATAGGAACAGCCAAATCTAATATATTATATATGTTAGATAGATATTATAATCCTTTATTGTTATGTTGCTTACAGTTTGCTGAACTTTTGAAGCTTCCCTCTCTAATAGGGCCAGGCCAGGCAAGCAAATGAAACTATTTTTAGTTGAACAATTTCTGTTTTATGCCTTTTTTATAAAGGAAAGTGAAACGAAATGGCAACAGGAGCATATATTTAATTATATATACATATATATACATATAATAGACTGGGAATATATGAATAGAATATACATAGATGTAGAAATCAACAAAATAGTTGTGAAATCTTAATAGCCAGCTAGAAAATTTGGTTATTTTGCACAAAAGATTGCGAAATTAATTTCTAAGCGTATATTTTTTCGATCAATGAACTTTCTGCTCGGCCCACGTGCGGCACCAAAAGCGGCTGATATAGTGACTGAGTGAGTGAGAGACAGATACATACATATACATACATATGTATATGCTTATGTATTTGGTTTAAATGTATGTATATACATGCAATTGTTTACTTTAATGTGATTTCATATGTATAATATCAAATGTAAATTGATATAAAGACTTCTCCCACTTGGCTTATCGTTAGATAACACCTAAGACGGGCCTTGGCCCTGAGGGTTTTGGGGATGGCTGTTACTGTTGTGGATACGAGTGGGTGTGGGTTGGAAGAGAAGGCGGTTGACAAAGTGACACTAAAGTGGCTGAAGACATACCACTACAATGATAGCACTCGACGGCACTGACCCTGACCAAGTTCTTTGAAGCAATGGCTAAGGAAAAACGGTCAAGTGCAACTGACACACCTCCTACAAACGAGAGCGCACACAAACACAAATATACACACACATATCCACTAATACACGGAGATGGACTCCGCACATGTGCGGAAAATCAATTTTCTTTGGTTCCCCGGGCTGCTGCCCCCAACCCTGACTGTGGATGTACAATAAAACCAAAAAAAAAAGAGGAGGAGAAGATATTTGCACCCTTTGCTTCCCTTTTATGACGTGTCTGGCAGTAAATCCATAAAAGGAAATGATGTATGGTAAATGTACATATATATATATATATATATATATATGTGAATGCCTCATGTATATGTGTTTCCGTGTGTGTGTCTGTGTTTGTATGTATGTAAATGTCTCACGATTTGGTTATCTAAGAGCTATTCTTACGTACATCAAAGGATATGATCGGCTCCTTGCCATCGGGTAAATAGTATTCCACATTGATGGTCAACAGACCATGCTGGAATATGCGACAAGTTATAATCGTATCCTTGTTCTCGTGCAGAACGGAGAAGTATCCATTCTCATCAGACTCCATGCAGTAGGCCAGCTCCAGTTGAGGGAATACATGCTCCAATTCGTTGCGAAGTATTTTCGCTACTTCTTGGCGTTGCTGGGCATCAGCTGTCTTGTCCTTGTCCAGCGTAAAATCAAATAAAATGGTTTGAGCTGCCATTGTTCAATAAGCTATCTCTCGTCTTCACCGACTTTTTACCAGTTTTAGTTTAAACGGTCGGTTGATTGGTTCGGCAAGTGTTAATGCGCGCAACGCGGTGAAGAAACCAAATTCAGTAAGCAGTTTGATAACACATGCTGGTATATCGATAGACTTGAAATTCGTTATCGCCATTGTTAGTGATGAGCAAACATTTTTATTATTATTGAGATATCGCAAAATTTGTCAATGAAAGCTGTAGATGCGGCCTTAATTCTATTCTATAGGATTATTGTTGACAGAGTTACTGCTCATAGGTATTTAAACATGTTTCTGAATACGTATCATCGGCATCTTCTAGGAGCAAAACTAATATTTTATTTTTGGCAAACTTTTAAAATTTATTACATTTAAAAATTATTCACCAATTATTCACATTAAGATTATTAAAAGAACAATAGATCTGTGGTTACTTTACGGCTTGTTTATATTTAGGTAATAATTATAAACATAAAACATATTACGCGTAAACATTCCCATTAAACATATGCCATTAAGTTTTAAGTGAGAACAATGAATTTATAGGTATAGTCCTTGAAATCCTTGAAGATTATTATTAAGATTTTTTAAAATTTTCTCTCCAATGATCAGAGATGAATGTACGATATTTAAAGCTCATAACATCTTGTGTAGTTTCCAAAATTATGTCAATTCATCCAGCTTTTATTCAGGAATTAAAATCGAAAGTTTTCTTTTCACCTGTTGTGCCGTGACACGCAAGTATCACAAAGAAATCGGTTTCTGCGCCGTATTTGACAACACTGCACACTGACAGGTCTATGGTGCTTTGTCTAACACTAATGTTGTGTCCGCAATTGGAATAAACAATTCAAATGTAGACGATTCATTGAGAGAGAAGAGACGAGGCACAACATTAACATTACATAAATTAACCGTGGGAAAAGCATAATTCACAGGTAAGAGCAATAATCATCGATCGTCCAATGCTATTGGGAATTGATCGTGAACCTGAACTTGGTCTGATGGCTAAAAAATGTGCTGTTGATTTGCACGATGTTGTGTTGTGTTGTTGCTGCCGCAGTCGATGTTGTTGGTGTAGTTCGCGTTCAAGGCAATTATTTGGCGGCAACAATAGGCAATGGGCAGCGCGGCAGCTAATTATAAATCTCTCTAAATCAGACATAAGACGACTAAGCGAAATAATGCCGTAGCCAATGCTGTGCGTGTTTGTGTTAGTATGTGTGTCTGTGTGTAAATGTGTGGGTTGATGTCGCCTGCGTGGGCCGAACAACATGCCAATGTTGTTACGTAGTCCACCCTTACCACCCACCCCTACTTCAATTGTGTGTGTCCCCAGGCATTGCCGGAGCAACGTGAAGCGATGATTTGCGGTATTGATTTTTTCTTCCCCTCATTCTCTCTTTCTGTTTTCATATGATTGTTCTCAGGACTCGATTGTTCTGGCTGAAATCCACTGATAACTGGTGAAACAGGTAAGTTGACTGGTTTTTAAATCATAGAAATGAATTAAATTAATCGAGTTGCAGACAGGAGATTAATCAATCCCCATGGGCTGATTAGCACAAGAGTGCCGAAGACGTCATCACCAACCTGATGAGAAAAAACTTGGCATTTGCATGCACTCGATGACGTCGTTATAGTCGGGCGCAACTATTAATATGTACATATGTATAGAAATGAATGCGAACAATGCCAAAGGCGACAACAATATGAACCACACACACGAGCGATCCCAGTGATAATAGTTAACAAAGAATCTCGGCAGCTTCCAGCATTTGAGGGTCGTGATGTAAACCCAAGAAGCTAGAGGAGCAGCATAGATTGACAACATCAATTTCAATTTCAATTGCAAAACAGTTGCCGCCATGCATCAGGGCAGCGAGGAACGAATTGCCAGCTCCTCTAGCAATACAAACAGTCCGCGATCTTTGTTTGGCCTGCTAACAAAACGTCCTAGCAAAGTGGAACCTCATCCCGTTACACCAGAATCACCACATTTACAGCGTCGACCTGTCTCGGCTTGCGGCCAATACGATGTGAGCTTTGCCAAATGTGCAGCTGCACCTGAGGTCAATAACACAACAAATCATGTGGCCAATCACCATAAAAGTCAAACTCTGCCACTCGAGAAATCCCATAGTGGCCTAATTAGCTTCCATAGGCGTAGTAAACCCACGGCAAAAAGCAAAGGTCATACACATCGTTATAGCAGCGATGCTGGGTCCCAGAGCGATGGTGGCGCTGATGTTGTCATGCGACGTAAATCACCCAAACATCGTTCCCCCAATCACAATCGATTTAGCCATCAGTTTAGTTTATGCTGTAAAGCGGAAAAGAAGCCACTAACCCCACCAGTGACTGTACGTTATAATTCCATACCAGACAATGGAAATATTTTACGTAGGGATAATCTATCGCTTAGTTGGAGCATGGTGGATAATCAATCGGGATCGATAAACTCTAGCGAAGGTGGTGCTTCATCTTATCAACGGCCACGTCCCTCAAGCGAATGCGCTAGTGCACCAGAATCTCCAGTCGCCACAAAAACGTTTTTTTCATCAACAGCCATGGCCTCCGCATCGCCCACTAATTTATCAACCAGAAGCGATAGTCTCCATCGTGCTCCCATACGTCCAATTGCTGTTTCGGCGTGTCGGTCACGTTTACGTTTAAAACTTTATCCGCCAGGTAAAGAATTGCCGCCATTGCAACAATCCTCTGATGAGGTGGTGGACATCAAAAGGGCTACTACTCCGCAGCACATGTCCTCTCCGAATATAGCCACCCAACCAGAGGATGATGCCCATAGTGTAGAGCAGGAGCCACCTGGTATGCGTTTCATGTCTCATGAGAATATGACACTCCAGCGGCAGGGTTCTGGTTCCAATTTGGCTCGTCAGGCATTAGTGGCAGCTCATGCTCTCAATCTTATACCAGCAGAAAAGGCACGCGAGCGTAGCTATCTTGATGGCCGCTTGGGCTCTTCCTCACTTCTGGGACCCAGTGAACTGAGTCGGGTATTACCACAAAAGGAGGTTACTATTTTTGTAGGCACATGGAATATGAATGGTCACAGTCCGCCCAAGTAAGTGAATGGAATTTAATTTAAATTAATAATATAATATTTCCTGATCATCCATTGTTGTATCTTTTAGGCAAATGAATGATTTTGTTTTGCCAGCGAATGTGGAACATGTTCCGGATATTGTAGTGGTTGGAACTCAAGAATCGACACCAGATCGCTTCGAATGGGAGGTAACCCTACAGGAAACTCTTGGTCCATCACATGTACTGTTCCATTCGACAACATTGGGCACTCTTCATTTGGCTGTCTATATGCGACGTGATCTCATATGGTATTGTTCAGCGCCAGAGGATGCATCAATGTCGGTGCGCACAGGATCAGCATTTCGCACTAAAGGTGCTGTGGCTATATCCTTTTGCCTTTTTGGCACTTCAATGCTATTTGTAACCTCCCATTTGACTGCACATCAGCAAAAGGTTAAAGAGCGTGTCTCGGATGTTAAACGCATTATAAATGCCTTGGATTTGCCACGAAATCTACCAAATCTGAGGCACAAGAACAAAGATGTTACCCAAAACTTTGACAACGTCTTCTGGTGTGGTGATCTCAACTTTCGTTTAGGCGAACCGCGTGAAAAATTGCTTGAGTGGATACAAAACACAAAATTTCCATTACCATCGCATTTGCCACATGGCTATATGCACACGGATCAGTTATCATCAGTGTTGGCAGATGGGGCCGCTTTTCGTGGATTCATGGAGGCAAATATAACATTTCCACCCACATACAAATATGATCCGGGTAGCCAGAATTTCGATACATCTTCAAAACAGCGAGCTCCGGCCTACACCGATAGGATTCTCTACAAGTATCGTCAGGTGCAGGGTCTGGTCATAAGACGTCAAAGTGTGGTACCTGGGATATCAACGCCAACACAACCATATGTCCAATGTCTGTTGTATGATTCGGTGCCATCGATAACCACCTCAGATCACAAGCCAGTGTGGGCATTGTTTCGCACTCTTATACGAGCTGGAACGGATGCGTGAGTAACTAATCAATTTGAATAGTTTCACAATAGATCGATATCTTTGTTCCTTTTTATTTTTAGAATTCCTTTGGCTGCTGGTTTATTTAGTCGTGACATTTATCTGGAGGGTATGAGAAGACGCCTTAATAACCAATATACTGGCGCTTCGGCTGTGTGTGCCATACAGTAGTGAAATTATTCAAAGCAACTAGATGGCTAATTTAACTAAAATTAACTAACTTATTTAACCGATTCTGTCTGCTAGTCAGAGGGCATTGTTTATATAATTTCCTACGGTTGTGTAATGCCTTTGTATTACTTTAGTTTAGCCCAAAGTCGAATACCAAAAAAACAAAAACCAAAAAACCAAACAAAAACAAAAAAGAATAGAAGAAACTGTTTAAAAACATACTGCAAAATACTAAAACTAAATACTCGTGCTGCTACGGTAGTTCAATATTATTGCCTTAAGGTCTTGGCCTTATTTAGCTGTAAAACGTTCCTTATGAAATTGAATACATATAACTCACACGATAGAGTAACAAATATGTACCTCTCTCTCTGTATGCATACATATAATAATAGTATAATATATACAATATATATATATATTTATATACATATGTATTTTCTTAATGCACAAGCCTAGTGTATAGTCAAATCCTGAAATCTGTTAGCTAATTATTAATAATTTAGTGCAAATATTTAAATGAAGTCAAATTATATTTATGAATTACTATGAGAGTGTAAAATAGAAGTAAAATATAAATGTATCTATATGGATGTATATACATACATATATATATATATATATATGTACACATGTGTAAATGTATATATAAAAGCTTATGAAAAAAGTGCTTTAATTAGTTAAACTTGTTGTTGATTGTTTTCGCTTATATTTAGTTAGTTGATTTATTGTTTAGTGCCTCATTATTTATTTATATCATTGTTAAATTGTGTAGAGTGAAAATTTATATTATATTGTTATATTTTTTTTTCTTTTTCTACATACTATAATAATTTTTCTACACTAAATGAATAATTTGATTTTTGTTACATCGGTGAAAAGAAAAAAAAATATTCTATTTATTTTGATTTCGTTTTTTTATATTATAATTGAGGGATTTTTCAAACAAATTTTCAATATATATGTATTTAAATCTATCCTCTCACCGACGATTACTCATGCCAAGGACCCACCACAGCGAACGACCATGATGTGTGGTCGCGTGCAGCACTCGAAAATGCTGCAACTCGTTTATTTACCCAAAAATGCACAGCAAAAAAAAAGGACAAAAGCAGTTGACGATGATGGTGCCTGCTGGTTGCCTGTTTGCCTGCAGGGTGTATGCTGGTGGAGGAGGCGGCGGGAGACAAAGGGATTTTAGCCTCTACGCCGCACATGAACGCAAATATGTTAAACTTTTGACCAATTTCAGCTTGAGTTGGCCACCGGCCCACCTCTCCCTCTCCGACTCCGACTGAGTGTGGGACATGCACGGCAATTTATTGCCATGACGATTGGTTGGCTTTTGCCATACTGCAGTTGGCACCGATGGCCCTTGCCACCGCATCGCACCACTTGTCCATCATATAAGTGGCCTCGCGGTCTAGGCTCCCAACTTCAACAATCAAGCGATTTCGTGGGTATTTCTGTTTATGCAAGCAGGTCCAATTCGAGGTTCTATACAAAAATATCAATATCATTTATTTGATCTATCATAAACAAAACCAAAATTCGGAAATAACTAAAAAACTATTTAATGAAGTTGTATATGTACATATATAACTATATAATGATTTATAACAATCCGAAAGGATTTGCTTGAATTTGAATATTGAATATTGAATATTGAGCTGAAATTGTATATCATTTTTAAGGCAATCTTTTGAAATTTTCTTTTTCTTATTTTGGTTATATTAAAAGCATAAAAATATAAACTGCAAAAACATTTGAGTTTTCTATGGAAGTGAATTCTTTATTTCCAGCTTGTTTTATAAATATATTTACTACAATATTCTTATGGTAAAGACCATAAAATACACCTATAAAAGGTAACTGAAAGAAAATCAGACTAATAAGAAGATTAAAATCTTTTTTAATGCGACGTCTGCTTTTATACCCTGTACCTATAAGACGAAGGGGTATATTGTTGCCAAAATGTATGTAACCGGAAACATACCGACCTCATAAGATATATATACTTCTGATTTGTATCCGGCAATAAATACGATTGAGAATAAAACCATAAATATCGGAGAAATATGTATAAACGTTTTATACTGAATTGACAACTGCAACAATGGCTAATGAGAGTGAGTAAAAGTTAAATGAATTTTATTTAAAATTTTAAGCATTATAAGCTAATTCTACGTAGTACAGGTTATTTTCAAAATCGGCAGGACAAGCATGTTGATGTTTCATTTTTTATAAACTCCTTAAAAAACTTTTGAAACTTTGATATAAATAAATTATATACGTATAACTCCATTATCCCAATCATTTAATTCCCTTAAAAAGAAATAAAAATTTTAAATTCTATTGGTTAAAAAAAAAACGATAAAATATTGTAGAAACATCCCTCGAATGCGATTGTCTCTATGCATTTTGACCAAAATGATTTTCGGCAAACTCGAGGCCAACTGCCAACGATTGAAAAGTTATCACTCCACCCACTGAGGGCAGTTGCCTTTGGTGCATTTTCATGCCACATGGTTGTGCCCCTTCTTAGCCATTTCCATTCGTTCGTATTGGTCAAATGGCTGTCGCTTTGGCCCGAATGTCTGGCTATTGTTGTCGACTTGTGTTAACCCTTTTTGCAGACCGACATTGTAAGGCAATAAGATAAAACAAAAAAAAAAAAAAATACGTTAACGGGGTAACAATTTCGTATGCGTTTTGTTTATTGCAATTTTTGCGCTGTGGTTGGTGAATCGCATTGTTGTTGATGCTATTGTTGCCGATGTTACTGTTGTTATTGTTATTGTTGTTGCTGCTGCTGCTGCTGCTGTTACTGCTGCAATTGTTGCTTGCGAAATTCATAAAGTTTTTTGGTGCATTGCATACTTTTTGGGGTCATTGGATGAAATTAGTTTGCGGCGGTTTCAAAATGAAAATGTGCAAAAAAAAGCTAAAAACAAAAGAGGAAAAAATATAAATTTTTTGTTTTTTGCTTAACTCATTTCCTTCGTGGCTTTCCTTCATTATAATTTTGTTTTGTTTCCTTTTTTTCCGTTGGTTTTTGTTGATTACTTTGCAGCCGTTGCACGTACAAAAATTAACCACAATATATATGAAATTATATTAACATTGAAGTCAGGCAAGAACTTTGTGCATAAAAACTATATGCCCTTCCATCTCAACTTTTCTTTTTTTGTTTTGTTCACTTTCTATTCGTTTTGTTCTTGTTGCTGCTGTTGTTGTTGTTGGTGTTGTTGTTGCCACTGCACATTAATATCCTGTGCGCATTCGTACGTGTTAATATGACTTTATGACTTCATATGTGTCCATATTTTTTTGTGTCGCCTCCTCTTTTCTGCTTCACACTAAAAAAGTTTTATTGTTAGTTACGTTGCTGCTGCTGCTGCTGCTGCTGCCGCTGTTAGCATCATCAAAGCAACAATTTTTATTCAAAGTGTTGAAGATGCAGAAATTATTAAAATTTTGCCTTCATTCTCCTCTCCCCTATCATCCCGCCACTACCGCCATTTGCATAGTGCACACAGCAGGCAGGATACGACATACTATAATACTATAGTCGTATATCAGAAGGACTCGCACCGTCAAACAGAGAACATTTTTCATATGTATAATATATATGTACATATATAACTGACGAGGTAGTTGGGATGCAGTAGCAACAACAACCATAGCTGGAAACTGGAGACGAAACCGAAGACGGGACCGGAGCACGGGGTAAACTGAACTGATGGATGTGAATAGTAGTTGGGTGACGTTAGCTGACTGTCGGAATGGTGTTTGGAATGGTGATTCTCGGATTTTTCACAGTGGTATTAAAATAGATGTCAGTCAAACTGTTTTACATATATGTACATATATGTATATTTGTATTTGATCTATGTATCAATCATTAATAATCTTCAAAAAATAACCACAACAAATTTCGTTTATATTGACTCTCCTATAACGATATGTCCTTTAGGCTCTTTTTATTAAGGAAAGCTAATCCCTTTTGCATATATAATTTTTCTTTATAATTGATCATTTATTTTTTACTATATAATAGTTTAGTCTATAAATAAAATAATTAGGAATAATACTTATAGAAAAACTTTTCCACTAATACAAACAAAAGGGGAAATATCGCCAAAGACCTAATTGGAATATATTCTTAAAATAAATGAAAATATTATATAATCCGGAGAATTGCTAAAAGAACTTAAATTTAGATTGAGATCAATGGAGAAATAGAGAAAGCAAGAAAGAGCAAAAGTTCGCCAAGTAATTGAAATGTTTCAATTCAATTAACGATCGCTTTTTTTTATAAAAAAAAAAATGGCCCAAACGTAGGCAATTTCGAAGCATTTTAAGCGCTTCGACTGTTAATGTTGCCCATGTCAAAAAGTCAAATATTTAACAATAAAGAGGCTCCACATTAGCGGCAGTTTCATAGCCATATTCTTGCCACCATTTTATCATACACAGAAGAGACCCTTTGCCACCTCCTTCTTACATTCGTTTCGACATTCACCGAAGCCACTTGAATGCTTATTGTACATTTCAAACAACTCTATTACGAATATTTTTCATATTTTGCTGCGCAAGTGGGGCAAAAAAAAAAAAAAAAAAAAAAAATGAAAGAAAATACAATACACAAAAAAAAAAAAAAAAAAAAAAAACCTTAACATTAAGAGCCATGACGTTGGTGCCGAAAAGGCTGCCAAGGCTGCTGTAGAACAGAGAATGAATGGAGAAATAGAGAAAACGAGATAGAGAGTGTGAGAAAGACTGAGAGATGAGAGACTCTGGCTAAAAGCAAGCAATTCGCATGCGGCACGTTACATATTCGCAATAAAAAATGAAAACCGCTTTGCATGCAAGTGTGTGTATAGAGAAGAAGAGAGAGAGAGCGAGAGAGAGGGTGTGAGAGAGAGAGGTGAAGAAGATGGGCCGGAGCTTGCTTTAGCGACTATGAGAAGGGGGCAAGCAAAAAAGTAATAAATGTACGTGCCGCACTAAAATACAACAACAAACGAGCAGCCAAAACGAATACACACATATACACACACTCGCACATACACACGTTGGGCGTAAATTTCCATTCAAAAAGATGGCACTTCCGTTTCCTTTGCAAGCTCCTCCCTCTCTTCCATTTGCTTTTTCTTAACCACCTCTGCAACGCTTGTTAACCCCCCCCCCTTCCCTTTTTCCACCATTCCCTGCTAGTTTTCACAGTAGTCGCACATGTCACGATCACAATGCCTGCATGTGAAATGCACCAATTCGAACGCGTGGAGTGTAAGAGGAATACATTCAACTCGTAATGCAATAAAAATAAACTACCATTTTCTTTGACTACTTTTGCAGCATCTCCATTCCATTTTACACCCCCCCACCCTCCACTTTGCCCTCCCCCAACCATGCCCATCATCCCGCTACAGCATTACTTTCTATTATGCGCATACTTTTTCTTTGCGTTTCCATTTCGGTTATATATTTTTTTTCTCCTTCTTTCTTTCTTTTCGTTTTTATTTATTTATTTATTTTTTTTCGTTTGGTGCCACGTCTTGGGGTGCCTTTTTTTTTTCTTTTTGGGGTTGGGAGTGGCTGTGGTAGTGGTAGTGGTATTTGGGGAATGGGGTATGGGGTATGCGAAAAAGAGAAGGGGGCGGTCGCAATGGTTTCGCACTCTACCACTCTCGTGTTTGAAGTAGCTTTGGATTGTATAAAAGTAACCATAGCTACCATAATTTAATGAAAACATAATCTGCATGCAAAAAAAAAAAAAAAAAGAACGAAAAAAAAAAAACAAGACACACACACAAACACACAGAGAGAACGTACCAAAGGCAAACCCGCGACTTGCAAAATGAACGTTGAGACGGAGGCAACATGGGGCATGGATTTCACTATAACCCCCATCCACCACCACCCCCCCCCCCCCCCCCCTTCGCCCGTTAGATAAGATGCTGCAGCAACGATGTTGGAAATTTATTTTTCCTTTTTTTTTTTTTTTTATTTTATTAAATGGCGACAGGTCGTCTGTTAAGAGCTTCCAAGGCTTCTGTTTTGAGCACAAGTGATAAGTATTTCTCTTTGGCTTGATTGCATTTTCAATTGCATCCCCAAAGATTGACTGACTATCTTGGCCAAATTGCTGCAGAGGACACAATTTCAATGTCCAATAAAATTGAAAATTATCCAAAGCAATTTTTTTTTTTGCAAACATTGCAACGTTTTTTAATTATGATGTAGAATGAAGCAGTTGTTATTGTTAATTGAAAGTGAAATAAATTTTCATTAAATTATGTATTATAATTAACCAACTGGCTGTAAAAATGAAACTTTTCTTAGAATATCATTCATACATTCTCATTCATACATATAATAAGTATATGAAAACACATTATATACTTTACTTAAATTGAAATTCACACATTAATATAGTCTTTAGTTTTAATTCGAAATTAATATAAGTTTATTTTTCCCTGGGTTGAAGTATTATTTTATTTATTTATAACTAGTTCTTTTGTTATATTTTTTTAACTACAAAATAGCACTTTATTAAAATTACTTAAATCTACCTATTGCCTTGAGGACAAATTAATTTAACAACTACATATTTCAAAACGAGGAAAATACATTTTTTACTCCGATTTTGAAGCTTTCGAAATTATTAAAAGTATATGACCCTTATATATATTATAAACTCTTAAGTTCATTTAAATTTATAAAATATATAAAAAGGAAATGTACCTACTATAAAAGAGTATCTAATGTAATTGTAAAAGCAAATGAAAGTTTCCCAGTTTGTTTTATTTAAATTGTTTATTCAAATTTTTTATTTGGCATACAATTTCAATGCCCCAGATTTTATTTATTATATATGTTAAGGTTCAAATGTATATATATACATACATATATCTTATTGAAAATTCTAGTCACCAACTTCGTTTCACTAGTTCACATTTTTTTTCCTCTTAATATTTTTTGTTCCTTTTTTTTTTCTTATAATTTTGGACTTCTTTTACTTAGTATCTCAGGCCAGAAGACATACCAAAGTATCTGGTTTCGTTTTATTCAATTTTTTTCAATTTTCTATTTAATACCCTTATTAAGTAAAGAGGGTATATTTAGTTTGCTTAAATGTTTGGCATGCAGACAATAAGATTAAATATTCTTGAACAATAAGAGATTAGGGACAAGGGATCGATAAAGCATATCTTCAAACACTTTGCTCATGAGACTCTTTTTTTAATGATCGAGGAATCAAGATAAATTGATTAAAAAATTATTTTATATTTTTTATATGCATAAATAGATCAAAAGTTTAGCTTAAAATTTCTTTAGAAATTAGCTAACATTATTATATGTATAATAATCTATATCCTATACTTTAATAATAATAATAATAATAATATATATTATATATATGTATATATATTCGGTATATGAAAGTACTTCTTATTTTTATTATAAGTTAAATCATATTTAAAAATGAAAATTACTTCTATTCAACATTTTTCCTGAGGATCGTCTTAAATTTCCAAAAATTATGTTGATTGATATTTGTATTCATATTAATTACTATATGACGATAACAAATATTAACTTGCTTCTTTTCTAATCGGTAGATATACTTGGAATCTGTGACTTGATCATTCCATATGACTCTAGATTCTAACTAGCAGTAGATATAGATTAACAGAATTTAAACGTAAATGTGACTTAGTTAGGGTATTCAAACTGTGGTATATCAAAAAAAAAAAAAAAAAAATAAAAAAAATATATATATATTCCGACCCTCTGGTTTTTATATTCGCGTTCGCCCAGCGAACAACAATAACTTGAGCAGCGACTTGAGTAGCTCGCAGAAAAGTTTCCTAGACAACTCCTTCAGTGTTGCTGCTGCCTCTATTGGTGCTGGTGTTGCCTGTAAAAGGAAAGAAAGAATACGAAAAAAAAAAGAAAGCCAAGTCGAAGGACTGCTTGCTAAATATCCTTTAGCCTTTGGAAAATCAGTTAAGCGCAAAGGACCACTTGTGAATACGCTTTGATGCGCGCGGCTTTGTGCGTGAGTGTGACTGCCATGGTGCAATGATGGAGGCTGGAAAGGAGGAAAGGGAAGGTGGGCTGGGAGCTACTATATAAGAACACTGGAGAGGAGGGGTGTGGCTTCTCAGCGACGGAGGAGGTGGTACTTGGGCGGCTTCGTTTATTCTTTTCATTTTTTTTATGCCGCTGCTGCTACTGCTTGATATTTATTTATTTTGGCTTGGTTTTTCATCATACACTTTCCCAGAATGGGTACATTCATTGTGTTAGGATAAAGACAAAATAATAGGATATACATTTTGGATCTCCACTACCATATATATTTATATATATATGAGTTATTTCTATTCCATTATGTTATTGAATATTATTTTTTAAATTAATTTTTCTCTCTGTTGCGCAGGATACAAAGCTATAGCATGAGAATATATTAAAAAAAATCATTAAAGTTTATTATTAAATTAATAAACCTTAAGTTATGCCCAAAACATTTGACTATATTGAAGGAAATTAAGGTTTAAATATATATAGTTCAAACGGAATGCTTTCATTATTTTTTTTGTAATTTTTTTTTAAACTGAACTTTGCTTGGCCTAAAAAAAAGCTTTCTCGTATATTTCTTTTTTTGCATAGACTTAAATGAAAAATAGATATATAAGTGTCTTTTTAACAGAAAACTATATATTACATACTATACCATATTAAGGGTATACATATATTGGTTCGATTAAAGTTTAGGCCTGACCCTCTGGGGGTTTTTTTTCCATTTTTGTGATGCTGGTGCCTGGTTTTGTTGGCTAGAAGTATTTTGTGAGTAGCGTAAAATACGCTCGCGAAATGTAATAAAAACATTTTTTTCCCATCAGCTAGAAAACAGGGCAGGGAACATCTTATTTCGTTCCACTGCAACAGATTTTCTAGTACCAACTTCTTGCTTTGTGCTACTGAAGTCGCAGTTGATGCTGTTGCTGCTACTTCGGCTGTTGTGAAAGTATCTAAAAGATATTTTTTAATACATGCACGCGACTTTGAGTATGCCAAACACCAACATACATACATACACTCACATCCACACACACACACACACACACAGAGAGACGCACATACACCAAACTGTTGCCAACCATTTGATGTTGGCTTTTTTTTTGTTGCCTTATTTTTGTTGCTTTTATTGGCAACATATAATGAAAAACATTCCAGTCATATGCAAAAATATGCAATGCATTTTCGTTTTTCTTCTTCATATTTCGTTTTATTTTTATTTTTCATGATTTTGTATTTACTTAAATTACTCCAGCAGCAGCAGCAGCAGCAGCAGCAGCAGCAGCAGCAGCAGCAGTAGCAGCTACAGCAACAGCAGCAACAGAAACATTTCCCTTTAAATATTTTTGTGACAGAATTTGCATATTAAACGTTTTGCTCATTTGCATTTTGACTTTGAGTCACGGCAACACCTTGAATGAGCTTTCAGATATATATATATATATACACACACATTTAACTAAAAAGGCAATCTGTCTAGGTTCCAGATGCATCTACAAAAGACGTTCATTGTCTTGAACTACGCCCTTTTGATGTCGAATATATCAACTGGTTTTCGTTTAGTTTGCCAAGTGCTAAATATTTTTGTTATATGTATGTATGTATATAGGGTTAAAGGGGGTTAAGGGATGTCAATTTTGAATGTGGATACGAGTCACTTTATATTATATATATGCATGTATATATCTATGTATATATATTTAGTTAGGCTTTTTGATTTCCCAGTTGCCAAGTTGCAAGTTTTGCAATTCAAATTTGATGTGGATTAGCAAACTGTTGAAATCGGTTGAAAAGTCAACCCCAAAAAGCAAAACAATCAAAATTCATGAATAAAGTTTTCTTAGCTACTTACATATTAACTAAACCCAACAAATTTATGCATACATACATATAAGTGTTAGATTTCTTACTAAAGATGTTGTCCCATTTCGAAATCAATTTCTGTTTTTAAGAATTTTAAAATGGTAGAGTAAAATTTGGTACGGAGCTTTCTAAAGTTGAGGTTCCTTCAAAGGACTTTTCTGATGTTCTTTAGGCTCTAAGTTGGCCATCTTTTGACCGTTTTTAAAAATTTATACACCGATTTCATCGCTGATTTTCAAAGTTAAAACCCACATAGAACCATTAAAATTTGGGAGAAAAAAATATTGATCAGTTTTTTGAAAATTTTGAAAGGGGTAACATTGTCAAAAATTTCGAAAATCGAAAAAAATTTAGTTTTCCAGATTTTTATGTCAATTAAAATTAGCGATTCTAAGAAGCAAATAAAGATATAGCTTTCCGAAATCGGACAAAATTTGATTGAATTGTAGCTTTCGGAAGTTGGGGTTCCTTCAAAGGATTTAGTCAATCTTCTCTCTGAACGATTTCCGCGATATTCTTTAGGCTATAAGTTGGCCATCTTTTGATCCATTGTAAAAATTTATACACTGATTTCATCGCTGATTTCCAAAGTTATAAACTACATTAGATCCATTAAAAATTGGGAGAACAAAATTTTGACCTGATTTTTGAAAATTTTGAAAGGAAAAAATTTGGAAAATCGCAAAAATTTTATTTTTCTATGTTCTTATGCCAATTAAAAACAGCAATTCCAAAAAGCAAAAGAAGATATAGTTTTCATAAAATCGGACAAAATTTGACCGAATTGGAGCCATGTGAAGTTGCGGTTTTATCAAAGGATGTATTCAAAGTCTTTCCTTCTAACGAAAACGAGCCAACATTGAACATTCTGATTTCACATCAGATATCAATTAGTATCTAGAAAGATATCCTATAATATGCTTTAATAATTTTTAAATGCATTTATATATTATTTTTTAGCAAAACTTAAAGTTAAAATTAAACGATCCGATTGCAAATATTTAAAATTAAATTTAGTTGTTTCTCATTATACTATTTCTAAAAAAAAATTTTAAATTCGCTTGTTTTAAAATATTTAATAAAAACCAATCAACTTCTCGAGCCTTTTCATATGAGTTTTCATTTTTAAAATTGGAAAAGTGTTAAGTGAATTTTTTCAATTATCTTTTGACGGGCCACTTTTATGCCTATTGGAAACTCATTAGTTGCTCGTTTATTTTGTTTTTTTTTTTTTTTCTTTGGATGGAGTAAGATGAAGGCACAAATTTGAACTAATAATGTGGTGACCGGGCAGGCCAGCGATGGGTCGTATAGAAAATTTTCCAATTTAATGGAAAGAAAATGTGAACCAGCGCCAGCCGGTAGCCAATTACAACAGTTGAGTTCAGTGGCAGAAAACCAATCTCAATCTATGGCATATCAAGTAGACAAATATGGACTATGGCCATGTGGAAGTATGTCTACTTGTCTTTCACTCTATACATGTATTTGAGTGTGTGTGTGTGTGTGTGTGTGTTGGTATGGGCGCGTCTGTGTATAAGCTGCCTCTATTTGGTATTCAAAAACTGTGCGTCTGTGCGATTTGACGCATATTTGCCAAACGCACACACACACACACACACACATTCACATACCATATAGACACGCACACACACACACACACACACATGGACATATCGACACGTATACTCAAGCAGATATGAGATACATTTGAGGCACCGCAGCCTGTGCTCAAAAGTGAAATGCACAATTGCTTCATTTCGTAAAAGGCTTTTATTAAACCAGAACCCAGAGCAACCGTACCCAAACTATAGCCATTGCCAGATCCAAAGTCATGAGCCAGAAATAGAAGTAGAAGTTGAAATAGAAATAGAAACAGTTAAGCTAAAACCAAAGCAAAAGCTGTAGGTCGATAAAGCCGTCTAAAGGTATGAGTATGAATGTGGTTAACTGGCAAAGGCAATCGAAGTCGATGTGTATATATATGTGTATATATATATATGTGTGTGTGTGTGTATGTGTGTGTGAGAGAGAGTGTATGTGTGTATGTTTGTGTTTGTGTTTGTGTAGTTATGGTAAATATTCATATTTGTAGCGTGTGCGCAATGTGTTGAAATTAGCATTTATGAATTTTGTGCCAAATGTCGAACCAACTTCTAACCAAACGATGACGACGACAACAGCAACAAGAGCAACAACAGCAACAACAACAACAACAGTAACATCAGCAACAGTAGCAACAGCAGCAACAGCATTGTGGCAACAGCAGCACGTATGTCCCTTTGTATATATGTATGTACATATATAGATATGTATGTATGTATGTATGTATGTACAACTACATCTATAACTACATCAAATGACTTGGCCCACTCATTTACCCTAGCTCGTTCTACTCTTAACTTGACTGGATTATGCGAGAGATTCTTGGTTATGGCTTTGCGGCTTTTTTGGGGCCAACGGCTCACTTTTAGTCATCATTGGACCGCCCTTCCATTTGCATTTAGATTGCCAGCTTCAACTTTAGCTACTACCCCCCCACTCTTTCCCACTAAAAACTGGTGTGTGAGGCCTTTGAACTAAAACAACTGAGTAGAGTAAGTATTGTACATACATACATACATACATACATATATACATATGTATACCACCCATCTACTTGGGTGGTGGTGGTGGTGGTGTCCATGGTGGTACTGGGACAAGTGACATCTGTTTTTGATGTTTTGCCTGCCTGCCTGACAATTTGTATACTTCTTGTGGTTAGACATGATGGTCAGGATGTAGTTCCATGTTATGGACTTCGATTTACATAATTACAAGTGTACAATTTTTGACCAAAACTTTTGGCCATTTGCCATTTGTGGCACTTGCAAAATAAAAAAATAAAAACAAAAAAGAAAAAAAAAACAACAACAACAACAGCAAAACAAAATCTTTTCTATTAATATTCATATACATATTTGGTTATCAACTTTTATTTAGTTAAATTTTATGAGAATTTTTTTCTATTTGAGAAAAATGAAATTTTGCATTAAATTTCTTCAAGTTTAATTGTAATTTTTCAACTAAAATTATTGAGAAATATTTAATTAATCAAAGAATGAATTTAGTATTCATATATATTCATATATAAATTTTTGTATAAGCTATGCATAGCTACTACTAGATATTTTTATTTTTTCGATTAAAAAAAACTTGGGAGAAAAATATGTGAATGTAGTTTTATATATGTAATACAAATCTTATTATTTCTTGGAATATAATAAGCTATATAACAAAATTATTAAAACAGCAAAGAATATTTTGAAAAAATGCTTATAAGTTTTCGAGAGAAATTCTCGAAAAATTTCTTTCCGGATTTTCACAGGACACCTATAGAAAATCTTCTCCAGTTTTCATTATACTTCAAATAAGTAATAAGTCAATGATTTTATATAACTTTTAGCACTTTAATTATTTATTAATATTTCCAATGAAAAAAGTACTCCAGTCAATTTCTAGTTTCCCACAAAATAATGAACGATTAAATGTACCAAAATTGTAGTTCAAACATTTTTTTCTCACAAAATCAAAAAAATATAATAATAAAATTGTGATATTTGATGGCAACCACTTTAACCACTTTATCTTTTATGTTTATTCTTTCGATCCGTGTGCCATACAAAAATAAAAACAATAATGACTGGCATTTTGTGAAAATTGTTGCATTGTTTATACAATTGAAACAATTTTTTTTCCATCTGGGAAACTGTCAATTTTATATGGATTTGGATTGTTTTTATGTTTTCTGATTTTATTGAGAGACAGAAATATATAGGTACGAAGAGAGAGAGAGAGAGAGCAGTGGTGAGGGAGTGGATACAATGTTTTTTTGATTTTTATGACATTACGAGCTGGAAATAATATTAAAATACAATTTCTGTCAACGATTTTTCAAATACTGATACATTTTTGAAAGCCTCTTATTGGGTTTTTTTTTAAGCATTCTGCACATAAAAATCAATATGCGATTTGTAAGTCCTTGAAAAAAAGGCAAAGAAAATATTATTTGTTGTTGTTTGATTTGCATAATAAGGATAACCACAAAAGGGATTCAATGGTATTGAAAAGAGCTGATAAGCATGAGATTGTTAAAATTTGTTATGAGTAAAATTCAGTGATTGGCTTATATAAAATTACTTTACAATTACTAGTAATTGTTTAGTAATTGCACAGCAATTTGTGGATGGTAAACTAAGTTTTAAAAGTTGTTTTGCAAACCATTTTTAAATGAATATTTCTAATCAAATAGAGCTAAATTTATATTGGAACTACTTTTTATATACCTTTCGCATATTGTTTAATTGCTTCTCGCAAATAAAACCTATTACTTATATTTGACTTACTATTTATATACCATTTATTTATTGTTTGTGAGAGTCAATTATTGCCTGGTGATATTTTTGTTGACATGACTGTATTTAAGCTCAGAATTAAGCTCAGAACTAAGCTCACAATTTAGAATAGAGTTAAACTCAGCTTTAAGCTCAAAATGAGTGGAACCTGGAAGGTGCGGAAGCCAAGCTTCAAGATAAGCTCCCCTCCCACGCAATTGAGTGCATTGCTTCTGAGTGACTTTTCAGTGCATTAAAGACCAAGTGACAATTCAGTCGTGTGTTTAACACGTATTATTAAAAAATAAAAAAAAATAACCACATGCAAACGATATGTTCTCAGACCACGAGGTCTGCATCCTAATCTAAATTTTATGAACATTAAATAACACAATCGGGTCATCATATTCAGTGAATAGCTAAATGGAATGCAGCAGACTCTTGATGGCTAAATTATTTTTAGCAAATTGTGAATTTTTTTTCAAAGTAACCCATTGAGGTTAAGCACTCGGAAAAGGTATTTGACTATAAAATAATTAGGCTGTCTTACTATCGTCTATTTTAATTCCCTCTAGTTAAACGACTAGGAAAATCGAGCCCAAAAGGATGGCTAAATAAATTCGAGAAAACTGTCCCCTTCGAGTGGTGCCACAGCGATGACGTCATCAACACACGTGTGTCGAGACATAGCTGTTTGCATGTTTTAAAAATTAACTATTATAAAAAAATTTATAATAAAGTCCTTGGAAAATCATATCAACTCCTAGTTCCTTGGAGTTTGATAACAAAGGATTCGGAAACGCTGGATGTAGCAACCGATTTCCTATATTGAGAGGTTATGCACTCTCCACTTATCAAAGACCACCCACTTTCTCGATCTGGAAGATATTGTGATGTGGAAATACTTTCTATCCGACTCATCAAGAAGTAATCGCGGATTTATATAAAGGAATTAAGAGAGAGTCCGATTAAATTCAGTATCCTGTCTCGTCGACCACACGACCCTCCTCGTCGATTCACAATTCCACAACCAACGACTACCCAGGATTTAATAGAGTCCAATTAACTCGACGTTGAAGATCACGTAGTGATCTTGTCTTTTCCAAAGTTTCATTTTTGGAATCCCTTAATTTTAGTTTGTATACTATATAGAATTTTCTTTTGTTTTTTTTCTTTCCTTTTTAATTTGCTAAGAACATTAATTCTTATAAATACCTTTCCATAATTATAGTTATGCGTGCAGTTTATCACCTTTAAAATTGACATAAAATCATTTATACAGAGAATCCAAAAAGTTCATCAAACGTCATCAGGCCTGCTGACATCGTGGGACTTTGGTCGTAAGTACGGCATAGCCGCAATCATCATTTTAAACAAAAAGTTAGTTGCTTGAAATTAAAAAAGGTAACAATGTACCCTCATCTGGTGATAACTGTTCTCTAACTGCATTAATCCATATAAATAGAAATCAACATTTTAATTATGCTAATTGAAAGTTCTGTTGAAAGTAAAATCGAATATCATTACCTAGTTCTTTTGAAAATGTGACAGACTAGGTCGATCCCAATATTTAGTATTTTCCATATAAAGTTCCCTTCTGGAATAGTCTCATACATAGTTAGAAATGTATTAGAAATGTAATTAGAACTCCTTTTTATTTTCGAGAATGGTTATATGAATTATTAATTATCCTATATAATATAATATGTTTGACATTGAATTTCTTTATCATGAAGATAACTTATTGAAACTTTGTATAAATAAATTACGTTTTGCAATGGAGTAATATCGATCATTATTCCTTAAGGAGGATGCAAGTGTGATTAGAATGACGTGAATTTCGTTTGGGATTTTCCAGAGTTTTTAAGCGCTGCAAGGAAAATCATGGTAGGGCGGGTAGAGAGCGCGACTACTTTAATATCGTTGTAGTCAAAACAATCAATGGCACTGTTCTTCCTTTTCTTCTAATTCTATCCTTTCTTGGCATTTAATTTTAGGGACTTTCTTTTTTTTTATTTGTATATATACTGTGTAAGTGGGTTGGGCATAACTTGTCAACGAACCCCCCCAGCCGATTGTTTTGCTAGCCGCAATAAGAGTCCCGCAGATCAGTTATGTCAACGCCGATATCTTACACACGTAGCGTATCTCCCCTTTGTTGTAATTTTTGTTAAAACATTTGCAGGTTGGGCATGGTACGGTACGACTGCATCCAGTTGTATGTTACATAAATTAAAAAATGGCGCCCAACGTGGGGCAGAGCAAGGCAGAGGCCGAGCAGAGCTGACATGTTGCTAGACTAGACGAAGTCTACTTCAAGTCAGATAGCTCGAAGTCAGATTTCTCGAAGTCAGATAGGCGCGGAGCGATGCTCAAATTAGATAACGAAATCAGATTAGGCACCTTCGGTTTTCCTATTTGGTTAAGCTCCATCTCTTTGGAAGTCCTTTTTTCTATATCTCCTTTAGCTTTATTATTTTTCTTCTATCCTTCAAATTTATTGATTCCAATGCTGCGATCATTCGGAATAACCATATGTTGCTGTTAGCGATGTAGTGGTCCATGGCGCAAGTAATTTCAATAATAGTCTTTGATCTTTTCCTTATCTCTTTATTCAAATTTTAGCTAATTGTTATGATTTGAAAATTTAGTAAAAGCGTCGTTTGTCCCAGTTTGGAATTATGACTTTTGACTCAAGATCGAAATATCATCCACTTGGACAACGTCAAGAGCATTTGAAACCCTAATGTAAGTTGGTTTTATTCAAATCTTTTGTTAACTTTTGAAAAACTGTCTATGAACTACGATATGATAGTCTGATTGGATTTTGCCATGAGATAGTTGTATCACACGGTTACCGCAGATATCTTATTGTATAGGTTCATTAGAATTGTGCATCAAATGAATAACAAATCCCTTATTGACAACACTAACTTAATTGTCTGCCAACTGAGAATGGCATAGCATTTGACAATAGGAAAGGAATTTCGAGATTGGCTGGTACACAACCCTCAACTCGACCTCCTACATGTTTCAAGTTATGACTCGTTGGATTCTTATAATTAAGGAAGTAATTGCCTCAAATTTTCCTGAGACCAAGCAAGTCAATGCGGCTAAGCGGTAATACTTTTTGCCTGGTACTCCCTAAAAAGAACAGAAAAAAAAAAAAAAACGTCATCTTATTTCATCACCTTGCTAATCCGAAAGGGAATGTATTTATATTATTGAAACTTATCTATTAGAATCAGAAAACTTTTCGCTTGTTTATCCTTATTTAACAAATTTTTGTTATAAATTTTCAAAAAATTATTAAGAGAAAAAAAAACCATAAGAACTCCAAAATGCCTGTGGAGCATAGTTTTGAAGAATCTCAGGATCCTTCACAAAATGCTTCGGCATCCGAAACGAAGTGTATTATTTGTGCGCAACTACTTCTGGATAACCAGGATGTAGCAACGACGAAATGTGGTCACTATTTCCATAGAAAGTGCATTTCAACTTATTTAGAAAAAACTCATGAATGTCCCGTATGCAAAACTTTGTGTCATGTGAGGGATTTGCAACCTCAAATAACCTCTCAGGCAGATGCAACTACAGGAACCATTCCAAAAATACATAATACCCGAAGTAAATCTACTAGACAATCAGAAGTCAGTAATGAGGCAGCAGCTCATTCACCAAATATATCACCTATTTCGCTCGGTAATGGAAACGCTATTAGGCAAGAGGAGCAGGTAAAGTTTCCAAAACCAAAACGACCAGGACGGCCATTAAAACAACAGTTTCAGTCTGTTCGGTCCGAAACGACTAATTGGCGCGGACGAACTCACAGAGGTCCGGTTAGATCATATGTTTCTCAACCAACTGGATCAGAAATAGATTATGAGATTATTTTCCAACGTATGGAAGAGATAATGGATCGGCGCTTAAGCAATATGAATTTAAATAGTGCGGTGTCAGGACGACGTATTCCAAACACGCAGAGTAGGCCTTTAATATCACCTGAACAAGCACATAGTTCACCTCGGTCTTCAGCTTTTTCATATTCTGGCAATAATGGGGATAAAGCAACCCAAATCATTCAAAGTTGGGGTATTAAATTTGATGGAGAAATGAAAGGTCCTACCGTTCAAGAATTTTTGTATCGAGTGCATGCATTAACCTTGGATAGTCTACAAGGAGACTTTTCCTTGGTTTGTAAAAATCTGCATATTTTATTGTCAGGTAAAGCTAGAGAGTGGTACTGGAGGTACAGAAAGAGTACACCCGTTGTGGAATGGGAGGAATTTTGTGACAGTTTCAAGAGTCAATACCATGACAATAAGGACGATGATCTTATACTTGAAGAGATACGGTCCCGTAAACAACAACCTGGTGAACCTTTTGATGTTTTCTATGATGATATTTCTTTGCTTTTGGGTAGATTGACTATTCCATTAGAAGAAAATAGAGTCGTGCAACTTCTACAAAGAAATCTTATACCAGAAGTTCGCGAGGCGTTACTATATGTTACGGTGAGTTCGGTTAATCGACTTCGGCAGCTAGTGCAACGACGAGAGAACCTATTGGGGGAGACGTTAGTAAAGCGACCCGTAAAATCACTAAATGCTTCAAAGAACTTTGTGAGATCAGTCTCAGAGATAGTTGAGGATGAGTCTCCGAATTTAGATAAAATAGACTCGGAGGTAAATGCAGTTAAATCAATTATTAGACCCGGAAAATCCATTATATGTTGGAACTGTGACAGGGAAGGACATTTTTGGGATATGTGTGATGAAGTCAGAAAAATTTTCTGTTATGGATGCGGAGCGAAAAATATTTATAAGCCGCAATGTCCATCGTGTTGTAAAGGGGCGGAAAACGATCGCCAGGGCCCATCTGTGAGGAACAACAGAGGGGTCCGCCATTAAAAACCATCCAATCCTCATTTACTAATTCGTACTCGTCATTAGAACAACGAGCACCACAAAACACTACCGAAACAATAAATACACAACTTACTAAACAACCAGACTTTCTTAATCAAACTCTCGAAGGAAATCTTCGATATCGACCTTATCCTGAACGCGTGGATAATTATATCAAAGCGCGTGAAAGAATTTTTGGCGCGACAATATCTCTCATTGAGCAAAAACCCAAACGATCAACAGTTCGTATGCGATCTTTTTGGGGTAGAATTAAAAACACTCGGAAATTACTTATAAATTCGGTAATCAACGAGGCTGCCGATGGACGCTTATATGCATCCGTTAGTTTTCTAACTTTCTCAGAAGTCGGATTGCTAGACACAGGTGCAAATATCAGTTGTCTCGGAGCAGACTTAGCGAAATGCGACTGGTTTAATAACAGTCAATTTTCTAAAGTAACTTCCCAAGTTAAAACGGCGGATGGCAATAATCATGTCGTTAGTGGATTTGTCAAGTTGGACGTTACTTATCGCAATCAGACAAAACAAATAACTTTTTATATTATCCCTTCAATTAAAAATCGAGTAATACTTGGAATTGATTTTTTGGAAAGCTTTTCGATTAGCACCAGGATTGATATCTTCTTTAGAATCTGCAGAAAATTACGATTCAGAATTGCGACCCTCTGCACATAAACAATTTCCATTAAGTATCTCACAGCAAAAACAATTGGATACAGTTATTAAATTGTTCCCAAATTTTGATGAACAAGGGCTAGGTAGAACTTCGGTGTTACGACATCATATTGATGTAGGTGACTCGGCTCCTATCAAGCAGCGATTTTATCCAGTATCTCCAGCTGTGGAGAAACTGTTATATCAAGAAGTAGACAGAATGTTAGAACAAGGTGTGATTGAAAAATGTAACAGCCCGTGGAGTTCACCCATGCGTCTGGTGGTAAAACCAGGTAAAGTGCGTCTTTGCTTAGATGCACGCAAAATCAATGAAGCGACTAGAAAAGATGCCTATCCACTTCCAAATATAGATGGCATATTTGCTAGACTACCTAAGGCTAATATAATAACGAAAATCGATCTCAAGGATGCATTTTGGCAAATTGCACTGACCGAGGAGTCAAAGGCGATTAC
Source organism: Drosophila sturtevanti (assembly GCA_018150375.1). NCBI lineage: Eukaryota > Metazoa > Arthropoda > Insecta > Diptera > Drosophilidae > Drosophila > Drosophila sturtevanti. Next base: position 5,604,292 of record JAECWJ010000688.1, on the reverse strand, counting down.
GGCTTTTACCATCCCGGGACGGCCTTTGTATCAATTCGTGGTAATGCCTTTTGGATTATGTAATGCTCCTCAGACAATGTGTCGTTTGATGGATGAATTGATCCCGCCAGAGCTTAAGTATTGTACCTTTGGTTATTTAGATGATTTGTGCGTGGTTTCCGAAGATTTTGATGAACATTTGTCAGTTTTGATCAGATTGTCTCAACAATTTCGTAAAGCAAACCTTACACTGAATGTTACCAAAAGCAAGTTCTGTGTTACCGAAGTTGCATATTTAGGATACGTTATAGGTAACGGAGGCATCTCAACAGATCCAAAAAAAATTGAAGCTATTCAAGCATGGCCTGTGCCAAAGACTCTTAAACAAGCAAGAGGTTTTATGGGCATAGTAGGATGGTATAGGAGATTCATAAGTAATTTTTCAGACATAACTTTTCCTATTACTGAATTACTTTCGGCAAAGAAAAAATTTGTTTGGAATGACAAAGCTCAAGAGGCTTTTATAAAATTAAAAGAGGTACTTACTTCTGCTCCTGTGCTTCAAAATCCTGATTTTGCGAAAAAATTTTATATACATTGCGACGCCAGTGACTTTGGTATTGGCGCCGTTCTCGTCCAAATGTCTGATGAAGGCATTGAAAAACCAGTGGCATTTATGTCGAAAAAACTTAATACGGCCCAACGCAATTATAGCGTTACAGAGAGAGAATGTTTGGCAGCCTTAGAAGCAATTGAAAAATTCCGATGTTATATTGAAATGCAAGAATTCGAAGTAATCACTGATCATTCAAGTTTGGTCTGGCTAATGAAGCAACCGAATCTAAAGGGGAGATTAGCTCGCTGGGCTATGAAATTACAGTGTTACAAATTTTCAATTAGTCATAGACGGGGTCAAGATAATATTGTGCCAGATGCATTGTCTCGTATGTTTTTAGAAGAAATTACCACTTTGGAAGAAATTACTCCGGACATCGACTTAAACTCGGGGGACTTTCTCGAATCTGAATATGTTCATTTAAAGGAGAAAATACTCGCGAATAAAGACGATTATCCAGATATTAAAGTACTAGATAAATTTGTATATGTGCGCACCGAACATGATGATGGAACGCAGATTGGTGGACAATTCTGTTGGAAACTTTGGATACCCTCAGGATTAAGAATAGACATCATAAAACGAGCTCATGACAGCGTAATAGCTGCTCATGGTGTAATGGCAAAAACTATCCATCTGATACGAAGGAAATTCTTTTGGCCAGGTATGGTGGCTCAAGTTCGTAACTACGTTAGAAATTGTGAAGTCTGCAAGAGTACCAAGGCACCCAATTATAGTCTAAAACCACCTATAGGAAAAGCAACCGTCACCATACGCCCATTTCAACGCTTGTATATCGATATTCTAGGACCATATCCACGTAGTAAAAATGGAAATATTGGATTACTTATAGTATTAGACCATTTCTCAAAATTTCATTGGTTATGTCCTCTTAAGAAATTTACCTCATTAGCGATTAAAACATTTTTGCAAAACCACATATTCTTTATGTTTGGCGTGCCTGAATGTATAGTAAGTGATAACGGCTCTCAGTTTAAAGCAACAGACTTTAACGCTTGGTTGACATCCTTGGGTATAAGGCATATTTTTACCGCTTTATATTCTCCTCAATCAAATGCTTCTGAGCGCGTTAATAGGTCCATAATAGCGGCAATTAGAGCGTTCTTGAAAAAAGACCATAGAGAATGGGATGCTCATATTCCGGCAATCAGTGGTGCCCTTCGCAATGGACTGCATCAAAGTTTGAACTGTTCTCCTTATCACGCTTTATTTGGATTCGATATGGTTACCCATGGAGCACATTACAAATTACTGAATAAGATTAATTTGTTAGATGAGGCCATCAATGTACTTCCTCGTGACGATCAACTTCAACTATTACGAAAAGAGTTACGAAAAAATGTAGCACAAGCGGCAGAGCAAAATGTTAAACAATATAATTTACGAACTCGAATTATTATGTATAAAGTAGGCCAAGAAGTATATCGTAGAAACTTTAGCCAAAGCAATTTCGGCAAAAATATCAATGCCAAATTTAATCTCCAATGGCTCAAATCTAGAATAAAAGAGAAGCTTGGTAATTGTTCCTATCTTTTAGAAGATTTACATGGTCGACCTCAGGGAACCTATCACGCAAAAGACATTAGACAATAATTGATCTAGTTATTTTTTTCAGTCTAATTCCCTGTAAAAATAAAATTTATTTTTGAAATTTGACTGTGGGTGTGAGAGTCAATTATTGCCTGGTGATATTTTTTTTAGACATGACTGTATTTAAGCTCAGAATTAAGCTCAGAACTAAGCTCACAATTAAGAATAGAGTTAAACTCAGCTTTAAGCTCAAAATGAGTGGAACCTGGAAGGTGCGGAAGCCAAGCTTCAAGATAAGCTCCCCTCCCACGCAATTGAGTGCATTGCTTCTGAGTGACTTTTCAGTGCATTAAAGACCAAGTGACAATTCAGTCGTGTGTTTAACACGTATTATTAAAAAATAAAAAAAAAATAACCACATGCAAACGATATGTTCTCAGACCACGAGGTCTGCATCCTAATCTAAATTTTATGAACATTAAATAACACAATCGGGTCATCATATTCAGTGAATAGCTAAATGGAATGCAGCAGACTCTTGATGGCTAAATTATTTTTAGCAAATTGTGAATTTTTTTCAAAGTAACCCATTGAGGTTAAGCACTCGGAAAAGGTATTTGACTATAAAATAATTAGGCTGTCTTACTATCGTCTATTTTAATTCCCTCTAGTTAAACGACTAGGAAAATCGAGCCCAAAAGGATGGCTAAATAAATTCGAGAAAACTGTCCCCTTCGAGTGGTGCCACAGCGATGACGTCATCAACACACGTGTGTCGAGACATAGCTGTTTGCATGTTTTAAAAATTAACTATTATAAAAAAATTTATAATAAAGTCCTTGGAAAATCATATCAACTCCTAGTTCCTTGGAGTTTGATAACAAAGGATTCGGAAACGCTGGATGTAGCAACCGATTTCCTATATTGAGAGGTTATGCACTCTCCACTTATCAAAGACCACCCACTTTCTCGATCTGGAAGATATTGTGATGTGGAAATACTTTCTATCCGACTCATCAAGAAGTAATCGCGGATTTATATAAAGGAATTAAGAGAGAGTCCGATTAAATTCAGTATCCTGTCTCGTCGACCACACGACCCTCCTCGTCGATTCACAATTCCACAACCAACGACTACCCAGGATTTAATAGAGTCCAATTAACTCGACGTTGAAGATCACGTAGTGATCTTGTCTTTTCCAAAGTTTCATTTTTGGAATCCCTTAATTTTAGTTTGTATACTATATAGAATTTTCTTTTGTTTTTTTTCTTTCCTTTTTAATTTGCTAAGAACATTAATTCTTATAAATACCTTTCCATAATTATAGTTATGCGTGCAGTTTATCACCTTTAAAATTGACATAAAATCATTTATACAGAGAATCCAAAAGTTCATCAAACGTCATCAGGCCTGCTGACATCGTGGGACTTTGGTCGTAAGTACGGCATAGCCGCAATCATCATTTTAAACAAAAAGTTAGTTGCTTGAAATTAAAAAAGGTAACAATGTACCCTCATCTGGTGATAACTGTTCTCTAACTGCATTAATCCATATAAATAGAAATCAACATTTTAATTATGCTAATTGAAAGTTCTGTTGAAAGTAAAATCGAATATCATTACCTAGTTCTTTTGAAAATGTGACAGACTAGGTCGATCCCAATATTTAGTATTTTCCATATAAAGTTCCCTTCTGGAATAGTCTCATACATAGTTAGAAATGTATTAGAAATGTAATTAGAACTCCTTTTTATTTTCGAGAATGGTTATATGAATTATTAATTATCCTATATAATATAATATGTTTGACATTGAATTTCTTTATCATGAAGATAACTTATTGAAACTTTGTATAAATAAATTACGTTTTGCAATGGAGTAATATCGATCATTATTCCTTAAGGAGGATGCAAGTGTGATTAGAATGACGTGAATTTCGTTTGGGATTTTCCAGAGTTTTTAAGCGCTGCAAGGAAAATCATGGTAGGGCGGGTAGAGAGCGCGACTACTTTAATATCGTTGTAGTCAAAACAATCAATGGCACTGTTCTTCCTTTTCTTCTAATTCTATCCTTTCTTGGCATTTAATTTTAGGGACTTTCTTTTTTTTATTTGTATATATACTGTGTAAGTGGGTTGGGCATAACTTGTCAACGAACCCCCCCAGCCGATTGTTTTGCTAGCCGCAATAAGAGTCCCGCAGATCAGTTATGTCAACGCCGATATCTTACACACGTAGCGTATCTCCCCTTTGTTGTAATTTTTGTTAAAACATTTGCAGGTTGGGCATGGTACGGTACGACTGCATCCAGTTGTATGTTACATGTTTAATTGCTTCTCGCAAATAAAACCCTTTATTTATATTTGAATAACTTTATATAATCCTTTTACTTATATGTGAGTCACTTTTTAAGTACTATGCTCATATTGTTTAATTACTTCTTGCAAGTCTATTTTTATATATTCTATTAATATTATACCCATTTTTTATATTGAAATTGATTCTTAATTTGATTGAATTTGTTCTATTAAATTACTGAAATCAAGGTTATCTAAACTTACTTCCTTTTATAAGTACTTGAGTTAGTTTGAATGATATATTATTAGAATAATCATTTCATAATATTAAAATGTTTTTAAGAAATAAAAAATTAATAAAACTTTGTTAAAGTTGTCTACTATGTTAAATTTATTTCAATTATTGTTCTCTGTTCGTGGACCACCTCGATTGGAGGACCACCCCTTACGTGGAAGTCCTTTGAATGGGAACACTGTCTACAAATAGTATGGTAATTAATTACGTCATTTACACATTAACGAGCGGAATCGGATCATTGAACAGAGACAGAGAGGAAGAGGGAGAGAGACAGAGAGAGAGAGAGAGAGAGAGCCAGGACATAGTGCCACTCAAGGACGTCCGGACATTTAGGCAAACAAGAAATTGCGGTGCTTTTTTTTTTTTATAGATTCCGACTTTGTTTTTTTTTGTTGTGTTTTTTGCACTCCTTTTTCTTTCCACTCTTTCGTTTTTTTTTCCCGCGCACTTGTTTGTCCTTTGTCAGGGCATTTGATTAATGATGTGGACTCGGGTCTGCCGGATCGTGCATTGTTTTTTAACAGCGTGTTCCAGAAATGACTTACATGCTCTCCTCATTGCCCATGTCATCATTGCGGGGTGAGCTTCGTCTACAGCATTCATGTTACTCTTCTTGTGGTGGTGATGAGTTCGCTAGGGTGGTAGTGGTGGTAGTTATTGGTGGTGTGGCCCTTTGTTTAACTATATAATACTTTTTCTTTCTTTCTTTTAGTTGAAGCGACCACTACCAACCCGTATTGGTGTTGCAATTTGGCGGAGAGTTGGAGACAGGAGGGTTAGGTGTATAATCTGGTTAGCAGCGCTAAACTGATGATGATGCCTGGCCAGACGTAAAGAAGAAGGGCGACTACGACGACGACGACGACGACCTTTAAGCACAATTGCTGTGGCTAATGTGACACATATTGTGACAAATTGCATAAAGTACAATTGGGAGAGGGGGTGAGAGTAATGACAAACGGAACGGCTTGTGTGTAAACACGTGTTGCAAGTCGGATGGCAAATTGAGAATATTTCATTAGCTAATTTAAAACAATGATTTAATAATAATAGCTGCAATTTGAAATAAGAAATAACTGTAAAAATAATCTAAAAATCTTTATTCCAGGTGACTTAACTTTAAAGCTAAGTATATAAATCTATTGGTGTGATATATACCTACATTTCTTTTTCACACCGATTTTCTTGCTTTAATATGCTGATATTCATTTATAGCCCTTTATTATTACACATGTGTTTTGCATACTTTAAGGGAGAGAGAGAGAATTTTTGGGTCCCAGTGTACCAATAATTGGTAAGATTTTACCATTAACCCCTAGCATACTCAATGGATGCCAATGCCATTCGTGTTCTGGCTGTCTCTGACTTTGCCTCGCCCCCTTCCCTTGCCATGGCTCGTTTGTTTGGGATGTGCCACAGAGCAGGCGCATACCACAAATAACGCAGTTTCTGTCGCTCCACCACAGGGCCACAGAAAGCCTTCAATGTTTTTTTTTTGGTGTTTTTGGTGTTTTTGGGGGTCGCTTGAGTTGGCTGCACTTGGGCCAAAAACTGATGGCTTGCCGCTGTCAACAGGGTCGTTTATGTGGGCGGGGCTGCTCATCGAAGAATGCATGACGAATTGGCATTTTATGCCGCCTATAAAGGGCAATGAGCCCAAAACATATTCTGAGGGTGGCTTCCTGTCAACTGAGTGGAACTAATTTCAAGGCTGCACCTGCAGAACAATCAAAAACAAAAAGTATATCCAAAAGGGAAATTTTTTTTTTGCATCCTTGCTCTGGGTGGTTGGTTAGTTGAGCACGTGATTTCCTCCATTTATGTTATATTTTTATAAGTTTGTCCAACGATCTCAATGACTAGCACATTAACATTTGTATTTTATTTTTTTACAAGATCTAATTTTGATTTTCAATTATTCAAAAAAAAAAAAAAAAAACACAGAATTTAGTTAGTTTTAGTTTAATCCATTGGCTCCTTGCCACCGCATTCGCCATAGGCGCCCAGTTCCTCGGGTCTAAAATAAGAGCTCTGCATGCTATATAACCGATCAATCGGATTAATCATTGGAGTTTGGGTAAATGGACCCATTAGCTGTTGGAATGTAGCATAGCTCAGGCCCAAAATTGTATTCAATATGGGCTCATTATTTTTACTGCAATTCTCTGTAAATCAAATGAGAATATATATATATAGGTATATGTAGGTAAATATATGAATTGTAATTGGTTTGCAATTACCTTTATTAGTTTCCATGCAGTTAAAGGGCACTTGCTCTTGTTCATCTTTAATGGTGCAACGCAACCTGGCTAATCCATCAGAAGTTGATGAATATGGTGATGATTCCATTGGCGATTCACTATCACTGTGAGCCTCATCCTTGATCTTGGCAGCCAGACTGCTATCTTGAGATTCTTGTGAATCCTGCGAATCGCTATTACCCTTAGATGGTGGCTCCTGTTTGGCCTTCTTTTGGATTTTCTTAACCTTGGCACGTTGATTTTGAAACCAGACCTGAATGTGAAAATGAATAATTATATTATAAATTATATTAAAAATTGCCTTTTCTTTGTATTAGATTTACCTGCACAATTCTTAAGCTTAAACCAGTCTCTTTGGCCAAATTCTCTCTCACTTTGCGACAGGGTTTGGGTGACACTTCAAATGAGGCTTTAAAGGCACGCCTCTGTTGGGTATTTAATATAGTTCTAGGACGTTTCGGGCCACGCCTACCATCCATTTTGGGCGGAAAGATGTCATCATTATAGAAATCTATTGAATACAAAAAAAAATGCATTAAAAATTTGTAGAAAAAATGTTGATATAGTTTATATATATGTATATATATTTATAGTATATCATACCATATCCTTGTAGCATCTCCACTTCCTTTTCATAATCGAAACGACAAAAGAGTTGTCCCTGTTTAACCACATACTGTTCACCCTTCTTTAGCAATGAGCCACATACCACACAGGCAAAACATTTCAAATGAAAAACATTTTCATGGCATCGCATCACAAGTTCATCGGAGGCAATTTTATGGCCACAGCCAAGGCAACGATTCCTTATATAGAGTCTAAGAGAATAAATATATATATATATATATATTATTTAATTGTATATTGAAATATATTTTATATAATATTATATACTTACCTTTCATAGTCGATGCGGCAATAGAGTTTGCCATCCTTTGCATAGCAGGAATTTACCAAATGTAGGGAACAGGCGGTGCATTTGAGGCAACTCTCGTGAAATGAATTGTCCACCACCCGCATGATGTAGCGATCACAAATTGGCTGACAGCAGTATGAGCAGTGGTTAAGCGGTGGTCCAACACCCACACCCACACCCACACTGACACCCACAATACCCACTCCCATTGCCATTCCCTGTTGTTGTTGCTGCTGCTGCTGCTGCTGATGTTGAAGAATTTGAGGCGCTTGCGGTGTATTTGGTAACGATGGAGGTGCTGGTGCTGTAAAACTGCCCAAACCATTGAGACTACATTCACCCAATGTTATACGATTGCAGTGTTGGTTATGGGTAGATACCGGAGGACCTGGTCCTTGTCCTGCCATTGTCATAGCCATTGACTGTTGATGCTGTTGCTGATGTGCGTGGCTTTTGCCATTGCTATTGCTGTTGTTATTGGTATTGCTATTGCTATTGCTATTGCTACTGCTGTTGCTGTTGCTGTTGGTGTTGCCATTGAGGTTGTTGTTGCAACTTCCGTTGACATTTCGGCTGACTGACGCCATTTTGTCATTGTGGCTAGCCCCAGGCTTGTTGCCTGTTGGTTGGCAAGCTCCTGTGACCGTTGTTGCTATTGTTGTTGCTATTGTTGTTATATCCGTTACTGTTGCTGCTGCTGCTGATGCTGATGCTGGTGTGGGTGTTGTTAACATGCGCTCATTTCCGTTCAACAGCAGTTGATTGAGGCTCCCATTCTGAGGCTGTTGTTGATGTTGTTGCTGATGTTGTTGTTGTTGTTGTTGACATTTCATGTCCATTGGAACTATTTTGGTTTTTGCGGTCATGTCCCAGTTGTTACCCAGCCCCCCCCATTTTCCGATTACATGTAAATGAGAAACATTTCAGATATTTTTATTTTCACTTTGGCATGCAAATTGCGGCTATGTACTATATTTATATATATGTGTATGGGGGGTATGAGCCAAATTTACAACTGTTGGTTATCGTGGCAAAAACTATGCCGCTATAAACCCCCCCCCCTGTACCATCATCCCAAAAAAACAGGATTTGCATTTGTGGTTTTTACCACCATCTGCATCTCTGTCCCCATTGTTTTTAACTCGACCAGAGTTGGAACTGTTGACCATTTGGTCAAAACCATTACCATTTCGAGTTGTAGTAAATTTGTGGTTTTGCAATTATTGAAATGACTTTTCCAGCGACGAAATATGTTGCGTGTCTGTCTGTACTCGAAATTCCACGCACTTGCAACACAGAACAACAACAATAATAACAACAACGGGAAAAAAAGAGAAAACAGAAAATTATACAAAACAAAAAAAAAAAAAAAAAAAAAAGAGGGGGAAAAAATAATGAAAGGCAGACAACAAAAAATAAATATGTATAAAGGCAACGCTGCGTATGCGTAACCTATGTGTAAGTGAGTATGAGTGGAGTGTTTGCCTGTGTGTGTGTGTGTGCGTGTATATGTTGGTTTGTATCTATGTGAGATTGTTCGAGTTGCTGGCAAAAAATTACTGTACATTTGCGGTATTTGTTCTGTTGGTTGGCTTTTTTGCTACTTGTTGTCTCAATTTATGGCAAATTGTTGAAATTTCACCGTAATTTGTTTCCCAGCATTTATGTGGGTGTGTGCATATATATATATATGTGTGAGAGAGCATGGATATTTGTGTGTGTGAGTTTGTGTGGCTGTTTGTCGGTGCATTGTATTCACTTTGTTTTGTTTCTCCTCTTTCTGACTGAAATCCATAGTTAAATGATTTAAACGTGTTCATAATTTTATTAAATTTGTTGCATAAAAATTACATATTGTGGCATGTTGGCACTTATGCCACAAATATTTGTATTATTTTTAAAGTTATTACACCTTTCTCTACATTTTGACGACATTTGGTGTAGTTTTTGTTTTTTCTCTCTTGCTTTTAATTGCAAATGACTTTAAAAGTATGCTACTAAAGATAACAAAAGAAACTTTATTTAATTTTCATGTATATATGTAGGTAAATTGGTAGCCTATAATTGCCATAGGGAGATTAGTTTACACCTGTATATCAACTAGAGCAGCTGCCTTATATATACACTATCATCTTTCAATAATTGTAACCTATACTATTCTAGGATTTTCAGATCGGACTTATGAACTTTATGTTATGATCTTTGTAGGCTAATGTTTCATTATTTTTACTATTATTATACAATTTTATACAAAGTTTCAACTAAAATATTTTAATATATAAAACTAATAACACCTTCACCTTCCTGTTGATATATCTAGAAATCTGTGCTGTACGTTTAATTGCCTTCGATTTGGACAAGCAACATAACAGAAGTTGTTCTCCTTCTGCGGAGAAGAAAATGTGGCGGATCACCTCGTAAACAATTTCTTTGGAAAGAATTAGGGCTTTTATATCTGACACTCATTCCCCCTGCTGAAAATCCCTTCACCTGAAATCTGAAACAAAATCTTTTTGTATAAGTACCTATATAAATGAATATAAGATATCTATATAAGAAATTGCTATTTTTTTTTTTAGGTCTACTATTAATATTTTATCTAATATTGTACAAAAATAAATAAACAATTTAATAATAATAATTTTGTTAAATTGTCCTTAGATTGAACATTTCCACAATAATTAAATAAAAATTAATGAGTTAAATGTTCTTTTGCACAATAGTTAAGTAATAATAAGTCACTTAAATATTCTTCAGATCGAATTTTTTCCTTAATTTTGTTTAGCTGTCCTTTTGGTTTTTATATATGTATTATAGATTTTATTGAATATATTTTTTTCTAGTATATGATTTATATTTCGATTGTTAGTTTTAGTTTTAAACATCTTTCAATAGTTGTTAAGCAAAATATAATTAATTTACAATTGATAAGGCGGATTAAAGAATGCTCAATAAATAAAAACAGATTAAAAATAGTTAAATGTAAATGTTAGTGAATATATGGATATAGGAATATGATACGAAAACCAAGTTAAATTAGTTTAAACTTCATTCTGTTACCTATTCATCAATCTATCTTAATAATAATATTTAACAATATTTAGCTGTGAAGTATAAAGGTTTCAATTAATTGCAACTGCAGTAATCAAATTTCATTTATATATCTATATTAATAAAATATTGAAAACTAATTTCTACAAGCTGAAAAAATCTGTAGAATTTGTTACCAATTAAGAAAATATCTCATCTGATTAAGTAAACCGATTGCATTTGACTTTAATACTTTTTACAATTTTCATAGATATTTTTTAAGAAAATGCAGAAAGATTCAAGTTTCATAGTTTTTTCTTTCTCATTTTATATATGATAATCCATATAACTCTCTTTGCTTAAAATCAATCAAAATTAAGTAGGAAATTGTTATGGATTTAGCCCGGTATAAATTAAATCAACACAATTTGGTTTACATATTTTAAAGACTTTTAGAATGATTTAGTAGCCACTTCAATTTAAAATTGCAATATTATTTGCAAAAGTGTGTCCTCAATCAGAGTTAAGATATTTGGCAAATAATATAGGTTCATATGAATATGTTTAGCATGGATTTGGATATCCTTTTTGATCCGTCATTTGTATTGCCTCTCAATCATTTGATATTTCGTCTGAATTGAATGTTTTATGTATATGTATATGTATATATGTATGTATATATACATATTTGTAAGTAAAGAAGGGAAACTGCTTTTCATTGTCAGCTGTCAATGGCAACTGCAAATCCATGCAGCTTGTTGCCCTCTTTTTCAATTTAATATGATACCAAAGGGCTCCCTTTTGCCCTTTTTACATAGTTAGTTTAACTTTAGACACTTTCAACAATATGAATATAATGTACTTAGAGGTAAGCAGCTCAGCGGCCCAGCGGCCACACCTGTTACACTTTAGTCCTTTGACAGTTTCGTAGAATATGACAACATATTTGCTGGACATGTCGGTGCCTAAGATCAACGGATTTGCACAATGTGCAATGACGACAAGTGTAAATCCGACATTGATAGCGATACGCATTCCCAACTCTAATTAGATTCTAATGTGTGCATTGAAAATCAAGGGGGCGGAGTGGTCGGATTAGATACTACTGAAATTGCATTGGTATAAAACTACCCTTCCCTCTCTCTCTCTCTCTCTCTCTTTCTCTCTCTTTCTATCTATCTCTCTTCCTTCCCCCTTGTGTTTATAACTAAATTATAAAAGAATTTACGAGTAGTGCGTGCCCGTTTAACCGGGGCATTTAAATGAATAAACAACAAGAACAACAAGGGGTATATGCCAACCCTTACTCTAGCCATATCCTTTGCACATCCTCGCCGAATACTACCCAACCAAAAGATTGAACAAGGAGAACGAAAAGTAAAAGCAAAAGCAGTCGATTCATTATGTTGGTTACGGCTACGTCTGGCGGCATATGTTGGCAGTCGGTGAACGGAAACCCTTCGCCAGGATGCTGTGTGTTGCCGCTGTCGTTTGCCCTTCTCCCTTTTCCCTTTCCCGTTTCAATTGCCGCTGCTGCTGTTGCTGTTGCTGTTTGCCGTTTGTCTGTCAAACGAATTGGCTGTTCCTATTGCCGGCAACGGATAGACAAGGGGACGGAAGGGCAGACAGACTGACGGACGGACGGACGGACGGACGCGGCGTTTTATTTAATCGGATTTCGGGCACACAAAGAAAATTATGGAGCAACGTTTTGTTGTGCCAGCAATTGCAACTTAAATGCTTTGTTTTCATCTAATCTTTGACAGAAGTCAAAAAATTTGTTCAGCACTGCAAAATATGTTGAGATTTTGTTCAATTCAAGTGGGCTAAAGTTTTGTTGATGATATGATAGAGTGATAGAGTGGTGGCAGTGGTGCTGTATCTATGATTTCGATAATCATAAATGTAATTGAATTGAATTGAATTGAATAATATATAAAACGAAATAGATAAATAATATGGAAAATATAAGAAAAGATCTCAAAAGATTTTTTATTTATGGCAATTTGAAAATGAATTGGAAATAAATATTGTAAGCCATAATTTTTTTTTTGAAGTTTGTATATAATTAGTTTTTGTTTTACACTATATAGATCCTAAACTCAATATTAATTGTGTTATTAAAAATATAATAAAAACAAAATTAATTTTAGATATGTAAGAATCAAAACATACAATCAGCATATATTCTATTCTGAAGTTAGTATTTAGATTCAGATTCTTCATTATATCAAGTTCTTTCTTGTCTCTTTTCTACAATGCTTATTCAATCGAGAAGTCACAGATTTAAGCTAAAACCAAAATTTCTAGGATTTAGGGGAATGTTAGGCATAGTTCAATTCTAGGTTCCTTTATGATACCTATACGGAAAATCAAATTCATTGGAACAAAACGTAAACGTAATTAAATTTTCTATTCCAATTTCTATATTCAATCAATTGAATTATCAAATTTAAGGGAAGATCAGTTTAAAAATTTGTATCAAATGAAAATAATTCAACTTGGTGTCTATTTGTTTAAGAACGAATAATTTCTTAAAGAACTTTAAGGCGTATTCCAAGAGTTTCCATAAGCCAAGATTTCATTAGAAATTTTGGTTTAAGACAAAAAATTTTAATCTTTAAGAAGAGTTTTAGAGATTTTACAGATTCAAATATAGAGTTGAATTGATTTTCAATAAATATGTCTGTTTAAATTCAGTTCAGTTAGTTGAGTTATTTATCGTTTATTTATTTTTAATTTTCAAAGAACAATCAATGAAATCCAATAAAATATTTGAAATATCCAGCTTACCACGAAATTAATGATAACAATAATTATGTTTGTCACCCGTTTGCAATTAAAAAAAAAAAAATAATGACTAATTAGGATTATTCTAGACTACTAAACAATGTGCTTAATTAACCCATCAAATATTGCAACACTTTTAGCCGGCATTTACTTATTTGGTAGGAAAAATAAAACGAACCGACGGCAATTGTGATAAAAAAAAAATTGCCGTCGGTTTTTGGTTAACATATGTATATTATTCACCCACCAACTAAATCCCAATCCAAAATACTTACACATGCCAATCTGCATTGGATGATGTTCATCGATCATTTTGTCCAAGGTTAGGAAAGATGTCAAATCACATACACTGACAATTAATCGTGGACGAATTCACATTGATGTTAAAAAAATTATACACGACGACCCCGGCGAGAATAAGACACTAATAACCCTTATGTTATTATTATTATTATTTTATATAATAATTTTTTATCAAATGTCGAAATCAAAATAAGTCGTTTATTTTTGGCGTATTTTTTTTTTTTTTTTTGGTTTTGTGATGGGGGCGGGGTAGGGGTGAAGGGAAAATAATCGAAATGCTCTGTAATGCAATTGTGCGGCACTACACTTAATTGGAGTGGCCAGCGTTGCTTGGGCCCTGTTACGAAACGCGATGCTTGAATGATTACGGACCTCTGATGTTAATGAAATTTGTTAAAAATCATTTGCTCTTGGGCTTTGGGCTAAAATGCTGCTACTCTGCTATCGTGATAGGAAATTTTCTCCAAAATGGAGGAGAAATGGACAACAGTTTCTATATGTATGTGTATTGGTACCATGCGTTCTGTGTGTGTGTGTGTGTGTCTGTGTATGCGCCATTTTATATATATATGTGTGTGTGTGTGTGTGAATGGCATTTCCTGTGCTCCATCCCCGGTATAACCAGTTGTGAGTACGGCTAAAATGCCTTCCCCTGTTTTTAGTGAGATTCATAGTCACTTTGGCGCATGCGTTTATCTCTGCTCCGCCTGACTTCTTTTGGGGACGTCTCACTGGTATTTTCCTTATGCTTTCTTTTTCTTCTGTTTTTATTGTTGTTATTCGCATTTCCTTTTTATTTCGGTTTTGTTTGTTCGTTGTTGTTGTTGTTTAATTTTTTTCTTTTTTTTTTTTTTTGGTTTTTGCACTTTTGACTTTTGTCTTTGTTTCTGGCCAACGAGTTGTTACTGCTGTTGTTGTTATTGTTGTTGTTGTTGCTTTTGTTTGTTTCGCTGCACGTATTTCTTTTTTTTTTTTTGTATTGTCAAAAGGATGTTTGGCTCGGCGATTTCTTGCTTTTGCCTTTGCCAGGTTTGTCGTTGTACTATGGCTAAATCCAAAGAGATTCCTCTCCCCCCCTTCCAATCCCCACAATTCCTTAAGAAATCTATGGCTGGAATGTTGTTTTTCTTTTCTTCGGTTTTATTTTTGTTTTTATTTTTTATTGTTGTTGTTGCTGTTTCGCAGTCAACATTATCTTTTTTTTTATATTGTTTTTAATTTTATTGATTTTCAATGGTTTAAGAAACGGGGCAGGCAAGTCTATTCAACTTTAAGTTTTTAAGCTTTAATTGCATTTAGTTGTTGGCTGATGGCTGGATAATTTCGTCCTTGTGCTCGTGCTAAGAGACTGAGTTAGTCGTGTTAATGAGTGATAAATGTAGGCGCACACTTTAAACTTTTGGCCAAAATGATTTTTCGGTCTATTAAACAGGAGAAGGAGGAAGAGCAAAAACTTTAATGTCTAAGCATGGCTGGGTGACTGGAGTCATGTCTAGCCGGTTGCCTGGATTCTTGCTTGGCTTGGCCCTGATGGCTGGTTGGCTGCTGACTGGCTGGCTGGTGTTTTCCGACAAAAATACTTACTCAGAAAGTTTCGTAAATGCGAACGTGTTACTTACAATTAGTGGAGGGCATAGCCACTTAACCGTCATTGGAGAAGACTGACTTCTTGCCTCCTTTGGCCTCCTTTTTGGTCATGATAATGATTATAATAATTATGTGAGCAATTTTTATGATTCATAACCATGAACGTTGATAGTATGATGTTTCGGTTTTCCTGATTATCCTTTTATTTAATTGATTCTTAAATGGTTCTTTAATAAAGACTAAAAATGAATTAATTGCTTAAAAAAAATTATAAATATAAAATAATGACTTGAAAACGATGCGTTTCTATATTTCTTAGGACTATCTAACAAAATTTAATTGAGTCCTTAAAGACACAACATCGATTTGGATATATGTAATTATCAATAGAAACTAAACGAAATCTTTTTAAATTTAATGAAAATTAAAATACTATAATGAAATTAGATAATTCTTACAATCTTTGTTTATTGGAATACATTTATTCACCTAGGGTTGGTTATACTATATGTATATGTTTATGGTTTTCTTAAATATATCGACTATATTATGTTTATTTATGTATGTACATACATTTCTATATTGAGAATCAATTAAAGAACATTATCGATAAAGATTTCATTTAACACTTCAGATCTTCAGATCACAAAGAAATTGAAACTAAAGTTTATATAATTTTGAAAATTGTTTCAAGAGTGTGAGAATACTTTCATTTTTCACGCCATCAAAATTTCGTAAATGCCAAAATAAAGCCTGTCGACATAACATGCTCGCTGAACACTTCTCGTCCCTCCCGACAATCCCGTCAACCGTCACAAAACTTTTGCCACTTTGTCTGCGCGTAACCTAGACAAGTCAAGGCGGGCAATAGGCAACCACTCATCCTTCTTTACCAACCACCACTACCACCATACACACATACACATACATATATACCCCAACAATTTGGGAGGCTGCTGTCGTTGTGATGTCTGTCAGAGGCGACTTCAACTTGGGTACCGCTATACACTTGCACTTGCCACTGCTAATGACTAAGATTAATTTGGGTCACTGTGTTGTGTGGAGGAGGCACGAGGACAGTATGAGAGGGAAGTTATGTGTGTGAGTATGTGGGTGTGAGTTCGGTTGTAGAGTGTGCCCCAACTATAGGAATTATGCGCGTGCCTTTTTCGTATGAATGAATGAATGCAGCCATTGTGCTCTGTGTCCATGTGTTTGTGTGTGAAAGTGTGAACATGTGTGCGTGTGTGTGTATGTGTGTGGGAGTCGGAAGTTGAAATTGTTCGAGGTTAATTAAGCACGACATGTGTGGCATTGCATGCATTTGTGCAGCGACAGCGTATGCAGAACGCGGCACCTCCCCCCAAAGTGTGAATAAGTAGGAGGCTGTAGGCGCTAATCAATGTGCCCATAATAGACAAATTGCCACCGCTAAACCTCCCCCCGACCACGATTTCTCATTGAGTTCATTATACAGCACGAATTGCTGGCCGCTAGCAGCAGCAGCAGCAACAACAACAACAACAGCAACGTGTTGATGCGTTTATGAAGTTCCCGTTGCCATTGCCGTTGCATGTACATGATGCCTAGGAGTTTTCATTGGTATTTTGATTAATGGGCATGAGAATGCATTTGCATTAGTGATAAGGATATGAAGCTGTCATTATTGATAGTGATAACTCTTTCAAATCTAAATACATCTAAATTGTTATTCAAAAATATTTACTATATGAGTAAAAAGCGCAAATGGTTTTAGGAACACAATTAAAATATACATTATTTCAAATTATATTCATGTAATATTAATGATAAATAATTCAATTTTTATATTACAATATTTTTTTTTAAGGATGTCACACTGTGCACCAACAAAGACTCTCTGATTCTCTTGCATTTTATAGTTAATTCACTCTCATCTCCTTCTTGCTCTCCCACTCTCTTTCTATGTAATTAAGTTAGTTTTATTTGACCACTCGCCGCGTTCGTATGTCGCTTGTTAATTTATTTAAGTTAAACTTTTTTATGTGACAAATGTGTTTGAAAGTGTAAATAACTTATATCTGCAAAAAGTTGATAAAATATTCTTTAATTTGATTCTACTCGCATTAAAGTCGGTTCGATT
Organism: Drosophila sturtevanti; assembly: GCA_018150375.1. Lineage (NCBI taxonomy): Eukaryota > Metazoa > Arthropoda > Insecta > Diptera > Drosophilidae > Drosophila > Drosophila sturtevanti. Next base: position 5,586,543 of record JAECWJ010000688.1, on the reverse strand, counting down.
ATTCCCAAGTTTTTTTTATAAAAACTTTTCAAATGCCAAAAGAAAAAAAGGAATAGACAAAGCAGAGAAAAAAGCGCGTGAGAGTGCGAGTGTGAGTGAGTAAATGAGAGTAAAAATGATCGTGTTGTTTTTATTTATATGCGTGCGCGAAATCAGTTAGTTTTTAGGTGTGTAGAAAATGGAAAGAAGACAAGGTTCATAGCAGTAAGGTAAGGTAAGGAGATTTTTTTGTTTATCAACACTAAATGTAATTTAAAATTTAGCAAACTGCTATTTAATTTATGAAAATTGTGAAATCATGACGACAAATCGGATAGGTTGAAATTTATATTACTTCATTCTTATTTTACAACTTATTGGTATTGGGGGGTCAGTTGTTCTATAATAATGCATCCACATACATACATACATATGTGTGCCCGCTAAGCACTATAATTGGACCTCCTGCTGGTGGGAACCTGTTGAGCTAATCGAGCAGCTCCACTTGCAATAACGGAAAAAATATATATGTATATAAATAAATAAATATACAAATATGTATTTATTTATGTATGGATGTGCATGTGTGTGTGCGTGTATGCTTATATAACCAAGGCGGGACCATGGGAGGCCCAGCAATCGTAGAATGAATAAAATATTTGGCATTACAAATTGTTGCGATTTTTTGTTGTTGTTATTTTTTCTTTGCTGCTTCTGGCCAAAGGGATGCGAATTCAGGGAATGGGAATGGGGATACGGATGCGGATGCGGCTGCTCTGTGTCTCTGTGGGTGGGCGCTTAAGGCATGAGAGTCGCGTGTGGGAACAAAATAACGTAGAATTATGCGTTGACCAGGACCATTGTTGGGTTTGTCCTTGCTGTTGTCCTTGTTGTTGTTGTTGCCATTGTCGTTTCCGTTACGTGGCTGGCGACAGGCCTAAAAAATAAATAAAATAATTTACCTTAAGGCATAATAAAAGTTTATGGTTGACACACAATATAAAAAAGGCCAAAGGGGGATTTTCTCCAAGGACAATTGGATTGGGGAACATTTTGTGACAGAAGGGGGGAGGGGGTGGTAGCGCCTCATATGAAAGTTGGGGGATATCGCTTGAATGTGAGTGGAGAGGGAATGAACGTTTATCGTTATTAAAGGATTTGCCGACTTGGTTTTTGGTTTATGAAGAGAAAAAGACAAAGAGTGAGGGTAATATAGGGAGGGGAAAAAAAAGAGTGGAAAAGGGAATGTTGCCTGCCTGCCCAGACAATGTCAATATTTGACGGCAGTTTGCTTTCTGACTGCGTTTCCAATAACCATTAAGGATTACGATTACGAAATTGAGGAAATTTGCGCACAGCCATTGGCACAGCGGGCCAAAAACAAATAGTTTTGTGCACTACAAATACAACACTTCCTTTCGAACTGTCCTCTTTATGGGTATGACTATGCCAATGGGTTGGGGATTGACTTGTCATATCATCAGTGCCGCTTACTCCATCTACGCCCCATTGTTGTCGTATTGTTTCACTTGGAATAACTACCCCCCGCTTGGCCACAGCATGCGGCTTTCATGGCTTTTTCTCTCTATCTCTCTCTCTCTTTCTCTCTCCCTTCCTCTCTTTGTGTGTGTGTGTGTATAAGTTGTGCTGTATGAATGCATGTATGTATGTATGTGTATTTCTGCATATACTTTACATTTACAATATTTTAAAGCCCGCCCCCATTTAGCCCTAGTAAATTCTTACGTAAAGCATCAGTAGCAGCAGATGCTAAGCCTCCGTCCGTTTGTTCCATCCTTCTCCCATTTCCCCCGCTCTCCTGGGCCAACTCGCAAATATTCCAAATCCGCTCTTAAAGGATTTGTGCATCATCGTTTTGTGCGCTGAGCTGCTGCTCATCATCATCTCATCGTCATCGTCAGCATTGTGTCTCATGGGCGCCTTTTTATACGAGTCACTTTTTTTTCCATACTTATCCGTATTACAAGGAATTTGGCTATGACGGACATTTAAAATCCGGCAAAACTGTTTGCTGAGTGGCCATTTGAAATTTTAAATACCATCTCTGTGGTATAAGAATTTTAAACGTACTGTAATTTATAATGTGCTCTTAGATATCAGTTTAATATATAGGTTTTAGTTTAAACAAAAACTTTAACAATATTTTAGTTAATTATAATATCTATATAAATTGATATCTGTTTTTGGTCAATTTTCGATAACTTGATCTCAGTAAGTTAAGGTTTACAATCCAATTTCACTAGAAATATGTACATAAAATTTCAAAATTGTATGAATGTATTATATTAACATTTGGAAAACTTTAGAAAATCTAACATCGGGGAAAACTTACTAATATTCCTTCTTAGTAATTTCCCAATACATATACTTATATCTCTTTAATTTACAGGTATTTCAAAATAGACATTCCATTTGCTTTAAAAGGCAAGTTGACTTTAAAACGTTTGCTCAAAAGCTTCATATACATAGATGGGCATATTAGAGGGGATGGGGGGCGCTCTCTTGCTGTCTGCTACTTGAATGTTTGCAAATGGATCAAGGATATTTACCGGAGGCACGGGCTAGATATTCCTGAGAAATGTAAACAGCGCAAAACGCAAACAGTTCAAATCAAATAACATACACAAAAATAAATGATGGGGGGAAAAAGCAAAGAAAAAAAAGGCAACAAAAAATATGTAGAAGAAAACGCAGGGAACATTCACATTCACATTCAACTATGTGTACATACGAGTACATTTTAGCAAACAAGAGCTGGGAGTCACATCTAGTGCGGACCTTTGAGGCGAAGCAAGGATAAAGGGCGTTGGGGGATTGGGGTACACGGAAACACACAAAATGAGCAAACGACTAACCTAAGGACAACAAAATAAACATTTTGAACTCAACTGAAAGCAAGGCAAGAAAACTTGGATGGCCAGTGGGGACCAGTAACTGAAGTTAAATTTAAGGCCAAAGCAAAAACGTAGCTAGTAAAAGAAAGAGAGAGAGAAGAAGGCAGAATATGAAAAAGAGGAAAGTATGAGTTTGAATAGGAGATATACATAGATAAAGGCGAATGGTAAAGCAACGGTCGGCAAAATGAGAGTCCTAAACAAAAAAAAATGTCTCGTTGTATGTAACTTGTTTTACACTGCCCAAAATTGCAAGTGAGTTAAACCAAATGCGACAAATACATATTTATTATATCATTAAAAGATCACTTATAAAAGAAAAGTAAGAGAGCATAAAGTAAGCTATCATTTATTCAGGTGTAGCCTCTCTCTTAAGAAAGTACTAATGTATGTATGTATGTATGTATGTATGTATGTACTTGTTCTGTCGTTTAATGCCTGTGATATAGCGATGTCATTTTTACGCTCTTATAAGTATTTCACGATCCCACTTCCCACACCCCCGCTACACTAGATGGTAAAGGCTAAGCGCAAATATTACAAGCATTATACGAATGTCTATGCTTATGCAAGTCCAAGTGTGTATTTGTGTGTGTGTATGTGTGTCCATGTATTTAAAGTCGAGTAACATGCTGAGCTAACAGCATTGGCAATGGGACTTGTGAACCAAACCCCCCCCCTCTTACCATCCAGCAACAATACTGTAGAAAATCCAACCAGGCTCACACACAAAAACCGACCAACTCAGCACATTTCGGTGGAACCAAACACGCAGTAAACCCAACCAAGCCTCAATCTACAACCACCCCTCCGTTCCCCCTCACACACATACACACACACACACACATCCCAATGGCCCCCAATCCTAGCAAAAACAACAACAACAACAAGAGCAAGAACAACAACAACAAGCTTCCTTCTATCCCTGTCTCAGTTTGAGGCTCAGCAAGTCATCAGCACACATAAAGCTGAAAAGATTATGTAGCCCACGGCGGTGGCAGGCAACCGCCAGCAGGCAGGCAGCGGAAGTGATGTGATGCATGGCGCTTCCCTGGTCGTGATGCGGTCTAAAACGTATGGTGGGTATATGGTGTGGGTATTGGGTACGGGGTCGGGGGTTGGTTGTGGTATTAGTAGACGACAATAGCTTGGGTCTTGGGTCTTGTGTGGTAGTCAAAGGGTGGGGAGGGGTTGGGCTTTCTGCCTTTTTGCTCTTTCGCAGTCTTGTGACGTTTGACGCCATGTTTGATGGATGAAAAAGCCATTCATGTTATACCAGCTGGGGAGCAGAGGTTGCTCAGTTGGTTGGATGCTTGTGTGGGTGGTTGGATGGATGGATGGATGGTTGGGCTCTATGCAAAGATGGCGCAATTGACGACGTGAAGTAACCACCTCCTGTGGCGTAACTAAATCCTTTCGGATTTGGCCAGGGCCGACCTGCCTTTTTCCTCTCTGTATCCGTGTTTCTCTGTGTGTGTGTGTGTGTGTGTGTGTGTGTGTGTGTGTATGTATTTTAATGCGCATTTTATGAGTGTGTAGGTGAGAACGTGGCTGATAGGCGTTAGCGGGGGGTGGCATTAGAGCTGACTTTAAAATGCAAAAAACAGAATGGGAATAAATAAGACGAGGAGGAGGTTATGGCTGGGGAGCTGCGTGTTAAAGTTCACGTTTTGTTGCTACTGCTAAAATGCTCGCTAACCCCCTACCCAACACCCCTTTTTTTGACTTTGCCATTCTAAACTAAACTAAAACTGCAGGCCAACAAGCTGTTGGTTGACATTTGGCTGCATAAAACTGAATGTCCCCCCCCCAACACCTCAGCCCCCTCTCACACACCTCGCCACCTAACCACTAACTCTCACATCTCACTTACTCGCAATGCTCCCGCATTTACCTGGCATTAGCATAATTTTGCATAGCACACAATCTTTTTTTGCATTTTTTTTTGGCATAATTCAAGCAAATGCTGCATATTTTTTATTTTTATTTTTTTTTTTTTTTTTCAAAACTCAAAATGAAGTCGCAGCTTGTCTTATACCTTTTTATACCCTCTGGTACTGAAAATGGGGTATATTTAAGTCATTAAAATGCATGTAACGAACCTCATTTAATATACTTTTATATTTGTATCATATATATATATATACCTGATCAGCTGTTGACATAATTTAGATTTTGGTGACTATAAAAACGAAGGGAACACTAAAGTTCAATTAATTAAATAGAACATTATGTCTTGGTGTAAATTAAGCCAAGTTTCTTGGCTGTATTGCAATATTTAAAGAAGGTATATATGTATATAGATGTGAAGTATATAATACATTCAACGTATATGTTTCATTACATAATGTATAAGTCGAAAAAGTTTTGGGATATTAGGAGCTTGATCTTGGTCTCATATAATTATATCAGCTCAATGTAGGCTATAATCTATATTAATAATATATTTTTTAAGCAATCCTTTTGAAGACAGACCTTAAATAAACTTTACATTAGTTTAACGTTGTTCAATTAAGGCATTGAGAAGTCGGTGCCAGGACTGATTGTTGGCCAATTTATTTAACTTGGCCAGGATCAGCAGAACAAAAGTGAGAAAATGCTCGTATTAATAATAAGTAAATCTCCATTCCCCCCTTAAAAAATTTTAAGTAAATCTACACACCAACCAAAACCACCACCACCACCATCACTTCTGACCAAAATTCATTTCTGGCAGAATTTACATTTCAAATTAGCAACTTCATTGCTAAAAATGGTGGAATTACTTTTCATTTTCATTATGCGACCGAGAGTTTTCTTCTTCGTTTCGTTTTTTTTTTAGCGTTTTCTTTTTTTTTTTTGGTATTTTGTGTCAGATTTCGAGTCCAAGTTCGAGTCCGGCTTTACTGCTGCGCTTTTGCTATGCTAATAAATTAATATAAATTCAAATTTGTTTGCCAACTGCTGCTGCTGCTGCTGCTGTTACCGCTGCCGTTGCCATTGCCATTGCCTTAACTTGGCCAAAGTGTTATGCCATGTCAAGAACAACAAAATCTCAAGAGGAGCGAGGGCAAAAACAAAAAAAATTATGTAAAGAAAAGTCAAATTTGGCTTTCTTAGTGGACAACATTTATTTATTTTTTTTTTTTTTTTTTTTGACTGGCAAAAGTTTCATAAAAACCGCCAATGAAACAAGGCGTATATTTCATCAGGCAGCCAGTAATTCCACCAAAACCAATTCCTATACTGGCCTATTGCCGCATCTAAGAGCCAAGAGTGTTTGCCGCTTGAATATTCAATGGCTGCTTCCGCACTTTGACTTTGGAGTACCACTTGGGGGCCGACAAAACGCTTTAGCCAGCAATTGAAGTGGCCCAAAATGAGGGGAACGCCAACGACTTAAGAAGTCATCGGAAGACAAAAAAAAAAAAAAAAAAATAAGAAAAAAAGGAAAAAATTACAGAAAAAAGAAAGCTGAAGTATAGAAACAGAAATAAAAAGGGGGGCACAAATTCATGGCAATGTCCCTGAAATAGTTTTGGCTTAGGAGGGTGGGAGTTGGCTTCCAAGTTACATACTATATATAAATATACATACATGCAGAAATATCAAGATCAAAAAATATAAAAATAGATATATGTGTGTTAATATATTTCATACAATAAAAAAAATAAAATATATATATATATATACATATATACATATATAAAAAGAACCAAAAGGAATGTTAAGAATTCGATGTGAATGCCAGACTGAGGCTCAGTCTGTTGAAACTCTCGTAGACAGAACCGGGAAGAACAACCCTTGCTAATATGTGTGTGTGTGTGCAGGGGGTAGATAGATTCAAGAGAGAGAAAAAACCGCTTTCGCTTAGAGATGGAGGCGATGGCAAAAGCATTAGCCACGCGCTTTTAGCCGGCAATCATTTAACAATTTACAAATCGATGTTTAAAGGCAACTTAATTTTACCCCAACCATTACACCCGCCCCCCCATACCTCATTGTTTATCCTTCCTTGTTGCAAAACTTTTTACTGTAATTTTCTGCGGGTAGAGCAGAAGAAGAAGAAGAAAACTGAAAAGAAGAAGAGAAGAGAAAAAACAAAACGGAACAACAACAAAACTTACCAAAACTCATGGCTTTCTCTCTCTCTCTCTATCTCTTTTTGACGTCCACTGTGTGTGGCCGTTAAATGGCCATACCGAATCCTCATCCTGTCTGTCATAACAATAACAGCATTTTTAGCACCTCATTAAAAAAGAGTTCATATCGTAGCATTTTGACAGAGTTGCCGTTTCGTCTGCGGCAGTAGATACTCTCTCTCTCTCTCTCTCTTTTACTGTGCCTCATAAATGTTAATGCCACAAAGCCCATCATCTTGGGCATTTAAGGATATGCTCATCAATTTTTACAACAATATTTATTCGCTATATATTGCAACATTGAACAATGAACGCTGCTTTAATTGCCAATGGTAAAGACATTGACTTTTCTTTAATTTATGGCAAGTCGTCATTGAATTCGACGATCAAACGATGAAAAAAAGAGGGCGGAGAAAGGCGTTGTTATAGCAATAAAACCAAATTGTGGTTAATCCTCCAATATTTGAAGCGTTGAAATCTTTATCTAAATTCATTACCTTTTGTTTATACTATTAAGTAAATAATAAATTCAATTACTTATCTATTCTATATGTAGGGATTTAAAACGCATTTCCAATTGAATGCCCATAGAAAAATTAAATATTTGTTGTTAGTCCTGTTAGCTCTGTAGAGTTTTATTTTTGTCATTATTCGTATATATTTTGAGTGTATATCAAGAATTTCGAAAAAAAGCTTGTTTTCTTTTTGTATTATTTTAACGGCAGCGATCTCTAGAATATATTTTTAGAGAGTTTTAGCAATTGCACGTTAGCCTTTAATATTCATATTACTTTTAGCTAAGCAATTTTCGAAATATATATATATTTAGATAAAAATAAAACCCCCAAGGATAAATTTTAAGCAGTTTTTCTTGCATAAATTCACAAAAGGTATCATTTTTTTCGGGTTTCTAGGTGCCTGTCTTTCCTAAAATTGTTAATCAACCTGCTTAAAGGACTCTTTTTTGGAAACGATTAAGTGATTTGTAATGTTATTAATTTATCCCTCAAAAGTATGCTAAGTTTTTTGGTAATAGCATTTGACCTACATATACATATGTATATATAAAATAAACATATCAATATCAAAAGAAATTAAAAAGTTTATTCCATAGTCTTAGATCGTTTGCATATCGTCGAGAACTTTTGCATTTATAATTCATGGCAATCTAAATCGTGTGGAATGGAAAATTCTTCAATTTCAAATACGACGTAATGTAAAAGATGAAGCCAGCCAGTGGACTGTACTTTAATCAGCGTTGCAAAATCTTAAATAAAATTCTTTTCAAATCATTTTGTAAAATCTGCATAACAAAGTTTCCACAAGCCAAAGAAGAATGAATCCGTCTGTGTCTGTTTTGTGCCTTTTCCATTTTTGCTTTTGGTCTCTACGTCTCGTTGCCTTCATGATGATGCCTCTTCATGCCACATGCCTCTGTGCTTCGTTCTCGTTTCGTTGCTGTTGCCCGCATAAACAAAAGGGAACTCTCTATCTATCTATCTCTCTCTCTCTCTCTCTCTCTCTCTCTGTCTATCCCTCTTTCTGATTCTCTTTTTCTCTGTGTGTCTGTGCAGCTTTTGCTGTCTTTAACTTTGACTTTATTGTGACAGTTAAAAGCGAAAATAATAGCAGTTAAAATCCCATAAAATGCGTCTTAATCATAAAAATGCGATTATAAAAATGAACGAACGACGGGGGCACACACCAGACGAAGGCGATGCCAAAGACGAAGTTAAGCAAGATGAGAAGAAGAAGGAAACTCTTTTTGCTCCTCATCTCATTTTGCACTGTTTGTTGCCTTTTGGATTTTTTTTTATGAGTTCAGTTTCGCTTAAATATCAGAGTGTAACAGAAACAGGCGTTCATTATACCCTTGCATTGAGTACGTATATTAATTTTGATCAGAAGTTTGCAATGTACAGAAAGAAGCATCTACGTAGCATATATGTATGTCTGATAAGCAAGATCAGCTGGGTTGATATGTTTGTCTGTCCCTCTGTCTAGATCAACATAATATACACGGCTGACATTTTGCTCATGGATTTTCTTTGATTGCAGGCATCCATCGATATGACTCCCATAGTAATGATTAATTAATTATTATTATAATTGTTATTAGAGCTATAACTCGGTTGTTTTAAATATGTTCATTATACATACGTATATAGGGAATAATCTCTCTTAAGTTAAAACACAATTGGTCGACTTTTTGCTATAGCTGCCATAGGAACAATCGGACCAAATATTTCTTTTGAAGTCATGGCTATTAAATATAGATTCTACTAGGTTTCAATGCATATTAATGATTCTGATAAATTATGCATAATATTGTCAAGGGTATACAAACTTCGATATGGCTAAATTTAGCTTAAGTTTTTGGTTTACTTTATTGCACTGTCCAGAGACCGGAGAGACATTTGAAAAATAAAAACAAAAATAAAAAAGAGGTTTATTTTCATTTGACTCTGTCCCTAGTCTATGTATATGCATATACTTGATATACATATATATGTACATATGTATGTAGATATACATATATATATACATACCACTCAAGTGATGGCGAATTTTTATTAATTGTTCGCGTTTTTGGTTTCGCACCACCTACACAACACAACTGTTACAAGGTTCTCTTCTTGCAAAACCAAAGAAAAAAAAAAGAAGAAGAAATATATACCTATATATATATATATATGTGTGTGTATGTATATATAAGAAAACAACAACAAATCCTATAAATTTTTTACTACTTATTTACGCTACTAAGGCACACATTTAGCCATGTCAAGCAATCGCATAGCCCTGGCTCGTAAAAAGCACAGAAACAGAACAGAACAGAACAGAACCAAATGCCGGCCGTTTGCCATTTGCTACTACCTCCTCCTTCCCCACTGCCCCCTCCCCATCTTGTTGCTTGTTGGTTGTCACTGACTGGCAAACGGGCAGCAAAGGTCTTGGCATCGTCCTTTGCCTTTCTCTCTTCTCTCCTTTTTTTGTTTTTTTTTGTTTTTCTTCTTCTTTGGGGCGTTTTATTTTTGTGAAATTTCATCACGTTTTTATGTTGTGACCACGTGACGCCAGTGCCCCATGCCTTTCGAGAAGACTTTCGAGAAGTTCTCGTTCGACCAGTACGGCCTGGTCCTTTTGCCGCTTGATCTACTTTGTGTGTGTGTGTGTGTGTGTGTCTGTGTTTTTGTTGTTCGATTTTCATCCTGGACCTGGAAAAAGCAAGGACACGGCAAGCACACCTGCTGACTGACTGCCTGACTGCCCAGCAGTTCAGTTGACTTTAGGGCACGTAGGAAATGGTAACGTAACAATAGTCCATGGCCAAGACATCTCTACACTTTTTGCAGCTAAAGTCAAAGTGTCAGTGTGTGTGTGTAAGCTTGTAGCATTTTCTTAGATTGCTCTACCGAGCAATGTCCGTGCGGGGGCTACTTGAGCTACATATTAAGTGCTATATGTACACATATACAGGGTGTTCAGTGAAATTAAATCTATCAGTTTTGAGTCTTCTTCTTCTTCTTAGTTCAACCGCTTTGAAAACATTTTCAATGCAGCAACAAATTTTTATTCGCTAAAAGAAAACAAATTCCCATAACAAGCGAATTAATATATTGCTTTAGGATAAATTCTTGATTTAAATCCCTAATACTCACACTACTAAGAGCACCCTGCTCTATGTCTGGACTTGGAGAGGAATTAAGAATAGCAATGGCAAAGCCAAACGCCAACGCCAACGCCTGCCAGTACATCCTGTGGTGCTGACATGGATTCCCCTAGTGCGCGAAAGATGGGGGTCAGGCTGTTGGTTAGGCCATCGAGCGATGATTATGGCAAAGGCGACACCCAAAAAAAAAAAAAAAAAAAAAAAAAAAAAAATAAAGAAGGAAAAAAAAACCAACAGGGCGACATTCCACCCCATCCCTTCCCCAATATGCCAGCGGACCACCAATATGTTTCCATTGAACGGCGGCGCACAATGCCAGATGTTGCAGCAACGCAACTGAATTGAAAAAATCTCAGCGCAAAGAAAAAAAAATGTCCGAATTTATGTTAAAATTGTCAAAGCAGAAGGCATAGTACGTGGGGATGGGCGTGGGGGTGGGGGGCGAACAGTTATAGCAACTCTCAGACAACATGCGGCGCTTTTAACGCGTCGTTCTGACTGATCAAGATAAGCAAGAGCAAGTGGAGATGATGTAGAGTAAGAAGGATGAGGCGAAGAAGCAGCTGTAGTAGTCATAGTCGTTGACTGGGGACTTTTACTATGGTAACGTCTGCCATACGATGTACTCAACTGTTATCTAAATTCTTTTGCCTCTCTCTACACAGTGGTTAAAAATATTGTACAAATATGTTGAAAAAAAATTGCCTCAATATGGAATACATATTTTTTTATATAAAATAAAATAATTCACAATCTGGTCTAGGCCTGTTTTTTAATACCGACTGGAAATGAAAATGAAATATGTAATTGAAATTGGTTTTCGCTTTCAATTTTGCATAATATATAGGTATATATATCTGCTTAATATATATGTACATATACGTATAAGTTTGATCTGTCAAATATTGTTCTATTAATTTTTAATATTTCGAGAATCATACTAGAAATTAGAGAATGAAATTGATTCAGTCATTAATTAATTAGAATTTTCCCTTGTATGTCTAACATAAATAGTCCCTATAATTGCAATCGCAGTATATTTATTATAAATATCTCAAAATATCTTAAAATACTTGCATACACCTGAAATCCTTATGATTCTTGGCAGGAGCTAATAATCAATTTTAGCCACATAATAATCATTTCCCTAAGATAGATTCTAATTCTCTTGCCCCGCCTTAATATACAAGCAATAACTCATAAATATACTCTACATATATGTACCTATATATATTGTACATACATAGACTTTTAAAGTGCGATCCACTGTGCAATATTATCACTCTTGCTCGTTGACACTTTTGGGGTTAGCATTTAATGGTAACAACAGCAACAGCAACAACAACAATACGCTTCAATTTGACCACACACAATGTGCAATTGGGCAGGAAAAACAGCTTCATATAGATGTATTTTATGCACTTTCATTTCATGGTCAGTTTGGCATTATGATTTCGGGTCGAGCAACATGTGTGAACAATGTACGGGGGGGAAGGGGACTACAGACAAATAAACGAATAGACAAACAGTTGTAATATAATGGTATTTATTTGAGTATTATTTTTCTTATTTTTTTTTTTCTGTTATTCGTTTTGGTAGGTATTGATGGATGCTTATGAAATCGGCTTGACTTGATGCGTAAATAAATATTTTTTTATTTGGTTCTGTTGTTTTTACCAAATATTTACCATTCGCGTTTCGCTTCTATGTGAAAATAAAACACACAACAACAACAACAGCAACAGCAACAAAAAAAAAAATAGAAGTGGAAGCACGCGACTTTGTGCCAGCGCCAAAAGTATGCAGACAATGTGCAAACAAGCTATACCCAAACACACACACACACACATACACACACATGAACATGGAGGGAAGGAAGATTCATCAACATGGATCCGATAAATCTATGTACAAATGTGTGCCTGTGTGTGTGTGTTTGCGCTACATAACCAACAAACATTGCAAAAACTAATTTTCCATCGACAAAATAAAATGCAAGTCGATTGATAAAGTAGGGGGCGGAAAAAGTACATGGCTGAAGGGGGGGATTGGTAAGGGAGAAGATTCCCAACTGTGGATAATTTTTAGCTCGCGCTTTTGCGCCTTTTGCCAATGGCTTTTGTAAATGTGCAAAATTTTGTAACAAACAACAAAACAAAATGGCGGGCTGCGGTACATGCATTGCCAATGGCACACACTCACACATTCGCACAAATACATACATGTGCATATGCGGTGGTGGGCCCCCTATCATATGCAACACATATTTGAGTCTATTAAAAATGCGTTTAAAATGCTTTCTGTGGTTTTACGGTTAAATTGTTAAATTCAAATAAAATTGATTTTTGCACAAGGCTCTCTATCTCTCTCTCTCTCTCTCTCTATATATATATCGCTCTCTTTTTGCATGTGTTTGTCAGTATGTGTGTATTTTTATTTAATTGTATATGTGTGTGTGTGTGCTTATTGAAAATGTTTGCATGCGCCCCGCCAATGGCATAGTTGGCAAAGTGAAATGTGTAAAAACTCATGTTTTGTTAGAGGTAAGAGGGTATGTATAATACCCTGTAACAATTACATGTGGTCAACTGCAGTTACAAATTGCCAAAAAAGAAAAAAAATAAATAAAAACAAACAAAATCGTTATGTAATTCAATTGCGTTAAATTGTAGGAAATAAACAAGCCAATTTAAAAACAAAAAATTTTCTATTTTTATAGACTTTTTATGCATATGTATATATACATACACGTGTATGTAAGAAATGTAAATATTAGCGAACGCATTTCATGTAATATAACAATCCCAGAAGGGAATACTCATGATAAGATTTTAAGGGAACATCTTTATATATATTACTAAATCTGTATACTATAGTGACTTGTAAATTTCAAACAACTCAGAATCAGTAAGACAAATAATTGGTTCAATGTAAGAAATCATAAAACATAAAGATCACTATGATAATAATGATGATTTTATGGTAGAGAAATAATGCCAATTATAACTAATACTAAGATTTTAATACAATTATTTATGTCAGTCGCAGCTGAAAATATTGATAAATTTTCAGTTAATAAATTATTGATATACTTACAAAATCTTTCAATTTAATAAAAACCGACAGGAAGAGAAATTCTTGTGGATTAAAGAGAGATAATGTGATCAACTGGGTGTATATATATATACTGTATATAACCCAAAGATCTAAAGTTAATAAAGTGACACAACTGGATAGATAACAGATAAAGAAAATGATCTTTAATACTTTTAATTGTAACATTTTATACTACATATACATATATGAATAATTCTAGCCAAGAATCATACATTAATATTGAGAGCTTCTTAATAGAATAGCCTATAGAAATCACATAAGACTAGAATGATAGGCTTCAAGAGTTTTAGAAGTGTGTGTGTGTTTATTTGTAAATGTCACCTGTCATTGTCAGAGGCATTAATAGGACGTGAATCGATGTCGACGGACTGACTGTCCACACTAGTGAAAGAAATGGAACTCATGGCCGATTAATTCACAGTAAAATGCCAGCTGTAGCTGTGTTTTACACACACACACATACATACAGACAGACATAACATAGATGTGTGTGCATGTTTGTATTATATGTTGAAGGCATCTCCGTTTTGGAAAACATGCAACGTAATTTCCATGTGGGTAACCAACAATTTCTGGCATGTAACATTTTTCAACATCAACAACTCCAACAATATGGCGACCAACCGAATGCAACAACGTGAACAGAAGCAGTCGAGCGGCAAACACTACAAGAAAAATTGTAAGTGAAGCGAATAAAATATTATTTTCTAATGCTCGAAGACACAAACAAAGCCAGTTGAAGGAATGAAAAGCAAAAAAAAAAAAAAAAAAAAAAAACCAAACAAAAAAGGAAATAAAGGGAAAAAAATAAGCATGGAACTAGAGTCAGAGTCAAAGCTAAAGCTAAAGTCGGAGCCAATGCCAGAGCCTTAGGGGGGTAAATAAGCAAGAGGAAAAATGAGAGATGAGAACTGTGAAAAAAGGAAAGGCGAAATGCTAAAAAGAAATCAAGAAAAATTGTTTAGTGCCTGCCTGGGTCCTTATGCTGAAAGGAGATGAATGCTAGCTGGCTGCTACTTGGGCTTAATCCATCTTAGTCTAGTCAGGACAAGAAGACTTTGAGGCAAAAAAAAAAAAAAAAAAAAAAACACACACACACACAAAAGCAAAAGAAACGGAGGAGCGAAATGTAAACAAAAAAAAAAAAAACCGAAAAAAAATGAAGCGAAAAAAAACCAAATTATTGTGCAGCATTTGTTCCTTGCCTTTGTTTAAAGTGAACGAATATATATATAATTTTTTTTTTGCACTTCTTTCGCTTTTTTTTTGTGTGTTCATGTGAAAGAGCCTTAAGTTATGCTACAATTTTTTCCCTCTCATTTCTTTCTATTTCAAGCAATATTTTTTTGTGTGCTGTTTCTTCTCTTTGTGTGTGTGTGTGTGTCTTTTTTTGTTATTTTTATTTCTTTCTTTTTTTTGTTTTTTTTTAATAATGTTGCCTTGCAGCGGCAACGCGGCAAAATGAAATGAATTGTGAAAAATGTGCTAAGGCTTGGAGGAGTCTCTTTCTTTAGTACGTTTCGGTGGTTGGGTGTATTGGTTGGTTTGGTGCTGCTATGCTTTTGAACTCAATTACATAAGCGCAGCAGCAGCAGCAGTAGCGGCAGCGTTGTGCACACACAGTTTGGCAGTTTGTAATTTTCAGCAAATGGCAAGTCACCAAGGGTCCTGAGTCCTGGAGGTTCTCGTTGGCCTGCCTGAGGGGCGGATTGGGTAGAGTGGGTGGCATCATTGGGTTCCCTGGATGGCCTGGCACCAAAAATCACGTAAAATGTCAAATTGCTAAACGTCAAGAAAAACGGCGCGTTTGTTTTGTCATTCCCGCCTCTCTCCATTCGCCTTATCTACTATTTTAACGCGCAAATATTTTTTTTCCTTCTTGGACCCCAACTTGAAATACCCATCCCCCTTTATTATCCCCCTCATCCGCCCCTTCCACCACATTTGGCATGACTCCTTGGCCCATTCTCCATTCTCAATTCTCATTCTCGTCCTCAGCCATTCAAAGCACACAGCAAAAATGCCAACAATCCAAAGTTGAGTTTTCTTTGGAATTTGTTGGCGTTCGTTTTTTTCTTTTTTTTTCTTCTTCTTTTCTTTTTCTTTTTATTTTTTTTTTTTATTTTTATTCTTTCTTTCTTCTTTTTTTTTGACATCTCTGCTGTTAGTGCTACTGCTGCTGCTGCTGCTGGTGCCAGGAGGAGAGGAGGCAACATGCGCGCGCCACAATGACAATTGCTTATTTGTGTGTGTGTGTGTGTGTGTGTCTGTGGGGGTGGCACTGCCACAGTTAACATGTAACTTCAACGTCAAGTCAAACTGATGTTGTCCTCGTCGCCATTTTGTTTTCGGCTGACGGTTCTGTATTTTTTTTTCCTTTTTTTTTCATGGCAGCCCCAAAGCTGCCCTTGTCTTCTTGTTCTTCTCTTTCTCATCGTGTGTGCGTATGTGTGTGTGTGTGTTTGTTCGGTTACGTTCTGCTACGCATTCCGTTGGTATTTTACCATTAATACTTGTCTACTTAACGGTAAATTACAGACATTAAACGCACATACACACATATACACGCACACCCATCAAGATACAGCAAGGATAAGGACAAGTGTGTGTGTGTGTGTGTGAGTGCGGGGACAGTATTCGCTCTATATATACCCCAGCCCCCCCTTCTTGCCCACTCTCACACACACACACACTCTTCTTGTTCTGTGTTCTGTGTTTCGTTTTGTTCTGCTCTGTGCTTATTTGTTGTCAGTACGCGTCAAACATTTGAAAACATTTATTTTTGCTCCATATACAACAAGAGCAGCAACAACAGCAGCTAAAGCAACGACAACAACAACAACAACAACAGCATTCAAACTCGTAAAGCTTCTCTTTTGCCAACTGCCAACTGACAGCTCGTCGCCGTTTGCCAGTTTATATTTTTTTTTTTTTTTTTGCCATTCCATTCCTGCAATTCGGTTTCAGAGTTGCCGCTCAAAGTTAATGTGAGGATGAAGAGAGAAGGAGACCAAACAGCAATGGTTTTTAGTGACGCATTTTCTGGGAGCATGAGCATGTCCTGTGATAAATGATGATGCCACCCTACCTCCGTTTCCTTACCCCACCCCACCACCACCAAACATACTCACACCTCTCTCACACTGCAAAAAGGCATTTATGTAGTTGTCGATGGGCCCCCGTTCTATTTGTCAGCAAATGTTATGTGCCATAGCCATTCAGAATTATAACAATTTACAGACAAAACCTACAGTCGCAAAAGTACATATACATAAATATGTTGTAACAACAGCAACAAAAACAACTTTGTTGCCTTATCTTCAATATTGAGTAAATGAGTAAATGAGACAGACATTCAATAAGACATGAGATGACATTTTGAGTATTTTTCCCAATAAGATTTTTCGTCCTAGAATAATCTTCAAAAGTAGATTTTTGTTTTGCCTTTGAATTGGTTTAAAAATGTTCAAAGTATATTTAATTGAATGTCCTAGAAAAGTCAGACTAATGGACCATATGTATCGAGTTTCATTTTTTTTTCGATTTCCTGTCATATGATTTGTAAGTCAAATTTTTCAATAAACTGCATTTAAGCACAGGCTAGTAGCTCTTATCTAATCAGTCAATGCAAAAAGTATGTCAAATACACACACAAGCTGACTAATACCCTAAAAAGCTAATTGTTCAATTATGTGATGTGACTAAAGAAAATCGTATGGGCTAGGCAGAAATATATTTATTAAAATATGAAGAAAATTAACTCCGACACTATCAAAAGTCGTAAGTTATTGCAAATTATATTTGCATACAATATTTGAATATAATAATTCGAACTAAAGACTTTCTAATTGTTTCCCTGAAGCATTTTTCATTCAACAGTTTCCCGCAAACAAAGTTGCGGATAAATCGATTTAAAGTTTCAAAGAAACCTAGTTAAAAGCAAAGTAACTCAATCAGTTTTATTTTGCTTAAAATTTGGACACATAATTCTGGAAATTTAGAAAAAGCGAAAAGAGATTGAATAAATATAACAAGACAAATTTTAAAGAAGGCCTAATTCTATTTTTGAATTGCATGTCTTAAAGACAAGATAGTAACAAATAAATTTGTGAAATAAAACAAAAAATTAAATAATATTTGCATAGATGAAACCAACGAAATCGAGTTTGATATCAATGTCTATTGATAAATATTCAATATGATCAAATAAATTTCTATATTTTTTTTTGCGGATCTCTGTTTACTTTTCTAAATTCATACTGAACACTTAGAGAAATTGAACATATTCATAGACTAATTGAAAAATTACTTTATCAAAAACTAAAGCAAAGGGCAATGTCAAAAATTTTCATTCTTTGTTTTTTTACTTTTTTTTCTTTTCTTTTTTTTTTTTTCATTTATGAAACCACCTAACCGCCCAATGGGTGGTCCTAGTGTGGATCTAGTAATGTTGTTGTTTTTTTCGTTTGTTATATTGTAAAATCAACAAAAGTAAAACAATACCAAATATCAAACACACAAAAGCGAATGTAAGGTGATGCAGGGGCACCGAGACTAAGGCAACTCTCGTCTCCCTTCTCATCATCTTCCTCTCTTTTCTTCTTCTATCTATCGTTCCTCCTCCTTCTCGGTGCCGTGGAGAACTTGTAAAATACTTTTGTGTAACTTTGGCTGAAAACTTTATTTTGTGTATTATATATCCTGTTAACAATATACTTCAGTTTTTGTGCCGTTGTTGCTTCAAAGGCAAAAAACCAGGACCAAGAGCAGGACCAACAAAAGAGCCAAGAGTCACTTAGCACCGAAGATGTGTGAGTGTGTATGTGTATGTGTGTCCGTATATGTGCGAATATAGGTATATGTGTGAGTGCGGTTTCCGTTAGCCAACAGCCTTAACTGAGGCTACGGCTTACACAAAGTAAGAGTAAGATTTTAAGAATGGGAATGAGAATGCGAATGACTATAAGGATGAGACGAAAGTCTAAGTTTGTCTCATACTCGGCACTCAATGCTGTGTTGCCTGTTTTCTTTTGTTTAAATTTTGGTTTGTGTCAGCAACCACATGAACGCACGCATACACAAAGCTCGACTCTTTCTCTCTCTGTCTCTCTCTTCTTTCTCTTCCTTTCTCTTTCTCTTTTGGCAAAAGAAAGTCAAAAGTCTTGAAAAAGTAAGTTGGAGTATGGTAGGTAAAAGAAATGGGAAAGGGGACAAGAACAAGGAATGGGACGAGGCAAACAAACAAGCAACCAACCAACCAACCAGCCATCCAGCCAACAAGCCAACCAACCAACCAACCAGTCAACCCGACTTGGCTTTTAATGTAAGATAGGGACAGAAAAACTTTTGCCAAACTAAACAAGTCGTGTACATTTTTCGGCCTGTGTAGCTTATGCGTATGTGTGTGTGTGTGTGTGTGTGCGTGTTTGCCAGTTTGTCTATATGCGGTTGTAGTATATATGCTTCACACTTCCGCTTCCTGTACTAAGCAATACATGTACAAGTACATACATGCATATGTTAATTTTTCGCTGTCTTGTGTCGTTGTTTGTTGTTTGCCAATTTCCCTTAAGGAAATTTGCATTTGGAACCTATCGAACATCAATGAAAATTTGCATATATTCCATCTGATTCCTGAAAAGTTTTCAACATTTAAGTATATGCGAGACACCAACACCAAAGTGAAATTGAATTGCTACGAATATTTAATTGAATATATATATATATATATATATATATAAATATATCTATTGCTGTTTTCTTTCCTTCCGTTTTTTTGTTTTTAAAATTTTTCAAAATATTTTTACAGTTTAAAAATTAAATATTTTCAATTCTTTAATGGATAGATGATTACATCTATAGATATTTTAGTATATATGTACATATATTAAAGTTAGGAAAATTTCGATTCCTATGAAAAAGAAATTAAAAGTTAACTGCTATAGAGCAGAAAATATATATTTATCTCTTTCACTTTAATCGATGCTGACATATATTTTTTATTGATAGCATTAATTATTTTAAATACTTCACCTAGTATAACATTTTTAATTAAATTATATTATTTCTTTGATTAAAAAATTAGCTAGAAATTTCTGATTTACGTACCTACTATTAATGCTTCTCAAATGAATAAATTTTTGTTCAACCAAAATCCAGTAGAATTTCAATTGTCTGTACGTCCGATTATTCAAATCTTTTTGAAACGAGCTTCTTCTATAGTTAAACACGTTACATTTTCAAAAATATTTAAATAAAATGATTTGTTTTAATAAAGTTAGAAAGTTAAATTATACATACTTGATTTAAAGTAAAGTAAAATAATAATAATAACTAACTAATTTTAACTAATATATACATATAATAATATATAATAATAACTAATAATAACTTCTTAGTTTTTTATAGATTTCAATTGTTCTTTTTTTTTATGTAAACCCAAAAGATTAAAGAGAATGTGATTTATCAATATAAGGTTTCCTGATCTCAGTATGCCCCTAAAAGTATTGTACATATATGATGATGATGTCTCAGTTCATGGATGCTTTAAGCTATATTCATTTTGAATCTTTTACACAAATCACTGCCATGCAACAACAGCCATAAATAGCAAAATTGACACTATTACACGCCCATTTGGTGTAACGCCTCCCTTTTATCACTTACCTACCTATTACCTATCTACCTGTGTATGTGAGTGTGTCTGTGTGTGTGCACGTGAGTGACTGTGTGTGGGAGAGTAAGTGTGCACAGTTTTTACTGCCATGGCTAGCGCGTGTCTGCCTTAATGGACACCTTTGAGATTAATTGCTGCGAACGATGCGACGACGATGCGATGACTCGACTACGACGACGACGACGACAACAACGATGAGAACGATGGCAACCACATGAACCGCAAAAAGAACAAAGCATTAAAGACCCGTCAAAGGCGGATGGTAGTGTATGGCCTAAAGGGGGGGAAGGGAGGTATTGATGGTGATGGTGGTGGTTGGGGGAGAGCAGTTAAGGTTGGTAAGGTTGAATGTTTAACCAGTCAAAGTCACGTGTCAAATAAAATGTCAACAAAACAATTGAGTTATTTATTTGGGCGCACAGTCGGAGCAGAGCGCGGCAAGGCGTTTAATTTTACCGTGTAAGCCCTAAAGGCTAGAACGGATGGCAAGAGGGGCAGGAGATGAGCGAACGTATGCCGAGTATTTAAAAATCCATTGGCGGTCATTCGCCTAATGCTGGGAGTTACTTTGTCAGTAAGCGACCAACCATTCAGGCATTCATTCAGCCAATGGCTCAAGTGTCGAGTTCATTGCAATGCAAGACGTTTGGCTATTTTTGGCCTATACATACATATATCCATACCATTCCACCCCAAGTTAAAGGCAAGCCGGAGGCTCAACACACACAATTGACACGTGCGCCTCGTCGTATAGATGTATGTATGTATTCTTCTATACATTCTTATATGGATATATGTATGTATGTGCCTTTAGTGTACTGTTGCTGCCTGGCAACTAGAAAATCATTTAACAGCAGCGGGATTAAGCGATGATGCGCGTGTCGTAGGTTAGCGTCGAGCGACTATAGTAGATAGATCCTAAGCCAAAGGGACATAGTGAGAGCGAGAGAGAGAGAGAGAGCGAGCGAGGGGTAGAGGGCAAAAGAGATGCTCAATTGAAACGCAAAATGATATTTGCACAGGCTCAACCAAGCAGCCAGGGGGCGCATCCTTTTTCGCTTTCTCTGGCTGCTAAGCAAATATAAATAAAGACCTTTGATGTGAATTTATTGGCAATGACCAAAAGGGAGAAAATTCATAGATACGTATATATGTATTTAGTAACTTAAGGTGGCGGAAGGAGTAAGCGGTGCGGGGGGGCAAATGTGGTAGTGGGAGGGGGGTAGGTTAACAACCAACTTGAATCCTGGGCGTGAGAAATATCTGCAAGAAATTTGCACAACAAATGTTTATGAATTTTTGTGTCGCCTGTGGGTTTTGAAATGCATATAAATAATGCAATAGACATTGAATAAATTTATGTGCAAGCATATGTACATATATGTATATGGATATTCGTTTGTATGTGCATAAATAAAATATTAAATATTTCATCCAGTCATTGGCATGACAATGGCAAACATTTCTGACATTGTAATGTGCCTTTCATTTAAAACACTCACTTCTTTCTGACTTCAGTTTTTGGCCCATAAAAACCTCAATGTCACTCGCCTGCCTGCCTGCCTGCCAGCCACGTGAAAATGGAAATTATATAGTATGTACAGCAGCCGTAGACGACGTCGGCAATGTCACAGTATGTCATAAAATGAGTTGTGGCAAAAAAAAAAAAAAAAAAAAAGACCATAAATGAAATTGGCTGCAAGTTAATTTTACCAACATCAAAATATCTCACCATCAACGTTGGGCTTTATTTCTTCTTACGTTTCATCTATTACTAGAGTATGTCCTCTAGTACTAACTAGATGGCTAATTATACATAGGATCCCAGTGGAATTGGTGGTTCCAAAACATTTACCTTGAATTGAAATCCATATAGTATATTATGTTGTTCTAAAATCTTGAATATTTTGATAATTTTTTGATATTTTTTTCCTGAGGGTTTTACCTGGTTTCAAATTCAGAAGTTTTAAACTCATGGGAACTTCGCCATCGGTTGCAAAGTCCTAGAAAATTTCCAAAAGTTAATCTACCATCATTGAGGAAATTTCCCTAGAGATTTAAATAACATGTGAACGTAGATGTTTTGGTCAAGACTTTTCACTTTTAGTTTTTGATTATTGATACTTCTTACCCATGATTTACTTCTACTATATACTACAACATATGTACTTATATATGTATGTATATACATATATCTATAAATTATATTAATGCAATAAACTGCCAAAAGATCTCAAATCTCGGAACACCTTCCCATAACCTTGAGTTAGCTAATAGTTGCATATTCTGAGGTCTCCAACCATTAGGCTTACCACACCACAGCACATACACAAGCACACACACACACATATATGTATATACCCAACATGGCCATTAGCCACCCACCAGCCCACTTGCTTCAGAATATTTCGACAACATGTTGCGGCCCAACAAAAATGGAGCAAAAATAAATAAAAGCATGCACACATACACACACACACACACACGCACATAAACATAAACACAGAACCCAAGGAAAAAAAGGTCAACATTTTACGGTTGATTAAAGTGCGCCAGGCTGTAGCTGGAAGCGATTTTGGTAGCCAGTATAACCCCAACACGGTCTTCTTTTGCATCAACCCTCTCTGCCTAGTTTTCTCTCCCTCTCTCTCTCTCTCTTTCTCTCTTTCTCTCTGTCGCTGTTTCACTCTGTCTCTCATTCTGTAAGTCTCCGCACACAAAAATTGTTGAAATATTTAATGAAGTGCATAAAAATAATTTACAAAAATATTTCATGCATTTTGGTTTAAAAAAGATTAAACATATATTTCGGTTTCTCGTCAAAAAATATTTTACTGTTATAATTTATTTGTATTTTTGTGTAAACCGCCAAAGGGCAATTTGCGCATATTTGTTAATGGAAATTGTTAAAATGGTTTAAAGTATTTGCCCTCCAAATGGACCGAAAATCGCCGCGCAGCAACTGCCTAATTGAGTGAGGGCATGGCATATAGTAGCAGCAGTAGCAACAACAGCAACAGGAACAACAGCAACAACAACAACAACAACAGTAACACAGACACACAGAGAAAGTGACGAGCGGGGAGCGTGAGAGATGGAGATGGGATATCCCTGGCCAGGCAAAGAGACATAAAAGGTCAAGTTTTGGTTTTTCTTCTTTATTTTTGTTTTTTTTTCTTCTTTCATTTTGTTGTTGTTGTTGTTGCTGTTGCTTCTGTTATTTTATATGCAACCACCCATTACCAGGAGTGACCATGGCCATTTAAATGTGCCACATTCCCACCGCACTCAGTTAGTAACTTACTCACCCACACTTTTATCCCTTCGGGCGTGCCCTTTTTTTTTTTATTAAAACAAGAAGAAATATTTCATTTATTTTTCGGTCTAAGCCTTCACCGAGACTTTGGGCTAGGTGTTAATTTAGCTAATTTCATTGCGGGCACACAAATATTTGGAATTATTTTCGAATATAAAACAATTTGCGTACATATAAAAAAAAACACCTTTTTTGCTTTTTTTTTGCCACCATTCAAATCCCTAAGGCACACACACACACCCACACACACACACTCATAAATAAACTGTAGGTGATAAACCCAACAATTTGTATAAAGTTTTCCTTTTAAAAACTTTTCATCATTTTTTTTTCTTTTGAGTAATTTTCATCTATATTAACATTTGCGATAGCCAAACTACATATATACATATATACAGTAGAATTCTCCGATTTATATTCTTCTTTTTGTCTAAGTACTTTTTGCGCAAAGTCTTTACAAAATTTTAAAAACTTTTTCATAGCATTACATCCTTTCAATATCTATATTTATATATAATTTTCTGCAAATTCCTATAATAATTTTCTATATATTCTTAATAATATATAAAAATAAAAATAAGTAATAAATAAAAAAAAAAAAAGTAAATAATAAATAAATTTGTCATTCGATAAAACAATTTTTTGATGAATTGCGATCGTTGAAAAAAAAAGTTATGTGCGAAAAGCATTTTTAGAATATTCAAAAATTTGAGAAAACTCGAAATTGACTTACAGTCTTTCCCAAAAGGTTTCTGTTGAAATATTTGCATTTCACAACCATTTAAAATGTGAATTAATTTTCCTGCCTATCGAACAATAAATGTGATAAAATTTTGTTTATGGAACTTTGTGTGTGTCCCATTATCCTTTTATTATACCCTGTACCCATAGGGTTCAAGGGTATATTAAAATCGCTAAAATGTATGTAACAGGCAGAAGGAATAAAATACAATCTTATTTTAAATAGGGTTTTTAAAAGTACCTGCTTTTTTTTTGTTTTAATTAATTTTCTCTATTCTTGATTACAGTTTAAATATATTTGTTAAATACTTTTCTTTCGTTTTACGAAATAGTTTTTCGTTACGTAAATGTCAAAGCCGAAAGATTTGCTCCTCATCATGATTGGGCATGTGACAGATTGTTTCAGATTTTCATTCATTCATTCATTCAATTTTTGTTTTTTTTTTTTTGTTTTTTCTTTTTGGTTGACAACTTGAACCCCAGCGTACCCAGAGTAGTCGGTCCATTCAATGCGCTCAGTCACCCTTCCCTCAATCGGCAAGGACTCAACTAAGGCGACAAACCCGCATCGTAAAAAGCGTAACAAAAGCGAGTAGCGCATAAATGACAAGGCAGTTTTACCGAGGGATTGTTACACACACACACACACATACACACATACACAGCAAATGCGTTGGGCAAGGAATGGATAGGGGGGTTAAGTAATGTTGCAACAAGGCGGCAGGATATGGATGTTGGGTAACTGGATCGGGCAGCAGCTTGTTATTGTTGTTATTGTTGTTGTTGTTGTTGTTGCTATTGCTGTTAAACAAGTGGCGCCCTTGTTTGGTTGAATTCTGTTTCCTTTGATTTTATGGCGCAGAAAATTGAATGATTGATCGCAAAAATAGGCGCAACTAATTAATTTATGTAAGTGTGACAATAGGGCGTTGAAATGGGCGTGGCTACATAGCTACTGTATGTCAAACTGGTACATTGGCCACCTGCAAGATGGCCCAAGGAAAAAACTGAAAACTGAAAACAAAAAAAAAAAAAAAAAAACGCAAAGGCATCATCATCATCATCATCAGTAGCAGCAGCAGTAGCGGGAGAAGGGTGACAGTGAGGTAGAATAAAAATGCCACACGTGTCCGCTGCCGCCTATACAAAGTGTTTGCCTGCCACAAAGTGGCAAAGGGGAGGTGAATTGGCTCCCGTTTCTTTTTTGTTACTGCTTATTTCATTTGCATAATTTGCAACTTAAATTTAAATGACTTCATCCAAGGGGATCTGCGCTTGGGTTTTCTTTTCAACATACATATACATATACATATATAGGTGTATGTATATGTATATGTATATCATATTTTTTTCACACGTGTGCTATAGTTTAGTTTTTGGGATTTTTGCCTTGAAAACTTGGAAAAGTAACAACCGCAATGCCAATACCACTTTTTGCGGTTTACTTCATTTTTGTCATTAAGTTTTCTAGCCGAAAATCCAATTCGGTGGTTGAGTTAGTGGAAATGAAAAAGTGGGTCGGTGAGGCGGTAGAATGAAAATGATTCTATGAATGGTTGGGTATTAGACAGTTGCCGCGCCCTAGCCCAAAGCATTTAACTTGCCTCTTGTCTTCTTCCTTGTAGTTTTCCTGTACTTTTATCACTTTTGGCTTTTTTGCTCTCTGGCCCTTTTCCCTCTGTCTCCCTCGCTCCATTTCTGTGTCTCTGTCTGCCTGTTCCCTTTTGGCAGTTGTCGAAAGTCGGCGCAAGTCAACTAATTTATTCATGACATCATCATTAAGATGTTGTCGTGGCATCCACCAAAAAACCTTTTGATGCTACCATTGCCATTGCCATTGCCATTGCCGCTGTCGTCGTTTCTCACCTTTTTTGCTTCAAGGAATGGAACTGACAAAGCTTTTCAAGTTTCCGTTTGCTCTTATTTATTTTGTTGATTTTGTGTCGAGCCAAGCAAGCAACTCCAACAACTGACTTGTTTATGTTGCCTTCTTCTTGTTAAGCAAAGGGGTAAGTGGGAGGGGAATGGAGGTGCAAGTGGATTTCATGCCATCTTCTTACTCTTCTTCCAGCCAGGGAGGTTCTAGTATGAATTTTAATGAGTAGATTAACATTTCGGGTTGTCTTCTTAATATATATGAGTTGTGTTCTCCGTGACTTTGATGCTGATATAAACTTGACTTGATTCCGGCGATTTAGTGGTGAACTACATACATGTCAATATCTGTATATATTTACATATATGTACTATATATATATAGACAAATGTACATACTCGTGTCTTACTTACAACACTTCCAAAGGGTTTTAAAATATTTAACCTATAATGGCAGCAGATTTTATTTTATGAAAATAATAAATTAACAACTATAATTTCAAGAATTTGTATTTCTTTGATCTACATATGTATATAACAATATACGATGTTATATATTATATATGATTAAGTGGATCTTCTCTTTTTTTGTTCACCCTTGAAACACGCTGACCTGAGATAGAAATGAATAGAAAGCCAGATAAAGGTTCAATGCATAGAAGGAACCATATATATTCTTGATCAACTTGACATAGCCTACTTCTCCATTAGTTATAAATCTATAGGACCTAAAATTTGGAACTTAGTCTTTTTATTGCTGTAGGCATTATATGTACATATATCTTGAAATCACATCCATTGGATGACTATATCATATATATTTGCTGTTAAAAGAGTGTAAGCAACCTGACTGCTGATCAAGAGCCTATATATGTTCCCATGAGATCGTGTGAATATCCTTCTGTGGCTGTAACGAAAACCTGGACGATTTCAATATACCCTTTTACCCTATAGATATAGGGTATAAAAAGAAGGTTTTGACTTTAGCACACAATACTTGTGTGTATGCATCGTCTAATTAGGCAAATTCTTTTAAATGGAATGAGAAAAATATTTGTAGCAATTATCCTTTTAAGCACCTACAATTGGATTTCGGGAGGGGGGGGCATCAATCGAAGCAAATTTTATTGGAGGCAAGTTGGTAATTAACTTTGCAACACTTTGCAGCTGGACAGGATCTGCAGACTTGAGTGGTAAATCGACTGTGGCTTTTATTCCGAGTAAATATCTATGTATGTATATGTGTGTGTGTGTGTATGTATGTACAATATGTACATGTACGTTCATGTCCACTTTGCCCACTGAGAGCCATACAGACAGATGTAAAAATGTCAACAGAGCCAAACAAACGGACAAAAGACTGAACCAGGATGGGTATTGGGTATTGGGTATTGGGTACTGGATACTGGGCACTGGAACATACATACATTCAGTAACATGCACTTCATCATTACAAAAGTCACGGATCTGAGCCAGAGCCTAAAGTGAGATTCAGATTTACAGTCACAAAAAGGCGCAAATTTGCATTTACATTGACTTTTGACTGAACGAGATGGACATGGATATGAACGTGAACATGGACTCGGGACCTATAGGCGGACTGATTGATTTCCAGTATGTGTAAGTGTGTTATATGTGTAAGTGTGTGTGTGTGCGTGTGTGTGTGTGTCTGTGTATGCGTGTTGGTCTGCGGGTAACAACGAGTCTTGCGTAAAAACCACGAAACATATTTGGTTTGTCATTGGATGCAGTGAAGCGCATGGCCACAGCATACTAAAGCTACGGAAGAGGGAGAGAGGAGGGGGTAGTGAGTGAAAAAAAAGGGCTGGGGGGCAGATCGTTGAGGGAGACCGTTGGAACGCCAAAAAGAGTAGAAGAAGAAGAACAGACCAGTGTCATGCCTTATTGACATTGGACGCACGCACGCTGTGTGTGCGTTTGTGTGTGCGAGTGTGTGTGAGTGTGTGCAAGTGTGTGTGAGTGTGTGTGCTAGTGTGTGTGAGTGTGTGTGCTAGTGTGAGTGTTTCTTTTCATGTTCGTGCGTGCATGACAAGTGGAGCCTCAATTGGTTGTCCAGCCACCCAACCACCCATACATATGTGCACACATATACAAACACACACACATGGACAAACGTACATACACATACAGAGACAGGACACCGACGCTTTCATACAATTACATAAGGACCCATTTAACTGTTTTGCACTGTTGTCATGTTGACTTTTTCTTCGTCTTCTTGTTTGTCTCTTCTTTTTCGTGTTGTCCTTGTTGTTTGTGTCATTTGCCTGCCATGTGGTTGTTAGTTTGCGAGTGTATGTATGTGTGTGTGTGTCCTTTCATATCCTTGTGTGCATGCATGTGGTGAGTGCAGCAATGTCCTTGTGCAAACTTCCCGCACTTTGTCGTTGTCGTTTTTCGTGTTTGCCTTGTCGTTGACTCTGCCTTTTACTCTGTCGCTTTTATCGTTTCCCTTATCGTCACTTTTCCTTCATTTTTTTTTTTTTTTGTTGTTTTTGTCACTGTGGCTGAAACTGCTGCTGCTCCGGCTCCTGCTTATTGCAGTAGTTTTTGTTGGCGGTTTTTTTCAGCAACGTTTCCTTTTCTTTTTTTTTTTATTCTTCTGGTTTTTTCTGTTTTTTAATAAGTGGCTCGTACATTCGGCATGACCTTATTGAAGCTGGCAAAACCAAAAAAAAAAAATAAAAAAAAGAACTTACTTATAACTTCAGTATAATGATCTTAATTTACGTATTATGTCCCATATTAATCATAATTTTATCACAATCTTATCTATGTTTACTGAAACAACGCAATTAACGCAATTATCTCCCCCCCTTAGTTTAATCTAAGATTAAGATTATTTTGAACTTAATCTCAATATTGCTTAGTCTTTTATATTGAGAACTTTTTCATTTTATTGTTAAGCCGAGATCTATTTTAATTTTGTTCTATTTTATTCTATTAGATTTCTATTAATACCGAAAACTAATCTTCAATAGATTTCTAGGAAATAGTATATAATAAAATTATTATGGATTGTATATATTTTATCTGTTTACCAACAATATTTTTCATATGAAGTTTAAAATAAATATGCTAATAATAATGCTAATGCCTAGATTTACTTAGTTTACTATTCCTATTCCGATCGAATACTTGAAATAAGTAGTCTTTCTCGACTAATTATCTGACCACACTTTATCCCTAATCTTAATCTAACCCACTAAAATTGTGAAAAATATCGGACTCTCAAACATCAAGTTGCCAATAATTTTATAATTTAAAACCATTCCATATTATTATAAGAGATATTATGCGATACGGTGGTCCTTGAAAATCAATCTAATTTCCACCCTATTTATAAAATTGATTGATTTCAAGTAAAATATAAATTTCAAAAAATGTCCTTGACAATATACTTAAACTCTTGATTGGGTCTTTTGCATTTGATTATCGGTGTGGTGATCGGCATCAGTCATTTGGGCATAAGAAATATATATGTACATATATATATATATATATATGTATATACATATGTACATAGGACATTGAATATCAAGTGGCTATACTTCCCTCAATTGCATTGAGTGGCATGCCGCGCGCTCTTGTCTATCTATCTCTGTATCTGTAAGCGATATCAGTCAATAAAAAACTCTTGCCCTCGGGCCAGGACATACACACACACACACACGCACACTCACACAGATATACCAAACACACTTGAAACGTGGCAGCGCGTGTCGCTACTTAATTGTTAAACATTTTGTAACATTTCGTTGAGATTAGCATCGCAAAAAATAAAAAAAAAGCAAAGAGAAAAAAAGAAATAGACACAAACACACACACACACATATATATATACACAGGGGTCAGGGATAGGGTGTGGTCTTGGTCTGTGCAAATCAAACAGGTCTTCAGACTCACTGTATTTCATCAATTCAACGTGTGTTCTCTGTGGCGGGTAGTTTGTTTATTTGTTCTTGTTGTTGTTGTTGTTGTTGTTGTTGTTATCGTTGGTGTTGTTGCTTTTGTTGCTGTTATTTTGATTGTGATGCGCGGATAATCTCCGGGAAGGCACGTGAGCTCTGTTTATTTGTTTTGCCTGCCTAGTGGGTCGTTCAGCTCTGATTCCAACTCCAACTCTAAATTTTCAACTCTGACTCCTACTGCGATTTTATGTCCAACTTTCAACTCCATCGCAATATTTTCACAAAGGTGTAATGCGTTAAAAGCTGAGCGAGACAGAATGATAGTGATAGAGGGAGAAAGAGTAAAAAGCAATGAGAACGCGTGCATTGGACACGCGGCATAGATTTTTCACATGGATAAATCGTTTGCCTTTGTTCCTAGTAACAATTTTCCATTTCTCGTTTTCTATTCGCAGGACACAACAAGGAAAAAACAAAAACAAAAACAAAAACAGGAAACAAAAAAACACACAAAAAAAACACTTTTGCAGCACTTTGAAGTTTTTAGTGCAACAATCGATAGCCCTTTGGCTTATATACATATAGTCAAACAGTGGAACCTCATTTTAAGGTGCGTATACCAAATGTTTTAATTAATAATTAAGTCATTAGTCCAGAAAAGAAAGTACAATAGAAAATATTCTCAAGATTTATTACATTAAGTTTAAAGAATCAATATGAAAGTTAAATTAAATGAATGAAATGATTTGATTATTTAAGGGCAGAAATAATTAAAGTATAGTCAATCAAATATCTAACATAAATATATAAATTGTATGTTGTATGCATATATAATACATTTATATAAGAAGGTTCCTTATTTCATTGGAATTTTGTATTTACTATTTCAAGATTAATAATTTAAAGATATTTGTAAAATTCTAAAATTATTTATTTATTTATAATATGATTGGGCAGTGATTGCAAATTACAGCCAATCTTCTTACTAGCTATAGCTACTAGGCCTTAAGCTAACAATTGGACTAATTGAAAAATTCTAAAATATTTATGTGCATACTTATTAAAATGAAATAAAATTTTTATGAGTTTTAAAATAATCTTAATTACCTTAAAATTACAAAAGCCTGACGATCTTAAATATAATTCCTATTAAATGGATGAAACATTATTGAAAAAACTGACTATTGCGATTAATGAAAGGTTTAAAAAATATGTTTTTTTAATTATTGCTATTATAAATAAAATAAATATGTGATTAATATATAATTATAGTATTTGTCAGGCCTCTGATTTGATTATACTTGTGCATCTACTACCGAAAAGCAATTGATGTTATTTAATCCCAACTTTTTATAGATCTCTCATGTGGCGATCTTTTACTGTAAACTTCAATTTTCGTATCCCTTGATGGTGTCACAGTTGTTGGTCGCCATTCCGTTAAACACTTTGGCATGTTCCATCGACCATTACAGTGTTCTTTCAATATCATTGTGTGTGTGTGTGTGTGCGTGTGTGTGTGTATTGGCCACTATTGCTACCATTTTAGTGGAAGCATATTTTATACCCTGCAGTGAGGAAGGGCATATTTAGTTATATGAAAGTTGAAAACCTTTACACTTAAATACATATATTAATATCTATATATTAATCATATTATATAAATCAGTTAATGTTATATATGTATAAATGAACTTCATAATCTAACATTATACGTTTGCGATTATTTTCAAATATTTTTGAAATTTCTCATAGAAAGGGGAGATAAATTATTTAGTTGGAAACGAAATGAAAGATCACTGATAAAGGGTATTTTAGGGACTTAAACGTTTAGAGAAGATTTTTGTTTTAATTTTTTTTCATCTCTTTTTCCTAATATTTTCGTTGACTGCTGCCACTTTTTGCGCAGCCATTTTGTTGGTTCTGGTTGGCCTTGCAACGCCACCCCCAACACCAAAAAGTTCTCAGTCCATTTCGACAGTTTTCCTTCTTTCTTTTATTTTTTTTTGTATGTGTTTCTTTCCCCCCCTTTGTAATACCATCCCCAAGCTAGTATTCATCCATCCCCTTTTGGCCAGCCGCATTTTTCGTTAGCATCGTTTCTTTTCTTGTACGCTTTTTTGTTGGCACTAGCCGCCTGAATGCTGCTCTTGCTTCTGGTCCTGGTTCTGGTCCTGGTGCTGCCAAAAACCATATCCTGTACGCTATTTGCTTTCCTCGATTTCTATTTGCGCCCAGGACGTGCATATGAGTGTGTGTGTGTGTGTGCGTTATCCTCTTCCTCTCTCTTTCTCTCTCTCTCTCTCTCTCTCTCTCTTTCTCTCTATGTATGTATTTCTAAGTATGCCGAGCATGTAGCTTTTGGTATTTATGACTATTGTCGGAAAGCAAATATTTGTCTGCAGCGCATAAAAACAACAGTTAAACGAACGGGCTACGTAAACGGAATATGTATGAGATAGCCATTGGTTGTGTGTGCATGTGTGTGTTATGTGTGTGTGTGTGTGTGTGTTGGTATCTTTGTTTGTGCTTTGTCGCTGGGTATAATAATAAAAACAACTACAACAACCATAAAAGCTGCACATGGCCCAAAACTACTGCCACAAGTGATGTCTTTGGTTTGGTATTTGTTTTTTTTTTTTTCTTCTTTTCTTTCCTATTTTATTTTATTTTTTTTTTTCTCTTCTTTTTTGTCCGTTTTATATACTATACTATACTCTTTTGGTGAGTATTTTTATGCCTCAGCATTTTTGATGCTGACCCCAAACATTATGTGCTGTGTCCATTGGTTTGCTACGACGGGGTTATCTTTTATAGAAAATGCCCCCCAGCATGAACGTTCAAATATTTAGTTTAGTTTGGTTTGGTTGGTCAGCACAAAATTGGCAAGCAACTAAAGTAAAATGAAAATCCCAATTGCAGTTCAATGGAAAAACTCAAACCAGAGGCAAGGACAACATTAAGGATATACTTACCATACAAAAACTTAACTCTCTATACTTTGTATATATATTTGAACACACAAAGTAGAAGTATATTAAGTTTATTTATTTAAATGTTTTAGCTAAATTTCATTTCAGTTATCATTAACGATTACAGTACATATATATTTATATAATCTAATGTTTTATATAACAAATGAAATGATAGTTGAAAGAAGAATCAAATTTTATAGTCTTTTCAATTCAATTTATTACTATTATTTGATAAATGATGTAAGCTTAACATATCTAAGATCTCAGTAAATATTATTAATACTAAACTAATTTTATTTTAAACTAAACTGGAGCTTAAAAATATATATAAACATTTTACCTCTTTCCTGAGTTGCATCTCATGTAAACCCATTCTCTTATTCTTTTCTGATTCTATTTAAATGCTATTATTCGGACAAATTGTTCCCTGGACATGACCCTCTCATTGAATCCCATTTAACATAACGCAAAATTGTTCCCATGAGTCCATAAAATCTCACACTCACACTCACACTCTCATCCAACAGGACATATCGAGATGATAATTTTCGATTTTGATCAAACTAAAAGATTTTGGGCAATTTGTGTAAATATTGAAATTGAAACGTTCTTATTTGGCCGCCAATGGAATCACAGATTGATTGGCATGGCTGATAGTAGCTTAGGGTAGTTTGTCATGTCAAATGGAATAAAGGGGGCGACCTTCGCTCGTGTGCCTACACATTCACGCGTGTGTGTGTGTCTCTGTGTGTGCATGTCCTTAAATATTTGCCTATTTTGGCATTAATGTAGATTGAATATGGACTGTTTGCCAAGATAGCCGAATGAGTAACTGCTTATAGAATTTTCTCACCCGTTTCCCTTCTTTTTTTTTGTTTTTGTTTTTGTTTTTGTTTTCTGATAAGCTAAATTCACACCAATTGCTGCAGAAGGTCGACACAAACGAACTTGTGCTTGTTACTTGACCACTGAACCAAGAAATAAGCAAAATTCAAATATTTTCAAATTAAACATACAAAACAGAGAAAAAAACATGGCTTGTCGATTTTTCCTCCATTTCGGACAAACGGGAGCAAAAAAAAAAAGAAACAACAAGTAAAAACCGAAAAACCAAAAAAAAAAAAAAAAACGTTTTTACACTTGACTTCAAATCGCTCAAAGGACGCGTATTATGCGTTTTGCGTTTTCGAAGCAAAACTGAAAAAAAGCTTCTAAAGCGAATATGTTTGAAGTGTCGAGGTAGAGGGGCGTCGCTGGAGAGGAGGGGGGGTTAAGCGGTAGATTGGGTGTACAGAATACGAAAGAGTGTGATGCGTTGGCGCGAGAGATAGAAGGGGGCATGGTAAAGAAAAGTGATGGAGGTTTACGCATCAAAGCCCCGTATGAAAAATGGCCAAAGCACACAACGCTAAATTGAAAGCAAGAAAAATATGGCTGAAATGTTGCTTTTTCAAACGGCCAAATGGCTACCCATGATGAACGATACGATGATGATAGCGACGATGATGCCGATGCCGATGCCAATGCCAATGCCGATGCCGATGCCAATGCCGATGACGGCGCCTCTGCCAATGATGAATGCGCGCCCAAAAAAAACAGACCGACCGACTAAAAGACAGAGAGACAGACCAACCGACCAACCGACCTACCGACTGCCGCCCGTCCGCGTTTTCACATTCCGCGTTCGTAACGCAAATGAAATTGGAAAATGCGCGTTCCGCTGGGGCCAGCAAGCGGCAAAAAGAAAATATTCATGGACAGGATGGGATGGCCGCCACCGACTAGCAAAATGAAAAATAGTCAAGCAAAAGCATCAACATCAGCATCAGCATCAGCAACAGCAGCAGCAGTAACAACAACAACAACAACAACAACAACATTACGCTAGCAATTTGAAAGGTCATCGATACTGACTACTCACTGGGCTTGCCTTCCCTACTGGTCACAGTGCTTTGGCATTATACGATTTTGTGAAAATTATGTTAAATTGATGAGTTTGTTGAAAACTTTTGACACGAAAATATGTGTATAGCCATAAAAAAAAATTCTATGCAAGGGGAGAGGGGAAAACAAGTGGAAAACATACTGGAATTCTGGGATTTGTAAAATATTATCCTCAACCTTCACCGAAACAATATATTTCAGTTTAGGTTAAACCTTATTAGAGATTAGTATTAAAAAAAACCGATCTTTCATGCAAAAGCAATCAATGTTACCAGCTTATATCTATGTATATACATATATAACAAGGAAGCCATTAAAATCTCTAACTGGCAATTAGATTAAGGTATTTTTATTTAAATTGTATTCACACATATTATCTTAATTTAAGGATTAATTTCTAAGTAATCTGTCTGCATCAATTTTTTTAATCAAAAGGGGGACAACTTTTCTAACATCTTCTGGCATGTTACCATTTATTGATTTTATTTA
Source organism: Drosophila sturtevanti (assembly GCA_018150375.1). Lineage (NCBI taxonomy): Eukaryota > Metazoa > Arthropoda > Insecta > Diptera > Drosophilidae > Drosophila > Drosophila sturtevanti. Next base: position 5,550,793 of record JAECWJ010000688.1, on the reverse strand, counting down.
CAAAATAAAAAAATAAATAAAATTTACATAACTATTTAAAAACTATACAAATAAGTGAAAACCTAAATGTTTAAAACATTTGAAATTCTAAAAAAATGAAATAACTTTAATATAAAGATAAGACATTCTATCCTGATCTTATTATCTAGCCCCAGTGTGCCTTGTATGCCATTTGTTACCATAAAAACTTATATGGTTTTCGCTTATGATTCGCGGAAACTCATTCTCATTCTCGTTCTGGGTACTGGATACTGGGATCCTCGGTATTGGATACAAGTCCTGGTACTGAAAATTGGTAATGGTTTTGGCCTTTTGCACACCCTAGGCATCAACTGAGCAATTTATTGCCGCTTCGGTGGACGCCAAATGAATATTGGTTTCGATGTGGCTGCTCTATTTGATTTTGGCTTTAGCGTATTGCCAATATTTGTATTTGTCTTTGACATGGTCGTTTGGTTTAACTCCCCCAGTCTTTACGCCACCTCCCGACTTACCACCGCCTCCCCTCAGCCAGTTCGCGCATTCCAAAAAAAAAACAACTTCAAAGTATCATTTTCATTTTTCTCCGAAAGAAAAAAAACAAGAAAAAGAACAGAAAAAAACGCAAAAAACAAGGGCAAAAGAAAAAACCGAGCCGCAGGGAATCGCTTGGGAAAAGAAGCAAATAATGTGACCGATGACTTTTAAATATTTATACAAAGTTTTTGATTTAGATCAATGCAGAATTCACACCATTTATGCATATCCATATGAACGAAGGCATAAACATTCGTCCAGTGCATCAATTAATGCTGAGAGAATCTTAAACAAATTATGCGAAAACTGCAAAAAGACAAATAAACAAAAAAAAAAAAAAAAAAAGAAAAAAAAAAAACGAAATTTACTCATGGCTCTGGCCAAACAATAAACAATGGTCAAAAAGCTTCAATTGATTCACCATTTACCATTCCATTCCCACATGACTAAACACAAATGATTTCAATGCGAGGTAAATCTGAGTCCTAGAATAAATATCACTAAAATTGACATAAAACAAACAAAGAAGCATTTGAATAGAATTTGATATATGACAAGGGGCGAGGAAGGGAGGGAGGGGGTGAATCAAAGAAATAAAACGAAGATAATATTCAAAACTAAATTGCACACATGCTGAGCTACTTCATATATACATATATATAAAAAGGAATACAAACATATTACATACATATATATGTGTATATAATATATCTTTATATTTACTTATATATATATATATATATGTATATAAATGTGTTGGTGTATGTGTGTGTGTGTGTTTGTGTAAACACTTCACTTTAGAATCAGGAAGAGCCTTCATCTTCCTTCGTCGTCCTGTCTGAGTATGGCCAGACAGCATGTCTATCAATGCCTAAAAACTGGAATTGAATGCGAAACGAACCGAAGCGAACCAAACAGAACGATACTAAACTGAACTGGACAGGGAATGGGTGGGGGGGTTAGGAGTTGTAGAGGGGAGACCTGAAGCGGTGTCTGTTGACACACACACCGGGCAGGAACCAAATTGGCAGCAGCGACACTGAGAGAAATATTATAATAAGGAAAACTAAATATTCTAACAACTAAATATTTAACTAAAGAATTATTAAAGAATTTAAAAAAACAAAAGATAAAGATATTTACGTGAATATATTTATAATTGCTTATCCAAAATTCAAACTTGGACGTATACGACAACTACACGCAACTACTAGAATTTGCAAACGTATAAAAAATAATTACAAGAAATTTCTTAGATCACCTTTAAAACTCTTTAAATTTTAAGGACTTTTCAAATTGAATGCTAAAATGAATAAAATAGTTATATTATTTGTTAATCCAACTTATATTAAAAAAACACATTTTATTTATCTTTATTAGTATTAACATGATCCTAAGCAATGAGAGATATATATCTATAGATTTAAATCGAATTGTAGAGAAGAAATATTATTGCTTTTGCTATATTTTTGTTGCAGTGTAGTCGCGAGTTGTTTTCAGTTTACATTGTCGATGCTGAAATCTAAACATCTGCAAAATTACGAGCATAAATCCTTTAACACTTTTCCTTAGGAACCTGGACACATTGGATGAACTGAATGAACTGAAGGCACTGGGGTTTATGGGGGTTGGTTATATTCCTCTCAACGCAGGGGACCATCAAATTAGCCCACTTAAGGCATGGGCATGCTGCTCATAGCGGGTGCATTGGCTTCCAACTCTCCTCTTATCATTGCACTCCTCAGCCACTGTTTTTTCCTACCCTTTGTTTACACACTTCACTATACAATTTGCGATGGCTGTGGCATGTTTTTCTGGAGAAAGAAAAAGAAAACTCATTTGCCCAGTATTCATTCAGCACGCGTTGTGTTGACAGTTTGCTTAGAAGTAGTCAAGTTTCTTCACAGATTTCTTCTATTTTATTTATACTTAATGCAGCTGCATCGATGGCATAGGCCTATGCTTGGGCCATTAGCCATAGCCATTGACTGAGAATCTTTGCCAAAACAAACAATAAGGACACCGCCCGCCCAAGCCAAGATGTACTTCTACTTGACTGCCCATCAATGCCAATGCGAAATAAAAAGCAACGTACGCAACTCATCATCAACATCTTTAGTGTACGGCCCAACTCCAACTATTGACCCCTATCCCTATTTATATATATATATATATATATATATATACATACATATGTATATATCGATGGTGGTCCCGCTCTCAAGCAGTCTTATGCGGTTACTTCAACTGGTTTTTCTTTCTTACCACTTTCCAATGGTTCGACACTAACTCTCTCTCTCTCTCTCTCTCTCGTTCTCTCTCCCTCTCTCTCTCTGTCTCTCTCTATCACACTCATTCTCGGTTCATGCCTCTTTAGCGCTTATCATGCTCAAATGATAATTGAAGTGCCACACAAAAACTATTTATCCTGAGGCTACTGAGCGTGCTCTTGTTGCTGTTGTTGTGGTTATTCAATATTACTTTACCATTGACAGAAATGAGAGACAGACGGACAATGGATGCAGTGAACCCATATCTCGTACCTCTACCGCATACCCTTTGCACTCTTTTTTTTATTTTTTTTTTTTTTTTTTTTGCTTTTACCTTCTCCGTTTCTGTGTTTTTTTTTCTTTTTTGATATTTTATTAAATTTGTTTCCAGTGCCATGGCATTTTGGCTTCAATTCCCCCCACCCTCTCATCCTAATGTTGTATGTTCTATTTTTTTTTTTTTTTTTTTTTGGTTTTTTGTTTTTTACTTTGTTGTCTTTCCTGTTCCTATTGAGGGACGAGTTTGATGACAATTTCCACTTTTTGTCCATTGTCAATTTGATTTTATTACCCCCGCTTTCTGTATGACAGTCGGCTCTCTCAACTTATCGGCCCTATGATGTCATCATTATTCCGATTAATGGGGTTGCGAATGAACCACAACCCATTGATAGGTAACACATGGACGTAGCAAAAAAAAATATACCTATATATATATGTATATATGTACATACATATATATGTACGAGTATAGTTAGGTAAAAGGTACATATAGACGATGCCATTTACCACGACCCATTAAGCGGCAAATGCTTAAATGGTTTAAACACAAACTCATTTGCTAAAAGATATCAATGAATTGAATTTCACAATTTTTTATTTTCAAATTTTGGAATATATTTGATTTAACAAATTTGTAAAATTATAATTATAGTCAATATTATATTTAAATAATAATAATTCAATTCTAAAATAATAGTTTCTTAATTGTTTCAAATTTGTAGAAAATTCTATTAGACAATAAAGAATATATATATATATATATTCCTTTGCTTTTAGCTAACATATATATTTGGAAAATTTGATAGTTATTTAAGGAGTATTAGTTGATATTCTAGTTCTAATATATCTTATACAATCTTCTTGTTGTTATTGTATTCTATGTACATATATAAACACTTTTCAATATCAATAATTATATTTCAATTTAAATGGGATATATTGATAAATTGTGTCTCTGTTTTTTATCATGATCATTCAATATATATCTAATACAAAAAAATATTGTCTACGACGCCTATGATTACCAAGGTTAATTGAATTTTCGTTTCATTTTTATTTTTTTATGCACATCAAGCTGTTTCCCCCCTATCATTTAGATAGATACGTGCGAAAATTTATGATCTAAGCTGGCAAACTTATCTTTATAATGCCTGTAAACCATAATTTGGAGTATTTGTCCGAAGTTTTCGTCACCAATTTAATGCATTTTATGCGGATAGCTTAATTATGGATAGGGAGCTTGGCCTCCGATTGGAATTGTAACCAATTGATGGTCATAAATGGACAAGTTTGACATTTTGATAAAGATATAGATATGAATAGAATAGATATATGATGAATAGATATATATATATATATATATAGATGTGACAGTATATCTGATGGAATAATCAAAAATAGCTTTACTTCAGTTTTCTATACCGTTTTATCTACTCGTATTTTGAAATGTTTTCCTGTTTTGCTAAAATTCCAATAATTCCTTTAAAAATATTGAGCGGAAAAACAAAATAACAAAATAACAAAAAACAAAAAAACAATAAAATAAGTAAATATAAAAAAATTCGAGTATTGAATACTTTCGCCCTCCCTCCCCCTCCCATCATCCTACGTTTATTTTTTTGTTGATTTTTTTTTGGCGCTGCTTCTTTGTTATATTTCCACACAGAAAAGGATGTGTGAAGGGTGGGGGGATCAGGGGAACTGTGTACCTTCATGCTTCAGTTTCAATGGCCTTTGTTCTAGTCGCAATCGAAAAGAATAAAGTTTTCAAAGTTGCACAAACTGGCAACAAAACTCAACACAACAAGCCAAAAGAAGCAACAGCAACAAAAGTATGCGTTGCCAATTTCTTGCCTTGGCCAAGTGCGGCGCGATGCCAACACAACTTTGCCAAATTCTCTCACTTTGGCGGACTCCTCTAAGATTTCTCTAAGCTCTGAGACAAAAACATGGCCAACTCAACGCAAGCCAAAAGCTAAACCGAAACCTACCTACCAACCAACCAAGCGACTGATATATGTCTGTGTATGTGTGTGTGTGTGTGTGTGTGTAAGTATGTGAAATGCTGAGTTCTGTAGAAAATCGTTGAAGCTAAAGCCCAGTCTTAAGCCAAAAGCCAACAAGAAGTTGCCAAAAGCGCCAAACAAAAGAAAGAAAGAAACGAGAGATTCAGAGAAGAGAAAGGAGCGATGGCATCAGGCATCAGTAGAGCCAAACTTTTATGCACAGCGCCATGTTTGGTTTGTCTTTTCAGTTTCCGTTTTTCTCCTTGTTGCTCTTCGTCTTTCTTTTAACGTTCCCTATATATATATATATATGTACATATATCCATATGTATCAGTGTGTGTTTGTTTGAGTGGGCGGTTGTTATAGTTGGCAAAAACGGGTTCGACTTTGCCTACTTTTAAGGTTGTTTGCGAAAAGCATACAGGGTGTCAATTATATAATATGGATCCCTTCGATATATATATATATTTAATATGGCCAGCGGTAAACTATAAGATCAAACTTTTCATATACATACTTTTAATCAAAGGATATACAAATTCCTTTTACTGTTTCTTTTGATAGGGTTAAAATTACATTTTTTTTTTGCATTTGTAATGAAAATTTCTTTGATTTGTTTTATTTTTTTGCTAAATATCATATATTTACACATTTCAATATATTCCAAATTTTTCAAATTGATAATCTGTTTTTTTGAAAAACTGTTTTGAACACACTTTTCTTGAAAAACTTTTTAATAACTAATAATGTAGTATATATACAATCATATACTTCAAGCTGTTTAAAAACTAATTAAAGAATTGATATATAAATAAGTTTTCGGTTACTAGTCCTTGATTGAAAATGTAAAAACAGCCGCTCAGAAGGCCGCCACTTCAAAGGACTATATAAACTTCCATTAGTGCTTTTTCTATTTTGATTAAAATAACTCAAATTAGTTGTCAAAAATTTTAATTTTAAAGCAAAAAGAACAACAAAAGATTATATGAATTTTAATATTTTTTTTATTACGTTGAAAACTATGAAGAATAATTCTTGAAACAAATAATTTCAATAAGAGAGAATCATTTGTTCTATTATATGAACATACATTTAAAATCTTTATTGAAATAAATGTTATAATCTATTTCAAACATAAAACACTTTGTTAATAAAATAAAAAATCTAAAAAATTGATGTAAAATTAATGAAAATATAAGCAGTCAGTTATTTAAATAAGAAACTATTTTTATTCACATTCAGTTTTAACTCTTTGACGATATTTTACATTTCGATTGAATTTTTTTTTTTTGTATATGGAAAGTATGTTTTAAATTAAACAAAACTATGTTCATTAAAAGAAAATTCTAATTGTAAATATGTTGCAAACGTTTCATGTGGCCCTAGACTTAAATGTATTGAATGCTTTTAAGAAAAACAAAAGTTATCACCCTGTTCTCTTTTATATTTCGACTGGCTAGGTTGTTTATGTCGAACTTTTGTAGCCACAAAAAAGTAAAATGCAAAAAAAAAAAAAAACATAAAAAAAAAAAAATAAAACGAACCCAAAAGAAAAGAAAAAGGAGAAAAAAAAAAACGAAGACAAGGCCATCATTTTCTGCTGCTGCTGTTGGTGTTGTTGGTGCTGTTGCTGTTGCTGTTGCTGGTGGCACTCTGTGTTCGAATTGTCCTACTGCAAAGGCCGTCCAACTAAAAGAAATTGTCGTTGTTGTCCACTGAGCATGGCAAAAAAGTTATCGCGGGTGTAAGTGCAAGTATGTCTTTGTGACCAAACACCAGCTACAACAAGAACAACAAGAACAACAGCAGCAACAGCAACTACAACAACAACAACAACACCAGCAGCAACTGCTGCACAGCCACAACACGCCCCTTTATCATCGTCATCACATTGCCATCATCCCATCGTTGATTCCCAAGAGTCACAACTTTGCTTAAAATTGATGCCAAAGACAAGGCGACAACAATAAAAACAAAAACAAAAACACAAAAAAAAAAAAGGAAAAGAAAAAGAGACAACAAAAAATTTCTTCACTCGCACTTCCCCTACAAGAACGCTCCCATTCCTTTTGGGGGAGGCATGCGCACCATAGAAAATGGTCGACAATGCGGACGGGGAAGTGGTCCATTAGCCAATCGGAGACCATCTGAGGTGTGGCCTGGCAATGCCCTAGGGAAATTTCGCTTGAGTAAATTTCCCTTTTTTTGTGTTTGTTCGTTTCAATCTGATGATAATCACTTGAGACATGCGCATTTTCTACAGTAACGGGGAATGGGGAGGAAAGGGGGCAAGGGTTGGTAACGGTACCATGTGCAGCAACCCTTGTGGCCAGTTTGTCCAACTGACTGTATGTGTATGTTTGAGTGTGAGTGTGAGTGTTAGTGTGTGTATGGCCATCACCATCACGTGCAGTGGGAAATTTTATTTGGCAGTTTCATTTCTATTGCCGCTCTCTGCTTTTGCTTTTGTAAACATGCGCCGGCGCAATGGCAAATTAAGAGTATCAACGGCAGGAGCAGGAGCATGAGAAACAACAGGCAAGGGTAGCAAGGGTGTGTGTGTGTGCGTGTGCGTGTGTGTTTGCCAGAGTGTGGTGTATGTCCGTATATGCGGGGGTACATTTCTTCAGCTGGGACTTTTGGGTTATGGCAAAGTGAAATGCTTTGATTTCGTTGATTGTTCGATCACACGCCAACTGACAGCGAACGCAGCTGGTTCTATCAGTCCCTAGCAGCGGACAAATTGTCAACAAAAGTTTCAAAAAATATTGTCGAAACTCAAATCAAATCAACTACGTCTTTTTTTTTATTATTTTGAAAGTGTTCAAGAAAACCAAAGAAAATAACAAAAAACAACAACACAAAACAAAAAGTGTACAACGTGATCCAATTGAATTTGTTTATTGTTTTTAATCGGTTGTTAATCATACTTGAAAGACTTATATAAAGTTTTAAATACAAAATTGAAAATATTCAAAATATATATAGTCTTACATTGGATTTGTACAATATTTGCCATCGAGATAAGATGTTGGAATTCTATCCAATGCCCACAAATTTGAATCCAGTTGGTGGCAGTTTATATTCACTGCAACAGAATCATGGCGGTGCGCGATTTTTGGATAGTCCCAATTCGGCTTCAAGTGCCTGCACAAATAGTAGCAACAATAATATTAACAACAGCAACAATAATATTATTAGCAGCAACATTAACAGCAACAACAATAATTTGCACACCAGCAACAACAATTTACCAACAAACATTTCCGGCAACAATAGCAGCAACAACAATAACATCAACATCAACAACAACAACAACCATAACCCGGCAGGAACGGCTTCATTAACGGCATCCGTAATTTCCGCCTCGGCCACGCCAGTACCAATTAACAGCTGCCCAACGCCCACAGGACATAGCCCCAACAACAACAACAACAACAACAATAATAATAACAACAACAACAACAACCATAGCCCAAACTCCTCCGCCTGCAACACATTAACAGCTGCTGCTGTTGCTGCCGCTGCTGCTGCTGCTGCTGCTGCTGCCGCTGCTGCTGCTGCTGTGGTAGCCCCATCAACAGTGCCAGCAACATCAGTAACCTCTGCTCCAGCTTCAGTTGCCTCCACATCATTAGCCGGAGCTGTTGCTAGTGCTGCTGCTGCCGCTGCTACGGCAGCAGCGTCTACAGCTACGACAACGGCGTCGACTACAGCATCGAAATTGTCTGCCGATTGCAGTGGACGCACAGGTATGTTCCAAAAGTATTTTGCACCGGTAGTTGAGGCATTTACCGGCTCGTTCCGTCTCTGGGGTTTTCACGTTTTTCGTTTTTGGCATACTTGCGTGTTTGCATCTGTGTGTTCTTGTGTGTGTGTGTGTATGTATGTATGTGTGCAAGTGTGCCTAGTGGCAGATCTCTGATAGTCGTCATCCATTCTCTTACACACAGCGGTCCCAGAGATGTGCGTGGACATGAACGCAGGCAACCAACCAGTCAGTCAGTCAGATAGTCAGTCAGCCAGCCAGCCACCCAGCCAGGCAGCCACCTCTCTTCACTTCCCTTATCCCTCTTTTAACAGAAGTTGGCCCAAATTATTTTTGTGAAGTTTGCGTGTGATTTTCTAGGTTTTTGTTGCGGGAGTTCCTTGTGTTCCGGTGCTTTAATTCTGGCCCGTGAAATCTTTATTCAATTGAAGTTTGATTTATAATTTAAAGAGTCTAGATTTAAAAGCGGAAACTGAATCATCTGACCTATTACAATAAAATTAATCAGACTAGATTGTTAAAACTTGAACTAGTTTAAGTAGTTTACTAACTTGGCTAGTTGACTTACTTATTTAAAAAGAAATATGAAAGCTTGAGAAATTTTAAGTTTCAAGAACTATAGTTAACTTGGGATAATTAACTTATGAATAAAAACTATAAATAAAGATACAAAATAAAATTATTAAACAGATTTAAAAAGTAACAGCATAATTAGTTATATATCAGAATTATAAATTTTTAAAAATTAATTTATTAAATATAAATGTTAAATAAATTATAAAATTTAAATGCAACCACATGAGATTCAGAATATATATTTAAATTTATGAAAATAATTGCATAGCTTTTTCCCAAAACATGTTTAATTCAAATCAAAATTAAGGAAAAATCACATAGAATCAGAATATTTATTTAAATTTGCTTAAAAACGATTTATGAAAATATTTTTTTGCTTCAAAATTCTTAAAATTGGTATCAGAGGAAAACTCCCAAGCATTCGGCAATTGATTTTCATGATAAATAGATTTTTGATGTTAACTTAGTTTAAAACTCTGAAAATATAGATGATTAGTAAAATCAAAAACTATTTAGATGAAAGTATACTAATCAGATGGCATTATCATTTACATTGACATTCATTCACTAATGAATAATTCAACTTTTGAAATATTTAATATATTCATGAAAAATAAATCTATAAAATAATTTATCATAGATTTTTGGTGATTAATGAATCCTATATAGGTTTTCATTATAATTATTAGTTACTTATTTACAGTAAAATTGTAAAATTTGTTTGTATTTTATTTAAAGTCATTTAATCTATTGATAGTTTTAATTAAGTGCCATTGCATTCAATTTTTCGATTTAAAATTTTTGTTGTTCTTTATTGCAAATTATGAACATAGTTAAATCAGATTTAATAATTAAATTTGATTGATGAGATGAAAATCTTTTTGAATCGAATGCAAATAAAAACACAAAAACCAAATGCAAAACCAAAATGTGGTTACCAAAGGAACTTGGATTTTAAATGAATTTTAGCTTAAATATTGACACAATATCATAAATGACAAAATGGACACACTTACACATACACATACACATATATATATATGTATAAACAAGGTAGTAGAGTGTAGAGAAAGTATTCCCAAAAGTATGAACGCAAGTTAACCGCAAAATAATTTTGACAATGAACCTGAGTGACGCATGCTTTAGCTTGGCTAGCCCTTGGATATGTTGCGACCAATAAAAGGCTATTAAGGCATGTGCAATACCCACATATTCACACACACATTCGTCCAATGGCATACACTTTGCCAGGCTAGCCTCAAAGTAGGCAACACTTTTTAGCTGCTCCTGCAACGAAAGTGTTGCTGGAAAACTTTTGCAAAATTTCTGGTCAAAATGCAAAGTGTGCAAACAATGTGTATGTGTGCGTGTGTGTGTGTGTGTCGGTGTGTCGGTGGGTGTGTGTTTTGGAAACGCAGAACTCGTCGGATCCTAGAAACCGAAACCAAAACGGGATGCCGAGCTGTGGTTGGAAGGGACTCTTGACTACAAACTACTACATCCATCCATACATATATACATATGTACATATATATGTATATATATATACATATATACATGCATGAACATAGATATATATATATATATGTATATGTATATGCATACATATGTATATTTGTTTCTCCATAGAGGAGCACACAAATATTTCACGCATACAAACTCACATACTTATAGCCTGAGAAATGCTTTTTGCTGGTAAACTTTATATTTGCATATGAAATTTCTATTAATGTTTGGCTTTTGCCATTTGCCATTTGCCATTTGCTGAAATGGCAGCAAATAGTTTCCGTTTCCGGCCTTATCTCCATCTCTTGTCTTCATTCTTGTTCGGCTTGCCAATCATCTCTGTATCTCTGAATTTGAATTTGAACGCCCTTCGCTTTGCCATAAACTCCTTCATACTATGCTGTGCCCCCCCCCTATCTCTCTCTCTCAAAGTATTAAAGTGGGTGAAATCAAGGAATTTTCAGGCTGTGGGTTTCAGTTCTGTGCATATGCTATGGCAAATGTCAATGTAGGAGCAAGGGCACGGCTCGGGCACAGGCACAGGCACAAGCACAGGCACTAGCACTTGGCATGGATGAGAATAGAAGCAGCAGCTAACGGGGGCGGGGATGTGCGGGCGGACTGTTAGTGGGTTAGACCACGGAAATGAACACACTCAGTGTCAGGTGTGCGTCTCAGAATTTCTGGTTTCTGCGGTGTTTGGCTGTTTGGGCGAGAACTCATTGAAACTATGCGCCATATGCATAGCTTTCTGTCACTTTCGCTGGCTTTAAATTTGCTGCCATTTAGACCAGAAAGTAATTAAAGCCCTATTACGCTGTTAACCCTATGCCTAGCCCTGTCATTATTATGTGCTACCTGGATGTCTGTCTCTCTGCCTGTCTATCTGCCAAAAAAACAAACCAAAAATCTCCGTGCCACGTGGACTTGGGTTAACTAATACCAGCTCCTAAATTTATGCCACAAATTTTTTTTTCAACTCTATGTCAATTTATCATCATAGACCAGCGCTTGCCTGTCAATGTGTCAATAAATTGGGTAACGGGATACGAGAAACGGGAAGCCCTTCACTGATAAGCCAGCAAAAAAAACGAAAAAAAAAAAATAACTCTAACCAGATAGATAAGACAAAAACCCAAACCCGAACATAACCCCGTTCTCCTCATTTGATTGTCTGTCTATTAGCTGGTTATATATTCTGTTTATCATCAAGTTGATTTTGAATTTATCTGATGTTTAATCTATGTATTTGACATGAGTGTGTGCCGCACTTGTTTCAGCTGTTTGCACTTGTTGTTTGTTGATTTTTCGACAAGTTTTATTTTTGTTATTTTTGCCAGTGATCCGGTTCCTCGAATATACCAAAGTCGAGTAATAGAGGCGGGGCAATCAATTAGATATACTCCATTCAATTGCTTTCTATCATTGTATGCAGAGTTCCTTTGTGATGCAAATAAAAAAGAAACTAAAACTGCATCATTCAATAGCTACAATAAATGCCATAAATTTCGATTAGATTACACAAACGAAATGTCAATGCAAAAATAGCAATATTGCATCAACAATGGTCAGGTATATACATATACACATAAATGTGTGTGCATGTGTGTGTCTATTTACTCTGTGTATCTACATACACACTCGTAACTATGTAAATTCAAAGTTCTCTAAAAAACCTCATCCTTTTGTTTCTGGTTGGGCGGCTTTATCAAATAATCCATTGCTATGTCAATTCGGCAGCAACAATTTTTTTTTTTTGCAGTGCAAAAAAACAAATAATCAAAAAAAATGTCTATTATCAGCGATTCGTTTGGTTATGCCGTTCAATAGACTAACTAAAAGTATAGAAAAAAGAAAGTCACATATGTATGCAACAATAATAAAAGCAAGACGACTTAGATACCCTGTAACAAAAGTATTTCCCTTCAAACTCTTGCATTAGTCCTCCTTTTTGTAATCTATCCATTACACATTAGATTTTCTTTATCTACAGATCAGATTATAGCTGCTTCGGTCTCAAAGTCTTGGAATTCTATATATTTACAGTTGATTCGAGGTAAATCAAAACTACAAGAAGATATATATATATTACAGAAGATTTATTAGGAAGATTTCAGAAATAATAGAGCCTTTTTCATTCAACCGGGGTAACTACAGATGCCTATATGTATATCTCAGCTATATGATCGGAATGTAATGCAAAATAACGATAATGATATTAAATATAGCATAATTAGTTAGAAATTACGGCATAGGATTCCATGTAATATTATTATTTTACAGTTAAATCTAAAGCTATATTGGCCAAGGGTTTCGGTTAATCTAATTAACTAGTTGCTTTCTTATCTTTCATGAATTTCTTGTTTTAATTTAGAATACTATACGATATGTTAATTTGTACACTAAACTAACATTAGTTATATATAGTATGCTAAGTTCATTTAGATTTTGTTTAATTTACATAAAATAATGAACCCAGACCAAAAATGTGTCACAAAAATATTTCAGTTTCAAATTAAATCAACATAGAACAAGTTAAGGTCATATACTTATATATAGATATATTTCTGTTTAGATTTTACAGTTTCTTGTTTTATTCTATTCAGTTTATTAGTTTCATATTTCAATGGACAATATTAATTCCATATACATATCTATGTATGTATTTTTTGGTTTTGTTTTTAATACAAAAAACTAATCAATTTTTATCTACAGAATTATTTTATTGCATTTACTTTTCAAAATCCTTGATATTCATAGAAGTTTGTACATTCATGTATAAAAAATAGATTCAGAAAACAGGATGTATATATGTATTGATACAAAATACATATGTATTTATATTTTGTTCAAATACTGATGATTCGTTTGAAATGTAAATGGTATTTGGCTTAGAGTTAGAGTACCATGAGTTACCATGACTGTTTTCCCTGTTGTCAACTTCACGCTGCACTGCACTGGCTTAGCTCCTAAAGCACCGGCGCGCCCTCCATTCCCTCACTTATACCCGCAAATCCCCCCATTCCAAAATGGCAAATACTAACTCTCGCACACACAGACACAAACTCACACACACACTTGTACACACTCACACACATCATAGCTGACACCGCTGCCATAGTACCATCCATAAATCATGCACATTTTTCTGCCACTGAGCCACAGCCATATAATATAACAGGCTCCACCTCCAAATGTCACCCCGCCCCACTCTAGCAGCTCTTCCTCTTCTTCATATCCTCACTCCTTCATCGTCAGTTTTGTGTTCAGCTCCTCATTTTTCAGCTGCTTCCATACATTTTTCGTGGCGGTCGTCATATATAATACCGTTCTTTTTTTTCGCATATTTTTTTTTTTTTTATGTTTACTGCAGGCAGCTTTTGTCGTGTTTTCGGGTACTACTTTTTTTTATGACTGGTTTACAGTTTCAAGAGTTTGTGTCTATGGCCTGGGGATTGGGGATTAGTTGTGTATGTGTGCGCCGAAGGGGAGGTGGTGGTGGTGGTGGTGGTGATGTTGGTGATGCAATGATATTTAAACAAGCAAGCAAGTGAATTTTAGATTAAAAAAAAAAGAAATATACATGAATAAAAAGAATGAATGCATTTTAAATTTAAATTGTTTAGATACTTGTAGATTGATAATGGTCCATAATATGATTGATTGTTAAAATAAAAGAAAAGGAATTAGTATTGCTTCTATGTATGTATGTATACGTATGTATACGTATACATATATGTATGTATGTATGTTTGTTTGTGTGTATAGAAAACTTTACGTTTCAATTACGCATCAACAAGCTATCAATACAAGCTGTTGCTCAACTGAGAATGGCGACAGATAATTTTCGTTTTCTTTCCTTCTGTTTCTTTTCATTTTTTTCTTCTTTTCGGTTCCATTTTTTTGTTTTTGTATTGCCAGCACTTATGATTGTCAAAATACAGTTCGAAGAGTGTGAAACAATGAGCACAAAAAGCAAAGAAATGATACGCACATAGACGTAGAACAATGGGGGAAAATAAATAACAATTCAACTAAAGTTTTCAATAACAACGAACTTCAGAATCAAATCAAATATTATATGTATATTGTATAGATAGATCGTTCTTTAGTTTCTTGTATTTGGAATATTAAGGTTATGGCACGTCCCCTCCTTTGTATAAATAATAATGACTACATCTTTGCAAGGTATGTAGTTGTCTTTCGCTTTCATCTCTGCAGTAGCGCGAAACAGCAACAGCAACAGCAACAGCAGCGAAAGCAGCACATGCCATGATAATTTTGCAGCAACATATGCTGCCAGCAGCAGCACGTATACGCCACGTTCGTTCATTCCATAACGGGATGTGGGAACAATGTGTGCGTGCGTGCGTGTGTGTATGTGTGTGTACGGTTTACGGTTGTGCGGATTTACTTTACGAGTATAAGCCAGCCATAAACGTAGTTGAATCGATTTTATAACTCACTCCCCCACCCTCTACCCCCTCTATTTCTATCACTCATTCTTTCTCTTTTGCATCTTCCTTTTTGAACTCTTAAACTTCACAGAAGTCGGTCACATTAAATGCGAGAAGAACTATGAACTGTGCGAGGGTTGCGGCCAAAAGATCCATGACCGTTATCTAATGAATGTGGGTGAGGCCAACTGGCATGAACAGTGTCTGGCATGCTGTTATTGTGGTATGCAACTGCATCACACCTGTTATGTGAGGAACTCGAAGCTCTATTGCAAGTTGGATTACGATCGTTTATTTGGGGTCAAATGCGCCGCCTGCTGTCATGCTATAGTGCCGCAGGAGCTGGTAATGCGGCCCATACCGAACTATGTCTTCCATCTGAACTGCTTTGTGTGCTATGCCTGCCGTTTGCCATTGCAGAAGGGTGAACAGTTTATGCTACGCGATGGCCAATTGTTCTGTTTTCGTCATGACCTAGAGAAGGAAATGTTTTTGGCCGCTGCTGCTGCCCAGCATTGCGGATTTGTTGGCCTGGATGAGGAGGACCTTTTGAGGCCGCGCGATGGTCGTCGGGGTCCCAAACGTCCACGGACAATTTTAACATCCCAGCAGCGGAAACAATTTAAAGCATCCTTTGACCAGTCACCAAAACCCTGCCGCAAGGTGCGTGAAGCTTTGGCCAAGGACACAGGATTATCGGTACGTGTGGTGCAAGTATGGTTCCAGAATCAACGGGCCAAAATGAAGAAAATTCAACGCAAGGCTAAACAGAATGGTGGCACTACTAGCAGTGGTCGTGGCAATGGTAACTCCAGTGCAGCTGATGACAAAGAATCCAATGAGAAGGAAGAGAAATCTATTAAACAAGAACTTGGAACGGATAGTGGCAGTTACCTGGGTGGGCTAGACAATGCATTTGCCAGCCAACCACTTAATCCGAATTTGCCCTTCTCCCCGGATGGTGAGTACAATTAATAAGCCAATAAAAATTTTGCATTAATATAAATCTTTATTATTTTCATGCTTTACAGATTATCCAGCCAATTCGAATGATAGCTTCTGCAGCTCCGATTTATCATTGGATGGAAGCAATTTTGATCAATTGGATGATGATGCTGATTCGTTATCTCTGAATAATCTGGAATTGCAATCAACCAGTTCGTCTGGCAATCAGCATTCCCATTCCCATTCAAATCCGCATGACATGTTGGCCAATTTAAATACCAGCCTGATCAATCCCATCGATAAGCTATATCTCATGCAGAACTCGTACTTTAGTTCGGAGCACTAGACATGAACGTAGAATAGACGCATCGTACGAATTTATTAGCGGTCGGCTCCATATTCCAAACCCAAATTGTAATCCTTTAGTTGATAGGGGTAAGGGGCAGCTGTTACTTTACACCTAACGCATAATTCTAATTTATTTTTTTTTCTTTTTTTTCCAATCGGGATCGGGCAAATTTAACAAGTTGCAACAAGAACAACAAAAAAAGTATATATGTATATATATATATATCTTTATACATATATATATATATATATATGAATTGTGATTTTCTAAGCTAAATGAATTATTAAGATTCTTGCATTATCGTATGAGGCGTGACAGCATAATTTATTGTTAGATTTGTGTAAGCGAAATCTGAAAATATGAAAAGCAAAAAAATTATGAATTATATATAGTACATACAATACATGTAGAGCAACTGTCAATGTGAACCCTATGTTTGTAAATAGTTTTAAACCAAAAAAAATTGTTATTAATTGTAATTTAAAGATCAATAAATATTGTATTAGCAAGTGCAAATCATTTATTATACCAATCACGTATGTACATATACATATACACACATGCATACAAACACATATATATATATATATATATATATGTGTATATATATATATATACATATATGTATATTATATATACATACATATATCTACCCATATACGTACTATACAGTCTCTAAGAGTTTTTCATTCTTAAAAGCAGATAATGAAATGACCATAGATTCATTTTTGTAGATGACTTTGACGACTCCAAAAGCTTAAGCAATAATATAATTAAAAGTACAAAAAATTTGGAAGATAAACACAGGTTAAATACTATATCATAGACTCATTATAACAGCCATCAATCAGAAAAATTACCACGAAGCAGATTAAGTTCAGTCCCCGGCAGCATATTTAGTATAAACATATTGACACAGATTGACACTCTGATTTTCCTTTTATCTTTCTTTTTCATTAAGTGTAGAATGATATATATATATATATATATATATATTCCGCGTAGGAGATCAAGAATTGTGATCGCAACGCAGCAATTATTTAAATTTAACAGTGTGTGATCGTTAACAGTATGTCCAGCCCTTATGTTAAGAATAACATGGTGCTAACATAACAATCTGTTATCTTACGTTATTTTAACAATAACATGATGTTAGCCCTAATAGTCTGTTAAGTAACATTTATGTAGTCTAACATTTCGTTAACCAACACTTCACGATCATATGTATAAGACGAACAGAACCAAATGAGCTTAGAACAGAACAGGTGTGATCGGAAGAAAATTTTTTTGCTAAACCATATTAAAGAAAATTGGTAAGAATAATTCAATGTAATATCCTTAACTATATGTTTTCTCTATTATAATACCAACTATTTTGTGTATTGCAGTTTAGTGAAAATAAAGTGCTTCGTGGACATCTTCAAATGGATAAATCATAAAAATAATACAGGTAAGCTTTCTGAAAGCAATATTAGCTTGTATCCATCAATAGCCCTGAAATTGGCTGCGATCGGCAGATTGGCGTACAAATTGATATACATAAACAAATATTATGTCTTCATGTTCATCTCTCCAATGTTTTGTTAATTATTTTTAAGTAATTGATTTCTTGCGATTTAAACAAAAACAAAAACAAAACTTGGATTTGTGCGATAGCGCGAATTTTAAATATCGATTAAGCTATCGAGTATTTGTTTTGGATGGCTTAGATTATAATTTTGACTTTCTCATCACTGAAATGTTATGTAGCTCCACTAGCGGACAACTCACCGTGCTTGGCACGCCCCTATCGGGTACACTGCTGCAGCAGATAGGGCTCTAGCGGGTACACTGCTGCAGCCGATAGGGCTCTAGCGGGTACACTGCTGCAGCCGATATGGCTCTAGCGGGTACACTGCTGCAGCCGATAGGGCTCTAGCGGGTACACTGCTGTAGCCGATAGAGCTATAGTGACCTAATTGGTTTAATTGGTAGGGCCTCTAGCGGGTAAATTTCTTCATCTGGCAGTGTTGTAGTTAATCGATAATTCTGCATTTCGACAATTAGCCGGTCTTAATATCTGGCAACTCGACTGCGTCGATGACAAGAGAACAAGCGCGAGCGGAATGGTAAGATATTTGGGGAAATTATCAACAATTGTTTATAGAGGCATATTTCCACAGCTTTTCTATTCATTTTTCAAATCCCTGGTGGGCAAAGAAGTTGTTGTCGAGTTAAAAAATGACCTCAGGTGAGAGGCGGCGTTTAATTCAACAAACGTTTAGCCAACACTAAACAAGACAAAAAAAAATGTATTTGTATTCCAATTTTAATGCGAATCCCAAACCAACAGTATATGCGGGACGCTGCACTCTGTGGACCAGTATCTCAACATAAAGCTGACAGATATCAGTGTGACGGATCCAGACAAATATCCACATATGTTGAGTGTTAAAAATTGCTTTATTCGCGGCTCCGTTGTTCGGTACGTTCAGCTACCCGGCGATGAGGTGGACACACAATTGCTTCAGGATGCGGCGCGAAAAGAAGCTGTGGTTAGCACGAGATAGAAACCGGCTCCCGCACCACCGCCACCACTTCCTCCTTCTCCTCCTCCTCGAGTTTGTCGTTCTCAACATGGAGAGAAATTTCGATTAAAAACCCAAGCATTTCTAAGTGGATAATTAATTTGTGAATAAGAGAAATAGAAATCGTATATTGAACATGGATTTATCTTATATTATCGTATTGTCAAATGCGGGAATCACTAGAGGTACATACACTGCTACATGTGAAGCTACTCATTCATCTGTGTTTTCTTTACGGGCCATCAATTTTTGATGAGTCAAAGTTGAGGTTTCGACTAGACTCCAAACCCGCCTGGACATAATACCCCGACTCCCCGGCCACATCCACAGCTACGGCTACGGCTACTGTCCCAGGCTAACATCATTTAATGACTTTGCCATTTTATGTGTTGTTGTTTTGATGTGGCACAGAATCATTATTGCCTACGCTTGAATGGCAAATGTGAATATATGGATATATATATATATATGTACTTTATATATATCCGGCTGAACTAAAGATCTAGGTCACACACAGAGCTTCCGTTTAAGTTGACAACAAGCTGATAAAGGCTAAGGAAAACTGCTCCATAAATTTGTATAATTGTTGTTAACGAAATCCTCAACATCTTGTCAAAAGGAATCCATTCGCATTGCTCACATATGTATGTGTATATGTATGCATGTGCGTGTGTGTGTGTGTGTGTGTATATACTATGTACGTCTTTATTTTGTATAATTTACGTTTTACGATACATTTTTCTTATTGAGGAGGCATCCCTTTAGGCTATCCATTCGAACAATGATGGGCAAATACTTCTATACTCCTGTTCAATTGTTGCACAGTGGAACGAATATTCTATTCATTTAACAAAAACAGAAAGACATGAAGTTTACATGGGAGAGAAATTTGTTAGTTATTTTGATTTATTACTTATAAAAAAAAAAAAATTTACTCCTTTTCTATTTTCTTTTTTTTTTTTTTTTTGCTTAACAAAGTTTTTTATTAAGAATTGTTTGTCTCATGAGACAACTTGTAGATTTTCTTTTTTTTTTTTTTAACAATAATTTATAGGTTCGAAAGAATCTGTTCGATTGGATCAGCATACATATATATTAATTTTTCCATTGAGGAAAATATATATTCTAATTGAGAGGTTTTCCCTTTAGCATTTGTTTCTTTTTTTTTTTTAAATTAATTTTGCCTTATTTAATTAAATTATATTATCATAAGAACGATCGAGCAATAGCTGAGACCGATAATATTAATTATCGCCTATTGAATATATATGAGATACGATAAGGGGAAACTTTTCACTTGACTGTACTATATATAAAACTAGTTTTGTATATACATACATATACCCTCAATTTGTATAAATGTAATGAATAGATCGCAATTTTCTTTGTATATGTATATCTATTGGTTGACATTTAGATTTATTTCTGCATATACATATATGTATTCTGTTTGACCCACTGTGTAATGTCATTGAAGTGTATCATTGTATGTAGCAAATGGATGCTGGGGGTCAAGCCCAACTCGGTTCGAGTAATAACAGCAACAACAACAACAACAACTCCAATAACAGTCAAAGGTCCATTTTAACTTGTCCGTTCTCCTGGTTATGCCATTTGAAGGCACAACCATAAAAAGTGTGTAGACAAGCGAAATTCGTTTGTATTTAATTTCGACTCCCAACTCATCCGTTTATATCAAATGTGGGTCGTTAAGTGTTTCCTTTATATCCGTTTCTCAATTCTATTTCGTTTTGTATATACTCGAAATGAAATACTCATTCGCTGTACATACGTAATATATGTATATATACATATATATATATACTATATATTTGGATGCTGGTGCTTAGAGCATTTAATTTTAAGATTGCCAAGGCGGGACTTAAATACTGGACACATCCACAGTGTGGCAAAAAAAAAAGAAGAAAATTGTACGTGTCGCTCCCAGTCTGCTCCTCGTCTGACTGCGCATAATTGAGTGTCACTGGGTACATTGCGGGGGGTCGCGCTTCTAATAAGTCGAGTCGCGAATAAAAATAAATTTTTTCTTTTTGCCAACTGGACCTCTATAACCTTATATATGTATATATATTTGGAATTTTTTTTTTTTGTTTTTGTTGTTGCCTCCATTACTTGTGGTAATTTGAATCCGCTTCCTGCAGTGAACGAAAAAACCAAATATTTTTTTCTAGCATACATTTGGGAGTGGGTGGTGGTCATACTACATAGACATTGTTTTGCATTTGAAGACACCCACCCCTCCACCTCTCCCCCCCTCTTGCATCCCTCTTAACATAATACTGCTTGGATGATAAAGAGCCTATGTATTTCTACATTCGTCGTTGCCGCCTGTGTTAAGCATAAAAAGTGTAATATAGTTAAAGGAATGGGTCGAGGGGGGGGAGGCAGAAAATAAGGCGTGAGCTTTGCCTGGATTTATGAGTTACTGGCATAGGCCATGATGTGTTCTTTGGGATGGAGTCGTGGAGGCTTGGCTAGTTCATGTTCATCATCAACGTGTTGAGCTGTGCGTAAAAAGTTTTGGTCGTAAAAATTCTCGTAATGCTCATTCAGTTTTTATTAAAAAATAAACTATACAAATTTTACACAGATTATTTGTACATAAGTACACAATATGCATATACAAATACAAAATTATGTAGGAAGTATGTATATATATATATATATATATATATATACATATATAAAGTATATATATATTTATATACTTATATATATATATATATTTATATACATATATAGAGTACACATTTATAGTTAGAAAAACCATCTAAAGTGGGTATTTATTTACAACTACAGAAAAAGTACTTAAATATATACATAAAATACATACATATATATATATATGTATATTTATACATACATATATATGTATATGTGTTTAATGACTGGAACATTTAATTCTAAAATCCATCGGTTTCTTTATAAAGTCAAAGTCAAATTTCAAAAATGATTTAAGTAAATATTATTAGTAACAATTTCCTGTAAATGACCATCAAATTCAAAAGGAAAAAAAAAATTAAATTTATATTTATTTAAGTTGTTGTGGACTTATTTTGAGTTAAAGTTCGTTTTTTTTTTGCTTCTATTTAAATGGGATTTTCATGTTAATTACTTTGCTTTGGTTAAACATTTACTAACCATTCATTCTATTGTATCCTCTTTTCCTACTTTGACTCTGACTCTGACTCTGACTCTTTTTTTTTTTTTTTGCATGAATATTAAATGCTACCAACGGCTGGCATATACATAAATACGACATTATTATAGACCAAAAAACAAACCTACATCATACATTATATATACAAAATCCTACATATGTATGTATGTATTATGCATGTGTGGGTATTAAACAAAACAAAAAAAAAAGGAAATAATGATGAAAAATAATTACTAATGCGTATGTGTTACCCTGTTCGTTTTTTCTTGTTGTTTTTTTTTTTTCATTTTTTGTTTTTTGGCTGATTATTTATGCAAATTGCCTTTTAAATATTTCAAATTCGGATTGGAAACACATAGAATCGGAATCTTGAAACTGAAATTAATTGTTTTTGTATTTTTTTTTTTGTTGGTTTTTGGTTTTTCGTTTGAATGCCATATATAAAATGAAACAACATAGGCATACTAGATCATATATATATATATATATATATATATATATGTAGATGCCAATTAAAATCTCATCTGAACTGCATTTAGACATTAACAGATTGATTCATTTACGCTAAAACCGGATTGCACTGCACTAAACCATAATTAAAATTATATTTGCACTACTACACTGAGAGAAGAAGAAGTGTATACAGTTTGATGAAATTTAATATTAATGATTAACAATTAATTAGAAAAGTAATTATTAATTAAATATTGAAGAATAATTCAATTCTATTTACTTTTTAGACAGTCAATAACAACAATTGTGATTGGAAATCGAAATTTCTAATAAGATCTTAGAAAAATTTAGAAAAATTGATTAAATTTTTCGACTTATCACAATTGTTGGATTAAGCTAATAATAATAAAGATAATTTATTAGCCATAAACTGCGATCTCAAAAGTCTATAGATAGATAGTAATAGAAATGCAAAAATATTCCATTTTTATTTAATTTGTTTTTTAACTGCATTTCGAAGTAATAAGAAAAAGGATTTTTGTTTTCATAATCAACATTTCGAAGTAGTTGTGTTAAATTTCTCTCAGTGTAGTGCAATAAAATGAACTAAAAACTAGTAGTTAGAACTAGATACACACTACGACTAAGTACACCATTTGTGTTCAAAGACTTAACTCTCAATTATTTCAACTAAGCAAATGTTACACATGCCCCCGCTGATCAGATCATCGAAGTCGCTCGTTTCAAATCATTCGCACAAAACTCTATATATACCAACCCCTACCCCCCTACCCGCCTACCCCTACACCATTTCCCCTGCCCACATTTAAGCCCCACCCCCACCCCACTCCATTGACCCCATATCCACCCTGTTTCCGCTTTTATCTTGCTGAAACAACCTGAAGAGCACTGGAAGCACTGCTCTCTCTCTCTTTATATGTAATTCTAGGGTTTTTCTTATAACTAGATATCTTAATACTATACATATATGTACCTATGTATATATATGTGTATGACCACCCCATTTAATTGCTATTGGGAAGCTCTTGGAGTCCTTGCCGTCGAACTAGTTCCTTGCTCAGGCAATGGCAGCAGGTGCATGGATCCTCTGAAATTTCTAACGTTGATGTTGATGATGTTGTTGCTGCCGCCGCCGCCACTGCCAATTCTCTTCAAACGCTCGATACGCGCTCATTATTATCAGTCAAGGAATTTAGATTGTGACCATTTGCCACACCCACACCGACACCGCCACGCTGACTATCATAATTGAGAACAAGTGTGGATGGTGGCGATTGTAAAAGTAATCGTTGTTGCTGTTCCAATTGTTCTCGTTCCCTTTCCCTCAAGCAACCCGAATGTCTGGCCAAAATGGCAGCATGCGGATGCGGGCTACGTACCGATGAGGAGCATTTACGCATCAATTGTGGTGTTGCCGAGCTGCTGCCACCCGAACCACCACAACCGGAACCTGGGCCAACATGCAAAAGACCGACTTGCTCTTTGAATGGACCGCCAAGACTATTGCCACCGCTACCATTGCTTGTGCTTCGATAGTAACTCTGTTGGCGAAATGTTCTCATTTGTCGTGAACTTCCACCAGTCCCATCCACTTGGGTAACTGCTGTCAACATGGAGGGCGTACGTTGAGAGTCGCCTCTGTGCAAGGACAAAAAAGAGATAAAGAGAGAGAGAGAGAGAGAAAGAAAAAAAAAAGGAAATTTTAGACTTGAATATGTAGCTGACAGCAAAGAGGAAATTCACTTAGTTCATTACAGAATAAAACAGGAAAATAAAGAAAACAGAAACCAAAATGAGGAAATGAGTTTAATTTTTTGGATCCTAAAAAGAGAACAACAAAAAAAAAAAAAAAAAAAAAACAAAAAAAAAGAAAAGGGATAAGAGTCACCTTCACCTACCTGTTTAAACTGTAGGCATTATTATTGCCGCCACCTCCGGATTTGTTGCCCTTGCCAGGACACAGATGAAAGGCTCCATAGATGAGAGGATTTACGAGACTGTTCGACATGCCAAAGAAAAAGATTGCCTCATGCAGATCGTCGCCCACCTGTAAGTGTAAAATCCGCAAAATTTAAATTAATTTTGGTGTCTTTTTGTTTTGTTACGGTTGTTGTCTTTTTTTTTTTTGCCCGCATTTTGTGTTTTTTTTTTCTGTTTTTTTTTGTTTTGCTTAATTCTATTTTGCTCTGTTCTATTCTGTTTGTATGTTTGTCGTTTTGTTTGTTTATTTCT
Organism: Drosophila sturtevanti; assembly: GCA_018150375.1. Lineage (NCBI taxonomy): Eukaryota > Metazoa > Arthropoda > Insecta > Diptera > Drosophilidae > Drosophila > Drosophila sturtevanti. The sequence goes on along the minus strand of JAECWJ010000688.1, from coordinate 5,525,662 downwards.
ATCTCATTTTGTTGGGGGGTGCCAAAGTGTTTTGTGGTTTAGCTACCTTTTTTTTTTTGCCTCTTGTTTTTTGTTGTTTTTTTTTTTGTCGTTTTATATCCTAAACAAAAGCTGAGGTCATAATCTTCTATGACCTCGTATTTATTATTTAGGGCCAAGCTAGGTCAAATGACGAAAAGAAAAGCCGCTGCTGCGATTAATTAAAATACAAAATACAGAAAACCAAAAATAAGAAGAACAACAACAAAATAAAAAAAAACAAACTGAAGCATAAGAAATCATTTTAATGTGTGCAAAGGCTGGGGGCCCAAGAAACAACAACAACAGCAACAACAACAAAAAAAAGGGTAAAAATTCAGTCATAAAACGACTTTGACAGCAGCTGGCAGCAGGAAAGATGTGTGTGTCAGTGGGTGTGTGTGTGTGTGTGTGTATCTTCAGTCCAGTTCCAAACTGTTTTTGAGTGTGTTCTCTTGTACTTGTACTTAAGCATTTTACAGCTGCCACAAATCCGTAAAGATATATATATATATATATATACATATACAATATATGGTAAAAGAGACAGGATAACAAAGGTTTTTCTTCTCTTCCACCAATCCTCTGGCTATGGATTTTTTTTTGTTTTTTTTTTTTTTTGTTTGCCTCCTGCTGTGGCACGCGCAGAAATGAAATAAACTGACAAATCGACTGCTGATTGATGTGCCTTCAAATTTATCCAATGCCCCAACTGCAACAGCACTTTTACCCATATCCATCCACATCCCCCCTCCCCCCCTTCAGTTTCTATGCTTTATTTAGTCTGTCGAATATTTTTTTTCTCTTTTTGATTTTCCTCTTTTTGCTTGTCAAATGACAAGCCGGAAATCAATGGTGGGGAAACAAAAAATATCTGCAAAAGTCTAGAAATATCTCAAAAAAAGAGAGAGAGAAAAAAAAAGAAAAAACCGATCAAAGGAAGATAAAGCAGAAAAAAACCATGGCAAATGGTGGGGGGGAAAAAAAACTACATACATGAAAACCTTTTTTCAATGGCAATTTTTCAGAACTCCCACAATCGTGCACACACACACATGCAACTTACCCTTTTATTTGGATTGAGGAAGAGAAACATAATCATCATGACATAGTACGGTGTCCAGCATATGAGAAAGGCAATGATGATCACTACGGATATGCGTAATGATTTCATTTTGGCCTTGTGTATTAAACGTTGTCGATTCGTTTGTGTGGGCAGCTTTGTTGTCGAATAGTTGGCCAATTTTGAACCCTGAAACATTTTTTCACTACCTACAAGAAAGACAAAAAAAAAAACAGATAGATAGATAGATAGAGATAGAAAAGAAAAAAAAACGAGAAATAGAGAAAAACGAGAGAGAGAGAGAGAGAGTATATGAATAACCATTTGTAAATGTTATACCCATGGGGGAAAATACTTACTTGAAATGGTACGAAATGTCGACATATATGTACCAAATAGTATGCATAATGGTAATAAGAATGTAAAGACCAATGTGAATGTGGCATACACCTGTTCCTGCCAATCGGCTGTATAAAAGCCATGCGTCACACACTGATAGAACTCTTCAACAAAAGGTCCACGTGCCACATGGAAAATAAAGAACTGCAATAGAATGACAAAGAAAATGTATATGTAAGAGTATATATATGTGTATATATATATATATAAAAACATCTATCTATAAACTATTTATTTGGTTATAAATAAACTAGATAACTACATAAAAAGATAGACTAAAAATAATAGCTCTGACTTGGACTATTTACAATAATTATTCAAGTATAAACTATAGAAACTTGAATAATTATTGCAAATAGTCTGCACATATGTCAATATAAAATGGATAAAAATCATTTTATAGCCTGACTTTATACTCAGAAAAACAAAATGAATAATAATTCGTATTAATTCTTTTACTTTGATTTGGTTTTGCTTATACTTATAAGTATCACATTGATTATCAAATTGAAATAAATTTTATTTATTAGTAAACCAATCACAGAAATTATTCTGAATGTCTGAATCAAATCAATGTTTATTGACTTTTGAATCCATGAATAAACTTGATTTTTTTTTATAGTCTTTTTAGCTTATTGTTTCTGAGTGTAGATATGCAAGTTATATTAGAATTTTTAAAAGCTCTATTAATGCATATTCTTTTAGCTAACATTTTTTTTTTTTTTTTAATAAAGTTTTAAATTTCTCATATTCTTTCAGCTAAACTTATTTTTGAAAACGAAAATATCTAATTTTTATTATAAAATTTGCCATTTTCTTCCGAGTGAAATATTTAAAAATTAAACTTTTTGAAATGTGTATAGAACTCTTTTATTTTTGAAAAGTTACTAAGCTTTCTTTTCTAGTATATACGTTAATTGACTAACTACATCTACAACTCGAGTGTAGTTCATTCTTTTTTGAGTGATTAAAACCATTTGTGATTTTGGTTTTCGTTTTAATTTGTTTGATAAACAGCAACCAAAAAAAAAAAAAAAAAAAAATAATAATGCTTTATGTAAGCTACTTCATGTCTTGTAACGCAGTACTATATGTACATATACGAGTACAGTGAAAACTCTTTTAAACAAACAGGGAGCGTCGACAATATGATGACAGCCCATGTCTGGCTATAAATCTTCTAATGTCTGTTACGGGAGGTTTCACTGTACATATATGTGCATATGCTTGTTCTATTTCGGCTATTTGTTTAACCAATGAGTTTTCAAAATTGCAAAATTATTCAGAGTGTTGCAACTCATTCAGTTCAACCAAATGGGGTAAATGCCACAAAACGCTGAAATGTATGCTATACAGAAGGGCTCTAGTTGACCACACTCAACCAATTTCCATTTAAATGTTTGCATTGCTCTATTTTCACATTTTTTCTCCTGGTGTGTGCGTGAGTGTGTGTGTGGTTGTGTGGGTTGGGTCTTCTTTTGTATTTTTACAATGAAACATTTGCCTTTCTACTTAACACTCGTAGAAATATAAAAGAGAAACACCACAGATTTGCATTTCCATGTTATTTTTTCCCCCTTGTTGTGTTTTTGTTATTTTTTTTTTTATTTTTTTTGGTTGACCTATATATGTTGTAGCAAAAAAAAAAAAAAAATAAAAACAAAACAAAATTAAAGTCTATTGGAATAAAACACATGTATGTATGTACCTATATATAACATCAAGAACGTATGGGCAATTTGTCTGGTCTATAGCTGATAAAGCGTATTTAGTTTTAATGCATGTTCTGTCAAACCATTCCGTTTATAACTAATACGTTAAAAGCCTTTTTATTTGTACATTTTATGGGTTTCTTGTCAAGCGTCTTTTGAGCTATGCCAAGTTTATGTATTGTAGTAGTTGTGGCATTTTCACCATTTCCTTCAATCCTTGGGGCTTGAGGTCTGATGTTTGCTATATCAACAGCTGACACAAATACTAAAGCCAAAGCCATGACTTGACGCCATGGACAACTAAGCGCTGCAGTAAAACTAAATAAAAGACTAACAAAAATGCGGATAATCGCCAAATGCTTGATGTTTATTAATTTCGCACATTTATAACTTCCAAGCCATTGAATGAAGAAGAAAGCGACGAACCGACAGACCGACAGACTGACTGACCGACCAACCAACCAACCACAGATAGAAACATAAAACTGTTTAACAAGAAATTTAAATTGTGGTAATTTGATTATATATACATGTATAGTATATTCACATATATTATTTAGCCAATTAAACTATATAAAAACAGAGGATAATTAACTAAATTTTTAATAAAGAATTTAAGTTGCAACTCTGTAGATTAAAAAAATTTAAAAGTAAAAGATGGCAAATCTTCAATTTAAAATTGTTTTCTATTCTTTCGATATTTATGAACTATTTAATTAAACTTTATTCAATCTTTAGTTCAAAATTTAATCCCTAAGCATAAAAATAAATAAATATCTATCAATATTTTGCACATTTCATTTAAATATTTTTAACTATTGCTAGAATTGCAATTAACTAAATATGACATTAAACTTTTTAATTAGTTTTATTATTGAACAATTTCAATTAATAAATTAATTAAATTATGTATAACCGTTGTAAATACAATCCGCTCCTGAAGTATATAGATGTTATTGTTTAAATTGATTTTTATCTTTTGTCTTGTTTTAATATATTTTTCGTTCTTTTTTTTTTTACTGATTTTCATTTCCTTTAGTCAAATAAGATTTTTTTTTAATATTGAAAGAAAAAGGCAATGTTGTCTAGTGTAAGGCAAAATACTCTGCGCAGGACAAACATACAACGTTACACACATACACACACACAGACACAGGAACAAACTCGCACACTCTCTTACTTATTTGGCAGCTCCTTGATCAACATTTGTTGTTTATTGGCAGTTTAAGTAAATTTTCATTTTGTTTTATTATTTGAGACGACGCGAATGGCAAATGTTGAGGCACAAGCATCAAATTCAGAGAGTGGGGAGGGGAGAGAGGAAATGGGGATGTACTGAAACCGAACTCAGCAGTGCGTCGCATATTGAATTTGATCTGATTGCTTATCAACATGTGCATAGGCGCGAACAGGAGGTGGAGTCAATAGGAGATGGGAGTCCTGTGACAGACGAAAAGTTGTGCTGAAATTTTTATTTTATTTTGTATGTGTCTGTGTGTGTGTTTTTTTCCTTTCCTTTTTTTTTTTTTTTTTTGGGTGAAAATGACTTCTCGTTAGTTGGCATTGGCGTGGAAATGGCAAGGCAGTTATAGGTTTTTTTTTCCTGTTTTTTGCTGCTTCTTTTTTGTGTTTTTTTTTTTTTTTTTGGCTTAAGTGTCACGTTCGGTTGCCGCATGAATTTTATGAACGTGGCCAGTTCAATAAAATAAGATGAGATGAAAAAAGTTTTGTGTTGGACAAGCTAGCAGGACCAAGAGCCAGGCAAGCAGCAGGCGAATGTGACATAAAATGTGTCATAATAATTGCAAAGTTCCTTTTAATTGGGTGCCAGAGACTCTATAAGTATGTCATAATCGCAAATAAGGATATATGTTTATATAAGAAATAGTATCGCTATCATTGTAGTCTAATTAGAATTTGTTTGAAATCAGAATTTATATATTTTTATTAAAAGAAGAAAATCTGATTTTTAAATATTTTATATACTCGTATATTCAAATGAATATACTCGTATATTATCCTTAATTTGATCATTAACATTTTTCGTAGCTGTAGCTGTCATTTCGATGCATTAACATTGACATTAACATTTTTATTAACATTTCTCGTAGTAGACTTATCCTCTACAAAGGCTCTTCCATTCATTGAATCATTTACAACAACATTTGACTTCATTTATCAAAAAAGAAAGAAAAAATTAGCTTGATTGATATTGAAACGGAAACGAAAAATGAAGAAGAAAATTCCCTTAAATGTCGAAATTTTTCTATCTATATATGGGGGTTATATTTATTATTACAATTTTAATTCAGTTCTATATATAGAAAAATATATCAGTTTCTTTTGATTACTTGTTACATACACAAAGATACATGCAGAGAATTCACTTTGGTGATGGTTTGACTGAAATTGTGATACTTGTGGGAGGCATACACGAAAGCATAAAAATGTAATTAGACTTAACCATTTTTGTGGCATTTAAACAAGTCAGATTCAAGATGACAGGAGCAGTCACACCCACTCAAATACGAGTACACACTCACTTACATACACTGATTCACCCTAATTATGTACATGCAAACATAATCGCGTTTTTTATGCCATTACGCCTTAAATTATTATTTCACACAATATTTTATTTTGTGCTTCTGCTGTTGGCTTTGATAAGAGATAAGGCGGCATGGCCTGGAATTTATTTTTTCTTCATTACTCAAAGTCAAGCGATTTGTGGTGGAAAGAGACGAAGACAAGAGGGCCGGGGGGCGAAAAAAAGGCAACTGTATGAAAGAGGATTGCTTATACAAGCATAAAGTAAATGTGGCATACCATTTCACCAGGATGCTACCAAATGAGTTAGTTAAACAAAGCAAATCAGCATAATGTGAGCTTAATGCAAATTTGCCAAACTATACGATATATATATATATATATATACGTACGAGGGCTGATCGAAAAGTGAATCGTAATCATATTATTTCATCAAATTTATATGAATACAAACAGTTAAGAGAGACTTGAAGAAAGAGAGTGAGAATGAGAGTGAGAGTGAGAGTGTAAGATTTAATTGAATAGCGAAGCAAGAGAACAAACAGTTAATTATTAAGATGGCCAGCCAAAGGCAATCGGTAAATTTGAGTAAACAAGCCGACTGCCTGCCAAAGCGATCTACTGCTCGCCCCCTTCCTCCTGCATCTTAACAAAAAAGAGAAATATTTACTGTAACGGTTTCTTTTTGTAGACAATTGAAAATTTGTGCAGTGTAGAACAGGAAATAGCTATCGATATTTCTTTTTGCTTTTATAATTTTTTTTCGATCAACCCTCGTTTGTATATGTACAATATACTTATGTATGTATGCTAACATGCATATAAATGGGTGGGAAAACTTTTCGCAATCTCAGTAAATAAAAACAAAATGTCATTTCAAAATAGATTGGCTCTCTTAAAGTAAAAAAGTAAATTCGGAATTCTCTTCCCTTCAAAAAAAAAAAAGGTAATATCCATTTTATTTTCTTTTCATAGCTTTGGCACTCTGAACTGCAATGGCTGAAACTGATGAAAATAGTTTTATTAAAGAGTCTCTTTATTTTCATTTAGTAAATAATTTAACCTTTTTGCATTGTGTATTTCCATAAGGGAAATTGCTTGGCAATCTTTGAGAAAAAAACTGAATGAATTTCTGTCATCATTTGACTTGTAATTAATTCTAGTTCTTTTGATACCATTGAATTGAATTGAATTGAGCTGAAATAAAGCAAAATCGGATATATAATCCTAGTTGTGGGTGGAATTGAGTAACTCCATGAATAAAACCAGGCAACTCAATTAGATATGTAATCGGTCGTCACAGCATACATAATGAAATAAAATAAAAGTGTGAATGGAAAAAAAAAAAAAAAAAGAAGGCATATAACACCAAAAAAATAAAATAAAAAAAACAAAACAAAAATAAATAAATAAAATGGAATCTGTGAATGTTTTACTGGTGATTTATGTGGACCAAGCCAGTCCCTGACAGGCTTATCGACCAGCTGCGAATAAAAGGGATATCTCACACACAAAATTGGGTGGGAGGAGGGCATCTCTTTTCTCTTCATTTTTGCCATTATGGGGAAAGGTTAAGCACAAACGAATGGCTTATCAGTATGCAAAAGAATAGGTATGTTACATATATGTATGTATGTACATACATACATACATATATATATAAATATATATTTCGTCAGATTTTCTAGGTTCCCTTTTTCCTTTCATGCAATAGTTGTTGTTATGATTTAAGCCAATTCTTTGTCAGTGTAAACAAAAAAAAAAAGAAAAAAAAAGAAGAAACATAGTTGCTATTTGAGCACGTGGGTGGGCGTGGTACATAGTAGCTAAAGCCACATTTAGTGCTTCCTTATTATGCGGATGGCAATCATTTTTAATGTTTCATACAAGGCACACAAATATGTATACACACACACACGCACACGCACATGCACAATCTTGTGCCTACTCAAGACTATTTACGCATTGCCACAGGGCGTATGCGTGTTATAAAATAAACATATTACTTCAAGTTTGGCACGCACGGGGATCAGGCGAAACCCGCAGGCGCACAACGATATGTATATGGAGGCAGTGACAGACGAACGAGAATGAGGCAAAGAGATTGTGTTTGTGCAGGAAAAAGGAAAAAAGAGAAAAAGAAAAAGTAAATCGAGGACACCAAAGATGGAGCCGCGATTTCAGCATAATAACTTAATGGCAGACGACAAATGGCAAAGTGCTTTTCAAAAGCCTAGGGAGAAATATCATTATGATAAATCCCTTTGGAGCTGCAGTTGACAGCTTAACAAGAGTGAGAACTGCTTCTGTATTTTTATTTATTTATTTACTTATTTATTTATTTTATTTTATTTTATTTTTTTGCCTTGCTTTGCCTTGCTACAGCATACAGATGTAAAGTTAACAAGAAATATTTTGTAAATTTTTAGTGAAAAATGAAATCAAGTACATACCTGAGGCAGACTTAGCACCAAAGAAAGTATATAAGTACCACCCAACAGACGATGGCATCTTTTTGCCATGTTGAGCGATTTCATTGGATATTTGACAGCTATCCAACGATCCACACCAATTAGAACCAAGACATATGTTGATAGATAAAGGCTAAACATTTGAAACAGTTTAACCAGTTTGCATGTCAGCTCATTGGCAAGCCTTAAAAAAATGAAATAATAATTAAACACATATGTATATATATATCTATTTAACTAAATCAATCAATAGTATTGAGTAAGATAAGTTAACATACCATTGGACAGTATAACACCAGACTGCCTCACCGAATATACAGAAACATGTTACCAAAATGTCAGCAATGGACAAATGGAACATTAAAGAATAAATGGCACTCCATGTGTGTCGTGAATTGCGTCTCGAGATGCGTGTCTTGTATATATTCCAAATGGTCAACAGGTTGCCCAGGAGAGAGAAAAGTGCCATTATGGCCAAAACATAAACCTTAAGTAAACCAGAACGTGACAATTGTGGTGCATGATCCTTTATATGCTCTGGTATTTGCTCTGCCACCGGTAAAGAGTCATACAAACTGTTCGTATGGGCCAATGATGAACTGTTACCAATTGCATAGGCGGGTAATGGTGTTGTGCTAATGATACTATTCCCATTACTAATGGCTCCAATTGTCACATTTGTGGCTTCAGTTGCCAATGCTACGCCCACATCAAGCATATTAAGCGTATAGTTGGTTATATCAGGAGCAGATCCAGCAAATAGGCGGGTAAAATTTGCCATTGTTGACCAATTGGTTGCCACTTCATTATCCGCTTCCATATCAAACGCATTGCCAACGGATGCGGACAAATGTGAAATTGAAGACAATGGCTCTTCAATATCTAAATCAATGTCCGGTTCCATTATTTGGCATTAATTTTGGCAACTGTTTATTAGTTCTATTAATTATTATTATTATTATTATTATTCTTGGTTTGAATTTAGTTAGTTAGATTGTTTAGGTGCTCCGCTTAAATGATAAATATTTATTCTTATCATTGCTTTAAATATAATAATCAATCAATTTCATATCGATTGCTACAGCTGGCGGCATTTTATTATTATTGTTGTTTCAACTGAAATGATATATGTACATATATAAATCGTTATTCAATTAAATTGTAATTCAATTTTTATTTTAATTTTAAATAGCAAATATGCAAAAATTCATAATATGTTATTTAATAATTATATATAAATTACATATTACATTATGTGCTGTTTTATTAAATCTTATTAAAAAGAGATTATGGTAAAGGAAAAAAATAATATATCATATATATATATATGTATTATGTTTAAACTGCAAATGTAATCAAATGCTTATTAACAATGATTTAGAGTAAATATTTAATGTGGTTAAATATTGTTTTGTTATGTCTAAGTTAGCTAGATGAGAGGGGGAGGCTGTTGATAAAATGTTTTCAGATTTCGCATAAGCATAAATGCCTGATGCCAGTGGCGTAGGTAGAGTTGGTTAAATCCCCTTTTAACAGTTCAATCGATATATATGAATCTTTAGTTTAGTCAGTTAAAGGGGAATTCTATCCCCCAACTATATTTATGAAAGCTAATAAAATTTTTAAAAATTTCTTTAATCAATTTATACTTGATTTTGGTATGTAATTAATCTAAGCCGCCTCTTGGTTTTTGAATTGATAAATTTAACAGAAAAATTGACTATTTATAGACAAAGATAGTTCTCTGATCTGCTTAAAAGTTCGACTTCGAAAATTTAAAAAAAATAATGAAAACTAAATATACATACGAAATATCTTTCAACTAAATTTAAGTACAAGTAATTAATTCAGTTTTCATATGTAAAGACATAAAATTTCTGTTTACAAACAGTTTTTAAATGTAATTTACCATGTTGATTAGTAGCTGAGATTAAAGAATTTTCTAAACATATATGTACTATTCTTTAGTATTTAACTTATCCTTATCTATTCTTATATATCTTCATCCAAATCCAATCATGACTTGTTATAAAATTATCTAATATGTAGATGCGATTAGTACTTTGATTTAACAATTTTAGCTATTTGATTTTGTCCGATATGGCATGGCAACTAACCATGTAAACTGCTTTCTAAACAGCCAATCAAAACTCGTTGGCGCTCTTATAAACCGCCTTCGGGTGCAATTTAAGCCAATAAATGTCGTCTCATCGATGTCGGTTCGTTATCGTAGTCGTTGTAGTTCTCGTTGTCGTTGTCGTTGTTGTTGTCGTTATCGTTGTTGACCTTTGTTGCAATTAATGGCATATAATTGCTATATCTATGATTAAAGCCATATATAGATATCTTACTTGCCACTTTTTACCCCTCATTTACCTTAAGGTTTTTTTTTTATTTTAGTTTACTTAGAATCAATGCGGTGCAGTAAGCACAAAATTAGATTTTAATAGATACAACAACAATTTAACGACACTGTTGTCTAGATTGTTGTTGTCGACTTTGTGCTGATATCAGTGAAATTAGCGACACTATGACCAATCGACTAATCGACCAACCGACCGACTGACCGACCAAACGACCGACCAACCAACCAACCGACCAGCCAACCAACTCACTCGCTCTGCACTGCAAGTTCAAAGTAAAATTCCATAAAATTTCATTTTCAAAATTAATTTATGAACATAAATTAAATTGGACGCTTGGTTAAGGTTGTTATTGCGCTTCTGGAGGCTAATGGGAAAACAATGAAACCAATTCAGGGTAGGCAAAAGAATAAAAAAAAAAAAAAAAAAAAAATAAAAGTATAAAAGCAACAATAACAACAACAAAGCAGCACCAACAACAATATATAAAGAAAAATCAAATAAAAAACACATGGCCGTAGCCCAAAGAGAAAATTCCAAATGAATTGGCAAATGAAAAGTAAATATGGGCAAAAACATTTCCCCTTTGGCGGGCTTAAAAAAACCTTTTTTATACTAATTCTAAATCTTCAAATCAAATTTTTTTTTAGTTGTAGTGGGCAAAAGGTTTTGGATTAGTAGATGATACGTTATTTTAATTAATTGAATTTCTTTTTCAAATTTCTGATAAAAAAGAATGAAAAATCAACAAAAATTTCCACCATAACAAATATTTTGGCTTTTACCTAACAAGTTTTTTAAGTTATGCTAAATGCCTAATAAAATTATAGCTAACAATTGAATTTCCACTTTCCTTGATGGCATCAAACTACCTCTTTTTCCCAATTAATTTTGTCTATGAAAATTTGAGAATTTAATTAAGAAATTTGATCAATGTATAATAAAATTTAATTACAACAATTTAACGAGAGTTGATTACTTGATAGAATAGGATTGGGGCAAATAAATCGATTTATAAATCTTGAATTTTCAATATCTTTAATTTGTTTAATTATATCAATTTTCGAACTTTTTTTGTAGCTTTCTTTTTTTTTTTTCTTTTTTTTTTTTTTAGTGTTGTGAATTATACTACCTTTGCCTCTTCCCCCCTTGGTGATAAATTTTCAACTACGTTCTACATGTATCGTTGTCAAGTTGATTATATGCTTCAATGAAAGATTGAATATATTTTTATATATATATTTTTTAGTATTTTTTTCCCCTTTATTTCTTTGCTTGCAAGTTAATTGAAGCAACGGACTTTGGCAAGCACATTGATCATGAAAAGAAACAAAATCATTGAGTAAATTGAAGTATTTTTTTTATATTTATTTTCATTCTTTCTTGTTTTTTTTTTTCAAGTGTATGTAGAGCATATACTCGTTAGAACAACAATAACAACAATGTATGCAATATTCCAACAAATCTCTAACTAATGGTGTCATTTAATCCATTCAAAGTAAATTAAATTGATTGCTAATTGTAAGTTAGTTGCATTTCCTTATACTAATTACATTTAATATTATTTTGAATTAATTGCCAATTATTAAAATCGATTATCCACATTTCACTATCGCTCTCTCTCACTCTCTCTCTCTCTCTCGCATGATGCTTAAATATATTAAATGGGCATTTGATTGATCATCATATCACCCACCCACCACAAGCGAGGTTAGTGGCCCAGACAAATGATATGAACGAATGAAACAGATGTATGTACAATTGCAGTTGAAAGATGACAGATAGAGAGAGAGAGAGGAGAGAGAGGAGAGAGAGGAGAGAGAGGAGAGAGAGGGTAGGAGAGGGGGAAGAGAACTTTTGATATATCTGAGAGGCAAATGGCATGAACAAGACTTGTAAACATTCTTTTTTTGGCAATTGTTGATATGATTTTTTGATTGATTTGCATTTGATGCTCTGTGGCCAAAAGTGCTACTAACAAAATGCAACCAAGGCGAGAGGCGTCTGTCTGTCATAAAGAGTCTAGACATTTTTTTTGTTGGTTTGAAAAGCTGTTAGTGGATTGATGGTTTAGCATGGAGTTGGAATTGCTCTAATTGTGTGAGTCCATTTCATAAATTTGTTATACCCAATTTCCCATAATTTTATGCTATAATTAAACTGAATAAATTATATCTATATTTTTTATAAGAATTTCTATTCTATAAAAGTTACTTGGCTGATTTTAACAAAATATATATAGGATATATCCTGAAAATAATTATCATAATGTGATATAATTTTATTCTAATTGTAATTTACAAAAACATGAAAATAATGACATAAAGATTATTCCAATGAAAATCAATATCAAATTTCCAACATTTTAGGAAAAATCTTTAATTTTTGAAATATTTATGCATGCCATAGTTCATCAAACTCAAGTTTTTATTCAAATGAAAACTGTGAATTTTATTATTCATAAGAAAAAGGCAAAATTTTTCCCTTTTCTAGCTTAAGTAATAATACACATTTAAGCTCATTAATAATGAAACTAAAAGTTGTTTCTTTTTTACCTTTTTGGCATTTACTATGCATATATGTATATAATGCTTAAATATTTTTCCATTTATTATTCTAAGAAAACAGAAAAACAGAAATAATGCAAAAACTTAAAATCTTGACAGGGCAAACTAAACCAAAGACTTTTGAAAACAAACTATTTTTCAAATTTTAAGATTTTATAATCTACTTAAATCATTTCTCGTTTATATTTAACATTCTAAGTAATGAGATTTTAATATTTAAATTTCTATCAAATTGAGGCTAAAATAGAACCAACAACAAAATTTTTGCATACCAAATTTTATCCATAATTATTTGAAAAATCATGAAAGCTGGTGCTGTGTTGATCTCCATTAATTCATTCATGCTCATGTTAGCTATGAAATTTGTTTCTATTCTATGCAAATGTTATGTATGTATATTAATTATTCATACTGTAGATGAATGTATGCATAATTATAATTACTTAATCGAACATTATATATTAATCCGTTTATGAAGAGAGTACTGAATAATAACGTAAATAAATTACATAATAGATTGTAATCTACATTAAGATGGACGATAGATAAAAGTCTGCCCACATGGCGTATAAGTTATATGTAATTATTTGTTATTTAAATTGCCAAAAATGAATTTTGGCTATCTCTAATATGGCCTACGGCTGATTGACAGCAAGAGAAATAAAAAAAAGTTTTTCGCTCTCGTTTTTTATTTTTTTTTTTATTTTGCTTTTTCCACGGGCCATTTTAAATGATGATTATGTATTTATCTAGCATATTTTTCGGTTGATGGTTGAGTGATGAGGAGGGGGAGTAGAAGGACTGTTATCCTTTCGTCATTGGCTAACATGAAAAGTTTTTGGCCAAATGTCTACTATTATTGTGTTTCTTTCTCTTCAAAGTTTGCACATTCACTTAGATGGAATTAATTTGGCCAACTCTGTTTTTTGTTGGCATTCCCATTTTCAAGCAGTAGCAGTAGCAGCAACAAACATTGCTGCTTTCTAATTACTTGCCAAGTTCATAAAATTGTTCAAGTTATCTACAGTCAAGACAATTGTGTCTTCAACTTCAACTTTAATTTGAACTTGAATTTTAAATTTCCCTTTCTATTGACTGACTCAATTGAAGCTCAAACACAGACTTGCAATTGTCAAGCATATTATAAATTTTAGAGCCAAAGGCAATCTAAGAATCATTAGATTGAACGTAAGAAACTAACTGAAGTAATAATATTATTTTATTTAAATGAAGCATTTATGGTAATGAATTTTGTTTCTCATATTTGATCAGTATTTGGATTGGTAGATATATATATATACAACATACGTACATATGTATCTATATATGTTTGTTAATGTCTCTCTACCTTTTCATATACATATTTCATATTTATGTATGTATTTTGCTGTTGTTGTTATTGTTGTTGTTGTTTCTGCTATTGTTGGGCTTTGTCTAAGCCAAAATATCTTGGCTTATTTGCACAGTTGTGCCGCTTCATTTTAACACAGAAGCTGCTACCTACCAAAAGCCAAAAGCCAGAACACAACTCGTGTACTCAGTTTAAATATTAACATGTCATTAAGGAATGAAATGAAAATTTTCGTTCAAAATTCTTTTTTTGGCTGCGGCAATTATAATTTGTTTCTACACATTAAATTTTTGGATTTTGATTCAGCAAGAAATATTTATATATGTATATAATATTTAAATAATATCCAATTTTACGATACTTAAAAATTAGAAAAATAAAGTTTTCAACTTGCCTTGATTACCCGATTTCTCATCATTCCTTTGGTATGATAATGATTAATTTTTAATTAGTATTTTAGTATTTTAATTAGTATTATTTATTTTAACAATATTTATGTACTTTTTGAATTCACTTTAAAAAAAAAAAAGTAGATATATACAATATATATATATTTATACATATAACAAAATTCTATGATGGTTTACACTTTCATTCCGTTTAACATTTACTTTTATCTTATCACTTTTGTGCTTCAATTTTAATTCTTTCCATCAACTTTTCACCGATGATATTGATGCTGCTGCTTCATATGCTGCTGTGTTGTGTTTGAGAGTTATCAATAGAATTTTAGAAAAAAAAAATATAAAAAATAAATTGGAAGAGAGACACACACGCACACACACACACACACACACCTCACAGAATAGTGATACCGACACGTTTACAATTATTCTATTTGCCGTTTATATTTTTTAACCATTTCTCGGCACTGGCGGCACATTCGACTACTAACTGACAACTGATTTTCAATCCGAGACGAATGTGACTCCTAAGCTACACGAGTTGGCAAATGTTCGATCTGGTTGGCACTCGTATCAAACAAGTTGCATGGCAAAATTCATTCATAAAAATTCGCATAGAAAATACAATTGGAGATGCCCACGTAAAGATACCCTTCGGTTTTTGCATTGCAGATGTTAGAGTATGACCAATTTTATCAAATTTTGTAAGATTATATAAAGTATTTGCAAGCAATCAGCAATTTAAGTTACAAAAATTTATAGTTCAAGTTATACTTAAGTAATAATAACAAATAAAAATGGAAAAGTTATAACTAGATACTAGATACTAGACTTTTTTCTAATATAGTATATACATATATATATATATAGAGAGATTCAAAATATATATGCAACAATATATCAAATATGTGATTATTGTTTGTTGTTCGATCTACTCTAAGAATTCAAACTAAAAATAATAGGCTAAGCCTAAAAATATTTGAAGCAGTTAATTGTCTCACTTACAGGGTATGATTGTATGAATATATACATACGTACGTATATTTAAAGTACTAAATCAACCCTCGATAAAACCAAATAAATGTTGGCAACATGTTGCATGCAACATACCTTCAATGCTTGTAGCCAGTTCTTTGATATGCATAACTCATACGCCATGTATGCTGTCCTACCTTAATATCAAACTTCCTGCTTAAGAACAAGAACAAGAACAAGTACAAAAACAAGAACAAGAACAAGAACAAGAACAAATACAAGTACAAAAACAAGAACAAGAACATTTTCGTGAACATCTTCAACCCGATCGTAATATAAAATCTTTGAATTTGTTCTAACAAGTTGCTTTAGCCACAATTTATTTAAGCCATGTTGCTTGTTGCCTGAATGCTAGAACGAAAAGCATCTACCACTCACTTTTCTCTAGTTATTTTCTATTGCCAACAATCACTTGATGTGGCATAGGGGTGTTAGAATGTTTCTGTTTCTGTTTCTGGTTTTGTTTGTTATTTTTGCGTCAGTTTGTGGTTGCCGTGCCAGAGACTAGTTTTAGTTGCAAATGAAATGTTTGTCTTCTTTCTAATTAAACGTGCCAAGTAGGTATGTAATAGCAATGTTATTTAACTTCCATATGTATTTATTCTAATTAATTAGTTAAATTCACCTGAACCGCACAGATACACGCACACTCACACACTCACACATTTATTAGATGGATGAGTTTTTCTTCTTGAGTCTTAAGTTAACTCTCTAATTCCACTATTATCCTACAGCAACAACCACATATCCCATTAATTACATAGTTTTTCATGTATATATACAGATGTATATATACAGAGAGAGAGAGAGAGAGAGAGAGAGAGAGAGAGAGAGAGAGATGGAGTAAGAGAGTGAGCAAATATAAACATTCTTGTTAAAAACTGATTATTACAAATTAGAAACATTGACCTTGCATTTAGAATTGAAATTAAAATTAATTAAAATCATTATATAAACATATATATAACTCTAATTGAGAGAAGAAAAAGTTTTTGTCACACAAAATTTAAACTCTATTTAGTATATATATTAAATACAGTTGAAATTTCTGTGACGAAAACTTTTCTTTCTCTCAATTAAAACTATTGCAGAGTCATTTGTTTCGTTTTGTTTTGTTTTGGTTTTTTTCTTTCTCTTCTGTTGTGGTTGTCCATTTCAATTTGTAGTTTTGAACAATTATTTTTTGTTTTCAATAAACTTCCATATGTACCTACATATATATTTTTTTTTTGTTCAGAACTATATATGTACCTACATATATATTTTCTACATTTATAGATATAAATTTTGTGTTCAATACAAAATGTTTTCTCTTTAATTCATGACTTGTCAAGGATAAATTTCTCTTTATTTGTTGTTTAGATTATTTCTTTTTCTTTGCTTTTATATAATCATTTTCTTCTCTATTCAACTTAAGTTATGTTTTTCCAGTTTGTTATTGCAACTAGACGGCTTTGTACCTTTTATCTTTATTCTTTGAACAGTAGAAATTTATTTCTTGGAAATACGAGAAATAAATAGAAGAATATTCTTGTGTAAATGGAAAACAAATATAAGCATGTACATATTTAATATCTACATATAATATAAATCTGTCTATTGGCAATAATAAAAACATGATTTTCTAGCTTTTAAAACTGAAATTGCTAGTAAAATCTATACTTGTATTTGATTTGAACAATTCTCAAAATAAATATAGTTAATAGTTATTTTTTGCAATTAAATTTCATCATGTAAGTCAAACATTTGAATTTATTTCTCATTGATACTCCTTTGGAGTATTTGATTGGCTAAGTAAATGTGTAAATTGAAAAGGAATGAAAAGGATGAGTTATTCTACGATTGCCTGCGGGTTACAATCAATATCAACATCAATAAGAACAACGAGTACAAGAACAACAACATCATCATCACCATCAACATCATCATCATCATCATCCTCAACATTATCATCATCAGCATCATCATCATCATCTTGGCACATACATGAAGAATATGATACCACAAACGGGCAAACTTACGCAACTTTGAATTCTGCAATTCATCAAGAAAATTTTGTGAAAATGGCAAATTGTGGTATGGGCTGTGGTGACCGTTGCTGCTGATTCTCTATACTTGTTACTCTTCCGTGATTCTCCATATAAAGATAAAGATAAAGACAAAGATAATGATGTTGATGATAATGATGATGATAATGATAATGATGATAAAGGAGAAAAGCAAATAAGACCATTCCAATTGAGGAATAAGAGTTTTAGACCAAAGACCAAAGACCAAAGAATCAAAGCAAACCAGACCAAAAACCACATTAGTGGTAAACGCCAAAAAAAAGAGAGAAAGAAAAAGAAAATATGAAGAGCTCACGATTGGCAAACAGTGGGAACAGTAGCAGGATGCGCACATGCGAGTAAATAATGCTAGCAAGTATACAAAAGAATCTTCAGCATGACAAATGATGCAGAGACAAAAGACAGCGACAACAGAGCGCACTCACGTGTGTCGAGGCAGCAAAATATTTCACAAATGCGGGGCATATAACACTTCAAACATAGGACAATGTTTCAACTGCCACTAACACACATATATGCACACACACACACACACACACACACACACACACAGATACAGATACAGATACAGTTTAACAATTGGCATGGGTATTGTCTGCTGGACATTTATACAAGTGAAAGGCTATGAGATCGTATCTATATTTTGATGCTGATTTCCAGCATTGTTAGCTGACAAAGTTTATAAGAGACAATGTCAAAACAGATTTCATTAAACTAAACAACTGATTATTAGGTTGAATGAAAATCAAGCAGCATGTTACTTTGGCAACAGATTTCCAAATATATATATATATATAGTAAATCCAATTATTTCTGATTTGTATTTAATGCTGATATTAAATTACCATAAATCAATTATTAATTAAATAAAATCGACAAAAATGAAACGAAATTGTACAAAAAGAAGAGAAACGAAAAGAAAAGAAAATATATGCTTAAATCATAAACCTAATTAAAATGATTGAATTGATGAATTAGAAAACATAGAAAGGATAGTTAAGAAATTTACATCTACTACAGATTTAGCTTAATTTGAATTCCTTTGAAAAATCCACATACATTCATTTTTCACAAGGAAGTTCAACTCACTTGAAATACAAGAAGTTTCCAATTTCAAAAACAAAAAAAAAAAAAAAAAAAAGAGAAAGATAAAGAAATGTTTACGAGGGTGTTTTCTATGTTCTAGAATCATGTTTGGCATTTCTTATTTTGAAACCAGTTCTGGATCTTTGAAAGCAAATCTTGTTGACATTTCAAAATAAACATTGAAATATAATTAAAATAATCAAATGCCAACTCGGCTAAAAAAAGAAAACAACGCTTAATCGGTTTATCCTTTTTTATGGCGAATTTAGTTGCAAAAATTTGTTATTATTTTTTCTTATTTGTTTTTGTTAAGTAAAGAGCGCTTTAAATTTAATATAAACTACTTAAACTATAATTTATGTAAATTTGTAAAGATCCACTTAATTTATCTATTAACATTCATGTGGGCAAAAAATAGAAATCAAAGTAGATTTTTAATAATATTATTTTATATTTAAATTCATGTTTTTTTTTACAATTTCTATGGAAAAAAAAACAAAATTGCTTTTAAATTGAAATACTAAAGCTAATCCAAAGTATTTATTCAATTTAAAAATTTAAGTATTTAAACAAGTATTATTTAATTATTAAACAGCAGGCCAAGAGCTAGTAATTAACTAAAGATTTCTAAAAGAAGATTTATTTTTGACTAAAATGAGAAGCGAATCTTAATAAAATTATTTTTAAAATATTATTATAATATATACAATTATATTTCTATAATTAAAATTGTTTGAAAATTTTAAAACAAAATTTAAAATATAATTTTCTTCATTCAATTTTAATATTTTTTTTTTCAAATACTTAAATTTTAATTTTCTAATGTTCAGATATTATCTGTAGCATATTTTGTATTAATTTTATAGGTCCTAACCGTTCTAGATATAAATATACTATATAGCGCAGAATTCATTTCAGCTAAAGGAATTTTTTTTCCATTTCGTTTTTGTTGTTGTTGTTTTTAAATTACAATACAAAATTAATTAAATACTTTATTTCTAAAGTCAAAACCGTCACGGTTATAGAAATTAATGCCATGAAATTGAAGCTGCCATGAGTAATTGTTTTACAATTGGATTGCTATGACAACTATATATATATATATATATATATACATTTTGTGGCTAAAGTTAAATTGAATATGTATGTATGTATATACCACACATATATGTGTGCATACTTGAAGATAAACTTTGTACTTTTATGTATATATGTATAGGCACGTGTAGATGGCATATTAAAGCCTTAAGTTAGGTTCGATTTGGGCCAAATTGAATCCCTTTGAATTTGTGCGGCTGTTTGCCAAATGCATAATTTGCCATAGAAAATTATGCCATGGAAGGATGGAAGGGAAAGGAATGGAAGGGAATGGAAAGGAAAGGAAAAAAAATAAAGGAAAGGCGACTCGCTGCTTCCCATTTCTCGGTTGATTTATTTCACTTTTGGGCAAAGTTGACATAGCACTTGACTTGGACTACAGCGAATCCCTAGTCTGCATATGTGTGTCTGTATATGTTTATGTGGATATGTGTGCTAGATTATTGCTTTATGCTGGTGCTTTTTTTACTTGTGTAAGGCGGAAACTGAAAAAAAAATAAAAAAATGATGAGAATAAGAAAAAGAAAAGAAAAAAAAAAAGTTTGCCACAGTTGCGTAATCTATCGAGAGTTTATGTAAAGCATATCTCTTGTTGGGCAAACTTGACACAATGAAAGCCAAATAGAATTCTGAATTTGCTTAGCTGGATGAGAAGTGTGTGTGTGTGTGTGTTGGTATTGGTGTTGGTGTTGCTCCCTTAACGGTGCCCTAGACGATGATGAAGATGAAGACTGAAACGGATGCAAAGTCAAGGAATTTTAAACTTTTTTGTTGTGTTTTTTTTTTTTTTTTTTTTTTTTTTTTTAGGAGCAGGTGACAGTAGCTCCTGCCGCATTTAGTTGGTAGCTTTGCTGTCATTATCTTTTTGGCTGTTTCGCTGATTACACACAGCGGCCAAGTAAGTGTAAACAAAAAAAGACTTTAACTGGCCCCCCGCCCATCGCTCACCTTTCTCTTCTTCAGCCGACATTCCCTAGTCCTCATTCTCCATACTTCTTTTTAAGTATATTATATTGGTTTTGGTTTTGGTTTTGGTTCTGGTTTTGTTTCTACTTCTTGTTTCTGATGCTCATGATGGTGCTGGTCCACGTTTTCCTCTTGCAAACACGTGCCAACGACTAATGTGCTGCTAAAGTGTGCCGCATAAATAATACAGTTTATGATCAACAAAAGCAGACGCAAAGACAAAGTGAAATAGGAAAGAGAGAGAGAGAGTGAGAAAGAGAAAGAGAGATAGAGATAAGAGGAGAAAATAGGCTCTACAATCCTAAATTGGCACATGCTTTAAACAAACAAAAATACAAACATACACAATATCTACATGAAGTTACCGTGATTCAATATATCCTTTTCGTTTCCTGTTTTTTTTTTCTCTTCGTCTTCTTTTCTTCAACTTGAAACTTTTCACTTTTTTTTTGCCGAATTGAATGCCAACTTTTGGTTAACCAACAACAACAAGAAAAAAAGGCCAAAATGTTCTTAATTCAGATTGGTTACTTAAAATGAAGCTTAAATTCAATCTTAATAAATAAACATTTTTGAAAGTTCAACTTAAAGAAAATACAATAAATATATAAATATATAAAAAATATTAAAGTTACAATTGTGGAAAAAAAAAACCAATTTTAATAATTTGTTAAAATTTGTAATTTTATTTATACTTGGGCCTGGGGAAAGTTATTGCATATCATTAGCATCATTCATCATACTTGACTTAATACATATATTTTGTGCCACTGTGCATTGGCCCAGAAATGTCATACAAATTGATTTTCGGTCCAGCATTCTCTGACTATATATATATATATGTATTTGGCTGTATCAGCCGGAAAACTGTCGCCCCAAAAGGGACAACGCGGCCACAAGTTCCCGCATTGAGTAAGCTATGATTTTCGTTTTGTCTCTTCCTTCCTTTCAACCTACTTATCTGACATACAAACTTGGGTTCTTCACACACCCACCAGATAGCATCTACCACCAACCACCAACCACCAAGCAAGAACCAGCAACCAGGAACCACCAACGTTTAGCAGCACCACCAATGCCACCCAAAAAGGGAACTCTGCCATCCTGTATTCAGCTGAAAACGACTTTCATTGGCATTGGCATCCCGACGCATGGCGATGTTCATTTTGTAAAGTATTTGAACACATTTTTTATGCTGCTCAGACGTGGGCTTATTCCGGCTCTCGTTTCTTTTTCTTTTCCTCGTTTTTTTTTTTTTTTTTTTTTTGTTTCTTTAACATTTCCCCCCCATCATTCCCATTCCAATTCCCATTTCCGGTTTTTCTCTTGTGCCTTCCCTTTAGCCTGTTTCAAACTACTTTATGTTGGACATCTGTTTGTTTGAAGTACCACCGGCTGGTAGGCGCAGATTTTTCCAACCAGGGCAAGAGCTTTAAACCCGACCCCTCTAAAAAACGCTTGCTGCTGATGCCAATGAAATTCCTTTCCTTTACTTTTTTACCCCAAAAACAGCCCACTCTCTCAATATTCTCGCTAAACCATCAAAAGTTAGCATTTTTGCGATGAATGAGGGGAGAGGGGGGGGCAATGTAAATATATTTTACTGTTATGGCAACTAATAAGTACGTTGAATTGTGTAAACTTTTCGCCTTATCTTTAAACTTTACTTAAAGCAAACAATTTAGTTTATATAATTTTAATTATGTAAATGCAAATTCCAATCCAATGATAAACCAAAACAAAATGTTAATTTTCAATTCTAATTTGGAAATTGGTTAAATGTCAAATGTGAAAAATTAAAAAAAAATCCCACTTAAATATGTAAAATGAAAATTCCATCTATATATGAAAAATGAATTTATTATATACATACATACATACATATATAGAAAAATGAAAGATTGACTTTATTTTTAGATTGTAAATTTTACTAAAGAAGAATATCATTCTAGCTAAAGTTATTGTAGATATATACATAGTACATATATGTACATACATTAATTTCCTATATATATTTGTATAACAACATATACATACACACATACATACATACATACATATGCTCAATAACAAAATCGTTCACCATGAAAATTACGCCTTAAATCTGTCCCTTTAGCTCAGTTGAGCATAAAAAGTTATGCCACATTGCATTTATTAAAAAGGCAAAAATAAAAATTCAAAAAAAAAAAAAAAAAAAGAAAAGAAAATCTTTCTGGTTAAAGAGATTTAAGTTATTCATAAATATATAAATTAATTTTCTTTAACTAAGTTTATTTATTAACCATTAATTGAATGTTAGAAATGAAGGAAACTAATAATATTTCTACACTCCATTTTTAATGGATTAAAGACTAAAATGTTTCTACTATTTGAAGCATTTTTAATGAAAATCATTTCACAATTTGAAAGTTAAAGGACATTTGCTGGTTGTTTTATTACATGATGCTCATAAAATCTATTTCCTTTCGTCACTCGTTGGGTAAACATTCTCAACTGACAGACAAAAAAAATGTTGTGACACATTTCAACAATTTTGATTATAGGCGTTGGTCAAAAAAGTGACCAGAAACTGGATATATTATTATTATTTTATATATACATATATATATATACATACATATAGTCTGGCCGCCCTCAAATGGCAATGTTGTCTATTTGAAATTCCGAAATTTTTTTCTCCGTCCCCAAAAAGTATGCTATGTAAAGAAATTAGAAAAAAAAAAATGAAAAGGCAATAGCAACTAAGGAAGGAATTTGAAATTCAACTTGATTCAACTTTTATCCACTTCATATGCAGTTAAAAATTGTATGTCCCAAGTTGGAATTTCATTTGGTCCTATCACCACACTCTTACACTACCACATACATACATACACACATCTACCCACCGCCATCCCCTCGCCCATTCATACCTCAAAGTCTTAGCTCGTTTTATAACCGATGCTGCCTCACTTCCGCATAAAACTGGCAACGTTTACAACATTCACGCTACCCGCATAATTAAAGCTGTTTTAGCATGTGAGGACATAAAAACATTTCCTTGAATTACTTGTAAAACGCTAATTAAACAATTTTTAACGGCCGTCAAATAAAAGTGTGTGCCATAAACACATGCAAATAAAATTCGTGCCGAAGTCAAGTACTTAATTTTGTTTCAAAAAGGATACATGATATGATGGTCATCATAATCATCATCATCATCATCCTCATCCTCATCATCCGAAGCTCCGACAACATGGGGTGTGTGAAGGCCAGTGAACCGATTTTTGAAGTAATTTATGAATCAGTCAGTCAACTTTGGGGATTGTACACGTTTAAACAATTGACAATCTCCCTCGTAAACATAATTTCTGTCTGTGCTTTGTTTATGCTGCGCTGACCTTTTGCCACTTGAAAACGACAACAGTAACATGAACAGCAACAACAACAATAACAACAACAAAAAAAAAGGGTTCCAAGTGGCCCAAAAACCACATCAACCTTGTTGTCACTCACAACAAGAACAAGAGTTTCAATACAAGAGTACCATCAGTACCTCTCCCCAACCCCCTGCAGATTTCACAGCAGTTGGCCATATTCAATATGACACCCGACAACATACAGTGGGCGGTTCTCTTTTGTGTGGGTTGTAAACATAAACATTGTAACTAGATGTTCATTTGGCATTTACTTGATAGTGACATTTCATTTTCACTTTCTACTAGCTTATCAAAAAGTTGGTTAACAAAGACACGAGCCTAATAGTGGGAGTACGATTTCTCTTCAAGATGAATCATTAATTGGACTTCGTTTTGTGGACATTTCAATCAAATTCCCAATAATTAACCTTCCATTTGCCATTCGTAGAAATTTCTACATATACTACGTACATACAAAAATGCCTACACTGTTTAACATGAAAAAAAGTCATTTAAGTTGAGTTTTGAAAAACACATTTGAATAATCATTTATATAGTTTATTAAAATAAATAAATATTGAATTCATTTTAAAGTTGGAAAATATGGAAAATGAATATTTTAATATGTAGAACTCTCAGCTGGATAAAATAGTGGTAACGTATTGAGATCTTTTTTAACACTACACAAACAAATAGCGCTTGATTATAACGAACGTTCGAAATATTAACCAACACTAACATTAAAAGAAAAGAAAGGACAAACCGTTAAATAAGCAATAGAAAGGGACACATAACCTAATAGTAATAAATAAAACAACTTCATTATAACTTCATTTAATATATAATAAGCAAATGAACAAGCAAATTACTACAGCTATAATATTATTCACTAAGCAATTGTAATTTAGTTTTCCAAATACATACTAAAACTTAATATATATTTAATAGGTATAATATGAATTAATTAACTATTCTGCTCAAATGTTATTCATTTAGTTAGTTAAGTTGATCAAAACATTTGCATGACAATGTCATTTGCCTGGCAACTCAATCTATTTCGTTTAAAAATCATAATTCAAGCAAAAGCCAATGACAAACCCCATCTATTTAACATCATTCTACTACAATCTAGAGACATTAATCAAACTCAAACGCTCCGTAATGTAATGCTCTTTGACGTTTAAACTGTGCTCAAGCGTCTTATGCGTTTACATTGATATTTAATCAAAAGAACACTTTGGGAAAAACAAACAGGTGCCACATACACACACACACACACACACACACACGCACACATACATACATACTGGGAAAGCGAAAAAGAGCAGTCAAGCAGCAAGTTTAACTTTGCTGCCAACAACAGGACACATAGAATCAACAGCAGTGGATAAGAATTTCGACTCTCTCCATCTAAAAGAGGGTATGAGATGGGTTGGGATAGGATGGGTTGGGATGGGATGGGATGCGTTAGGGGGGGAGGGGGAGGGAAACGCTGTTCGAAACGCCAAGGCGACCTGTAAATGAACTTCAAGTCTGCGTCCTACCTAAATACATTCTACCCAATTTTCTCTTGGAGTTTTGTTTTCGTTTTTGTTTTCTTTTGTTCGGTTTGTTTTTGTCGCTCTCCTTCTTCATTGCTTTTTCTCGTTATTCTTTTTGTTTCTCTACCATAACATGTCACGTTGTCGCTAGCATATATATATATATATAAATGTGTGTGTGTGTGTGTGTGTGTGTGTGTGTGTTTGTATACCTTTATATGTACTTCCTGAGCCCGGTGATAAAAATACAACCAAAAAATAAAGAAGGCAACTTATCCACCTACCACCTACCACCTACCTCCCTCTGCAACACCTGCTCCACTTGGCCATAGCTTTCCATCAGCGTCTCAGTCACTCTCAGTCTTGTTAGCATGTCGAAGCCAAGAGTCACGCAAAAAAAAAAAAAAAAAAAAAAAAAATGAAAAAAAAACAGCGAGCGGTACAAGCTGCCAATTGTAGGAAAACAAAGACCTGCAAGTCAACGTGATGGAATGGGTGATAGGCAGTCTAAGAGAAAAGGAGTAGTGAAAGGAGGGGGAGGGGTATAGGGTATATATATATATATATATATATATATATATGTATGTAGATGAAGGCGGATGCCCATAAAACTGCTTTCGTTTTGAACGTCGTAAAAGAAATTGTATTTTAAACACAAGAAAACATTTAGTATTCATTCTAATTAAATTTGCATTTTTGGCATTTCCCTTTTCTTTTGTTTCTTATTATTATGTTTCTTTCCTTTCGCTTTTTTTTTTTTTTTTTTTTTTTTTCTTTTGATTTCCTCGTTGTTGAACAATAGCAATTAGGTTGGTGATGAAAATGAAACTTTTGTGTGTTATGTGTTGGTAGGAGAGGATATGGTGATGATATGCCTAGGTGTTAGATTTGTCGATTAAATTTCTTTTGTTTTGATTTTGCCATTGCAGCTGGTTCGTATGGCAATTAAATGAATTTATTCTTAAATAATTAATAGTAATTATCATATGACCCTACCTCATCTGATTTCTGATCATCATTCGTAACATTTCTTAAGTTGGACAAAGACCAAAAGATGTTAGTCCAATTAAAGCGAATTAATAAGCTGGCCAAGTCGACCGTATTCATTAAAATTAAGCGGAAATGTCGCCTGACCGACCCGTTTGTGGTCGATTTTTTTGTTCTTGTTTTATTATTTGGTTTTTTTTCTTTTTCCTTTTTTTTTTTTTTTTTTTTTTTTTTGGTAAAAGAGTGGAAATTGTTGTAGTATAGTGAAAAGGGGGTGGATGAAGGGTGGGGGGGAAATTAGGGACTGAACGGGACAAGGGGACAATCATGCATAATTGAATGCGTGCCATTGTTACACAAATCTCTGGCTCACACATATGCTTAGCTATTAAGGCCGAAACACGAGCAGCATAAATGAGGCAGCTAAAAGGCACAGTAACAGAAGCAACAATAGCAACAACAACAACAACAACAACACTAACAAAAACAACAAGTACCAAAGAGCAGTCTCGACCCAACCAACACTCGACAAATCCAATGAAAAGCGAAATGAATAAAAAATTAGCTGCGACAGGCCCCAAAAGCAAACAAGTTTTCCACTTGGCCCTCCCCCCCCCCAATACCAGATATAGTAGTCGAGTTGCTATGCTCAATTATTGACGAGAGCTGTGGCATTGCTTTTCCCTTCTTCTTCTTCTTCTTCTTCTTGCTAGGATTATTGATTTTCTTTTTGGCCAACTTCAACAATATTCAACATCTTAGGCTCAAAGCCGACAGACTTGTTGTTTGCCATTGGCAATGTGAATGTGATTGTATATATATATATATATATATATGTATAGATAGATATAGATGTAGTTGTGGTTGTGCACGCACCACGTGCTGCCCAATGTGCCGCAAACTAAGCGCTAAAGTTCTCTCTCAAATGATAGAATTGGACGCAAAATGAACCGCAACCAAATGACAATGGCAACAACATTAAAACTGACATCTGACAAAACTTGGAAAATTTCCACGAACTATATAGCGCGAAAAAAGGCAATTGTGATAGACTAAGTCTACAGATCTCACAAATTGCATATTAGATTTTATGATTACAACAATAACAGTAACAACAACAACAACAACAACAACAACAACAACAACAACAACAACAACAACAACACTATTAATAAGAAAAAACAAAAACCTAATGCGCCTACGTGCAATTTCCAAGAAAAATATCGAAAGCAAACAACTTGAACGAATTCAAGAGAATATAAGAATGATGGCAGTTGAATGTCTGCTTAATGACAAAAGGACAAACGCGTGGGAGAGTCACTTTTAATGCGCTTAAAAGTGCGACAGTTCCACGAACCAGAATCAGTCATCAAATCGACTAACAATGACCATGGCCATGTTGATTTTCATTTGAGCTCTTCCAAATTGAAAAGTTGGCAACCAGTTGGTTGTCTATATCCTTTTATTCTTTTGAAGATGTTACAGGTGTTACTTTCATACAAAAGAACTGACACACTCACACACACACATACACATAAAAGTGTTAAGCGGATTCCAAAAATTCACATAGCTAAGGATATATCCTATATCCTTTTACGTTCTTCTTCTTCCTCTTCTTCGTCTTCTTAAGTTGGTTCAATAAGTCTTTAAGTCCTATGTGATTTAACTTTTGAGACGATTGAATGGCATTATCTGACCTATGTATATGAGAAATATAAATGTGGGAAATTTGTCTGCCTGCCTAATTGACCACCAAGTTTCAATTGAGTTTAGGTTCTGCAATGGACCACTGAGCACCACTCTAAAAAAAAAAAAAAAAAAAAAAATAAAAATAAAAAAAAAAAAAAAGACGATGGAAAAAAAAAATAAATAAATAGATGCTTTCTACGTTGCTGACAGATCAGCAAATAAATAACTCAATTCACTGAAACACTTAAATTTTTATTTTTCTGCCATAAGATGAATGCATGGCAAACCCGAAAAGGAAAAAAAAAAGAAAAGAAACAAAATCAAAAAAAAAGGAGGAAATTGATGACATTTTTTTTTATTTTATTTTACTTTTTTTGCAAAAATAAAACGAGAAAAAATATATATACTTATATAGCCAGCAAAACCCACTAAGCAGTCTGAAGTGCCACAAATCGTTAGGCCACAGAAAATTGTTCTACTATAATATTAAGCATACGCCGCATGTCCTTGTCAATTGCACGCCCAAGTACTTTCTTTTACTTTTACTCTTACCCAAATAAAATTTGTGTCGACTACACACCATCCACTTTCACCTCTCTCCAACCGCTATACCAATCCGATTAATGCTCTTGAATGGCCATCAATAAATGTTCATTCTCCACCTTTTTATACACCTTTCCATATCAAAGACTCATTACAGCTCAATCAACAGGCAAATAGTTACACTAGGGTATAGTGCAAAGCTTCCAATTATGCACATTGTTTTTGTTTTTGTTCTTGTTTTTTTTTTTGTTTGTTTCTTTCATTTTTGCCAAATAGCTAAAATATCTAATATCCACTCTATTTGGTGGTAGTAAGAATAATGAAGTAAGCAAGTCGTCCCTGCCGACTTCGAGTATACCCTGTACAGCAATAAGAGATATAATTCATAAAATCAGACTCCGTCGAAATCCTCATTAATTGAATATAAATTTATTATATTTTCTTTATACTAAATTAATTTTCTTATATTTAAATTAGTTTTCCAGATTTTTATGTTATGTTTTAAAAATCGAATTGCAAAATAGAAAGATTTGTCCGTTGTTCTTCTTTTGAGGGATTCTACCAATGTTCTAAAGGCTCTAAGTCGGCCATCTTTTGGCCGATTTGGAAAAGTTTTACATCAATCTTCTGGATAATTTCCGCATTAAAAAACTGCATTAAAAGTTGACAAAAGTTGGGAAAAAAATTTTGACCGGATTTTCGTAAATTTTTGCAGTGTAACCATCGTAAAAATTTGCGAAAATCGAGTTGAAAATTAGTTTTCCCGATTTTCATGTTAATTAATCGATTTTCAGAAGCAAATAAAGACATAGTTCTTTGAAATCGGACGAGATTTGACTGAATTGGAGCCCTCTGAAGTAGAGGTTCCTTCGAAGGATTTGTCCGTTGTAATGCTATGTGCGCATGCTATCTCGCTCACACATCTCAGCTGCTTCCCATGGCAAGAAATACTGTATCTTTAATACAACTCTAGTTATAGTTTTGTCTTTTTTTGCGGAGGCGGAAAAGGGCGTGGCAAAAATTTGAAACAAACTTGATCGGCGTAGACACTAGACGGATGTTGACACCAAATTTGGTTACTACAGCTCTTATAGTCTCTGAGATCTAGGTGTTCATACAGACGGACAGACAGACAGACGGACAGACGGGCATGGCTATATCGACTCGGCTGTTGATGCTGATCAAGAATATATATACTTTATGTGGTCGGAAAATTTCGCTTCTGCCTGTTACATACATTTTAGCGACTTTTATATACCATTTTACCCTATGGGTATAGGGTATAAAAACAAGCCAATACCTAGTATATAACATAATGGCAAAAAGATATCGTGGGTGGTGAAGGGAGGCAAAGGAAACTGATTTTGCTCCTGCTACTGCTATTGCTTCTCTTACACCACTTGTCTGTGTCAGAAACAACACGCGCTGGCGATTTTGTTTTTGTGCCCAGCAATGGCAACATCATTAAAATTATAAATCACCCTGGCCCGGGAGAAATTTTCGCCTGGAATGTGTATACAATGTGATTAGGACCAAAGTGGGGGGGGAGGGGGAAGGGGGCGAACAAGAGAAAAGCAAAGATAAGGATGGAAACGAAGAAATAGAGTCAAACCGAAGGGCGTTACAGCTATGTGTATGTGCTTGTGTTTGTGTGTGTGTGTTTGTGTCTGTGTGTGGTCTGGTGCAAGGCACGCACAACCAAAGCACCTGAAAAGGTGTTAAATCAAAACACACACAGAGCCCAGTCGAACCAAGAAAATAAATACAATAATAAAACACTTTTCGTTCGACTCGAAAAGGTAGGCGATGACATTAGGTGGAGGGTGAACCAAATGAGCTTTGCTTTTTACTTTCCCATTTCCTTTCTTCCTTTTATTTATTTTCTTTTTTTTTTTTTTTTTTTTGGAATGGCTTGAGTTAGGAATTTTGGTTTAAGCAATTGGCTGAGATGGCTGGTATACACACAAGGATACAAAAGAACTAATTTACCACATAGAAGAATATTCACATACACATAGACACAATTGCAAATAGAATCAGTTCCGCAACTGGTATAACAATATATCATATATACAATGTATATATATATATATATATATAATCTTATATAGAAATAAAATCATAAACCCCTTGACAGCTGACATAAGAAATCTGATTTTATAATTCCATTCAATTTCAAATCAATTTTTAACGACTTAAGGGTGTTATTTATATATATATATACTTCAACTGATGCTGTTGCTGCTTTGGTGGCATCTTAAATCCAATTATGTGTAATCCTTGCAAAGCCTATGATAAGAAAGAGAACGCTTTTGGAGACCATGAGAAAAATGTAGAATAATTGAAAATAGAATACTTAACGATAAACTCATGAATTATATTTCTATATATATATATATATATTATGCTTTATATTGAACAAAAGTTTTCGATTAGTTTCTAATAATAATAATGGGTATATCGTATATTGATTGATCTCTTGGAAACTATTTCGTTTATCTTTTATATGGAACTAGTTCATATATGTTAAGCTGAATAAGCTCAACATTATGCGTGTTTGTGAAAAGAGAGAGTGTGCGTGTGGGTGGGGGAGGGGGAGAGGGTGCATGTTTAGTTGTATTTTGTTATTGATTTTAGTTGGTCTAAATGCCAAACAAACACTTCAGACAACCAAGTAAACTAACTGGGAATAGACAATTGTAAACAAACGTTGAATTAATAGATGAGGGGAGATTGGTGTGGGTGGAACGAGGGGGGGGAGGGGAAGGGTTTGTTGATGGGGCGTCTATCTAGTCCATGTTCTTTCATCTAATAATCCGTCCGCCCATTGACAAAAAGTCTGGCCATGTAAATGTCCCGACATAGACATGGTCCCGGCATGCGGAGAAATATAAAATAAAGCTATATAAATATAGTACGTGAAAATCAAATAAATGTACATATATAGTGTGAGTATGTGTTTGTGTGCGTGTTCATTCATTGTGATATATGTATGTATGTATGTATGTATGCAGACAAAATGGAGAGACATACTAATGCA
The DNA here is from genome assembly GCA_018150375.1 of Drosophila sturtevanti. NCBI lineage: Eukaryota > Metazoa > Arthropoda > Insecta > Diptera > Drosophilidae > Drosophila > Drosophila sturtevanti. Next base: position 5,493,315 of record JAECWJ010000688.1, on the reverse strand, counting down.
TATATGCCAAATGTCAGACACAGCAACTTTGACAGCGAAAGGTGTATGTGTGCGTGTGCTTGTCCTTGTCCTTGTGCTTGTGCTTGTGGTTGTGTATACAGGCCAGGGATTCCTTTTTCGAAGTCAACTTTGTCAATCCGCAATCAGGGTAGGGCAGTTCATGGAACTTGAGTTCAATGGCAAAAGGAAGTTCAACTGAATGAGTTGATTGTTGGCATGTTGGCATTAATATAGAATTCTGTCCAAAAACTTTATTTCTGTTATCTGATAACATTTGTAATTTCATTCATAAAAGTTATTTCAATCTTGGCTTTATCATTAAATTGCTTTATTTGGTCATTTGTTGTTGTTTTTTGTCAAAAATAATTTACAATTGCCCAAACAGCTGCTGTCAGAACTCAAAGTGGTATCAAGGGCAATTTGACTAAGCACAATAAATAAATAAAATAAAAAAATAAAAAGAAGCAATCAAAACAATCAAAACAATCAAAACAACCAAAACAGGACTCTCTCAACTTACCAAAGAAGCTCCATTTAAACGGGTTAAGGAACTCATTCGTTAGCCAGCCAACAAAAAGAACAACCAGCCACAAAACATCAACAAGCAACTTTTGCCCCTCTTTACACTTTGCTTACACTCTCCTTTCCCCCTTTCTTTTCTCAACTCTTTTCTCTTTGACAAACGGTAGAATGTGTCTACAGGTGCAAAAAACATTACAAGTCAACCAAGGGCAAACGGCGAATGGCAAATGGCGAATGTGCCAGTGGTGAATGTGCGAATGGTGAGTGGTAAATGGCGGCATAAGGTGAAGGGGGTAAAATCTGGTTGAATGAATCACGTTGTTTGCTGCATGTTCTAAGTAGACTTTATGCTTGTTTATGTTGTATATGTTATTCATGTACAAGTACTTGTTGTGGCTCAACTTCTTAGCTTGTCTCAGTCTTGTGTTTTTTCTGTTTTACACAAAAGTCAGACTTAGACAAAACACTTTGTTAATAGAATTGAAAATGGGGTGAATATACTTCAAACTAATATATATATATATATATTTACGAATATATAATTAGCAAAGTTTGTCACTCATACGACACGTGGGCAAAACATGGAAATAAAACTTGTATTATTAAGAATATATATTCATATTTTAGCATATAATTATATATGAATATATATATATATATATATATATATAAATAAAGTTTTCAAATCGTAAAGTTTCAATAAAAGTTCCTCTTGCATTCTTTTCATGGCACCCAAAAAAGTATGCAATAAAAAATTTACTTCTCAATCACAAAAGGCATAATCGAAAAATTCTTTAGAACTCAGATTCTTGAATTCCTTTCAGACTTGAATACATATATGAATTAAGTCTTTTTTTTTACATATTTGAGACAAATTAGATTTAATTGTAGTCCAAAATAATTATATTCAACAACATCTTGCCTATATCTAGATGATAATTAAAATGAACAATTTATTGCATTCATACGACCTGTTGGCCCAATGTTGTTTTTAGTTTTATAGTTGAGGTTTGTTTCAAAATTAAATAATATACAATTTATTTAGATGTTGATTACCAAAACAAAAAAAAAAAAAAAAACAAACAAAAAAAAAGAAGAAAAATAAAGGAAAGACGAACGAACACATGTTACGAATCTTAAGAGGTAACCGCAAATTTCGATTAGCCGAAAGCCAATTAGACCGACCAAATGCCATAAATAAAACCAAGGAAAGCAAATGAAATGCACAGGGAATAAGTAAAATAATAATAACAAGTATAACAAAAATTTTGTTTTGGACGGCAGAATCACGGAACGAATGTGTGTGGGGGGGGGAAGCCAGGACTAACATTTAATGCAGCGATTTAATTAATGGAATACGAGTCCGGTCGGCCACATGATTTATGGACATTGTTTAATTATTAAGAAGTTATGGTTATGCAGAGTTTAAACATTTATTGCAAACAAAATGCCAGCAATGAGCCGCATACAAAGTAGCAACTCTGTGGCATCTCTAAAAATATATATATATATATATATAAGCGAATATATATATATGTATCTATAGCAGCTCTTTAGATTCTTTATTCCCCCTGCATTCCTTTGTTAAGACCATTTACCCCCATTTCTGTGGGATTTTGGTCACTGTATTTGTTGTATTTGTTGGCATCGTTTGGCCATTTTATGAACCTGGCCAAGTCATAAATATTTTATGTGATATAAAAATTTTTTGGGGCAACTGCTTGAATTTTTGGTTTTATTTTAAGCCACTTTTCGTAATTAGTGGCATTTAGTTAAAAAGCTAATAAATACTTTGTGGTCGTTTTGCAAACCTTATTGTGTGTGTGGGGGAGGGGTCGTGATTTATCCACAAATCTTTCCATCTCCCACCTCATCAATTAATGTTAAAAGACAATTGCTAATTGCCCCATTAAAAACAGTCCACAACAGATACAGATACAGATACAGATAGTTTTGGGTACAAAATCAGATTAAGCCAGTCAGCCAGCAAGCAAACTGAATGCCAACGAACCAGCCAGCCTAACCTACCAACCAGTTAGCCAACCAAATCAGCCAAACAGCGGTAGGCGATTGTTGACTCAAGCTGAAGTAGGTCGGAATAAGAAATTAAAATAAATAGAATACTTACAATAAAATGCGGCAAAGGCAACTTTCTTTTCTCATTTCAGTTTTTCTTCGTTTTTTTTTTTTTTTTTTTGGTCCTTAGTCCTGACGTGACTTTGTTGCAGATTTTATATATTTCTTCATTTTTTTTTTGCCTCCTTTTATATTTCTTATTTTTTTTTTTTTGTTTTTTTGGGGTGCGTCCCTTTGAACTTGGGGCCCACAATTTGGTTACTTTTATATTCATATTTGCTCGTAATGAAAATAACTCAAATACTTGAAGCAAAATGCAAACATTCACAAGGGGCAGTAAGAATTAAAAGGAGCCAAAGAGCCAGATGGAGGCGATGAAAGGAAACGAATCTCTTAATGCCAGTTGATCATAATTAAAAGGATCAGACAAGGCCAAGTGGTTGGCAATTGCTACGATTATGGTAAAAGATGTACACCTTGGATGGCAAATGGCCAAGTTAACACAAGTCGACTACACTTGAAGAAAATTCCTAAGACCTAAGAAAATGTTAATTTAATTTAGATAACATTAAAACATATTAGATAAATATTATTTTGATTTAGATGAAAATTGTTGAAATTAAATATCTCGTAAATCGTATGACCTAATTTTTAAGGGCTTAAACCTTGTTGGATGGGAAAAGTAAAAGTATTAATTTTATATACAAATCAAATTCAGTTTGATCACATAATTTGTTGTCTATTTTTATATTTTGTTGTTGTTTTAGTGTAGTCCTCTTCTTTCCCATTAGAGTGAACCGTTAGCAACAGATCCAGTAACGACAAAGGCAACCACAACGGAAATTCTTATTATGGTTAAAGCAAACTGGCCGGATGGTTAGATGGCCTAAATCCATGACTGTTAACTGTAATTAATTTACATTATTTTCATAAGAAACTACCAAAAGCAGCAGCTCTCAATGATGATGATGTTGATGTCGATGGTGTTGCTGTTGCTGTTGGTGAGCAATGGATATGAATGCGAATTGCTGTGGTTTCGGCCACGCCTCTTAAGTGCCACTCGGTATGGCAGCGAAACGTCTTCATTTATGGCCAAGCAGCGGCGAGTGTTGGGCGATTAAATTAAATTAAATGAAATGTACACATTGGCCATTGTTTGCATCACCCTTGAGAATGTTTGGGCTTTCGTTTAAGGATGCTTCATGAGTAGCAAGCAACATGGATGCTTGTGTAATTAGTTCGCATCCCGCCTTCACTCCTTTTTGAACAAACAAACAAACAAACAACAACAAAAAAAAAAAAAACAGATGAAAACCCAAACCAACAGCCCAAAAATCTAAGCCACAAAACGAATGGGTCTATGGGTTGGTATTGTGTCATGATTTATGCATAACATAAGAGTGTTTAGCTTAGTGTGTGTTTGTGTGAGTGTGTGTGTCTATATGTGGTATGCGGTTGTGTCCCTGTGTGTGTGTGTGTTTTTGTTTTGGTTGTTGCTTCACATCCTTTTACATTGTAAAAGTTTTCTAGTTTCCGTGCCCTGCTCTTCTTATAATAATCATCATTATAATCATCATTATTATCATGCAAATGGTTACCCCTTTGGGCTCATTAACACATCATCAGTAACACACAAAATGTGTGAGTGTTTGTGTATGTGTGTGTGCATGGAAATTCCATTAAACTTATATGTACATATATATATATATATATATATATTATATATATACATATATGTATATAACCTTAAAGCCACTTCACATTTCCGTTTAGAGTAAATAATTTATATATACATTGAATATCTGCGTAAAATGCCTGTACATGATGATAAACGAAATATCTGGTATCGTTTGAGGTGTAAGGTTGAGTGGAGTGTGCATTGTGGAATGAAATAATGGTAGTTGGGGGAAAGGGGGAAGGGGGACTTGGGCTGTCATGCTGTGCTGTGCTGTGCTGTGCTGTGTGGTATACGTATTAAGTATCATGGAATTCATCAATTTATTCTAATAAAGTATGCCAAAAATAAATCAAGTCGCAAAACTTGGCAGCCCTTCCTTTTAAATTTTGAAAATGAATACGTTTAACAATATAAAACCGAGAGAATATTTTATCAATTTAATAACCAATTTAAAAGCATTTAGATACTAACACATATTCTCAATTTTAAAAACTTTGTAATCCATTTTTTTTTTTTTTTGCTTAGCTAAGCTGCTAAAGATCAAGTCAGTTGATTATATATCATCTTAGAGTATTAGCTAATCCCCATAGAGATGTGAAAAGGCCAATTATTTATTTCTTCTTTTTTATTTTTTCGTCTGAAGAAATATATTTTAATTGTTAATAATGAGATGAAGATTTTTGTATAGAAATAATTATTTATCAATTTCGGTTGAATTTCCTTTTAAGTATTAGTTTACCAAGGGGGTGGGGGAGGGCCATTCGAATTGTAAATTATCCCCAAGTTTTTCTTGGTAATTTTTAAATTTTTATTTGTCAATTTCAAGAAAGAAAAACTTTATCTTTTTTTTATTTACAAAATATTTCTTGTTAATAATTTATTATTCATTTTTCTAATAATAATATAGAATTAATGCAATATTTTTAATCTAGCTAATCTATGCATTGTTGGAAAATCAAATTTTCTTTCCATTTATGGCAAGTTTTAACATCTTGTCTTATGTGTATACTATATATTTATATTCCGAAATCCGGAAATAAAGAAAACTGTTGAAAACTGAATAAGTAGGTAAAGAAAAATAATAATGTTCATATCCGTGTGTAATGTAATTAATCAACAAACAATTGTTTAGACCATGTAAAGGTTTTATATTTTATATATATTTTTACTTGAAATGAAAACTTGTAACAGATGCGACTGGGTAAAATAAATGAGAATAAAAATGAATGAATGGTAGGCAAAGAGGAAGAGAGAGAGAGAAAGAGGGAGAGAGAGAGAGAGGGAGAGAGATAGAGAGAGGGAGAGCTGAGAAAATAACAACATTTTGGGAGTGGTAAATAAATAACATGCTAATGCCACATGTGAGGCTTATGTTCCAAGTGAGTTGTGGCATGGCCCAATGTGAATGGTGGTAACGGGAGGTGATGGGAGGTGACGTTTTAGGGGTCACCCCCACCCACCCCGCCCCCCCTCTCACCAGTAATAAGAGAATTAAGATTTTTGTTCTGACTTTGCCCCACTGATATGTCGTTACTCACTCAGGAATGGGACCCACGATACACACACACACACACACATGCATACACATACAGACGCCCTTGTCAGGATGTCTCCTGGCTTTTGTTCATTCTGGTTTTAATTCGCGAAATTCATGTCACAACAAATTTCTGTTTTTAGAAATAAGCCGGAAGAGAAAGAGAGGGAAATAAAATAAAATAAGAAAAAAAAGAACAAAAAACGAAAACGAAAACAAAAATATGGTCGTCGGTCCTCTTTTTGCTATTTTACAACTCACACGTGACAACACAACATTGCAATTGTCGCTTCCGTTTTGTTGTTGAATAACAGTAAACTTTTGTCCTGAATCGCCCTCAAGGATCCTGTATACATCAGATGAGTAAATGGAGAAGGATGCAGAAGATGAAAAACGTAAAGAACGTAAACTTTCGATTTCAGGCTTCATTAAAAATGTTAAGTGTTTATATATGTACATATATATATATCTATATATATATATATTTAAGCATCTGGCGGAAAGCGTAGCGTAAATCGTGCCAAGTGCCAAAAGTACCAAAAATGGAAAATGGAAAGTGGAAAGTGGAAAACAGAAGCCAGAATGTGGCAAATTCATTGGGCACGTGGCTAGCAACTGGCTGACCAAGTTAATAATTCAAAAGCATGTTGCACGACATTAAGTAATATGAGTGATTGCACTGCCAATTTCCAGTGTTAGGTCAACACACACACACACACACATATACATAGAAAATGGACAACTCCTGGACATGGTATATATATATTTATATTCTATATAATACATATGAATGTTGAGTTTATATGCGATAAGCTCGTGTCTAAAACAATATTGTGCCTAAAACACGCTTTGTATACATATAAACATATATATATATATATATATATATGTATATACATATATATATATATATGTATATACATATATATATATATGTATATACATATATATACTTTTATGTATATATAAAGATTATATAAAGATCTTGTTACCCACAAGACATAACCAGGAACGGAATAAGTAAATCAACTAAGTTCTATATAAGGCACACAGTAGCCTTTTGAAATCAAGAGAATATATAATAAACGAAATATATATCATACTGAATAGTTATCTCTAATAATTTGTTGTAGGCCCCTGGCCCAACAATTCGTTTTATTAATCCGCACCTGATTACACTCCCCTCATTTTGGTAAAAACAAATATGATATGGGAGGCTGTAAAAAATAAAAAAATAAAAAAAAAAAACGGAAAAAAGAAAAGAAAAGAAAAGAAGAAAAAAAACAAAAACATTTTGTTGAAGAAAATTTTTGTTTGGAATGCGGCTTTACATTGCGTGGGACGCAATCGACGAGTCACTTTAGGGCAACTTGGGGACTTTCCAAAAGGGCATCCTGTGGCATCCCTATACTCTATGCATATACATGAATATATATATATATATATATATATACATATATACATATACAAAATATTCCCAGCTAGGCGAAGGGGCGAAAGAATTTATTTTAAACAAAAGTTTATTTGTTACCAATGTTGCTTGGCCTTTTTCTATTCGAACGCTCCTTGTTTATTATATTCTAGAAATAGCTTCAAAATATTTATATGTTTATCTATATGAATTTATGTTGAATATGAAATTAACTGTATATGAAAAACAAAAAAAAAACAATATATATATATATATATGTATATATATATATGTAATGCATTTACGCTGTTATACGGTTTTTTTTTCGTCAAGTCAGTGTGAGTCAATTAGCTGTAGCTCAAAGTATTGTAAACTTTTTTTTTTATGTTGCGGTTTTCTTGGTATTGTTGTTGGTCTTGTTGTATTTTTGTTATATTTGTTGTGCTTTTGTTTTTACCAAAGTCATTGCCAATATTTGCGTTTGGCTTTTTGCCAAGCAAACTTGACAGACTCTTTGCCGGTAGGTCTAAAAGTGTTTTAATTAAAATCAAAAAAAAAAAAAAAAAAACAACAACAACAACAACAACAACAATAAAACACATAATAAGAAAAAACAAATCCAAAGAAATGTTCTAAAAGCCGACAATGTCGATGTTTGCACATCGAATTTTCCATTTAGCCAAAAAAAAAGAACGATAAAAGAAAACAACAATTTCTCATTATACATACATAAGAGAAAATTTAAAAAAAAAGTCGAAATATATGGTGATAAATTATACATTTTTATTGATTGCGAAAATATTTTATTTGATTTACAAATTTATATATGTGACATATATATACATATTGTAGTCGACATATGGATTACAAGATGTACATATATATATAAATTAGTTTTCTGGTTTTCCCTTCTCTATTTTTATTGTGTATATATATACATATATATATATATATATATATTCATCTTTTCCTGTATAAACTTAATCCAAAGATATAGGAAAAATCATCATATTCCTCTTGAGCTACCAACGATCGTTAAGACTCGTCTTCAAATGTTATAATCAACTGATCTGGCATTGTCTTAATTTTAACATCGTAATAACTTTTATTTTTAAACAAAAAAAAAAAAATTAAAAAAAACAAATCCCATTTGGATTAAGACATAAACAGATCAAAAGAGGAAAGGATTATAACTAAGAAGAGGAAATGTTAAATAGATATATCGTTGGCGTATATCTATCTCTCTATCTATATATGTATCTTATATACCGGGTCATGGGATTGCGTGATAATTTTATGCAATTGTGGTCGCATTAATGTGCTTCCGCCTCGCGTTTGATTTAGGACCACAATGTGTGGCCTGGAATTTGCAATTACTGAACTTAATACCCACACCACAGCTAACATCAACATCAACTCCAACTCCAACTCCAACTTCAGCTCCAACTCCAACTCCAACTCCAATTTCAGTTTCACTATATTGCGTTGCCTTTACTTGAACGAGCTGACAGCTTAACTTTTGCGCGAGTTGCCTTTACGATGGGCACGTGTTTCGTTGCGTTTCGTTTCATTTTCCTTTACTTTCCTTTCCTTTCCTTTACTTGACTTGACTTTCCTTTCGTATCGTATCGTATCGTTTCGTTTCGGTTTTTCGTTCTGGTGGTTCTGGTGATTTATGTTATGAAGGTCACCGCCTGAAAGCAGGCAACACTCTTTTTGAGATGGGCCGCCCTATTGCGTGCCTTCAATTTTTAATTGCTTTAAATGAAATATTGATAGAGGTTAAAGTGCTGGCTTGAATTGCCAATGCTCCCTCGAATTGAAATTGAAAATGAAATTGAAATGATAGACACTTGTAGAGCTAAAGAGCTTATCAAATTTACCAGGAACATGTGGAAAACATAAATACATCCAACCAACCAACCAACCAACCAACCAACCAACCACCCTCACATATTTACGAGTGCAACTACCATTACAAGTGTGTGTGTGTTTGTATGTGTATATATATACATTGTACGGCTGTCAACACTTTCACTGGGCATATATGTTTGCTTATATGGAAGGATATATAGGATATGATTCTAGTTAATGATCATACGAAATGTGTAAACAAATATCGTTTAGCTATATACATTCATATGTATATACTTGTGCATTTACTGATTATATAAAGATCTAGTTAGCCACAAGACACAACCAGGAACGAACGTATATATCTGTTTTTTTTTTTATTTTTATTTTTTGTTGCTCTTTGACAGAAACACGTTATAGAATCGTTTATATTAATTATTTCTAGTTATCAATGTGTCCTAATACATGTATAAATATTTTCCCTTTTATGTATATACATATAAAGATATAGATTTAAATTTCTTAATTAATCATATATTATATTATACATGAATAGCCATATAAACACTTATTACCAAAATTATCAATTGAAAGTTTAATCTTTCTTTTAAAAAGATTTCAATTTTGATTTAAATTGTCTTTCAAATCAAAAAAAGTCATAAACTTGCAAGTAAAAAAGAATCCTTGTTAGAGTATAACAACTTCGGTATGACAAATAATACTTCCGGTTTTTTGTTCTCTAATTTATTTATTTTTTTTTTTTTTAATTCTTGTTTTGCTTTATTTCTAGCTACTAATTGGTTTAATAGCATTATCACATCAATTGACTTATCGATCTATGAACATCTCAATTTAGCTGGTAAAAAAAAAAACAGAATAAAGGGTGGGGAGGGGAAAGGGGCTCTCCACCGATTGAAGTAGATCAAAGTGGCAAAGAATACAACTGAAATTAGTAAAGTGGCTTTTTGAAATATTTTATAAAATAACAATTTTTGCGATTGGCCACCATTCCATAATTTAATTTCTTCTTCCCTCGATGTCAGAATTCGCTATTAATGTTATTTCGTTGAGTGCGGAAAATCTGTCATTTGGGCATTAACAACTTTTGAAAAGCGGCTTAGCAAACAATTTTGAGACCAATCGAAAAAAATTGTCAAATATGTTTGCCTTAGCTAAGCGGCTTTTGTGACTAAAAATATTATTTGTGTAAATTTAGGCAAAGGCGAGGGTCGGTCAAGGTGTATATGTTGGCTTCTACATAGATATGTATATGTATATATGTATATATATATATATACATGTACCTTCTTTTGTTTTGTTTTTATTATTGTCGCAATTGTGATTTAGATGCATATAAATCAGATGTAGATGATGGGATAAAGTGGGCGAATGAACAAACAAATGCTATAGCTAAACATCAATTATCTAAACACCCGCTCAGACATATACATACATATATACATATACATACATACATACATACATATATATATTATATATATATATATATATTTGTACATGTTGTCTGTGTATGTAATTTCGTTTTATTTACACAGACAAAAACTTTTTTCATTCAATTTAATGAAAATCTTTGACGTTAAGAGAAAATGTTTTGTACTTGTATGTATGTATGTATGTATGTATGTGTATGTTTGTATGTATATATGATGTATATAAAGCGCACAAGTCAAAGCGATAATCAAATAACAACAGAACCGCAGCGTATGTCTATATGTATCTGTATATGTGTGCTATAGTGTTTTTGTGTGTTTTTGTGTGTGTGCGTGTGTATGGGCTCACATTCAATTTAAGGAAAAGCGAAAAATTTGATAAGATTTATGAAGAGAAGTTTGAAGCTTCAAAGCGAAGCATCAGCAGCCGTTACCAAAGCGTGAAACTCATAAAACGACAAAGAGACGCTGAAGATGACGATGACGATGACGATGACAACAAGGCTCGTATATTACCCAGAAATAACACACACATACACACACACACACACACATATAACCACAAGTTACAAATGTTTGTACCTACTGACTTTTGGCTTGTGCCAAAACTGAATCACAGAAAAGAAATTCATTGAAATTGATGTGATAGGATTGCAATTTTCTTATTCTTTTTATATTATTTATTTCTTATTTCTTTTCAGTTAGTCTATCTCTCCCTCTTCCTCTGTCTCTCTCTCTCTCTCCCTCTTTCTTTCGCTGTCGCTCTTTCAAATGGAAATTATCATTTTGGTCAGAAATTGAGCTTATATTGTGTTGATATGTTTGGCCAGCAATCAAATAACAAAGTTTGTCTCTTAGAAAAAGCTTTTCTTTTCTTTTCTTTTTTTTTTTTTTTTTTTTTGTTTTGCTGTTGTTGTTGTTGTTTAATTTAGGAGATAAACCTTAACTTTTTTTTTGGGTTTGGAGGCAGACATGTATAGACATGTCAAATAAGTTTAGCACGTAGTGTTTAAGTGTTTAAACGGCTGCCAACTCGGTGGATAACTAGATGGATGTTATGTCAAGGCATACACACGCAATCTATGAAACAACGCACGAGTTCATTTGTCGCTTGTGTCAGTATATATATATATATATATATATGTATATCCATATATGTGTGTGCGCGTGTGTGTGTATGTTTTTATTCTTATAAAGCTGCAACGAAAACTTAATTGATTTAAGCGCCTGTGAAACTTAGGCTATTACACGCCCACAAGAGCACAACCTCAACCTCCTTCAAATAACACACACACACACACGCATAGTTACACATACTTGGCTAAGTGTTTTCTATACATATACAAATATAAACACACGCAAACAAACAGTAGCACTTCATGCATACATATATATATATATACATATATACATAGTCTTGTCAAATTAATGCCACATTACTTTGAGTAGGGATAATTCCATTTTTGTATGCTGCATACTTTTAGGTGTGCGTCCTTTGTTAGTGTTGTGATGTGGGAAAAATTCCGAAAATTCTAATTTTCTAATTATCTTCTTTTGATATTTCAGCTGCTTTGCTTCACAACAATGGCATTTTCGTTATTTTTTATACCCTTGCAGAGGGTATATTAATTTTGGTCAGAAGTTTGCAACGCACAGAAGGAAGCATCTCCGACTATATAAAGTATATATATTCTTGATCAGCATGAATAGCCGAGTCGATATGACCATGTCCGTCTGTCCGTCTGTCCGTCTGTCTGGATCAACAGCTTCTCCTCCGAGACCATAAGAGCTACAGAGCTGAGATTTTCAGCATAGGCTCCTTTTGCTGCAGGCATTGTATATCTCGGAATCATCCCGATCGGACGACTATATCATATAGCTCCCATAGGAACGATCGGTCAGGAATAAGCTTTATCCTCAATAACTCTGTTGTTTTTTAACCGAATGCCACGAAATTTGATATTTATGAGTTTAATATGCTTCTTGATACTTTAACCAAGTTTGATCAGAATCGGACGACTATATCATATAGCTCCCATAGGAACGATCGGTCATAAATAAGGATTATCCTCAATAACTGTTATTTTTCAACCGAATGCCACGAAATTTGATATTTATGAGTTTAATATGCTTCTTGATACTTCAACCAAGTTTGATCTGAATCGGACGACTATATCATATAGCTCCCATAGGAACGATCGGTCATGAATAAGGCTTATCCTCAATAACTCTGCTGTTTTTCAACCGAATGCCACGAAATTTGATATTTATGAGTTTAATATGCTTCTTGATACTTCAACCAAGTTTGATCTGAATCGGACGACTATATCATATAGCTCCCATAGGACCGATCGGTCATGAATAAGGCTTATCCTCAATAACTCTGTTGTTTTTCAACCGAATGCCACGAAATTTGATATTTATGAGTTTAATATGCTTTTTGATACTTCAACCAAGTCTGATCAGAATCGGTTGGCTATATCATATAGCTGCTATAGGAACAATCGGTACAAAAAAAAATTTTGTATGAAAAATTTTTTTCCTCAAGCTCAAAATATTGAATTTGTAAATTTGGTATGTTTAATTTACAATAATGCTTCTGGTGAATTATATAGAGAAAATCTGCAAGGGTATACGAACTTCGGCACGGCCGAAGTTAGTCCATCTTTCTAGTTTTTTTTTGTTGTTGTTTGTTTTTTATGTTCTTTTTATTTTTGAAGAATGAAAATTGGATTACTCATACTTAAGTGGCCACATCTCTCTAACTCAAGGTCAATTAGTAAATTGTCACACTTTATTAGTACCGTCATCAGGTATGACAGTTGGCTTAATAAACTTAACTTTTTACTTTGATTAAAAAGGAAATTTTACTTTCTGTTATCATAGTAGACGTCTAACCCATCTAACAATTACTAAACAAACTTGCCAACTAAATTATATATAAATAGAAACCCAATCTAAATTTGGGGTTGATGACATTTTTTTTTTTCTAGAATTTTTCAAACGCGAATTTGCAAGCTTTGTTTAGTCCTTACAGTCAAATGAATGTATAAATGTGTTTTTGATATTCGCACGCTTATTTTTCTTCTTTCTTTTCGTTTACTACATACAATAAGTGCTTATATGTATATACAAAGACCACAAGAAAATGGAAATGTGCGCCACATGTGTCCGAAATAAAATCATTAAATTATCTGATGTTTGCTTTTCGAAATGAAAATGTCTACCACCTACCACACGCAAAGTATTGAAAAATGGACACGAGTTTGCCCTTTGCGAGTTTGTTGGCCGTTCAAAAGACACTTTTCAATGGTGTTGCTTTATTTTCCCTCTCTCTCTCTCTCTCTTAATCTCTCTCCTTCTCACTCTCTCATTATTCCTGGTGTCTCCTTGGTGGCAATGACAATGTCTTTATACATTAAATATTTATTTATGTTTTAACGCTCGAGAAAGAAAGCAAACAGAGCAAAAAAAAAAAACATCAACAAGTGCAATGCCTTTTGCCCAGCAGATAGATACATACATATATAGGTATTAAGGGCAACCATAATCAGATATATATGTATACATATATATATATATATATACATGTATACATTTATACATATATACACATATATATATTTTATAGAGGGAAATTGAATTATCACCAAGAAATGGCACGCAATGGCATTTAAATTGACTTCCAGGAACACCTCCAAAATATCCGCGACCAACCATAAAACAGGCAAGCAAGCAATATGCCAACGAAGCGAAACGTATAAGTGAGAGGGGGCGTGTAGGGAGGAGGGGGAAAGGTAGTGGTATGGGATGCCACTGGCAATGAAAAACCAATTTTACCTTCATATTCATGTGAAAAGGGAAATCTTATTTACGAAATACGTATCGCATTTCGCATTGAATGCGAAACCGTGTATTATCGGTTAACTCGAATGGAAATTTCCATATCCTTGTCGTATTGTGAGGATATTTGTTAAGCATTTGTGACATTTTCTTAGCATTTTTTATAGCATTTGTTTTAATACTTATTTAATATGTTTGAATCTTATTAGTATGTTATTATAAATTAAAACAAAATTCTCTAAGATTATGCAAGTTATTTAAATTGTTACAATCAAACAATTTCATATTTGCGCATATTGATAATGATTTAAGCCAACTTTTCATAAATTAAAAATCGATAAAAAAATTCAAATTATTTTTTATTATATAGAGTTAGTAGTTAGTTTCCTTTAATTATATATTCTAGAGATAATTGACATACTAATTTTTTTCTGCTTGCAGTTGTATGTGCCTGCATCAATAAGGACAACTAATTGGCCAAAGGACATCCAGATCGTCTTGAAAACGCCGTTGATCCAGTGGAGCCTGAAGAAGCATGCCGCAGAATTATATATTTACAAATTTTGTTATTGTTATCCTAGTATTTCTCTTCGTTTTGTATTTATTTTTTTGATGTATTTTAATAAAAAAAAATTTAAAATCAAAATTTTCAATCGATTTTTTTAATTAGCTTGGTTAAAATGGGATTTCGCAGCTTACAAATTTGGCGCCCTGGAATGGAAATTTGATTTAAAAAAAAAATATTTTTGTCCATATCGAACTAATTTTTAATTTGATGGACAAAATTCACCTGACCCCCCAATGTATGCTACAAAAATTTATAAACTTTTTTTGGCCGGAAAAATGGTGAAAAACAGAAAATCCTTAATATCTCAGCAGTCCGCAGGACTATTGCAATGTCCTTTGGCCAGGTGATAGTCCTTTTTAATTAAAATATTTTTACACAGTTTTCGTCCTGATCCTTCAAAGGACTTTCGAGATATCGACAATTTTTTGTACAGAGAAAAGTCCTTTTTTCTTAGTTGTTTGAAGGACTTTCCAGGACCTTTCTCAATCATCCGATGTTAATTAATAAGGACTACCTTCTGGCCAAATTTCGTCCTGATAGTCCTTAAAATGGCTGAGTTATAAGGACTTTTCCGATTTTTTCACAATTTTTATGGCCTACCCCCTGTTAAAATTGATAAAATTTTCCAAAGTGTTTTTTAGTATTGTTGTTGTAATTTCAAGTGTTGTTGTTGTTGTAATTGATGTTGTTGTTGTAATTGTTGTTGTTGTTGTAACTGTTGTTGTTGTCGTTGTTGTAATTGTTGTTGTTGTAATTGTTGTTGTTGTAATTGTTGTTGTTGTTGTAATTGTTGTTGTTGTCATTGTTGTTGTTCTTTTGTAATTTTTGTTGTTGTAATTGTTGTTGTTGTAATTGTTGTTGTTGTATTTGTGTTTGTTGTTGTTGTTGTTGTTGTAATTGTTGGTGTTGTTGTTGTAATTGTTGTTGTTGTTGTTGTAATTGTTGTTGTTGTTGTAATTTTTGTTGTTGCAATTGTTGTTATAATTCTTGTTATTGTAATTTTTGTTGTTGTTGTTGTCACAGCAGCAACAGTTGCTACTAACATCAGCAACAGTTGCTACTAACATCAGCAACAGTTGCTACTGCCCTCAGCAACAGTTGCTACTGCCATCAGCAACAGTTGCTACTGCCATCAGCAACAGTTGCTACTGCCATCAGCAACAGTTGCTACTGCCCTCAGCAACAGTTGCTACTGCCCTCAGCAACAGTTGCTACTGCCCTCAGCAACAGTTGCTACTGCCCTCAGCAACAGTTGCTACTGCCCTCAGCAACAGTTGCTACTGCCCTCAGCAACAGTTGCTACTGCCCTCAGCAACAGTTGCTACTGCCCTCAGCAACAGTTGCTACTGCCCTCAGCAACAGTTGCTACTGCCCTCAGCAACAGTTGCCACTGCCATCAACAACCATAATAAAAACAAAAATTGAATTGGTTTGGAGCCATTTGAAGTTGACTCACTCTAGTTATTCGTTTTATTTAGCACACCTTATTTTACCTATCAAACATTACTATACAATTTCAATCAGCGGCAATCGATTTATTTCTTGTCTATCTATCTATACACATATACATAAATAACGGGAAAGAAGTCTTCTTTTGTTCCATTGCTATGCTATTAAATCAATCGAAATGAACAAGAGGAAAACTTTTTAACAACATTTTGCTATCTCTTCTTATACGTATTCCACTTTTCGCCTTGGCATCTTAAATGTATTGGGTTGAGAAAAGGTATAGGGATTACAGAAATTACATAGTAACGGGCAATAAATTGAATTGCGACTTTACGAGCAACAATACAACAAAACGGCACTAAAGGGATCCCAGTCAGTGAGTCACATTCGTGTCAGGCTCATTGAATTCGAATCCGGCCCACCAAAATGGTAGAACTTTCCAAATACTCGTAGTTGAGTTGAGCAAAATGAAGAAATTAATATGCCAAGTGGCAGGCACAGAGCTATCAGGATCCTGTTGTCCTTAATTAGTTAACGAGTGAGTAGAGGACAGGACCTTAATTCGATTTATCAAACGTCCTACACCTACTACTACTTACCCATAATTTTATAACACCAAAAAAAAAAAAAGGAAATAGTTTGGACAAATGAATTCCATTGCATGTGTTAAAGAACAATTCAAAAAAAATGGAGGAAATGCAGAAACAAATTCTCAACTTTTTTTCTCTCTTTTGGGTTTTCCTTTTCCATAGGAAGAATTTCCAACAATTATTAAATATGCAGAGAATATTATTAATGGCATTTCTTGTTTTTTGTTATTATTAAAATTATTGTTGCTGTTACCACTCTTTTGTTTGCCATGAGTTTGTCTGCGTGTGTGTGTGTGTGTGTGTGCTGCTGTGCGACAAATACACAAGTATGTATATGTATATATAGATACATATATATATATATATATATATATATAAATATAAATATAAATATAAATATAGGTATGTACTACAACATAAAGTGTATATATATGTACAGAGATGGTACAGCTAGACATAAAAAATAAAATTCTATAACTAATAGCAAATAACGGTGATTGCTTGAGTGTCTGAGTGTTTGTGTTTCGTTTGTGTGTAAGTAAAATACAATAGAGATAGATACATAGAGAGAGATAAATAGACAGGGAGCAAGTGAAAATAGAAAAAAAAAAAAGATAGAGAGTCGCCTTCTTTTAAGAATAGAATGTCAATACACTCGTCTGATTGCCACGCACAAAAAGGAAGGGCGGCATATCCCGACTAAGACTCTCCAACCATGCCATATAGAGCGGAGCGGATACAATATTTTTACGGGGCATTGGTAGTGTCATTACCACCAGATCCGATTTGGTTGACTGCTCCTGTAGATACTCCCGTAAACGTAAATACCGATTGGTTTTATCCTGTACGGCCACCAAATCATCATCACTAATGAAAGCTGCAAACCGAAAATCATGATTATTGAAAAAACAAAAACAAAAACAAGAAAAAGAAAAAGAAAAGAAAGAAACAATAACTAATAATTTACCGTCATCCTCATTGAGTGTTGCTTTGCTGCTGTGTCCATTCTCAGTATCCTTATCATTTACCACAAAATCCTTGATAAGCTCATTGAAAAATTGTGTTGAACTTTCCAATGGCTTCTTCGTTATATCCGGAATTAATGTTAAATCAGAATAATCAATGCGAAACTTTGATAGCAAACTGGCCATGGAACGTTGCTCAAACTCCAATTCAGCTTTTTTGTTAGCCAACGCATAAACCCTACATAATAAAAAAACAAATAAATATATATTCATATATATAAATTGGTATATAAAAATAACAAATGAAATATATACAAATTACAGACAAAATATTTAAAATTCCATTAATTGGAAATGTTGTTGTACATTTGTTGTTTTTTTCTGGCTGCCATACAAGTACATGTCGAGGAACATGTAGTTTTTTTTTTCAAATATTCTTTATTCCGCCTCATTGAGTTTAAAAGACAACAACAACAAAAAGTATATATATTATATATATTTTTTTTGTTGTCAGATATATAGGAATATTCACTGGCAGTGTGAACGATATGGAATAGCCGGTGGCATTTGGTAAACCGATAAAAACTGATGTGTATATGGAATTTTTATTTTTCTTTTTTTCCCTTTTTTTAGCTTTTGGGCTATAAAATCTGTTATAAAGTCATTGCAATAACATTATACATAATAAAATCTGTTATAAAGTCATTGCAATTACATTATACTTATATAAAAATGATTTGATTAAATTGTTATTACAAATATAAAAAAAAAATAGCAAAAGAAATATAGAAAAATTCTAAGATGTCACTATATATCGTAAATTTTTTTTCAATTTCTCTCAAATTTATTTAAAAACCAATTTGCGGAGATTAAAAAAAGAAAATTATTTTTTTAAGTAGAATAAAACTTATTGATACCTCGATTTTATTGAAATTTCTGTAGTTAATTTAAAAAACAACTTTTAAACAAACAAAAAATTTCCTTTTATTTAACCAATGTTCTAAAGGCTCTAAGTTGGCCATCTTTTGGCCGATTTGGAAAAAGTTTTACATCAATCTTCTGGATAATTTCTGTATTAAGAAACTACATTAAAAGTTGAAAAAAGTTGGAAAAAAAATGTTGACCGGATTTTCGTAAATTTTTGCAGTTAAAATTTGCGAAAATCAAGTTAGAAACTAGTTTTCCAGATTTTTATGTTAATTAAAAATGTCGATTCTAAAAAGCAAATAAAGACATAGTTCTTTGAAATCGGACGAGATTTGACTGAATTGGAGCCCTCTGAAGTAAAGGTTCCTTCCTTTTGCCCTATGGGTACAGGGTACAAAAAAACAAAGAAATTCAATTAATTAAATGTAATTCCAAAGAATACATACAAGAACATCTATATTGATTTATATATCCATATAGTAGTCGCCTTTAAAACCTTATTGAATTCTATTTAATGGTCCAATTTTATCTGTTTGTAACAATCAACTTTGCCACTTCATTAGATACATTTAACTGTGAGATCTGGCGAGACCTTGAGCCTCATTGTCTTAGCCATCCCCTTTGGAGGTGTGGTAAATGGAAAATGATGAGCGTAAATTGTTTAGCAGCAACCTCTGTGGCAAGTGAATGCCACAAACACACTTAAAGCTGGAATCTCTTATACGAATATACGTATATATGGAGTATGCATATATAACAATTTATATACTTAAGTACATATATATATATATATATATATACCTTTTCTTTGCGCTAACAAACTCAATTTCTTTCTTTTTGTTAAGATTCACACGATGCTTACCTCAATTTACATGATTGCCAGGTGCGTCGGGTACTTATGATATAGGGTAGAAGGAGTGTGAGTCCACCATCATCGTATAGCCACCAGACATCGATGACGGCATGGCTACGTTTACGTGTAAATTGTGTTAGGTCGGCCAACAGCTCTTTGGGTAACTCAACTCCGCCAGGACCTTTGTAAAGGGATGCTGGATCATCATGTTTTTGTTTGGATTTACGTAAAGTATTTGGCTACAACGATAAGTATTGGATTTTAGTTACTTATATCATTTTAGTTCATTTTATTACTTACCATCAAATTGGGCGTTTTATTGGCTTCAATTGGATCAGGCATACCGGATACATCTTTAACCTGATTGCCAGCAATAAATGACAAGTCGCTAGTACTGGAAGCTGTTATTAATTGATATAATTAATATACATATATATATATAAATATATATATTATTTTATTTTTTTTTTTAAATATATACCAAAGAATAACTCTATTTATTTAAAACATGCACAGGCATTAAAGGCATTCGCTAATACATGTTTTATAGTATAATTTATTCCCACCAATTCATTTATTCTCCCCTCACTAAAATATGTGTTAATATGTTAGTTTATGCAAAAAGCATACAACAGACACATGCTGCTCCTTCGTATATATGTATGTCATATATATATATATACTGAGTAAGTTTTTGGGTAAAATCACAGTGCAGCCTTCTTATATAGTATATGAATTGGTTCTTAAATCTTGTATCCCTCTCACCGACTTACAAGTATATTGCATAATTTTAAATTCAAATTTACGAGCATTGTATTAATTTTTGAGGCGACAAAATTCTATCCCCGCAAAAGAAAACGACAAGAACAGAGAAAAAAGAAATGAAATTTATATATACATATATATGTATATATATATATATATATATATATATATATATATATGAAAAGAAAAAGGGTTTTGGCCACAGCTGCAGATTTTCCAGAAAAGGCCAAGACAAGGTCCTGTCCTACTGCCACAATATGAGCTATAACTTGAGGTTAGTTTTTAAAGGGGTTGAGAAATGTCGTTGAATGTCGTTAATTTGTTGAAAAGTTTATGGCCTAATGAGCGCAGCGGTTGTAAACTTCAAGACAATTATGCAACAAACAAAGGACAAAGACAAATGCGGGAGTAGAAAGGTAGGGTATAGCTTTAAGCATAGGAATTAGCTTAAGAATTTGGATTTGGGGATGGGTTTGGGATTCGGATTGGTGTTGGTGTTGGTGTTGGTATAGGTTTGATTAAAGGGGGGTGTGGGGGATGCTGAGTGGGGGGATAGCGGTAGTGGTAGCTTGAATGTGTGTAGCCTCATACTCATAAATATTTACCTACTCGGCCCACAACAATATCACATTCCATTCAAGTACAAGTAAGACACGTAGGTAAGTGTTAACCTAAACATAACTTCACCTGCACCTGGCCATGAGCGCATTCTACGCAGGCTCTGCTTGAATCGCACTATATAGGTATACCATCAACCCATACAAACGCACACACGTACACACACACACACACACGGAGAGATGTATGTATGTATTGTGTATATAAAAAACGCACACAAAATAAAATATAAAAAAAAAACGATAAGGGAAAGAGTAAATTGATTTATATATATATAGGTATATATATATATAAATATATATATATATATATATATATATTCATGAATTGAATATATTCTACTTACATTTCACCATCTTTAGGCCGTTTTCCGCTTGTGACAAATCTTGACGGCTGCGTTCCTCTATATATTTTTTTTTGTTTTTATTTTAATACCCATTCATTAAAATTATTTTTGTTTTTGGTTTTTGGTTTTTGTTTTTTTTTTTTGTTCAGTGCAATATTTAATATATTGATTGGTGCATTGTTTAAATTGTTTATGGTGCAGATTGGTGTTTGTTTGTTTGTTTGGTTGGTGGCCATGCAAAATATATAATCAAAGAGTAGATAAATTAATCATGAATTAATTAAAGTATTCAGCAGGTAAACTCACCTTGTGAAACATTACGGCTAAGGGAATCAATGCTGCCGCTTAATGCACTCCGTGCATTATTCTCAGTTGCCTGTAAATCACCGGAACTTTCATTTGGCTGCAATGTACGTGGCACATCGGCAATATTGCTATTTGCGGTCTTCCAACTGCCATCCTGCGACCCAAGCAACAGAGAACAATCCAATCCCTGAGGAACACGCAATATGGCCACAGAGAGATACATGTCCAATGCCTTAACACGAAAAAAGAAAACCGGAACAGAAACAAATGTGAATATGTTTTTAATACTTTTATTAACTAAACTTTAATATATTTATTATATTTAAATGGGGGAATTTAATACTGAATTTAAAGCGAATTCTAAATAAATTATTCTGTAATAAATAAATATATAAGTGAAACATATATAAATAAATATAAACTTCAAATATTAACTATACATATAAAGGAAAATAATAAATATTATAAAAAATAAATATTATAAACAAAAATCAATAAGAAATCAATTAATATTAATTTATTTAACTATAAATTATATTTTATATATGGTCTCTGATTTTCAATGAAAATGAATTTTAAATTGAAAAGAATTATTTAAATGATAATTATTTTGATTGCCAATTTGTTTTACGCATTTAATTTTGTTTATTTAGTCGTAAACAGACATAAAATGCTAAGTAAATAATATATATCATTTAATTTTGTTTAAAACTAATGAAATATTCTTAAAAAAAAAAAAATCGATATTTTGTTATACATATATATATATAATTATATAATTTAGTTGACTCACCTTGTGCATGACATTAAAATACTGTTCCAGTTCTTTATTGTCACAGGTCTGCCAGTCCGTCTTGTAGCCCATCAGGATAATGTTCGGTTTCAATTTACCAATGCCGGAGGCTTGCATTAGAGCCCTTGTCCCAGCCTCAAAATCTTCACCATCGACCAGAGCATAGAAACCTTTGACACGATGCTTGCGGAACCAATTGGAGGCGCGCTCCTGCAGATAGTTACGATACTTTTGTGAGCTAGAGCCACGCAGGACATGACCGCAGACAAGTAGAGATAGATTTTTCGTCAGCATATAGGCGAAATCAACAAGGACTGGCCGAGTATTTGGTAAACCAGAAAGTACAAGTATCTGTGGGCGATAGTTCTTGACATGCTCTTCAACATTATTCAACTGTTGGACAGACATTAGGGCATTCTTATATGTCTGGGCCTGTGTTGTGGAACCCCAGTTAACATCGGGCTTACGGTAAGCAACAATTAAGTACAATGCCAATACCACAGAGAAGGTGATAAGTGCGGTGCCCCATGAAATCAGAAACATGACAGCGACACAAAGAGCAGCCCCCAGCAGACTTAGCCACATGTTGTAATACTGCAAAGACAACAGAAAACGAATAAAAAGAAAGTAAGAGAGGGAGAGATGGAGAGAGGGGGAGGGAGATTGAGAGATAGAGATAACACGATACTTTGTGTGTCACAAAACGACAGAGTGTTGATAGATGTAGGTACAGAGAGAGACAGAGAGACAGAGAGGGAGAGAGGTAGACAGGGAGATAGAAGAGGAGATATAAACAAACCTTAAAGGTTGGACGCCAGCCCACTGGCTTGGCCAAACTGGCATGGAATGTACTAAAATTGATCAACATGTAGGCGGCCAAAAAGAAGTTTGATATAAGTGGTGCTATCAGATTCAATTCTCCAATCAAAATGAAACTAAAAAAAAAATAACATTTTCATATGTATCATCAAAATTAACTAATTTGGCATAACTTACGCAATGGCAATGATAAAGGTTAAAACATAACCACGTACGGGCTCATTGTTCTTACCAAAACCTTTGGCAAACCATAAAATCGTTGGATAAAGTTCATCCTTGCACAGTGCCTAAAAAAAAAAAATACTCATTGAACAATAAAAGTTTAGATATCAAATACATATGTATATGTAGAACTTTATTTTTCAACCAGTTTCAGTTAAATTTTGATTACATTTCTTAAAGTGAAAGAAGACTCACCTGAAATACCTTTGGGGCAGATACCAAACTGGCAAGAGCCGATGATAATGTGGCAGCAAAGCAACCAGCATAGATTAGCGGACCAAAACCAGATACCAGCTCAATTACCTGAAACGAGTTCTGTAGGCCATATTCGCAGCTAACTGTAAATAAATAAAAATTCAATTTTACATTTCTTTTTTTTTTTTCTTTTTTTTTTTGCTTTTTTGCTTTTTTTTGTTGTTGTTCATTCAATGTTACTATTTGTAACGGAAATTGCTTACCATTTGAACAGTCGAGAAAGTCATAGGAGCCATTGACTGCCTGGCTAACAATGCCGGTGGCATCGCGGGCAACAGTTCCACCGCATTGCAGAACCATCAGCAAATAGGTACCAGTTGTGATAATAATCGCTAAAATCGTGCCCTTGGGTATTGATTTTTGGGGGTCCTTTCGAGAAGCAAACATCAGTTTTGGTTTTGGTTTTCATTTTTCGTTTCGTTTCGTTTCGTTTCGTTTCGTTTGGTTTTTTGTTTTGTTTTTGTTTTTCGGTTTTCGTTTTAAAAGGCAACAGTTAATGGACTTACCTTCAGGTCACCGGATATATTGGCACCCGCCAAAATGCCAGTTGCCGCAGGAAAGAAAATGGCAAATACAGAGAAGAAATTATGTTTAACACCCTTATCCTCGCGATAGTCGGCATAGAGATTTGTATGAAATAGCGTGGCTGTTGTGGCATAAATTTGATTAAAATTCTATTGAAACGATGTACAAATTTATATCCGTCAATCCGGACACTTGAACTCATACCATTATAGCCAAGAAACCCTCTGGATAGCTCTTCATCACTTTTGGGTCCAATAAAGCTGCCAATTATAAAATCAGCAATGGCCACCAACAACATAACAAGTAGACCAATTTGTGCCTTGGCCTCCCATTCCATGCCAACAACAACAATAATCAGTAACAACAATATGGTGACACAACCAATAATGCGTACATCCTGTATACCACAATCAATAATCTTCCATCCAAGTATTTTCATCATGTCCGTCATGGATTCACAGAAACCAACCACATACATGGCACAAGCAACAGCATTTGCCAATGAGAATATCAAGCCAATGGATCCACCAAATTCAGGTCCCAATGAACGTGATATCATGTAATAGGTGCCACCTACATCATAGACATACATACATACAGGTGATTACACATTAGATTACTTACTACATATGAACATATATGTATATAGAATAGAAGGGGGGGTTGGTTGGTTTACTTACCTCCTTTTATGACACCATTAGTGCTTATCGCTGACATCGACAGCGCAGTAATCGTTGTAACAGCGGTCGTTGTCAGTATTAATATGAACCCCTCAATGATACCAGCCTGTCCGACCACCCAGCTTAAACGTAAAAAGAGCATAACACCCCAAATATTAAGCAGGCAACGTATGAGAACGCCTTTGATCCAACCAAATTTCAAGATGCCATTCATGATGCCCGACTCGGGATCCTGATTGCGTGTCAAGCTGTGCGTATTCTATGTTGGAAAAAAGAGGAAGAAAAAAAAGGAAACGGAAAAAAACCAAAATGGAAATTTGAGGAATAGTATCATAGGTAAAAGGAAGGCAAAGGAAAGGGAACCAAAAGAAGAATGTTTTTTTTTTTTCATTTTATTTTTTATTTTTCGGGAAATTTCAATAAAGCTGTCTAGTTGTGATAAATGACTGCTCAAATGTCAAATGTGCGGCCCATATTTGAGGCCCCACAGTTATGAGAGGGAATGGGGAGGGGGGGACTTGAAAATTTAATGACCTTGGCATGAATCTGCTCTCATTTACTTAAAGCTCTCAAGGGAGAATGGATATAACGCATCTATCTATCTATCTATCTATATATATATATATTTGCTTATTTTAAGACATCAAAACACCCGCTACTAACGATGCGGCCCTGTCATGATTTTCTTAGCCAAAAATATTAATCATACGCCACAGAGTCACCGCAGTCACCAGTTGAGCCAATTAAACTTTTGAACTCTTCTTGCTGGATGATGTCAAAGCAATTAAGCCACAAAAAGGCCACCAACAGCAACAACAACAACAACAACAACAACAACAACAACAAACATCATGACTACAGATATTTAAATATTAAATTATCGAATATATTTGACTTCTTAGGTCAAAGTCATTTTTAATTAACCGAAAGCCATTTATATTATATCCACCCACAACCGATTCACTATGGGGATCATGGACTTAACTTTTTTAAAGTGCATTGTGAATTCGTTTCTAAGATGCAATCACATATACTTATAATAAAACAACAATTAATCTATGATGAGTTGTGTAATACCCTGTAAAATGTAACTTAACTTTAAGGCTAATGAAATCTCAAAATTACTTTTCAATTCTCCTTTGCTCCAGGTATTGTATTTCTCGGTATTATCCCAATCGCACGACTATATCATATAGCTGCTATAGGAACGATCGCTCATGAATAAGCCTTCACCTCAATTAACTCAATTGTTTTTAAAGCGAATGCTATTAAATCAAATATTTGTGTGTTTAGAGATTTGACTGAATTGGAGCCCTCTGAAGTAGAGGTTCCTTCAAAGGATCTGTCAGTTGTCCTTCTTTTGAAGGATTTTACTTATCTTCTATAGGCTCTAAGTTGGCCACCTTTTGGCCGATTTGGAAAAGTTTTACGTCAATCTTCTGGATAATTTCCGTATTAAAACACTGCATTAAAAGTTGGAAAAAAGTTGGAAAAAAATTTTGTCCGGATTTTCGTAAATTTTTGCAGTTCAACCATCGTTAAAATTTGCGAAAATCGAGTTGAAAATTAGTTTTCCAGATTTTTATGCTAATTAAAAATGGCGACTCTAAGAAGCAAATAAAGACATAGTTCTTTAAAATCGGACGAGATTTGACTGAATTGGAGCCCTCTGAAGTAGAGGTTCCTTCGAAGGATTTGTCCGCTGTAACGTGCGCATGCTATCTCGCTCACACATTTCAGCAGACGGACAGAATTTTAAGAAAAGAAACTTGCATATAGAAGACTTTTATTAAAGCAAAAATATGAGTTATTATTTGTTATACGCCTATTTAGTTGTTTTTTTTATTTACAATTTTTTTTTGTGTTTTAATATCGAATTTATTTTAAAAATACATATATACATATATATATAAATATATATTGATCTAAAATGTGTATATGTAAATAAACTCCAAAGCAAAATTAAAAAAAAAAAAAAAATTTATTGTTTATTGTTTGGCTAATTTGCTTCAAGTCATTTATTTGTCTCAATTGACAGTTAGAGGCAGAGAGAGAGAGAGAGAGAGAGAGAGAGAGGAGAAGGAACATCAAGAGGTTTTTCTTTAAGTCGTGTTGAAATCAATTAGTGCCAATTGATAGCATTGCAAGCGAACTTTGAAATCAAAAAACAACAACAACAACAACAACAACAACAACAACAACAATAATAATGAACAACTTTTCCAAATGCAACGACTCAAAAGTTCAAATGAAAAGTCAAAGACGACCGAACTGTTAAAAATGATTGGAAATTTTATTTTTATATAAGAAACTTTAATTAAGTCAAAACCTCTTCTGCACCCTCCCACACACACACACACCCTCCGTTGTTATTGCGGTTAATGGATGAAATGGTGTCCAATCGCTATTTATTAGTGGCAATTTTCCCTCAACATTTAAGCCATCTTTTTTATTTAATGTTGCTGCTGCTGCTGCTGCTGCTGTTGCTGTTGCTGCTGTTGCTGTTGCTGCTGTTGCTGTTGCCGTTGCATTGATGGCCGGCTAACGACCTTGCCACAGGTTAAGATGAGACTCTTCTAACTGAGCACGATTCCAGCACATTTTAAATGTATATATGTATAAGGGAGAGGGACAATCTGTTACCAAATTATTTGACATTTTCTCTCGTACTGAATATTTCGTCGTATACCTAACGAAAGATCGATTGTATTGACATTGCGGGAAATAAATTTAAATTTTCAACTGCGGCGTAGAAAGCCAAAAGCACTAAACACTCGTAAAGCATGGCGTATTGTTATTTTATGGCGCCTGCAAAATTGTTATTTGTTGCCCCTAAGGGTTCGATTCACAAATTCCCCCCACCCCTCATACCACCCAAACCTCAGCCGAAATCCCAAACCCAGGAACATTACCCAGGCAGCATCGTCACCATTACCACAGTTCATGGAGTGCCACACAGTGGCACAGCGCATGGCCATTGCCTGTTTATGGCTTTTGCATTAATATTCATTTAAATCGAATTTTCAGGCAAAGGTCAATAGTGGGAGGATAGAAGGAGGAGGAGGAGGAGAAGGTGGAGGTGGAGGTGGAGGAGGAAGGTATTTTTTTGTGGATTACTCCCACACACTGTACTTTTGTACTCACCTTGCCCACTAGTGTGGCATTATGTAGCTCGTCGAGAGTTGGACGGTAGGCGGCCTGTATTGACATCATATTACGATAGTTATCCAAACGTGGCAATGCCTCACGTGTAAAATGTCTACAAATAAAATATAATTTATATATACATATATATATACATACATACATATACATTTACTTATATATAATATATACATATTCGTCTTTTTATAATTTAATAATAAACAAAAAAAAAAAAACTAACCGAAAACTTTTACCATATTTTGTATCATATTCATTGTCCAAGAGTTCACGCTCCTCTTGTGAATCATTTGAGTCATCATCCGATTCATTATTTAGGGGATCCACTTGAAAGCGTGTCGTTGTCTGTAGATCCTTGAACCGCGATGGCTTATCCTTGTCGCGAAAACTGCTCTTGATGGATTGCCTGTAAAGTAAAGAAAGAAAAAGAAAAAGAAAAAGAAAAACAAAAACAAACACAAACAGAAATAGAAAAAAGGGTTACATTTAGCATTGACAATTTTCTGAGTTTCTTTTTATTTCTTTTTTAAATTTTATTTCAAGTTTATCTTCCTGCGGCTTTAATTAAGCGGAAAGCTGTAAATTATAGTGAATAGTGATGAAAAAGAAAAAATGTTGAAATTTAATCAAAGCACGCACGCACACACACATACACACACACACTTGTGACATGCTTGCCGATCGTTCATTTCTTTATTTTACTGGTCAATTTTAAATTGAAACGAAAATAATACAAAAAAAAGGAAAAACCAATGCGAGTAGATTTCATTATGGGACGAAATTCAATTCCAATGCCCACCGCCTTCCAACCCCCCCCCCCCCCACACACACCATCACCCTCACCAATATCAAATCCGTAACTTGCAATTTCTGATTGCCACCATTCATTGTGCTAAAAGATAAGTAGCGCTTCTGACACCACCACCAGCTGGCATCAAGCGGCAAGTAGACATTCCCCTTCCGCTCATCCTTCCATCCTTTCTTCTCCCTCAGGATAAAACGGAACGAAACATAGCGAAATGTACAAAAAAAAAATTGGTATGGGATAGGACCAACCATCATCTATTTAGCCAGACAGGCGGGGGAGTTCAACCACATGCCTGCTGTGTGCCAAAGTGTCTACAAGTGACTGTATACAAGTGTCTGTGGCTGTGGCTGTGTCTGTGTCTGTGTGCTTGTCAGTGTGCGTGTGTATATGTGTGTGTGAGTGTGTTTATGTCGGTGATATGCTGCACGCCTGGGTGACTATAACGTGCTGATTCCCTGCTGATTATACCTACTAATTGAATTGAATTTTTAGAGCTTCTTCGAATCTGCTAAATTTGAAAAAAACCTTTTTTGATTTTTCTTTTTAACAATAATTTAAAATACAGTAAAGCTAAAATGAGCTTAAATGCTAGGTTGTACTGTACAACAATAATGTTATTTAATTTGATTTCATTTTCAAAACCATGTTTGAAGTTTTTATTTTCACTATGAAAATGATAACTAAAATCGATATGAAATCTGCTAAAAGATGGCCAACTAAAACCAAAAGGAACATCCTTTGAAGCAACGATACTCGACAATTCCTTTAAAGAAAGTATATTGTATAAATCTTTTAAAGTATTTTCAAGTTCAGAAGACTATAATTTATTGAAATATTTTAGCGATTTAAGAAAACTATATCTGTGTTTATTTCTAGAGATTTTTTAACAGAACTAAATATGTGGACAATAAATTTTTAACCCACTGCTCGGAATTTTGAATATCTGCTTCACGATTTCTGCATGGAATTTTAGTTTTTTTTTGCTAAACAAATTGGCAATGGCATTTACATATGTAAAACTTATTTATTTATCTATTATATATTTTTTTTAATAAAACAACAAATTTTTTATAAATTGTAATCCTTTCGATTTTGTAAATTTAATTAACTTTTTTCATATATATGTACATATATTTGTACTTTATATAAAAAGTATTTATTTTGTCGAATCCTTGCTGCAGCGTTTCATGATTCGTTCGTTTTGTGTGCATTTTTTCTTTTTTTACTTTTGTTTGGTTAAATTTTCCCAATTGACTTTAACCCAATGGCCTCCAGCTATTCATATGATATATATTCCTATGATATATCGTGTGTGTGTGTGTGGTGTGTGTGTGTGTGTATTTGAAACATTGCTTTTATGGGTCTGTGCGTACGTCTGGAACGCTAGATTTTCTCAAAAACGAACGAAAGCCTGTCAAAGCAATGGCAGGCCGCAAGGCAGCCAGGCATCGGGAATATAAATGAAAGAAATGCATAAATTGTCTAATAACTGAATGAAATTGATATAATTGACATGGCCTTGAATGGGAAATCAAATCAGATATCAAATATTATATTGTGAAGAGAAATATATAATTAATAATTTAAGTAGCACTCAAAAACAGGAGCAAACGAAAAGAAAAAAAAAACAGAATGAGTGTACTTTGTAACCATCAATGTAACGAAATTAATACCTATAGAATGGGCTCAATGAATTTTTTACATTTGATGAGCCGATTAATGGATTTCATTTCCTTGAAATGGAATTTATCAATTTTGTTACCTTGGAATTTAAATGGGCTTTAATTGGCAAATGAAACATGTTAATCGTATTGATTGATGTCTTTTAAAAAACAAAAGAAGAACAAAAATAACTAATATTAACATATTTTTATTCCTTTTTTTTTTTTTGTTATTTTTTGTGTTTCTGTGACGAGTTTTGTGACCTTCACCATTGGGCCATACCCATGTAAATTGGCTGTCCACTGGCCAATATGTTATATATATATATATATATATATTTGATGGTTTGATGCTGGTCTAAACGAACACGAGCGTAAATGATTGTTATTACAATTTTGTCTGTGATTGGTAAGCATTGTTGAAATTGGTTTGCTGGCACTGCTGTTGCAGCTTGGCTCCTTTGATTCTTTGTCCCTTGACTCCGGGGCCAACTAGAGGATAAGGCGGAGTCGACAATGTTTGTTGAACCTGCTCTTGCAGGCCAAGACATCACGGGGCATGGGCAGGTCGGTAAACTTTTTGTTTCTTTTTTATTTTTTATTTTTTATTTTATACTTTATACTTTATTCATATATATTTTTTGTTGTTTGCATTTTTTTTTTTTTTTTTTTTTTTTTGGGTAATTTGATAGATGCTCGGCATGAAAATGGCCTCAAAAATTTAATCAATTTTGAATGATGATGCTATGGTTGGGCAAAAGGAATTACAATTTATTGAAATAAATAAGGCGTGAATGATTAAATGGGCAACAAATTTCTAACACACATACTATAAACATGCATATATATAAATATATGTATACTCGGTTGTATAGAGAGAAGGGCTCGCCCAAAAAAGTATGCTATCTTTTTTTAGACGATCCCTAAATATACAATAGAAAATGCAAATGAGATGCCTTTAAAAGCGACTAACAAGGCCATAATTAAGACGAAAGGAAAAGAAAAACCCAGGAAGCGAATTAAATACATACACACACACACACACACACACACACACAATAGAAATTCCAAAAATTTCCATTCTCTTAGAAAAATAAGAAAAAGCATAGAAGACATACAATGATGGAGAGACAAGGTCATGAACTCCTCCCTCCTATACCATCCCCCCCCCCCCCACCCGCACCCACAAAACTTACCTCTGCTGCCTGGGCTGCTGTTTGTTTAGCATTTGTGTCGCATCAAATGTATCGTCCTCAAGCAATTCTCCATCAATGTTGGTCAGCCGGCGGTAAACTTCATGTGGCCCATCGCTGTCTCCACCGATTCCTCCCCCAACACCTAACCCGGCATTGGGACCTTCTAGTGGCGGGTTCTGTGACTTGCGGCTGTTGCCATTGACTGGATTCACTTGGAATCTGTTTGGTGGCCGGTCTGAGGCCGAGCCCATTTCGAAAGATGTTGTGTCCGACATTTGTTTGTCTATATGAGTTAGTGTGTGTGTATGTGTGTGTGTGTGTGGGTCTAGGCAAAGTTTTCTACAAGTTGCTTTCGGTTGCTTGCGGTTTCCGTGTGCGGATGACTAAGTTGTTGTCTTTTGTCACAATCCTTGTTCTTTAGTCTCTCTCAACCCATTCACATCAGCTAATTGTGTATAACAGGGACCCTTTTCTTATTTTTGCTGTTGAAAGTGGAATATCTTGTATCTGCAAAAAAACACACACAAGAAAAAGAAAAAGAAAAGAAACGAAAAGAAAAGAAAAGAGTTGAATAAAAATAAGAGTATGGCATAAATCAATAAACGCAAATCTCTTCAAAGAAGTCTTTAGAGTGACCCAAAGAGGGCTTAATGACAAATATGTTTCAAGATTGTTCCTACACATACATACATATATGTATATATATATATATATAAATTTATAAATAAGTACGCTAAAAATACTTAATCGAAATATATTTATAGCATTTAGTATCTTATTCTATTTTTAGGTATAAAAACAATAATAAAGTTTCACTAAAAAACTTTTTATAAGGTTAAAACCACACTCACTCATACATACATACACATACACACATACACACACGCATATTTAGTTTTTTTTTTTTTTAGTACAAAAAAAAAGAAG
The DNA here is from genome assembly GCA_018150375.1 of Drosophila sturtevanti. Lineage (NCBI taxonomy): Eukaryota > Metazoa > Arthropoda > Insecta > Diptera > Drosophilidae > Drosophila > Drosophila sturtevanti. Next base: position 5,460,511 of record JAECWJ010000688.1, on the reverse strand, counting down.
CAAGTATCTACTTAATAGGCTTATTCTTGACCCTTTCATTTCTAACTCTTATTTACTGTTTTCTTATCTTATGATGCGGATACATGAAGCAGTTGTAGAGATTCCCATGAAAACTCATACATACATATAAGATCATGTTCCAATGTACTATCCTTTAACAAGTAAACCAATTTGGCCAAATTGAATTTACCAATAATTTTCAAGGAAAAAGGAAACATTTCTTCTTTGACTTCAAATTCGGAAAAGAGATCTGTTAAGGTAATCAAAAATTGAAAAAAACAACAACAACAACAAGAGATAGATATATGTTACCTATAATTTTCCGCACCCTCCCCCCCCTCTTTTCCAGCCCCTTTTTGTTCAAACGTATTTTCCCCTAGTTTTTAACATTCCGCACTTGACTAAAAATAGCTCAAACAAATTGAAGCAAATTAATCATGATTAGTTACCTCATGTGGTTATTTGCCACGTGGATGAGAGAAAATGACAAATGTATGTATATATGTATGTATATACGTAGTGTGTGTGTGTGTGTGTGTGTGTGTGAGTGTGTCTGTATGTGTGTGTATGTGTATATAGGCAGTTAGGTAGGCCAACCATTGGCCCACCTGGCGTATGAGTTATGGATATTTAAAGCAGCCTCTCAAAGGAATTGTATAGCAATTTGTCATCAAAAACAAAATCCTGGACAAATAAACACCCAAAATGCCACACCAAGTGCAATTTATGGGTCAAGCGACAAGTACAAAAAACAACAAAAAAAAAAAGAAGAAAAAAAAGAGATTCTACAAAAAAAAAGAAAAATAAAACCGAAAATTCAAAGCTAAAACATCAACAATTAGCATAACAAATGCCCGATAGCATAATAGAAAAGTCAAACAGTTGATAGAGCCCGCCCAGCGGGTATATACATACATAGTTATGGAAATGGTGGGTGGGGGGTGTGGGGGGGTGGTGTAAATGGGAATGAAAATGAAAAGGAAAAACAAAAATGCTTGGCAATTACGCCCAATTACTGTGACATTTTACTGCAAAAAAGTGATGGGAACAATGTTTTCCCAGCTGAAGCGCGTAGAGAGAATTTGCACGAATTTATTGCGGCAATTAAGAGCTTAATTCGATGAATCAACCCGAGAATCAAGAGACAGGAGACAAGAGACAAGAGACTCAAGCTGCTGCCGCACTGCACACTGACAACAAGTGACAGCAGACAGCAAAAGCAAAAAAAAAAAAACAACAAAAAAAAAAGAGTAAAAAATCCGACAAGCATCAGTTCTCAGGTTCTTTTCATTATTTTGTTGTTGTTTTTTTTTTTTTTTGTTTTTGGACAGGTGCAGCAAAAGTTTTTGCCCTTGTCCAGGCTTATCTCGTAGACAGTCAAGCAAGCAGTCAGACAAACGGACAAGTTTCTACAAAATTTTGTTGACCCCCAGCACAGAAAAAAAAAAAAAAAAAAATGGAGAAGAGAAGAGCAGACACACGCGCTTGCAAAAGTTTTCATGATAAGCATAAACTGGGCTAAGGCTATTGGGGTTAAAAAGTTTCTCCTGATGACAGACAGAACTTAAAATATTTTAGTCTTTTGTTTTTTCTTTTGTTTGTTTTTCTTTTTTTTTTTTTTTTTTTGTTTTTTGATCCAATATTCTAATGACTTTTAAAGCTATGCCAATGACTGATTTATGATCCCTCAAGTCTGATTAATTGTGCAATAAGCAGCAATTTATATCCACTTTTATGATCATCTTCAGGTGGTGGTTATTTATTTTTTATATTTTGGTTCTTCAAATGAAAATGATGCCAACGAAACGTTTAGCAAACCATTTGCCCTGCCCGATGCGACGCTCAATGAAATTGCTTGACAGCTGCTAAAAAACCATGACATAAACGAAGAGGGCAACAAAAACAACAACAAAACAACAGCAACAAAAAACAGTAAAAATAAATTTAAGAAAGAAAAAACAAAAAAAAAAAAAAAAGAAAAGCGACAGCAGTAACAAACAACAACAATAGAACAAAAAAAAAAAAAAAGTAAACCGTATCTGAATAATTGTTGCCGCTGCTACGTCTCACACTCTACACCCTGTGATTTTTAATGGCCTCTCAATGGGCCAATTGCTACCGATTGTGATTGCCTTTTGCCAGTCCGTCAGTCCGTCCGTCTTTCGTTGTTGTTGTTGTTTCTTCTTGTTCTCCTGGGCACGGAAAGACTTGACGAACTTTTCTTTTTGCCTATTTTTACTATGCTCTTACTTTCTTTCATTGGATTCTGTGTATGTGTGTGTGTGTGTGTGTGTGCGTGTATGTTTTTTTTTTTTTTTCATTGCTCAATTCAACGCCCATTCGCATTTCAATTGCTGCAATAAAATACAATTTTTACTACTTTGGTGGTCTTTGAGGCGCAATGGCAAATAAAGCTTGTTCTACGCCCCTTTTACTATATGGCCGAATTAAATGTTGGCGCTGTAAAGGATTTTAATGGCTTAGGGGTAAGGAGTTGAACTTTACAGCTGAGCCAGCTAAAAACCAACTGAGAGTAGAAAAAATACAAGATAAAAAAAAAAAACCAAAAACAAAAAACAGAAAGTAAAATCAGAAAGCCACTAACAGAGCACACGCAAGCACACACGCACACGCACACACACACACACACACACACAGACACACTGGGGGGCCAACCTTTTGGGTATAGAATATACTATCATAAATCGTTAAATGACTATAAAAAACAACAAAAAAAAAAAAACTATATCTCTTTGTTGCAAAATATTTCGCAATTGTCATTATTTATTTACTTTACCTCAAAGTTAGTAAAAAGTATTGAAAAAGATTTAAAATATTGAAAGGACTTCTTTAAAATTTGCTTGAGAATTTTTTACTTTATTTTTAATAATAAAATTTTAATTAAAATTTTTCATAAAATTGTTTACCAAATTTTGAATTTAATTGTTAATTTATATGTACATATATCTATTTAAATATGTTTACTGAAAACTATTTTGTACAGAAGCAGATCTTTAAGCTATATAAATTATATGTATATTGATGAAGATTTTCATTAAATATTTCATAAAATATGTTACCAAATTTTTAATTAAATTATTAATTTATATGTTAACTTTTAAGGAAACTTCCTATATAATAAATATTGTTAGATCACCAGATATAAATAAATTTTATCCATTTTGAAAGGGATTCTTTAAATAAATTGATTAAGAATTTTTAATTAAATTTTCCTACAATTTTTCTTAATTTTATTTATAATTTATGTATATATTAATTAAACTATATTTACTGAAAACTATTTCGTCAAAATCACCAGATTTTTAAACTATATTAATTTGATTTTAAAGCTATAATATATTTGATTTCATAATGATTTCATATGTTATATTTCATATTTGAATTCAATAATTTAGTTAATTAATTCATTTATTTTGAAAAATATTTTTTATATATTTATAAAGACCATAGTGGCCAAGAAATCAAGTTAATATACTAAAAAAAAATGAATCCTAAAATATTTATAATAATCTTTATCTTTTTATAGTTTTCGACAAACTCTGATTTTATTTAGTAATTGTCATCATATTTCTGCCAAATAGAGAAAATTTTCTTCAAAAGACATTTTAACCAAATTTAGATTTAATTTAAAAATTCTACCTCAATGTATTTAAAATGGTGCAAAGAGAAAAATGTGAAGAAATTTATTATTCATACATTTTGTTTTGCCGATTGTTAAAAGAGTCCATTCGATGGCATTTCTAGTTGTTTCGACATAAATTCGCACCATCAAAAAGTCAAACACAAGCTATCAAAATGTAAGTGCCTTTGCCTGGACATTTCCTAGCATCTTTATATACATATATATATACTTTTTTTTTTTTTTTTTTTATTACATTGCCTCAATTACTGCAACAAGGGAAATAGAAGAAAGAAGAAGAGGGAAAAAAAATGAGAAAACGAAAAAAGGAAAAAATGATGATAATGAAAAAGAGCAACAATAAAATATCGCGACATTGATGATGATTTCGTGTGCTGATGCAGCAGCAGCAGCAGCAGCAGCAACAAAAACAACAACAGAAACAACAACCAACAACAAATCAGTAAAAACAGAAACAACAACCAACAACTGGAGTACCAACTAATGACAAAACATTAGATCAGCATCATCACATCAGATGACATATTGCTGATGGTCAAAGTTTATGCCCAAATATTGATATCAATCGTTTTTATAGTTCAATGGGAAAAGCGATAACATACAAGTAACATATATATATATATATATATATATATATATACATTGATACATTGATACATGTCCGAGGAGTCCGGTAATCAGCAAAATGGCACGCACGAAAACCAAACTTTCTTTTTTGGCCCATCTGCTTGTTGCCGGGGTGTAACCGCTTTGTCCGTACCATTATGTTCATGGACGTCAGCACATGACAGGAGGTCATCCGGTCAGGTTCGAGCTGACAGCATACATGAAAAACTACACACACACACACACAGGCACATACAGAGACAAATAGAAAAACTAAGGCCTGGCTACAGATACGCATCAAAGCGGATTAACAAACCGAAACCCAGGGAGCAAACGAAGACAACAATGACAGGGCAAACAGCAGCAACAAAGTGTCAAAAACACACACATACACACACACACACACACCAAAAGTTAAACAAGTCAAGCGTGCTGATCCGCAGAGTATTACATTATTGTATGCACACCAAAGTAGCCCAATAAACTACCAACTAGGCCAAAAACAAAAAGACCAACAAAAAATACAAAACAAAAAAAAGTAAAAAAAATAAGAAATACATTGAAGGAAACAAACCAAAGAGTCAGACTAAATGCAAATATCTATGGAATTTTTAATACTCTTGCCATTTTATATATCTACATACATATGCTAGTATGATTCAATTCATCCAATTATCAGACTTAGGTAACATTATTTACTATAAGTTAACTTTATTTAATGATTAATTAAAAAAAAAAATTATTTTACTGTTTTTTTTTTCATTTAAGTTATCAGTCATAATTTTGTTCTATATATATATATATATATATATATAGATATATATTTGTTTTGGTATAATTCATAAGTTATCGAGATAAAAAAAGGGGAGTTCCGTATGTACATATATATGAATTGTAATAGATAAGCTATTCACGGGGAACTTTCTTTATGAATGAAAATATATTATAGATGAAAAAATATTGGATGACTAGTTTATATATAGTATAGATATATAATACATAGATATCAAGGCATCTTATTTAACTAAGCATCTATATAAAATCCATATACCCTTTTTCTAAGTAAGTTAACCAGAAAAAAAATCAAAGGAATGGAAAGTAAGTGAAAGAAGAAAAACAAAAATGAAAAAAAATACAAATATATGTACATACATACATATACGTATATATGTAATGCAAAACAGCAAGGGGCGTTAGGTGGATTTTCCTTGTTTTTTTTTTCCTTTTAAAGCTGATAAATTACAAACTGTTTAATTTGAAGCCGGATATAAGAGTCCATTTTAAGCAATCCGGCTAATTTTTTCCTTACCATTTTTTAGCTCAAAAGGATGAGAGGAATTTGTATTAGATATATGCATAGATATATGTATATATTTATATATACATATACATATATAGACCTTTGCCCTTGTATACGTATGTCAAATGCTTAAATGATTAAGGAGTTGTGCGCTTGTCAGCCCCTTTAAACAGTGACTTAAACGTTCTTGTCATGACAGCTCTGAGAAATGACACAACATTTTTTAACAATCCTCTACCAGCCACCAGCTATGAAAAATCTAATTTTTTTTTTTTTTTTTGCTTTCGTCTTTGTTTTTGTTCTATCTCTTTGTCTTTGCCAGAATGTTGATCTTTTTTTCGTTTTGGTTTTTGGCAAGGGTTAACCTAACATGTGCCGCAAGTAAATGGCGGAAAATGACAGGAAATGGCATTCTCTTAGAAAAGAAAAAAAAAATAGAAGGGAATTTTGTTCATGAACTGCCACCTGAAATTCCTTTAGCTTACATTCTCTCTATCTCTCTCTCTATCTCTCTCTCTCTCTCTCTCTATGTTCTAACTTGTTATGAGTAAATCAAATGTTTATTTATTCTAAAAACTAAGCAGAAATTTTTCAATACCATTTGAGCAATGCTTAAATGAATCATTAATTGATTTGTTATTCATTATATATAGCAAATCAAGCCGTAGACACAGACACACACACACACACACACAAACAGACAGACATTTGTTCTATTCTCTCAACTTGACCCAATTTTCCATAAACGATGAATGTCACATAAAACAAAAAAAAAAAACAAAAAACAAATAAAAACGCAAATGTTTAGCCAAATTTTGCTAAAAGCATTAAGCAATCGAAATGAATTGAAATACTTATAAAAAAAAAAAATCACATAAAATAATATTGAGTTGTTAACAATGTAAATGAAATTCGAATTCTAACATTTCAAAAAATTTAAGCTGTATTAGCATTTAAAATGCATTAATTTGAATAACTTAAACAAATTATTATTTAAAAAAACTCTTCTTCCTATAATTCCAAGTGGTCAGTATGCTAAAAATTTACGTCTTTCATTTATGTTTATGCTAGAAACAAAAAAAAAAAAAAAAAAAAAAAAAAACTAATAAAATTTATAGTGCTATAAAATTAAATTAAAATCTAGCTTTTTTATTCACTTGTAGAACTCATATAAACATGTTTCAACTTTGAACAAAGTTTTGTAATAAACATTAACAAATTCTGTAAACTATAAACATGAAACAAATATTAAAATGTGAAAAATATTTCCTTTTACTTTTTTTTTTGTTTTCGTCCCTCTTTGAGTGAAAGTTGAGTTGAATTTAATGTACCAGAGCATAATAATTGCATTAAGTAAATATTTCAAACTCATATACATATATGTATGTATATGTACATACTTTAGTAACATTCAGTTTAAGGGTGATATAAAACGTTTGTAATTCAATTAAGTGAGCGAATTCCTATCCTGATTTAAAAGTCCGAGCATTTTGAAATTTCAATTGTGACAAAAAGAAAATTCATTTACTATTTGAATATATAAATAAATAAAATAATTATATTTAAATAATTCTACAAGTGGTTGAACTATTCACTTGTTACACAATCTTTTGGCCAAATGTTTTTACTAAAATTAATTGAAATACAACAGGTGATTGATTGAAATTTCATTAAGATTTCATAAATTCTTACTTTTCAACATAGTGCTCTAAAAAGTTGCAAAAAAAAAAATAATGTACAAGAAAAAGAAGAAAAAGGACAGAAAAGAAAAGAGGAAAAAAAGAGCATACTGTGAGGTAATAAAAGCTTACAAAATTCTTGAGTTTGCCTGTGTGTGTGTGTGTGTGTGTGTGTGTGTGTTTTGGTAGCCAGCATACGACCTTGCCAAGGACCAAGAACCAAGACGTATACAAAGATGAAAGACGGCAAGCGGCTGCCTTTTGTGGCTTACATTTACTTATTTATTTCATATGGTTTTTCGGTTATAAATTTCAAATGAAAACTGTCATAAATAATATTTCGCGGGTTTTTATACCAACATATACACACCCCCACCCCCCTCCCCCACTCCTACCTCTCATCCTATCCAAGCATTGCCAGTACTATAACAGCCATCTACTCTCTGGTGGCCACCGACTTTTCTTCTTATAAGAGTCAAATAAGTGGGTAAGGCCAACAGGACAAGTGATGGCTTTTTATGATTTAAAGTCGTAAAATGTGCGACGCCAGCAAATATTTACGACTCGGAAATGGAAATGGCATGCCATTTGGTAAGTACCCAAACCGGCTGTGTCTCTACATCCGTTTCCATTCCACACACAGCCAAACCAACCAACCAACCAACCAACGAACCATCTTGGACTCCGGCTGGCTTTCGTATCTAACTCCACCTATTGGTTCAGTTACTGTAACAGTCACAGCTTCCTGTTTCACTTTTAGCTCTGACTGCAGTTTTTATTTGCTTCATTTGTGGGAGCATAAATTAAGTGCCAAAAAAGCGACAGGAACAAACATACGACAAATCACGTGCCTTGCCTTGCCTTGCTTTGCCTGGTCCTGTCCAGGACCTGAAGAGCGTAACGAAAACAAAAGCCATGGATTCGAAAGGTTAATAAAAATGTATTACCAGAAAACAGGACGAAGGCACAAAACAATTGTATGGGCATGGAAAATTGTTTTTTCACGAATCAAAACCATTTGGCCAGCTTTCATTTTATGAACACTTTCCACGCTTTGCAGTAAATAAAAGTTGGCCAACGGAAATTGTTTGAAACAAAAACTCAGTTTTCAACTTCCCTCAAATATATATATGTATATATATATATACATATATACAAATATATATAATAAAAGTCATAAATGTCAATGCCGACAATGAAAGTATATATATATATATATACTATATATATATTATATGAATGAGTGTTTCCATAATTCAAGTGACTAAAATGAATTCAGCAAAAAAAGGAGGAGAAAAAGCAAATCGATTAAGGTAAACTGAGACTCGTTTACAATTTCTCTTTTTCACCTTCCCCCCCCCCCCACCCATTCTTGTTTTTACATCATTTTTATTTTGCTTGGCCAAGCAAATTTAATGAGTGCCTACTGTATTTTGAGGAGCCTGGCCTGATTCGTGCCGATTGCTCAGTTTACTAACTATTTGTAAAAAGACACAAAAAAGAAAAAATAAAAAAAAAAAACCTACAGGTAGCAACCATAATTGAGCTTCAGAATTGTAATTACTATTCAAATATAAATATTTTATATATACATGACTACAAAATGGATATCAGTCATGTGCAAGTGTCAAGCTACAGGTATGTATATGTATATATATATATATATATATACAAATATGTCTTAAAGGTTCATTAGTTTATCAAGCTACACACAATACCCAAGTGTAATTACAACAAAAATGCTTGTAAACCTATTTTTCTTTCTTAATTTGTTTTTCTTTTTCTTTGGTTTTAAACTGAAATTTCTGTACGACAGCATTTTAAATGACAATTAGTCAGGTTTTTGCATTTTTATAGTCAAAAGTTGAGTTCAGTAATATATATAAAACTTACTATACACACATAACATATATATATCTATATATGTATATACATATATACCTTTTAGTTCTCACACATATAAATTTATTTCACATTTAAAGTTTCATTTGTATAATTGTCAGAAGGACAAATCGTTAAGTTATATGTGTTTCTTCAAATTCCTTTTACACAATTTTCTTTACGATTTGGCTAGCATTATTATTATATCTATACATAAATATATATAAGTATATATGTACATATATATTTTTTGGTTAAATTTAAGTTTTTTTCATTTGCGCTTTTATTTTGTTTTAATTTTGATAAAACTTGTTCTTTGCTTTATTTTAAAATAAAGTTTCGAAAACTTCTTTAATTTTTATTAGATTTTGTGTATTGTAAAATAATCAAATAGTTAACAATATTTATATAATTAGAGGAATACCTAAATTTCTAACTCGAGAATTATTATAAATATTTAAATTATTGCTTTGTTTTTGTTAGTTGCCTAAGCTCTTAAGTGCATTTCTTTTTGTGTTAACAAATCTTCAGAAAAAATATATAAACAAATAATTTTTTCCCACAATTAAATATTATATTTTCATAAAATATTTATGCATAAATTATATGCTTTAACTTGTATAAATAATAATTTTTAATGAATATAAATTGCGGTACGCAATGAATCCTAAGAAATGCTCCACATTCAACAGTTTGTAAAAGTTTAGTAACTTTTTTTTGTTTTATTTATTTGTTGTTGTTTTTGCGTTCTTTTTGTTTTTTGTTTTTTGTTTTTTTTTTTTGGAAACAAACAACATGGAATGAATGAATTAATGGTCATGTAAAGTAAAGTTTGAGGTCATTTGCACGTACCATCAATTTATGTTGATTGGAATGTATACACATAACTTTGGGCCCCCAGCTAATTAACTAATGCTCTCTAAGCCATCTAATCAGCAACTTTTATTTTGACCGTTAAGTCTTATTATCAAAGTCAGGGTATATCTAATAAACTTGTTGCTTATAACCGCATATAAACATACAGGTTTTTTTTTTTTTGCCATGCAAATCAGTTAGAACAAAGTATAATCAAGCAGAAAATGAATTAAATAACGAAAAACAAAAAAATAAAACCTCAGGGAAAAAAATAAAAATAAATATATCGAATGAGATTGTTTAATAATTAGATAAATATTAAATTCTTACTGACTCAGGCTTGGTCATTAAGACAAATATTTTTTCATTCAATATAATTGAATTCTTAATAATTTTCTCAACACACACACACACGAGCAAAATGTTGTTAAAATGAAAATTCCAGGAATACAAAATAATATATACGTACATACATACATATGTATATGTTATATGTAGAAAATATACATACATATATTGGTAAGCGCCTTAAGGCTTTGACTGTTGACTAAATTTAAAGCTTTTGGCCACACCAAATGAGCACCAAAACAATTCATTTCGCTATGTTCATTCTTTTTTTTTTCGATTTCTTTTTCTTTTCTTTTCGTCTTTTTGTTTTGTTGACTGCGCAACAACTTTTGGCCCAGAAATGAAACTGTAGCCCCAAGCTGAAGCTGAAGCTGGAGCCATATATCTGATGCTGGGCGGATGAGGACCCTATGAATATAATCCACATAATTTCACAGGTCATTGCACAGATTGTAATAAACGACTCCAAAATGATTCACACAGTTCTATGTTAAAGTAAATTTCATATACACATATACATACATACATACATACATATGTATGCATCTATATCTATAGTAGGGTGATTCAAGTTAGCTATGGAACTTCAATAATCAATAAGTTATTACAGATACTTATAATTACTATATTTAGAATTATCTGAACAGATAATTCCATATTTGTTGAAACCTCTCATTTTAATTCTTTCTAAGTGATTTCCGTTAATAATAAAATAAATTTTATTGAAAATTAATAATTATTCAATTCATATTGTGTGCTCTAATTTATAAATGTTCTATGAAACATATAATTAAACTTTCTTATTTAAGCATTAAGTTAGTAGTCTCAATAATTATTTAGAGCTTACTATATCCCAAAAAAACAACAGTTCTTAGATATAAAGTTTATATATATATACAATTATTTGTATTTAGTTAAATCTTAATTTTATAGTTAGTTTCAGATAATAACTTGTTTACTAAACAAGTTAATCCAGTTTAAAAATGTTTTAAAATAAACAAATTTTTTTCTATTTAGCAATTTCTTGCATATATTATATATAAAAAATGCTCAGATTTACAATAATTAAGAAAACTTTTTACATTTAATGATAATTTTACATTAAGATGTACGTACGTTTGTTTTCTTTTCACATTTTTTATTACTTGAATTACCCTAATATTAATATATTCCATATGTACATATGTTAGCCTATAAAAGGCAACAGCCAAAAAACCAAAAGTAAAGGCCATAATATATAGATATACATACATACGTACATAAAGACACGTTTATTGCCAAAAAAAAAAAAAAAAAAAAAGAAAAAAAGAACCCATAAAGCATAAAGAGAGGCAGAAAAATACAACAACGAAAAAAATAAAGCAAATAAAATCAAACTGAAACTGTTTACCTGACCAATTGGCTGGCAAATTAGCCAAAGCTATTCATATAAAAATCTTCACTAATTTGAGGTAATTTTTTTTAACGTTTTTTTTTTCTTTTCCGTTTAATTTTTGCTTTTTCGTTTCTTTTTCTTTTCGGTTTTTTTTTTTTTGTGAAACTTGACCCAACCCCTAACTTCTGGTCCCGTTCCGTCTGCGCCCCCGCTGCCTTAATTGGCGTGGACACATCAAAGGGGCAACACGACTTATGGTTGTAATCGGAATGCTTCCTCCTTTTTTCCAATTTTTTTTTTTTTTTTTTTTTTGATTCCTTGTAGCTCTTATTTCTTTTCCTTTGCTTTACTTTCGTTTCCCTACCATTCAATGGCAACCACACAGACACAAACACGATAGGCATAGGCACTGGTACTGGCACAGATGCATATTTTAATTAAATGCGTATTCAATTTTTCTCATTCACTTTGATCAGCTGGTTGTCTATCTTAGGGTTTTTTTTCGGGTTTCTTCTATTTTTCTTATATATATTTTTTATTTTTTTTTATATTTTCTTTTTCTTTCGTATTTCTTATGCAAAAGGTTTTACGCCCGCCCACGCGAAATGTTTAGTTTCGTTTCGTTTTCGTCAATTGTCATAAATCTTGATTAAAAGCGGAAAAAGACAACAGCAACAAAAAATAAAAAGAGGTAGGTGAAAAAAATGTGAAAATTGTTCGCCAGTTCTGGGTTCTATTTTGTTCTGGGTTCCATTCTGTTCTGTTCTGTTCTGCTTTTTTTTTTTTCTTTTTGTGGCTGCTTTGCATAATTTGCCAGTTGCATTTTGCATTCACATTCACATTTCCGCTAGCTAGACGCAAGCCAAGTGTCATCCAAGCATATTTAGTCGATTGTCCAAGTTCAACCTAACTATATTCTTTCCATGAGTGGTGTGCCAGTGTGTGTGTGTGTGTGCGAGTGTGCCTATTGGTGCACATGAATTGCATTGCCAAGGTTCGCAAGGTCAATGATTTATTAGTTTAGTGTGTTTCTACCTCCCTACCGCCCCACTCTCTCTCCCTCTCTTTCTTGCTTTCCTGCTTTGTTTGTTTCTTTCTTTCATTCTATTTTTTTTTTTTTTATCTATCTTTATTTATCTGTCTGTCTAAGTAGTACTATTTCCAATTCTATACATTTTTATTCACTGTCTGACATATGGAAAGCTTTATGTATTAGCCAGCCAGTCAGCCAGCTAGCGCCAGTTGAGCTGTCTGTGACAATTTCAGTTGCAATTTCATTTATAGACATGTTTAGTTTTTAATGGTCACTGACAGGGTCACAGCTGAACCAGACCATAGCAATCCATTTGATGTCAGTGAGTTCTTGCATTTGAATGTGTTCTTTTGTGTGTATATAGGACACGACCTTCAAATGCAACCCCTTAAAAAATGTTAATCATGATCCATATATACATATGTATGTATGTACATATATACATACATATGTACATATGGACATCAGGGTGAGTTTCTCTTGATCTTGTTACTAAGGGCTTCCGTTCATGTGCAGCTGCTTTAGATATCAACCACTGACTTTTTATTTCTATTTTTTTTTTTGGTTTCTTTCCTCCCTTTTATTTTGCAGGTGTGATATTATATAAAAATTATTGAACAAGAATTGCTTTCAAATTGTTTTTTATTTTAATTTTTATACCCATTGATTGTAGCATAAATGGGTATATTAAGTTCTTGGAAATCTAAGGGCAGGGTGTAGTAAAGGGCAAAGATCAAACGTTTAAAAAAAAGTTGCAAATAAGCAAGAAGAAGAAGACGAAGAAAAACGGGTTCTCTATTATTAAAACTACTTTGTAGAGATGATTATGCATTTTCAAACAGTTGACAATGACGTCTGAGAGGTAAAGTTCCCTATATATGTATACATATACACACATTCATATACATATATACATATGTATGAAAGGTCAACACTTTATGGTGAATGAGTAATCAAAAAATGAACTTTTCACCATGCTAGAACTTTAGTTTGGAGTGGTGATAAGTACTCGTACTCACTTCTTTAGTTACTCATTTTACAAAGAATTTATGATAAGAGAAAAGACAATAATCGATTATTATATTTGAATTAATTTTTATAAAAATTAATTTAATTTTTTTAGATTTATTGTGATTTATTATATTTGCCAATTCTTACTTGAATCAATTTTTATAAGAATTATTTTAGATTTTATTATTTTGTATTTGATATTTCAAATTTTATTATTTCACATTTTATTTGATATTATATTATTTTTTACTTTATTTTAAATTAATTGTTTAATATTTTATTTTATTATTTTATATTCTATTAATTTATATTTATTGTTTAGAAAAAAATAAAAAAGATAGATAAATACTTTTCCATACTTAAATGTGAGTAAAGTCAAAATAAAATTATAATAATTAGCAAACATTTATACCAGTAAAGGGTATTGTCGAGTCGTATATTGGCATTCTTTGAAATTCAAAATCGATTTGCAAAGGCAATCAGTTTAAAAATGAAAAAATAACTTAGTAATTATTAAAAATGTTTTACAAAATCGTTCAAATTTCTACTGATCGGTCTAATTTAAGCTAATTAATATTATAATTATCATTTATTACTTATAGAACATTATAAATATAGAACATTATAATTAGAAGCATATTTTAACAAATTAAGCATAACTGATTTATATTATTTATTCAATTAATTCAATATAATGATAATAATAGCTTAAGAATCAATGAATTGTTTCCTATTATAAATATTTTTGGCTATCTATATAATTTATATTAATCTAAAACCTTTTTGGGGGCTGTACCATTCAAAAATCTCCTTCGAAGTTGGACCTCAATCATCTTAACCAAATTTTTCCTTCTTTAGTAAAATATTTCTTGCTTTTATCTAATATTTCTTGAGTTATTCAGTATTTCAATTATCTAATATATCACCAATTTAGACTATCAGTTAGGTAATTTAATGGATATTTTCAATATATGTAGTATATCACTTTTATATCGTATTGTTCAAATTTTGAAAATGTTGTAACTTGATCGAACAATTTTCATCTAAAATTGGTAGAAGGTTATCGATTGCTGATATCAACTCAGTTTATCATGCTGATAAGAAATTTATGTATGTATGTATATGTGGTACTTTGTCTATACATTAAAAGTATATATATATATATATGTATTTGATAAATGTACTTAGAGTTGTGTAGTTATTATCGAGTGAGAAAAGAATTTTATACAAAAAAACAGACTGACTTGCAATTGTAAATTTGTAAAAGTAATAGACTATAGACAATTTTTACCCTTACACTTAAGTATCAAAGCAATTGAAGTTGAACTAATTAATTTTAAATAGATAAACCTATACACAAGTATACAAATTATAATTAATTTAAGTAAATATTCAGTTTTGTGATAAAGCCAAATAAATAAAAAGAAACAATATACTAGAACTAGTTATGCGCCAGATTCTTCTGCTCATAACTAAACCGTAAGCGTTGCACTTGTGACCGCAAACTGGGAACAAAAACAAAAAAAAAAAAAAAAACTACCCCCCAAACCACCCCTGTGATAAGCTCAAGCTAACTGTATTCTATTACAGAGAAAATGCTACCCTCTCATCCCTCCATCTCATCAACATGCTGCATTACCGCATTTACATTTGTGACATGTCTTCATACATAGTACGAGTATAATACTTTAGTAAGATCATAGAGAATCATATCCATATCCAGCTATATCCATCTACTTACTTAACATTCAAGTTCAAGTGTATGGCAAACAGATGGCAACTTAAGCAAAAGTTGATAAAAGAGAAAAAGAAACTTATATACATATTTATATATATGTATATATCCATATATATACATGTACCTAAATTTTGGAAATTGTTTTGATAACGTAAATGACCTAAGCAAAAGATTTTTGTATTTTTTTTCTTGTTTTTTTTTACGCTTTAGCGAGGGTCAAATTGTTGCCAGCCACAGCGAAATACGAAGGTGAATGAGAAATTAGTGTCGAATTTTTTTTTTTTTTTTTTTGCTTCTTAAGTAAAGTAATTAAATTGCCGGTGTAAAGCAAAAATAATTGTGATGAGGGCTTATCAAATTACACCAGAAGGTAAAAAAAAAGAGCAAAAAAAAACAACAACAACAACATCAACAACCATAAGGGAAAACAAAACAAAAGGAAAATTGCTTTAATGGAAAATGTAATACCTCACGACCAAGCAGACAGCATAATGAAAAAACAATTAAGTTGGAATTGCAAATTTCTATGGAAAAGTAATTGAAGAAATCATGTAATATTGATATAAATATATACATACATACATACATACATACATACATATGTACATATATGTTAGATTACATAAATGTTGTCTCGATTCTTAAAGCAGTTTTATAATAATGCTTGATCATATGTATACATAGTAGATCCCATTTCGAAAATTTTAAAAACTGTACAAACAAGCAAATATTTAATATTTATCTTTTTCATGTATGTATGTACATATGTATGTATCTCTGTGTGTATGTATGTATGTAGACAAATGAATCTGTTAACGAATCTCAATAGGAAATCAACAAGTAGGTATATAATTATAATTATTATCAGCAACAAAAAAAGACAATGAAAAAGGAAGACAATGAAATAACTGAAATTCCAGACAAGAGAAGATACAAGACAAACTTACAAATTCCCCCCAGGTATAACAACAAAAACAAAATAACAAAAAAACAAAAAAAAACTTTTGCACAAAAATTTCGTGAAATGAATAAAAAAGGGCATTTACATTTCTTTTTTAAAAAACACAAAAAACCAAGACAGAGAAAAAAATAAAGAAAGAAGACCAAGAGTTGGGGGCTAAGAGGACGGATGATTGCGAGGGAGTGGTGTTGGGGAGGGGGTGAGGGGTGAGGGGGTCCAACCGAAACACTTTTGGAACGCTTTTACACTAATTATTTTCAGTTACAGTGCGGCTCTGTTAGCGGTACTCACGTTTGGCTTGACTGATCAACTGTGGCCAGGTGGGGCCGACGACAATCAATAGAAAACAAACAACAGCAACAACAATAAAAATAAAAAAAAATACAAAATTTCAAACAATTTTGCACTCGATCAACGTAAATATTATCTTTTTTTAAATATTTATAAAAGAAATTTGACATTTATGTATCTATCTATGGAATCTACAATACAATTTATATATACTTCTATACATATATGTATATATATGTATATATATATATATACATATATACTCAGTTGGGACTCACACGGAGTATAGCACCACCACCAACAACAACAAACATTAATAATAATACACTTGCCTGGAGGGCCTTCTTTCGAATATATTTATTTTTTATGTTGAGAAGAAGAAAAAAAAAAGAAATTGAATTCAATCCAAGAAATAAAAACAAAAAGCAAAAAAACCAAAAAAAAAAAACAAATAACAACACTAAACCAAAATGAAATATATATATATGTGCATATATATGTATGTATATTTTTTTTGAAAATGTTTACTTCTTAGATACTTGAACTAAAACGTGGCGCTGGGGGCATACGAGAATCCGAATACGAATCCGAATCCGCATAAGCAAGATAGCAAAGAAAGAAAGCGCTAAACCGAAACCAGAACCGAACCGAACCGCACAAGCAGAGAGTCGACGAAAGACTGAAATGGAACCGCTCATACCGATCGTCAGAAAAAAAAAAAAAAAAAAAAAAAAAAAAAGTACAACATAAATACAATATACCTCAAGCTGCTGCTGCTGCTGCTTCTGCTGCCGCTGCTATTGACGCTTCTGCTCTGCCGACTGACTTAATAATGAATTCGCCGCGCTTGCCGAACAAACAAACACATAACAAGCCACTTCGGCTTGTAACGTCCTCTTCTTTGACTCAATAAGCATACATTTTATTAACAAATAGTAGAGGGTATGACGTGATCGATGAGAAATTGCCAAAGCGTTCAACATAAAAAAAAATTCCACCCGAGCACATGGAGTTATTTTCTCCCAAAACATACACACATGCATACATACATATATACATACATAGATATGCGTGCGTGTATGCAGATTGCTTATAAGGCAATGTGTACGTGTGTGTGGCTCAGTGAGTTTGCCGGTTCTTGGTGGTGTGTCTATCTGCTCTTCTTTCCTTACCCCTATCTCCAACTCACTCTCTCTTTTTCCACACTCTTCCTGCTGATGATCTCTTTGACTTTTGCGAGTGGGCAGTGGACTTCCCATTCGAAACTTTGTTATTATGGCAACTATTGGTTGTTCCTTTTGTTCTATATCCTTAACCTTGACTGGTAAATTCATATACCCATTCTCTCATGTTATGAGATCCTTTAATTTTAGTTTTATTATACATATATTATTCCATTATTATATTCCAATAGTTGATCAGCTAATGTTAGTTGCCAAATTTATTCGATTTCGTTAATTTATTTGAAATACTATTCGAACAGCCATTTAATGGCTGAGATATTAATTATTAATCATTTAAATCTTAAGAATTTGTTCCAATTTTCAATTTCTTCTGTGAAATTCGATAAACTTCTCAATTTCACGTTTAAAAGGATGATTAATTGTATCTCAAAATAAACAAGTATTATTTATTTTATAATGAAAGATCTGTTCTTCATACTAATATTGAACAGATTCCTACATCTGACAGAAAAAAGGGGATGATTAATGTTTCTACATTTAAAGTAAAAAAAAAAATTCTTATGTGACATTTGATATCAGCTTTATAATTAAGAATTATCTATTCTAAAAGTTTACCTTTCAGTTCAAGATGTATAAGGTATAGGATCAGGCTGAGTGACGAAGTTGCCTTAAAGACAATAAATTTGTATATAATTCATTTTTATTTATAATCGAACGTTAACCATAATAATATGAAGCTTTATTAAGGCTCCAAATCAAAAATATTTAAACAATTACTGATTATTGATTCCTTTTCTAATACTAAATGGAATCTTAAATGAACTTAAATGGTAGAAAAAGGACCACTTTAAAATTACATCTTATCATATATCAAAAAATTGTTTCATTGTGTATAATGATGACAGGTTATAGTATATCGAATAGGTCTGTTTGATTCCAGTGAAATATTTCGTTTATAACAAGAGTAAATATTTACCAGCTGGTTGGCTCTCGCACAGGAAGATACATTGTCATCGTCATCGATGCCACATGACCATACACATACATATGTATGTATGTTTGAATGTATGTATGTATGTATGTATGTATGTACACACATGACGCACAAAAAAAACACAAAAACACATTCCTATATACATATGTATATGTATATATGCATACATCTGCACAAAGCCATGATGCATATTTGGCTTTTCATTCTTTTACCTTTTGGCCAAAATACTTTGACCAAGGAGACTTTTAGCTAGAGTAGACCAAATGAAACCGGTTGATTTGTTACCTTGTGCGCTGGGCAGCATTGTGTCAGGTGCATACTATGCAAATAACTAACATTGATAACGTGCCACAATCGTTTTCATCAATTCATTTTGTACCTTGGCACTTTAAAGAGGTAGATACCATCGATTTCAATCCCTTGTACTCAATGTGTTTTATCAACAAATAAAAAAAAATGGGAAAAAAAACTCATAGAAGACTTTATTGAAATATTACCCTTAGAACTTTACCGTTATATTGCGCAACGTGCAATATATACATATATATATATATATATATATACATGTAAACAAAAATGTTGCATTTCCAAACTATAGTTCGGATGGTAGACTTTGTAAAAATTACATTTATCACAACATTTTTTCCACTTACCAACAGTGGGAAATTTCAATTTCATGTCTATGGAATGGCTAATAAATCAAATTGAAATCAAAAAAGATAAATAGATGCAAGTTATTTGAAGCACAAGACCTCAAACTGAATGAAGAGACATGTGCTTTATACGAACAGGTAGAGTAGGGTAGGGTATAGATACTTCTGGCATATGATTTATACGATGACATACAAAATCAATTCTATTAATCACCCTAAATGATTATCATAAAACTTTTTTTTTTTGATAAAGACGGCAAAAGAAAATTAAGAAATGACCAGGAGTGAATTCAGAATGGGATTAATGGAAATATTCTTACGAATTGTTGTATTTATAGGAAATTTATAGTACCATTTCTATAATATATAGAATATTCTTCTCAAGTATATAATTATAGCCAAAACTCTATCCTAGACAACATTTTGTTTATATTTCTAGTTAAAAATATTTGTTTTTTGCATAATTCTGTTGTAATTTTATTTTCGCACCTTATTCATTCACAAAGATTTATTTATAAATTATTTAATAAGAAGCTGATTGTATATATAATACCTTTACCCTTCTCATAGGGCTGTTGTCATAAAAAACACTTGCCAAATTTCACACTCTGAATACTTAAATGATGTAATGATACAATTACATACTTTTGAATACCAAAAATAAAATTCTCGATTTTGGATCCGTCCCTGATAATTAGTATAAGCTTTCATCGCATATGCAAAAAATCCAAAAAAGAAGAAGAGAAATAATAATAATAATAAAAAAGAAAGAAGGGAAAAAAAGAAACATTTTATATTATCGGCCACAAGTTTAGAAAATACTAATTTCAGCTTTCAAGTGGCAATCAATTTCGGGCCAATAGATTGCGTACGATTTCTATTAATAGCCATCGCCGTTCAGCGATTGAAATTGAAAAATTTTTTGTTTGTGGTTGCTGCTTACCGCCTAACAGTGGCATAAGTAATTTATGGGGCCTAGGTAAATATTTACTAACCGCCGCGTGAGGCTTTCGGCTGTTAATATTATTAAATGATTAACGTCTATTTAAAAGCAATTAACAGTTAAATATTGATTTACTCACACCTCACCGCAATGTACGGTCCAATTGGTAGTTATGCTACAAGCCGGTTCTATATACCCTATATAAATACGCACATGAAATGTGAAAATGGGTATATACTTAAAATTGAAATGCATAAAATATATATGTACATATATATATGTATATATATTTGATTGTTTCTATCTATCTATATCTATAGTGTTTATCAATATCAGCATTTCTAGCTTAATCTGCCATTTTAGTCTTATCACAGCTAGATTAAAAGAAATATGCTATAAATATATATAGATTTTGGATGAGTGGGCAGCCAATCTATCTATAACCATCTATCATATCTTATTTAATACCTATCATATAACAATCTAAACTAATATCTAATATAGTAAATTCTGCTAGAGGGTATTGTAAAGTTGCCATCTTGCTGTCAATTTCTTGAACTCTCAACATTGCTCATACGCCCCGTGGGTCACACGCAAAAGAAAACCTTATGACTTGACATATCGCAGTTGTTGTTGCCAGTCTAGTAGAATATCCATGAGTGTAAGTGTGTGTGTGTGTGTGTGTATGTCAGTAAGTATATGTATATGTGGGTGCCGTTACAATGCTACACACACATATATATTTATATATATATATATATATATATATATATCTATACTTTTACGTACATTGAAAGAGCATATAATTTAATTAGCACTGGCCTTTCAATTGTGTTCATTATAATTACATATACGACTATTTTATCAGCAGTCGCCGACGCAGTAAAACAACAGTAACAACAACAACAACGACGACAACAATGAAGCCAAAGTCGCGGCCCATACATGCCGGGAGTGTCAATAAGTCAAGTGATCTTAATTAATTGAGGTTGATAGTAGAAATGCTCTGACACAGGCAGCTTGCCAGAAACAGTTAACGGACACGGACATGCAATTAAAACTGGCATACATACATATATCTTATATATGTATGTATGTAGTTGGTTATATAATCACAAAATAAATACTACTTAAGAATGAAATCAGATAAAAAACAAAGAAAACCCAAAAAAGAAACAAAACGGAAAAAAAGGAGAGAAAAAGAATGTCGGGCGCCGGCTTTTAAATACCTTTCACCAAATACTAAATGTAACAATTAACATATGTACACACACATGTATATATGTATATATATATCAAATATAACTAATTACTAAAAAAATGTTCATGTTGCAATCTATCATAAGCAGGAAAAAACTAAGAAAAAAATCTTTTCCTAATCTTCACTTTGACTATATATGTATTATATATATATATATAAATATATACATATGTATATATATATATATATAAATATATATATATATATATATATATAAATATATATATATATATATATATATATATATATAGAGAGAGAGAGAGAGAGAGTTGTAAATGTTTTCGGTTTACTACCTATTCGATGTCCTTGATGGCAATGTTAATATACCCTGAATGTGAAAAGATTGACTATGACAAAACCAAAAACTAAAGCCCAAAATTAATTGTTTGTATGTTTAACTTATGTAATTTAATGCATAAGGCAGTATAGATATAGTATATAAAAAAACTATGCTACTATAATTTAATATATATTTAAATATTGCTTTACTAGGCAAAGACGACTCTTGCATTTACAATATTGCTCATACGACATGTTAACCAAAGAAATGAAGAATATGGTGCGTCTGGATCATAAATACAGCCGATAAAGTAAAAAGAAAGTGAAAAACTTATATGTAAATTTGTAAATTATAAAAAAAAAAAAAATGTTATAAATGATCTGATTAAATTATCTATATCTGCAGAGAAAAGTTTTTAAATCATAAGAGCAACATATAGTAACTAATGTTAGCGTATTGTCTTTTTTAAAAGCCTATAAAAGTTTTGTTAATTCTATAGTCAATGATTTCGATAATAATTAAAAGATATGTGAGATATATGTATATAAAGATATATTTCATACAAGTAAAAAAAAAGAATCTGGAGTTAGATAGACCGAAAAAAGGAACGGGAGAGATAAAGAAATACAAACCAAAGTCAACCTCTGGTCCCAACAAAGAATTTTCTCTTTAAATTTCTTTTCGATGTTGGTGACCGATCTATCAATTTTATATATAAACATTCTCAATGTATTAACACAGAGCGTTCATATTAAAAGAGATATCAAATCAGGATCAGAATGAGATATGAACACATTAGTAGTAATAAATAAGCTCAGTCCAATATAATTAGAACGTCAAACATTTCATACTTGTTTGATATGAAAAGTGTATGTTTCATGTAAAAAAAAAACCAAAAACTGTCCGCCCACAGCTCAGACTAACTATGGGAGGCAATTGCATAAGCCAGCGACTTCGAATCGCGTGAACAACCAAATTCCGATATGTTAAAATTGAAACTTTTTAAATAATAATAATAGGAAAGTTCATAATGCAAACAAGACTCTTGTAGATCATACTTAATAATAACTTTATTGATTAAAGTTAATACATTTAGAATCAGTAAGAATATAATTTGCCTTAATTCAACCAAAGCGTATACTTAATCGAAATCGAATATCTATTCAATCTCAACTTTTTATACTCTTATCTCAAAACTAAATGTGATTTTTAAACTTTAAGCATAGACCATCCAAATGAGTATATTAATCATTTATAAAAATATATATTTATTTTTTATATAATAAGTATGACCAAGTCACGTGCCCACTCAATTGCCAATATAAATATAGGTACATAATTGTACATATTTTTAATCAGAATTGCCATATAGATAATTTTGAACAATACAAGATTGCTACTCAAATCTATTTTTGGTCATAGACTTTATTTCATTTTCTTTTTTCTAATTTTTTTTTTTTTTTTTTTGGCAATTTCAGTTGATAGCACAATAAATAGAATCATTACCACATTTAAATGGCATGTATGAATATCATATCGATTAAAGTACAAACTATTAGTTAGTATTTATACATATGTTGAAGAATTAAAATAATTTAGATTTCTGAATGGCATTTGAGTTGTTGAAATGATGTTTAGCTATTTTGTAGGCAACACTGTCAGGACGTAGCAATTTATTATGCAAAGCATCACCATATAGCTTGACCAAAGATGGTTCCTCTTCCACTGGCTCCAGATATGCATTCCAGCCACCAATTAACTGCAAGCGACATGTAAAATGTACAGAAAAAAAAAACAGAGAGTATGTCAATCATCTACTTAGTTCCACATCGTTTCCTTTCATTCCACAAACATACCAAATTCTCATTACAGTTTACAAATCGCATAGCCTGTACATGTTCCGACCAAATACGACGACGCCATTTGTTATCATATTTCTGGGCCAGAGGTATTAGCAACAATGAACTGAATAGCTCATCACCATAGCTGGCCGCCTCGAAATGATTGACAAACAGATAATAGAGTGGCTCAAAGTTGGCCTTATCCGCAAATGTGGCATCAAAATCAAAATGATGATATGCATTCTGGGTATAAAAATATTCAATATGCTTGTGCAGAACTTCATGCATTGTTGGTTCCAAAAATTGTGATTTGGGAGCCAGAAAGGCAATCATAAGGTACATCAATTTCTCCAATGGGTTAACAATTTGTAAGCCTCCTTTTTCCAATTGACTTACAAATTGTAAAGTCACAGGCACAACTTGATCTTCAGGCATATTTTGGATAAAAGAAAAGAAATGATTTTCCGGATAAGTTACCGGATAAGCCTTACCCTAATGTGGCTGGCTTACCTGAAAATGTTGGCTCTTCTTGCACATTATGCAAGTAATTGCTTAGAACGTGTCGTAGCTCAAAATATGGCCAATCTGGCGGTAGAATGGGTGTCTGAATATAACTAAGAGACAATGATGGTTCTCTGTTATCCTGATAAGATAAAGCAAAGAATTTTAACTTTGTTTAAGCCTTCATTCTTTTTTTTTTTATTTGTTGTTATCCCAAAACTTACTGCTATCACGTGAGGATAAACCATCTTCAAACACGTCTCCTGCAGCAATGTCAATTGTATATCATTTAATTCAACATATTTATCATTGAAAATATATCTGTCGAATATGCTTTTTATTTGTGGTGCATTTGCAGTCGATAAGGAGCAGATATAGCTGTAGGCCAATCGTAGCATCCGATCCTGTTTTAGATAGGTCTCCAGACCGTCTGTACATAGCAATTGGTGTATAAATCTCAATTCACTGCGAGCAAATATATTACTGGCCAAAAACCGATTCAATTTTGTACTTAACAAAATTAAATACTCAGACAATGGCTTTAATATAGCCGGTTGCATAAGTGCATCAAATAATGGTCTTTCCTTAATCTCCAATGGATCCTCCAGTAGAGCCCAAACGCTACTTAACAATTGAACCGGATACGTATCATTCACGATTAACTGCGGTCCGCAATCGTGCATTAAAACAGAACCCATATTGGGCAAAGGGGAATGCATTTGACGTCGGTCAGCAAATTGCCGTAAAATTATAGAGCCCTTACTGAATGGGATAGTAATTAAAAAAAAAAAAATAAAACAAAAAAAAAAAACGATTAATTAGTCCCCTGCTATTTCAAACAGCTGTCAAAACGAATGGCAACTCACATCAAATGTTGCACACATGCAATAAAGCCCGTGGAGCGAACAAATTTTGGCAATATTCTATGCAAAAAGATCTGAAAACTTAAACGTCCCAAATAACCATGACGAGAAAACCATGAAACGGCATATAAGGATGCACTTAACAACGTCAATTGAGTGTACTAAGAGTTAAAGAGAGAGAGAGAGAGAGAAAGAGAGAGGGAGAGAGAGAGAAAAATATGTTTGTTTGTATGCATGGGGAAAATTGATGGAAATCCAAGTTTTCGTTTTAATTTGTTGGATAATCAAATTATCTTACATCCTTTGGCATTTCGTTATTTGTAGCCGTATGCAACCATTTGCAGGAGCAACTATTTAATGGTTCCAATAGCATCGTTTGCATTTCAATATCACAGATGCCTCTCTCACCGCTGGCCACAATTGCCACAAACAGAGCGGCTGCGTGTTGACGTATCAGCGTTGAACCGCCTATTTCGTAAACGCAATGATTGTAGTGCCAGTCGAGCATTTGGCGCAGAGCGGGCAGAAACTGTCTATAATAATAAAAGTAACAGAATAATAGGTATTAGGCGTTTGACATCACCACACCTGCCAATCAAAATATATATATAAAAGCGGCAAACAATCTTAACTATAGTCAGTTGCAATTGGAATTATCATTTGCCATGATCTCAAAAATTCTCGCCCTCTTTCTGGCACTTTTTGTGCTATCCCAAGCAGTAAGTGCATAATAATATATTATTGTATTATCGGTTTTCATTCTCTGGATCAAATTTCAAAACAATCCAATCACAAATAGTTTGAAGTGCCACCCGCTTTGAAGAGGCAAGTGAAGAAACTACATGTTCGTTGTGCCAATCAAACGGGATTATCCGATGGTAATAAATAGCATCTATATCTATCCATACATATATATGTCCAATTCAAATGTGTATAATCAATTATTGTTGTTACTCTCCAGATATATTAAAAAAATCCTATCATAATGATATACTTCCTGATGATCCGGCTTTTAAGTGTTTCGTGCATTGTATGCTTCAAACCTTCGGATTGGTTAAGTTATTGTCACACATTTTTTTGTAACTATATCTTAACTTAAAACTTATTTCAATAGATTGACACTGATAATATTATGCATTTGGAATCCCTGGTCGAGGTTTTGCCTGAGGAGTTGCATGGTAAAATTAACAGTCTAGCGGAATCATGCGGCACACAAAGTAAGCCCTAAACTATTCAGTTAACATTCAAAATAGTTTTCACACACACACACACACACAAATATATATAAATATATAAATTCCTGTTATGTACATTTACAGAAGGACCGGATGGCTGTGAAACAGCTTATCTAACCATTAAATGTTATATCGATGCTGATAAAAATTTTATGAAAGAAGCAATCGAAGAGCTATTATTTTAGTTCACTTACCTGTACAACTCACGATGGACAATTCCCAACAGGATCAGACAGCGCAAAATGCGTAATGCCTCAATCTGAACTCGTATCATTGGACCCTGAAAAATAATATAGAATTCGTCAATAATAAGTAACCTTTCTATATATTAACAAAAAAAATATATATATATATATATATATCAAAAAAAAAAAAAAAAACAAAATCAAAATGAAAAGAAAAGAAAATTTCAATAAATTCAATTAAGCTTACTAACTTTAATATTCTCATGTTGGAACAAATATTCCTGCAGTCTTCCAATAACAATATCCCTTGTCATCTGCTTGGCAATATCCAAATGCTGGCTAACAAGTACACGAATCAGTTTCAAGCATAAATACTGAGGATGACCATAAAAGGAGCCAGAATTTGGAATACTTGACCTAAGAGAAGGCATAAAGTTAGCCAACAAAACATCAATGAGGTGACTTTCGTTAGCCAATTGTTGGGCCACTTTTGAGCTTGTCCGTGCTATACGAATAAGTAGCTTTAGGCAAGAATCGACTGTACTATTCTCTGGACGCACCGAACTCAAAATAAAGCTGCAAGAATATGGATTCAATTGATTTAAAATTCTTTTGCAGAATTCTATTTTAACTCTTACGTAATCCGTTGCAATATATTGGTTCTTAAGAGACAATCTATAAGATCAGTTTCTGCCAGCTGAAAGTCATCCATGCTTGTCCGACTCTCGGTCTCATCTTCATCAACATCGGCTCGCACTGATGAAGCATTTGAGTCCAAGAGCTTCACGTAACGCTGGAGAAAGGCAAGTGAAGTTGGATCACTGCCGGCATCGCCCTCATCCATGGCGTTGCTTATTACCACCTTCAATGACGGTTGCCAGTGACAGTAGGCATTATTATAGATATGATCCACTACTATTTCATCAGTCTCATTGTAAAAGAGGCGTGCCAAAGCTCGGCTCACCACCTCCAATTGGGCTGGCGTATTATCATCTAGACCATAACGCAGCAGAAAAAACATTTTTGAAATCGGTAAGGTTAGAACCTGATCGTAGAAGCCTTGGTTATAGATGCTAAAGATGCCAGCAATGGCACCAAAGGCCGTAATACGCTGTTGCAATACGGTGGATCTGAGTAACGAACGGAATGTTGATTAATGAATCGCATAGAGCAAACGCATCAGCACCTGGCCAAGCGAAAGAGTTCCTGCAGCGTATAGCCCGGACGTTCAGCCTCTTCGCCATGCAAATACAATTCCCGGGAATCCTTATCGTTATCATCGTCAGGTAATGTATGTGGCAACAGAACACCCTTCCAATCGAAACGTGCTTCAAATTGCTGGCCCGGTTTCAATTCGGCCACCTTGGCAGGCATATCACGCATCCAAGCCAATTTGTGCTCTTCAATAACATTGAAATTTAGCCATTGGTTCTCATCGCTTTGTTGTAGCAATTCATGGGCTGGATTCGATTCGGGCAACTTTGAGAGGGGCAGTGGTTGAATAACGTTGGGCGTGGACTTGATTCTTGCTTGAGTTTGAATTTCACGTTTCTTTGTCAGCAGTGCAATCAATCCCGGATCTAAAACACAGTTATTTGAAATATTTATGCTAATATTCAGGTGCAGATGTTTACCCAAAGTATCTATTAACTTTTGTCTTTCGGCCATTATGTCGTCTGGGCTCATTTGATTGAGCAGATTAATGTTTTCAGCATGAAGTTCTTTGGCCAACTTTTCATCTTTAACAATTGAGCTTATTTCGGCATCATCTTTTATAACGGTTTCTTTTATTTGTCTGGCATCTGGCAAACTTGTCCGATTTTCTCCCATCAATTGTTGGGCAAAGATACTTCTGGGCTTCTTGGGATCGGGCTATAATCAAGGATAATTTAAAAGTTTATTCGAAAAGTCAGCTTTATCTTCGTCTACAATACCTTGATGAACTCCTGTTTGATGCCATTTTTTCTCTCCGTAATCTCACCTAGCATATTATTAATGAGATTGGGACTAACCTTACTGCCACTCACATCGCCCAATATGTTCTCATGTATTTCATCAAGAAGAATCTTCTGAGCTCCTACTGCCTGCGTATTGGAACATTTTAGTTCACTTTTAACTTCGTTTACTCGGTTTTCTTCGGTAGATCTACGTAATTTGGCCTTTTCACGCTTTTGAGCAAACACCGACTTTTTGGGACCTGGAATTGGAGCTGAATCGCAATTTAAGAGAATATTCAATAAAAATTTTAAATTTGCCGTCACACCAACCTTCCATACGCACAACTGTTGCAGCTGGCTGAAACGATGGATTCTTCTGACGCTCGGCATTGAACTCTGCCGCCATACGGAGCACATCTTCTTCGCTTTCCCCAGGCTTTAGTTTCTTAAACATTTTTAAGTAATCATATAATAATCCAAACAAATTTGTGTAAAAATAAGCGCTAGCACCGGCAAGTTAGTGCTGGTATGTCGTATGATAACAAAGTATTGCAGTCGATAGACATCAATATATTGGTATCGATAACAAAGGCCTTATAAAAAATACAAAAAAAAATACCATAATAATCGACTAGCAGCAAAACAATACCAGCCCTGTGACTTCAAATAAATATTTCATTTTTTCAACAATTTATTTCAACAATTTTAATACAACTAACTCAGTGAGGCAAACATTTTATCTTTAACGCCATGTTTATTATTAAGCTGACTACATTTGAACAATATTCGCCGGTCTTTGAGTATGTGGCAGTTACGACTTTTTTAAAGAAAGTACAATTTTATATCAATCTACATACAATATGAATATGACTAGAGTATATGGCTCTAAATTACAGGAATAAATATTGTAAATCAAAAGCAAATACGGAATTTGTTACTATGTTTAGATAGTTCAAAAGAAATGCAACTGATTTTCATTACTATTGCTAGGAATATGTGTTATTCTTTAGATTAGATGGCTAAAAAAATATATCTATCTGTAGGACAGGAAATTGACTAAGCTAAACAAAACAAAAATTACATTTTTTTAACATAACATTTCCTTATATAAATATAGCAACACATATTGTGCTAGTCACTAGTCACAACCGTTATTGTAAGCTTAAATGTAAAAAGCTTCAACCAGTATTTAAGGTTTACACAAAACATGAACATAAAGAAAATTAATTTGTTGAAATTATATCAAAAATAATAAACATGCTTTTGCCCTTGTCAAGGTGAAAGCATATTTATTTCAAAGTTTTAAATGCTAAATCATATCGTTACCCCCACCTGCTATGTTTGAAAAAACTATAAAAAAATTATAGATTAATGGATTTACGACAAGCTTTTGATCGCGCTTTTGATATAAGTGCAAACAATTTTAGTAGCGTAACATTGTGGAAGCTTTTTTCATTTTTGGCAGTTGCTATCTGGCGTTTGTTGTTAGTTGTTTGGCACGTAAAACAATAGCGCGAGCCCCCCCTCAAATCATTCATAAACATCAACAGCGCTCGATCGGTTTATTTTAAGTATAATGATGATCTCTCGCCTACCTCTCGCCATCAGGCGAAATCAATTTTTGGGGATTTGTAGCTCCAGCTTTATAAGGAATTTATCAATATCGCACACACGCCTCGACAAATATGAGTGAGTATTGGCTCTATCTAATAATTGGAAAGCTTTGTTGTTGGGTGGGGTGTTAATTCAGTAATACATGGGGAAAACAAGAGAAAAAGAAGAAGGCCGGTCAAGATTCGGCCATACAGAAGTTCAGATACCCTTGCAAAGTTTTTTTTTTTTTTATCATTGTCATAGATCCTGAAAATACTTAATTTAAACTATAAAACTAGTTATAAATAGAAATTTTATAGTACCAAGCTATATGTGTGTGTAAATAAATATGCTCATTTTGCAAGGGTAACAAAAGGATCAATTTAATCCCCTAAACACACACACACACAAACATATAAATTGAACTCACAAGTTGCGCAACAGATTTCCATATCAATTTCACACCTAACACTAATTAATTATAGTAATTAGTACAATTAGACAGCTCAAACGAAGACATATGCAAATCGAAATATATAATAAATTTTGTGAAATACACGGGAGATATATTTGAAAAACAATTGACAAATCAAATGAAGAATAAACAATGATCTCTTGCAAAGAGCATCATTATTTTGCCTACGTGATCAACATGGTAAAAACTAAAGTCCATATATTAGCTATTAAACAAAAAACTGGTTTTAACTGCTTGATGTATACTTAATCAATCAGTGGAAAGAATATTTTTCTAAAGCTATGTAACTTCTACTTCTTTGTATAAGGATATTATGAAATTCAACAAAAGTATCACCCTCTTAAACTAAAAAAATGTCTTTCATTTTAGTATTAAAAACTTATAATTTTGTTAGTATATGCATGAAACATATATACATAAGGGATGCGTTGTCTTTCGTGTTAAAACCATTTCCCTAATGACTAATTACAATTTTTAATCATTTTAGCTGCAAAGTGCTGGTTGTGGGTGGTGGATCTGGTGGTTGTGCCATGGCAGCTAAACTATCAAATCATTTGGGAAAGAATAAGGTCATTGTATTGGAACCAGCTGATGTATGTAAAGGCATATTATGTATATCCATAAAATATATACATATATAAAAGCGTTTACTCTTTGGATTTAGAAACATTATTATCAGCCAATGTTTACACTGATTGGTGGTGGTATGAAGCGTTTGGAACAATCATACAAGCTCATGGCTGATGTCCTACCCAAAAAGGCAAAATGGCTCAAAGAGAAAGCCGTGGAATTTAATCCTAATCGAAATGAGGTTCAAACTTCGGGCGGTAATACCATTAAATATGATCTACTTTTAATTGCAACTGGATTGCAATTAAATTATAACGCGGTAAATAATAATAACAATATACTACTATGTATATAAATATCTTGGATTGTTAACCAAAATAATTTTTTTTTTAAATAGATCCCAGGATTGGTGGATGCATTGAACATACCTAAAGGTAAGGTATGTTCAATTTATTCACCCAATTATGTAGATCGCGTTTATGATGCTTTACGTAATACAAACGATGGAAATGTTATCTTCACCTTTCCAAGTTCTCCTGTCAAATGTCCAGGAGCACCACAAAAAATCGTATATATCTCAGAGCATTATTTCCGCAAGGTAAAAAAGTTAATTTCAAATAACTGTCCGACATAATCTTTAATAGAATTCTTAATCTTAATTTTAGCTGGGCAAGCGTAACAATGTTAATATTATTTATAATACAGCACTTCCAGTACTATTTGGTGTGAAACATTATGCTGATGCCCTTTGGCCCATTGTTAAGAAGCGTAATATAAACGTTAACACACGCACAAATCTGGTTGAAGTTAGGCCCTCTCAAGATATTGCCGTATTTGAGAATCTGGATAGCGGTGAACGTTTTGAAGAGAAGGTAAAAAATAAAAAAAAATTAAATGTCAATAATTAAATGAAATTTATATACTTAATCTAAATTATAGTATTCTATGCTTCATGCCACACCCCCAATGAGTGCACCAGATGAATTGACCAAATGCAAGGAACTGGTTAATGAAGCCGGATTTGTCAATGTGGAAAAATCAACAATGCAGCAGGTTAAATATCCTAATATATTCGCCATTGGTGACTCATCGGGATCACCTAACTCAAAGACAGCAGCATCAGCAGGTTAGGAATATAGAAATCGATTCCATTTGCCATAGATCTAAACAAAATTTCAATTATTTTTAATTGTTTATTTAATGAATTATTTTTTAGCTGCTCAGTCACCCGTTGTATTTCGAAATATGATTTCCACACTGGATGGTAAACCATTAACAAGTTTCTATGATGGCTATGCCTCCTGTCCCCTAGTAACTGGCTATAACAGTTGCATTCTGGCCGAATTTGATTATAGCTTAACGCCTTTGGAAACATTCCCTGTTGCCCAGAATAAAGAGCGATATTCAATGTTCTTAATGAAGAAGGATCTAATGCCAATTCTCTATTGGAAAATGATGTTGCCCGGCTACTGGAATGGTCCCTCATTAATGCGAAAACTATTATCTGCCTTCAAATTCGGTACAAGTAAATGAAACTGACTTTTTTCCCCGCTTCCAAAAGATGTCCACCAACTTTACATAATATCAATTTAAATATTACAAATATAAAAGCAATGTCGTGATCCTATAAACATTTTTGAGCATTTTTATTTAAACTCTACGCAAAAGTTTTTCATTTTCATATTGTTGGCTGACTGTATAGATATGAACATACATATGTACATATGTACGATATATCAACATATGCTCAAAGTACATACAATTCTCATTTAAAAAGAACATCTTTGGGGGACGAGGAATGATTGTTGCTCAGAGAGGCCATATAAATTCAAAGCTGAATCGACAATTAACTATTTTCATTGGGACTTAAGTTACGTAAATGAAATAACTCAAAATCTGTAAATATAAAATGTTGTAATTTCAATCAGTTTACCACACGTCGGAGAAAAACTTATCTTATTACATATATAAGAAAATTCCACAAAATTTAGTATTTCGCTCAACCAACTAACTAATGAATAATAATATGTTAAATGTCAAGAAAGTGTTTGTATATACTAATAGTAAATTAAGGTGACTTACCTTTATTTATAATCCCATTGATAATCTAATCAATTTTGCTTGATATTCGGTTTTCGAGGCAGTATTGTGTATATTGTTAATATTTTGACTTCAAGTAGATTTAACTAAAGTAAGACCAGATCTTTGAAATAGGAATATAAAATGTATACCGCTCGCAACAAGTTAAAGTTCAGGCTATCATTGGTTAACATATCTTTAAATGCAAAATAGTTATATATTGAATAATACAATATTTTATTATATTTACCATTTTCGTTCAGATATAACTAGATAACGAATTGATCTTAGAGAAAAATTGTCCTGGTTTGGGGGGACCTCTTCAATCTCTTGATTTCGCAAAGATTGTGTGTTAATATTTTGATTCCATGTAAATTTAGATTTACTTTTTACTGAGGCCAGATCTATAAATTCAAATTATATTATATATTATTATATAGAATTATAGAAATTTGATTCCAAAAACTTACATTTATTAAATCCAATCAGCGTTGAGTTTAGCCATGTCACAAAGATTAAATTTAATTTTTCTGCGAAATATTTTAAAAGGGATATATTCTACATACACTAAACGATGATATATGTATATTTGTTTATTCTTACCCATTTGATGAAAAGATGGACTCAGAACTACGGTTAGAAAGATTAAAGATAAAAGAAAAGTTGTTTGAAATGTTATATTGAGATTAAGTTGGCTTACCTGTCCTGTATGCATATTCACCTTGTACCTAGCGTATATTTACGCTACATTTGAATTAACCTCTCTCACTCTATTTCGAGCAGAAAGTTTGAAGCAATCCTGCTTTCTTTCTCGCTCTCATGAACACTAACAAGAAATATGTGCAAGCATATACCCTGTAGTACTGGAGGTGGCGATTGACCATAGTTGAACTACCTTCCTCACTAGTCCTTACATGGGTACTTACTTGACTGACCCTATGGTAAGCGAACGCGGAACCACCTTACATGGGTACTTACTTCACTGACCCTATGGCTTGTGGAAGCTTGCTCCGAGCAGACTGCCAAATATGGAAATAAACGACACAAACCGAGAGCTTTATGTTAGTATAACCACAGTTTTAATTGTTTCTTAAATCCTAATTCCTATTTTGGTTACCGATTGATGCTATTAGGATCCATATTATGGCTGGGGGAATTTTAAAAAACCTTAAAAATATTATGGCTAATCCCGTAGTATTAGCATACAATGTTGATGGCGTGCTTTATGAAGTACTACTTGATAGGTATTATTTAATCCATTGCCGATTAAGTTAAAAAATTTAACCTTCACTTTTTTTCCCTAGATGCAATAAATTTGGTTGATGGCAGTGGATCAGCTGAAGAACAACTGCGAAAGGCCATGCAGCTCCAGAAGAAGCGGTTCTTTAAAAACACCAGCGTCAAAAAAAAAAAAAAAAATGAAGTAAGCAAGTTGTCCCTGCCGACTTGGAGTATACCCTGTACCAAAAAAGGATATTTCATTTAAACAGACTCCTTCGCAATCCTCATTAATTGAATAAAATTTTTCATAAAATTCTCTTAACAAGCCAAAACAACAAATTCATGCTTTCTCGCTCACTCCTAACAGTGATGCGTCATTCGGTACAAAGCAACATGAGCATGCTATCTCGCTCACACATTTCAGTTGCTGCTGCCAATAGAATTTCAGTACAAAACATATATGTGTATATCTCCGATATTTATTGACCAATTTCGGTCAAATTCGTTCAGATGGTACATATTGGCTATATAATTGAGTCTTGAGGTACTTACATGGGTACCCATGTAACTAACCCTTTCATGGTGACCCATTTCACTAGTTCGCGGTAAACGATGTGGTGGCGATTGACCCTTTTTGCGGACATTTCATACAAGAAACGAAATGATGAAATGCATTGCTTAGGGTCAGCAAAGTAAATAATGGTTGTACCCTAGTAAGTAGTGATTTCACCAGCTACGAGTTCGTAGCTGTAGTAGTTACTTACCAGTACTAGAGGGTATACATATGTATAAATGCATGCATCCCTACAAGTATGCAACACTTTTTCGTTTGCTCAGTTTGCTTCTGCATTTGTATTAGAAGAATTATGTTTAACACTATAGTATATATACATATATACATATGTACATTATATGTTTATCTTTTCCGATCATTCAATTAATTAAAGTTATATATATGTATATGTATATCCATGTAGATATAAATTACTTAAGAAAAGGAAGAATTTGATCTGTTAATTTAAAATTGAATTTAGTATTACAAATTTTTATAACTTGTCCTTAAAAATATTTTTTATGATATATATTTTTAACATTCTTCTTTTTAATCTGTTGCGTCATTTCGCTCAAAATGTATCACATTATTTTAGTCAAAAAAAGTAACAAGCAGAGAATGAAATAAATATAATTGCCATGACATTAATGTAATATATACATACATATATGGGCAATTCTCCAGAAAGGTCAACCACAGCCAAAAAATTCAAACTCATTGAAAGCATGTTATTCTTACATTTTTTTATAACGAATATATTAGATTTAATTATTATAAAAGAATTTTACATTTATCTATAACACATCTCGAAATATTGGCCACTCAAGCCGAACAAGTGCAAAAGTTCTATTTTGAGGATTTCTATTGCAGATTTTGTTTTTATTTATGTTCTTAAAGAGAGCCAATACGCAATGTAATTTGCATTTTAAAATCTTTCTCTATGTTCAAAGAGTTAAAGAAAAATATAAAAGGACCGATACAATTGACTACACGGTAAATTTTTGCGTCTGTTCCATGGCATATTTCGATGTCACGTGCGACCTCGAAATATAGGTTTTGTTATCATTAAGTCAAAAGTATTTGTGCAACTAGCATGAAAATTCATTAGAAAACATACTTTCGTATTGCAAATTTAATAAAATCAATTTAACTCGAAGATATCA
This sequence comes from Drosophila sturtevanti, assembly GCA_018150375.1. Lineage (NCBI taxonomy): Eukaryota > Metazoa > Arthropoda > Insecta > Diptera > Drosophilidae > Drosophila > Drosophila sturtevanti. Next base: position 5,424,241 of record JAECWJ010000688.1, on the reverse strand, counting down.
ATCTGTTTGACCGGAGTGGTTAATTTAAAGTGTGTAGCCTGCGACACCGTAGTAAGGAAAAGAACAAATTTTATCAAGCTACAGTGAATTTGAAATTCATGTTGTGAGTAACGAAATTAAAAATATAATTTTTTCTTGTAGATGATTATACCAAACAGTGAAAAATGCAAATGGTGGAGAGAAAAAGTATAGAATAATGAAAATAAATACAAAAAAGGTAAAAAAAAAAAAAAAAAATGTATGGTGGAAAAAATGTCACGTTCGACATGTCACGTGCGACACTGAATAAAAGTGAATTAAAAAAAAAACTACTTAATATTTTTGAATCAAATAAAAAACATTATTAAGATGCATCATTTCCTAATAATTTAAAATTATTTTCAAGAAATTTTTATTTAAGGTTTCGCTAAAATCTGCGGTTGAACTGTTCGTTTCAAAAGCGACTTCTGTTTTTGTAGCGTGCGAACTCGTTGGTTTTTTTCAATTTTCTCGAAAACGAGCACTTGCCCAAAATCACCCTTATCACCAATTATAGTGCTTATCAATAGCTATAAGATCCACTATTTATCGAAATAAAAAAATGTTTTGGTATTTGATTTTTTTTACTTTGAATGCGTACGAATGTCACATTCGACACTAGAGAATTGCCCATATATATTTTTTTTTTTTGAAAAAATTTTATCTACTTAGATTTTGTATTCAGGTACATACATATACATAATACATATATATATACATATATATATATATATATATGTATATATGTAATTTCATCATACATTTAGGGATTTTCCATAGATTGCATGATTTAATGAAAAAAGTTTGTTAATAATTGCCCCGTATTCCTCCCACTTAAATGGCATCCGAATGTTTAATTACACCATGCTGTTGATTGATAGAGTGATGCCGATGCGAACGGTCCCGTCTCGCCAGGCTGGGACCAACAGCAAATGTCTGACGTAGGTTTCCGCTGATAGCTGATGTTCCTCATCAATTGAAGGCAAGCTGGCAATATAGTAAATGAAGCCCTATTGACTGATGGCCAAATTGGCTACGTGGGAGACCAAAAGATCCGGATTCGTACTGTACTGTTTGTGTGCGTTTGTGTATGGGATACGCATCAGTCTAAAATTGGCTTGCCTTTAGTCATTTTAAATTTATCAATATAAATGTTTCAATATATATACATACATATATATATATACATATATCTTCTAAGTATAGGATAATGAATAATGAATGTTAATAAAGAGTGTCCTAAAATGCATGCTGCGCCTAAATTAAGTACTAAATTATTTTATTTAACTATTATTAACATCAAATAGAGCAAAAAGGGGGTATATTCAAGTTGATAAGATGTATGTAACAGGCATTTGGAAACATTTCCGACTATATGTAAATTTCTAATTAGCATTAATACGCGATTTTCGTCTGTTACGTTTTCTCGATCTTGGAGATCATATGAGATTACCATCTTGTTGGCGAATTCGAGTCAGCTTCTTGATATACAGGGTATATTAAGGCCGGTGCCCTCACTTACGGGATTTTTTTTTTTGGTTGGCAACAGTTTACTGCAGTTGCACAATGGCGGCAAATTCAAATGTTGCACATACGCACACACAAACCCACACACACACTCGCTCTCTCTCTCCCTCTCTCTCTCTCTCTCTCTCTCTCTCTTTCTTGCTTTCACTTTAACCATCGTGTGATCCATCCTGATCACTATTCTCGGAAGTGCAATTTATGCCTTAGAAAAAAAATCAATTGTCGTTCATTTTGCAGCTGCCGTTACATCAGATTCTTTTATACAATGAAAAAAAAAAAGACCTGGGAGATGCAAATTGAATGACTCTAAAGGCAACAGGTCTGCCAAAGCCGAACTCACATGCAGATATACATTTAAATGCAACGGATGCTGCATAAACTAGACAATGCAGATGAAAGTATATCAAACAGAGAGTTCAACTTCAATAACCAAGTTCATTCCGGATCCTTAGTTTTCGGTCAAACAAAAACGACAAACGAAAGCCGTTTAAACCAAAAAAGACCAGATATTAATTAAATGATTTCAATTATTATTTACAATAACCGGATTTTTTATACCCTGTGAACAAATTGTTCAAACTAAGACTAAGAAAAAAAATATGATTTCAAATGTTGTGTAATGTAATTACATATAATTATAATTAAGCATATCCGATTTCATGTGAAAGCTAAAATAAATAAATTAATACTTGTATTTTTCATTGCATCTTTTAATTATCTCGATATATGAACTATATCTTATTATATCAGCCTATATATGTATGTTGTACATAGACTTCGTAAAGTAAATTGATTTAAATATTCATTAGCCTCATATTAGAATCATCAATCGAAATATATCTTACTTTTACTAGATCAGGAATATAAATCTCAATATCAGCTATATTCATGCATAGCTATTGTATTGTTAATAGGAGATTCCACATTTTTAATTGAATTTCGTCCTTATCATGAAAGTTTACTTATTTTTCTCTTGCTCTTTTTCTATATCTCAATTTGATTGATACGAAGATTGTTCGGTTTTATCTATAGTTCGTGATGCATGTGCAGCATTCCAACTGTACTGTGACATACTTACAAACAGAGATGTTAGTATGTATATATATATACATATATACATATGCAAGTGGAACACGCATTTCATTTCCAATTCAAACTAGGAATATTAATGAGAAAAATGTGTTATAGAAATAATTCGTATAAATTTGCATCATCTTTAATTTTTTTTCTGATCTCTTCGTGTTCTTTATACGCTTGCCAATAGGAATTGGGTATATAAATTATGGTCAAAAGGATATAGTATAAACTATTTTTAATTGTACATTACTGATAACCATTTTTTTTTTTTTTTTTTTTTTGTACATCTTATACATATATTTAATTGGTATTCAATTAATTTAGTTATCGTACCGATTAGTTAGATAGAACTAGAATTTTACTAGGGCATTCAAACTTCGTTAAAGGCAATGCTAGATGGACCCTCTAGTTTTCTTTTAGGTTTCATTTGTTTTTGTTTTTGTGTTTTCTTCTTTTTGTTTTTTTTTTTTTTTTTTTGGTTTTGCTGTTCTTTTATTTTAATCAATTAATCAAAGGAGAGCATCAAGAAACAGCCCCAACCTACCCTATTCCACACCCTCAAAACTACGAAGATGTATACAGTTGGAACGATGTGGACAACAACGACAACAACAACAACAACGACGACGACGACGAGAACGACATCACACCAATGCGAGAGCAGAGCTGCATCGTTCATTATAACTGTTATTAAAGGCCCAGCGGTGTTCAATTCAGTTTGTTTGTCTCACTCGTCCCCATCCGAGCAGCGCGAAAAAAACCCACTTGTTGAATTCGGGCATGTCCGATATAAAAGCATGGACACTGAACCTTTTGCCACACAGTAATAGAAACAGAACAGAACCGAAAGCAAAGCAAAATACAAAATACAAATAAATAAATAAATAAAAAAATATATATATATATAAAAAATAGTCATCTATATATATGTATATGTATAAAAATTAAAAAAAAATTTAATATATATATATATATTTATATATATGTAAAGACGAAGGAAAAGCAAACTTTTCCGAAAGCACAATAAGTTTTTCTTGTGAAAATATTTAAAAGGTGCCAGAACTAATCGAACTTTAAGTGCCCAAGTAAAAACAACAACACTCAAGGAAAACAACAATACAAAAATATGCAGGTAAAAGTCTTAAAAACTTAATAATCTAAATTAGAATAAATATCACCTGTTTATGTAGTTTGGTCTATTAACTGATCACTTGAATTCCAAAAATTATGGTATTGAATGTGAAATTTACCAAGAATTTTTGTTAGAAAGTTGGTCTTAAACTTAAAGTGATTATATATAGAGAGTCTTACAATAGTTCTATAACTCGCTTTAAGTTTTATGCAATTTCAAAATTAATTCAAATCATCAGGATTCTGTTTAAGTATTGGTCGTTTTTTTTTTTTGCAATGTTAGGTAAATATTTATACATATATGTATATATATTCACTATATTATTTTATATACGATTTGAATGTAATCTAATAAAAATAATATAGAGTGACCTATTGACTTTGAGGACAACCGACAGCAACCTTGATTTATCCGCTTAGTTTACATAGAAAACCTAGTGATTCATTATACTTTCAAATATATTTGATATCGTATATTAATTTGAATACAATATGCAAATAAAGAGTGTAAAAAAGATAAAACATCGTTTCTGCTTTGTTTGTTAGTGTATCCTTGATCATTTTTCACGACAGCTTGTTTTTAATCACACGTATTTAGATAAATATAGTTAGTTTAAACGAAATTAATATCTCAATATATCGGAGTTTTAGTAACAAACAAATTAGTGAAATGCTAGAATATGCCAAATGTTATTTTGTATATGTTTTTTTCTGACATCTTCTCATACATTCATTTTGTTCGGCTTTCTCAAAAGGATATTTCACCCTATGTATGTGTATAGGGTATGTTTATTAACGGATTAGATAAAAGAAATCCAACAACAGACATCTCAATTATATTGTATACGAATATACATATCCCTGTATGTATGTATGTCTTTATGTAGTGCCGCTTATACATATGTATATATGTAGATTATTCATTGATTGACAAGAGATGCCGCGCAGTCTGCCATTGCTTTAGGGTTACGTTAATGTTTATCTTTCGAAATGGCAATAACGTACCAAAATATTTGCCGATGCAGCTGAATGGGAATTTTATGCAAAAAGTAAACAGATGCCATTCGAATGATTTGATTGGGCAATGAAGATGATCGGAGATATGAGCGTGAGAAGCACAATAAAAGAATAACAAAGTTAAGTTGAAATATTGTATATTTCCGGTAATTCTGTTTTTAATGGGAAATTCTATTTGATACATAAATGGATATAAAATATTTGCAGAATTAATCTGAAGTAAATATACATACATATGTATGTGCCACACACATTGAAATAGGCTGTATTATACGAGTATAAGGATATTTACAGTAAAAACTCTTTAATATGCGCCAATCAATGCCTTTTCCATCATCTGTATACACTTCGATGGGAATATTGAATGAACTTTAACTTTCTCCCATCGAAAAAGTGTTTTCGAAGTACCCATAACTTTCGATGGTATTGGAATTCGAAAGTGCTAGAGCATCGCACAAGCATTACATGAACTTAAACCATCTTCCATCTTATTATTCGAGAAGACGAGAAGTAGCCACAAGATTTTGGGGGATGGGATTCAAATCCGAAAGTACTAGACAATCACATAAGCCTTACATAAACTATCTACTTCCACCATCTCATACAAGAAAACATCCATTAAATCCTAATCAAAGACTTGAATTATTTGGTAACCTTTTACTATTAAAACAAATCTAAATCAATTAAAAATTAGTTTTCCTCGACTTTTTTTTATTTCAAAACAAATTTCTTTTTACCTCCTAATAGGTATATTTTTCATAACCTTTACCATTTTTAATTGGCAAAGAATTCGCATGGTACAAATGTTAAAAAGCCAATTGAAATGCTGATTGAAATTCACATAATAAAACTTCATACCAGTGAATCATTATTTATGAGAACAAGCAATTTTTTTGCTGGTAAAGATTTAAATGAAACTTGATGAAACCGAAAGTAAAATAATAACTCAAGTAGAAGCAGTTGATTTTGATTAGAATTAAAAACATTTAGATAAAATTAGATTGGCCCATGGTAACATGGTTTTATACATAATATCAAATAAAGCACAAAATTCATATTGCGAATTTCATTTAAATAGTTTAAATTGCGCTTGCTGACCCAATTGGTTATGCCAGATCTAACTGAAACCAGATCGAAAGCCGTTGGCTACGTGAGCTTGAAAGCATCCGATACATGATTGCTGGCATGCACCATCGACGTCTTACCTTGACGTTACGTTAGTCACGCGATCCCACTGACTTTACCAGCAACTAAGAGCCAATTGATAATCGCATTGATTTTTCAATAAATTGCAATTTATATCATACAACAAAATAACCAGTTAATAATAAAGACACCGAACTGGAGATACCCTCTAACAATCACTCTTAAGAATATTACAATAGATACAATTTTGTTAACAATTTTCAACCTTTGAAAGGATTTATATTGTTTGACTATTTAATTATATTATATAATTATATAATTAGTACAAAATTAGTTGTGATTATTTAAAAATTATATTTTTGGTGAGGGGATAATCCTTTTTTATATTTGCGGATGATTCTGTAATATATAGGAGACTTCATAAATCATTTCCCTACATAAGTTCTTGGCCATCATACATAATAATAAACTCACTTAACAATTTAGTTATACCCTTTCGACCAATGTACATTTGTACACATTGCAAATATGTAATACTTGTTTCGGGAGAACAAACGAAGTTCAATTGAACTCGAATAAATTACAATAATAACTCCCATTGACAATTTTCTTATTGTTAACGAATTATAATATAAATTCCAAGTTTAACATTTGTATTATATTATATTTACGAAAACTTTTTAATATATACAAAATCCCTTACAAAGTTTAGATATTAAATCATAAATAAACAATTTTGCAAGTGTATTGAAATGTCAGCATTGGGCAAAGTTAAGTTAGCTGACCCCCTCCTTATACTGTCCCTCCCCCACAACAACCATACAGGCTCAATTTCATTTTGCACATTTGTATCGCGGAGAGCGTAAAAAAGAGAGTGAGAGCGCAACCATCTAAACAAAGAGTAAGCCACTTATTTGGGGAAGTGGAGGTGATGGGGGGGTACTTACAGATAATAGGGGCGGAGAACAGAGGCGATCTCTTGCTGTTTTGCTGCGTAGTGTGTGTATGTGAGTTCAACGCAATGTTGTTGCCGCGCGCGTTGCCAACAGAGCGGAAAACTGAGAGAGAGAGACGAGCCCCCAACCAAATAGCCATCGGTTGGTATTGATGTTGATGGAGATGTTGATGTTGATGTTAATGTAGATGCTCTCTGTGTTGCCAGATGCCTGATGTTAATTTATGCATGCACGAGGTCTGCTCCAGAAAAAATACATACATATGTATGCATCTAGATATACACATACATACATACGTATATTCGACATGTCAGGCAATAATTTGACAGTTAGATCAACTAATCTATGTGATGTGAAAAATTAGATAATAGTCGAAGCAATAATTTCAATATTACAAAGACCAGTTTAATCAAATATGAAAATTTAACTCATTATACGTGTTTACCGGAAGATGATACGGCAAATACAGTTGATAATGTGTGTGTATGTATGTACCTGTGCCGGTTCGTGACACACACACACACACACACACACACCGTTATTAAATCTGGTTACCAAAACAATAAAAAGGATATTTATGAATGAATGAATGAATTTGTTTGTATGTATGTATGTATATATTTCTAGTTTATTCACATTGTCTTTAAGCAGACCTCGTTTATGAATTAGAACTACATATTAAGAAATTTAATTGGCGGCCCTGTCCTCGATGTATTTTGTATGTGTGTGCGTATAGAATATGTACGTATGTATGTATGTGAGTTTATATGTAAAAACAACGAGCCCCTTGTTCAATTAAAATATGTATGTATGGGTATGCATATGCATGTATGTATATATCTTTGTTATATAGAATACATATACCATTTATGTTTGATGCTATATGTATTTGATTTATATGCTTTATTGAACTTTTGCTGCCATGAATGAAAATAATTCAAGTTGAAAAGATCTCAACAAATGTCACGAGACCCTTTGCAAAGTGGCAAATTAATTTCGATCACATGTTTTCTCAACACATGGGGAAAGAAAGTATCTTCATGTGATATATAGAAAATACACACATACATACATATGTATGTACATATGTAGATACGATGACGATCTGTATCTTTATAGTCAGCATCATCCCATTGTTCGTCCGTTTGGATCAACCAGCACAGTTGGATAGTATATTGAAATACACAGCTTTAGTCAGTATCCACCAGATAACACTAGTATATATCATTCTGAGATCATTTTATTTAAACGCAATTATCCCATTGACAGACAAACGTTAATAGCCAATGGAACAATTAGTTTATGTTCACGAAAAAACAGAAAAATATACTGATTTAGGTACATTGATAGAGTATCAAAGCATTAGTAATTTATACTAATAAAATTATGTATTTTAAATATTTGATACAGACTAATGATTAGAGATAATTGGCTTTTCATACTTATTAATAATATATATATATAATACATAGTGTGAAGCCTGAATTAATGTTAGGATATGCTTTCCATAGAGATTGATTCCTTTTTAAAAATAAATATTTTTTTCTAGTTACAAATACACCTTTAGGGAAATAAGGGCATTGTTATCAGGAAACCCTATATCAAAAGTTGGCAAACAAATGTGACATAAACAAAATAAGAACTCTTCTTTTTATTCAATATTATTTCCTTACGGAACAAAAGCTTTTGTTATTTCCTTTTTTTTTTTTGTTGGTCAAAAAGTGTATGTACATACATACATACATATATTTTAACAATGGTCTCAAAATAGGCATTTTGTTTCACAAATGACTTTCACATTTCTTTTGAAAGCTCTTTCTATTACCAGTGCGTGGACAAAGGCAGCAACAATTCCAAGGAATTGGCTAACATTTTATATACATAATTATATTTTTATTTTGCCATGACAACTATCCAGAGATGGTTACCCGATTATGTACAATATTTTTCTTTTAATTGTGTTCCCTCTTTTATGGTCAAGTAATCAATATGGGGTATGCAAAAAACGAAGAAAAAAACAGAACAACAAAAAACAACAACAACCTGTTAAAATGGATTCTATTTTTAAGCACAAATTATGTTATGGCATAATAAATTCTTAATCTTTAAATCATTTTCTTTATTTCGTTCTTTGTAGGCATTAACCAATAATGAATTAAATATTTTAAAAAGGAAAGATTAGTATATTAATATATGTATATTATATACAGATGTATATATCTAACTCAATCTTGTACTCTTTTTAAATTCCATTCAATTTCAAAATCAATTTTGATTTTGTTTTACAAATACAGAAATTGAATGACCGCTGACGATATTCAATTATGTAAATGTTATACACATTTGACTCAAGTTAAAAAATGCTAAATGCTTAGTCAACTCAAAACGCATTGGAAGAGTAACGCACCCGGGCCGGAGTATCAAAACCAGAGACATACCCAAACCCAGAGCCCAGAGTCAGAGTCAGAGCCAGAGCCAGAGAAAGAGCTGTATTTTTGTATTGTACTCGTATTATATGTTTTGGAAAACAGTAGAGGCAAAGAGGTTCTGAATTGGCTGATGCAATCGTACCGTTGAGTTGGGTCATACCTCGATTCGATACACACACACACACACACACACACACACATTACTAAAAGAGAGAGAGAGAGAGAGAGGGAAAGAGAGAAAGAGTATATGGTTTTTTTGGTTTTCGGGTGCTTGAGCTCAGCTTGTTGCACAACAAAGGGAAGAGAGGTAGTATTTAGTAGTACTAGTTGTAGTAGTAGGTAATCGGAGACGAGACCTCGAGACCCAGAAGACCCCGCCGCATCGCACACATTTCAATTTAATGCAACAGAAGCAGATTACACACACACATACACACATATATAGATACTTATGTATGTATGTGCATACACACACACATAACGGGCTGACAGAACACAGTGGCAAAGATAGAGAGAGGTAGAGCGGGCGGAAAGAAACCTAAATCATTACTGACTATAGCACACACTCGATTGGTTAATTGATAAATTACAATATATGAATACCAAATGAGGCGATGAGGAAGTCCGAATGCCGTCTCTGCCGATGCCGCTGCCGCCGCCACCCAGCTGTTTGGTGTCGTCTATCAGAGAGCTACTAGAGCTAACGTTTCACAATTAGCGTTAATTGCATTTGAATTTCCATTTCAAATCAAATTTACCGCATTTATGACAAAAAAAAAAAAAATAATAAAATGTAATATAAAGTGCAAATGCTTTAATCAATTTAGATTATAAAAAAAAAAAAATAGAAATAAAGAAAAAAAATCATTTTCTTTGTGTCTGATTTTTTTTTTTCATTTTATCCCTTTGTTTTATAAAAAAGGCTTATATGTACATACATACATATGTAAGTATGTATGTATGTATGTATGTGTTTGATGATTGTATAAGCGGATGTCTTTTAAAAAGTTTAATGGGAAATTCACTTCTAAGTTTTAAAATAGACCTGCCTGAATCATTTTTATCTCTTAATTCTTTCTTTTCTTTCTGGCAAAAGGCAAAAAGAAGCAAAAGGAAGGGAAAGAAAAGAAAAGAAATGTTAATACTACATCTAGTACCACCAGTTGCCAACTTTCTATTTAATTCATTTCTCTTTCAACTCAATTCAAATAAATTGAACTGCACTGAACTCATTAGGTAGGGGATGACCTCTAGGTATTGCCTTAGCTAGGCAACATAAGCTCTGTTTTCTTTCCATCTTCCATATGGATAGATGGGTCTAGAATCTGGCCACCACAACATACATATTATTATTACAAAAGATGAAGACGAAAAACGGCACAGAATTTTGTGGCATGAACATGAATTTTCTCACGTCGACACATCAGCGCTCCAACAAAAACACACACGCATACACATACACACACACATAGAAACACACACGCATACACATACATATATATACAAATGCAACCTGCAATTCAGCATAACACGATCTATGGACTGTTGGACAAACAGACAGACAGAGAGTCAGACTATTCCATATAAAATATATACATATGTATATACATATGTATGTATGTATGTATATATGTACATATGTACATACATACATTTATCATAACGAATGACTGACTGGTCTTGGTATTTGTTATAGTTTTACACTATTTTATTATTTTCCCCGAACCTTATGGTTATTTATTCCTCATTCGTTTGACACTAGTCAGTCTATGGAGGTCTTTCAATTAAATATTGCTATTTCACACTGTCGCGTGGTGGTTCCGGTGGTGCCATTACTACTGATCTGATGTTGCCATAACCTGAAACTGGAACTGGGAGAGCAACAGTGTTCTCTATCTAGCTGATTGTAGCTGATCGTTTGCACGTTCTTGATTACAAGAAACAGAAACCAAAAACAACTAACCATTCCGACGATGGCCACGATGGCCACTTTGAATAAAAACGATACCATATCTAAGCAACAAAGTATCTACATACATACATATGTATGTACATATGTACATATGTACATATGTACATATGTACATATGTATGTTTGGATATCTGCACGTCGTCTGTTGCATTGATGTTGCATGATTCATACATACATCTACATATACATATACATATGTATATCTTTTCCTTAATTTGTGCCATCAAAATGATTATATGATACGTGGTATGTTAGATTTCGACCCCACTCGAAGTGAAAACATCAAAAAAAAAAAACCAAAAAAAACTGATGTGTCCAAATCGAAAGACTTTTCTAGGAAATGGCATTAAACACCAAAAAAAAAAACCAAACCAAACCAAAAGAAAGAGACAAAGTCAAACGTTGACAATGCCTTTGGTTTTTGATTACCTGAGATCAATGATAATTGGTGCCGGCCGGTGTCGGTGCCAGTGTCGGTGGCCCTGGCCCATACCCATACCCATACCCATATCCATACCCATATTCATGAATATGTATGCGTGTATGTATATATTTGTGCATATGCGTAAGTGTGAGTATACATATATATAAATATATATGTGTGTGTGTGTGTCTTTGTAGGCTTGTATGTATGTATATTGTGCAGACATATTTGTATATGTGTGAATTTTATCATGCCCAACCCATCTGGAGAGCCATTTTTCAAGTCGATGTACAGTTTTGTTTTGAGTTCAAATATTGCATCCGTGTTGAAATTCTCTTTCGTGGAAGTGTTTTTGAATGAATGGGCATAAATGATGAGTTCATTCTCCACAGGAGATATATCTATATCTTTGGTATTACATACACACATACATACCGTATGTAAATGTGGGGAGATCTCTAATAGACAAATGCTCCCCGGCATCGAAAAGGCCATTTCAATTCAATGCGCCTCTTACGTCAGTGATACATCGATATACATATACACAGATACAAATACAAATACAAATACAATATCGACAGGCAGTCATTCAGTCAGTCAGTCCCAGTCCCAAGTCCCAGACCCAGGCACGAGGCACGAGACACAATTTCAAGCACCTCTAATTAAAAATTTGCTTTGTGCCAAGACAAATGCCGCTGACAACTGGCCAGGAAAGTGACTCTCTGTTGGTTGGATAATTTCTCTGACGTCCAATCAATGAATAAATTTTAGAATTTAATTTACACTTGATTGTAGATAAAATATAATAAGAAAAACAAATATAAAAAAAAAAATTAAACCAAGAAAAAAAAATTTTTTAGTCTCAACCAAGAACGTTTTTTATTATTGTGTCTCCCGCACTTCGTAATGTTTAACCAGGCTTTAGCTGCTGCCGCCCGGCAACAGCCACTAGCCACTAGTCAGCCCCAGTCAACCACATGCGGAAAGCGAACATTCGTTAAGTTGAATTGGCTGCCAATCTGTCTGCCAGTGTGAAATGCCTGGCCCCTCTCTCTCTCTCTCTCTCTGTGTCTCTCTGTCTCCCTCTCTCTCTCTGCGTCCGCCCTCCATCCATCTCTGTAATACTACAATCTCAGTCAGAGACAAGTTTCTGCCGCTACTGTCAGCCCCTTCCTTCTCCTTCTTCACTCCGTTAGGCAATCAGCAACAGCATCAGCATCAGCATTGATCCAATGCGGTCGGTCGGTCTCTCTCTCTCTCTCTTTCTCTCTATCCGCCCCCACTCCTCTCCACCCCTCTCTATCCTACTCTTTCTCTATATCTCTATCTTGCTCCGTCATACTGTTTCTGCCCTCAAACGATCGCAGCAGACAAACTGGCACTTACTTGATTGCATTGAATTGGACATGGACAGACAACTAACTCGGTCTCGGTTAATGGAACCTTCCATTACGCCACTTCAACCGCTAACCAGTTCGATTGGGTGCTGCGGGAAGGAGCAGAAGTAACAATGCTTTGAAAGACATTTCCGAATATAATTATCGTTTAAAGTCAAGTTCCGATGTGGGAAAAGTCCAAAACTGGGGATAATATAATAAAATAAAAAATATACAAAATTTTCCATTCAATTTGCCATTACAATGGAAATTTGTTCTTATCAAATTTATGTTTGTTTTTTTTTTTTTTTTTGACTTACAACAAATTGGAAAGTTTTGAACTATTACCTTTTTTTTCGTAATACAGGGTGAATTTTGAATTCTGCATATACCCCGACGATATTACTATTATTTATTGTATTAATTAACAAATTATTGGTAATTTCTAAAATATTATTATGAGATGCATAAGGAAGAGCACGCTTTTAGGAGCGTGTATGAGTGATATTCTGTATGGAATTGCGGGTATTTGTCTTGTATCTGTATATGTTTCAACGTACACATATCCATGCATACATACATATACATACATACATGTGCATGCATGCGTATTATATGAAACTATAGCTAATCTTATCGCTTAAATGCATACATACATATAATGAAAAGGATCCGTACGAGTTGTCAAGATCTTTCGGAAATTTTAACACATCGTGCCTTCTAAACAGATAACAATAAATTGAATTGATGATAATACAATTTTTACCATTTACGACAAGTTCCGATTAAAATTGTCCTTGAACGATGCCTTGAAAAAAAAATCACTTCGATAAAGCAAAAAAAAAAAAAAAACCAAAAAATTCCATTATATCAAAAACAAAAAAAAAACCCCAACATTTTCTTAATTGTCGGGATTCTTAGTAATAGATTTGTTGCACATGCACTTACTTACTCCTAACTAATGCTTGGAATGCTCTTCTAAATCGAAAGCCAGACATGCGACGACGACGACGACGACGACAACGACAACGACAAAGACGACGACAACGACATCGGCCGGTGGAATCCGTTTTGTTCCGGACAGATCACAAATGCTGCCGCTGCTGCACCCCTGCACCCCCTGTCTCACTGTCTCTGTCCCTGTCCCTGTCCCTGTCTCTTAAGAATGTGAGACTGTAAGTGTTAGCCGAGGGCAGTTCGGGTGCGAACGGCAAACAGCCCATCGGCAGATCGGCTGCGGGGCTTCGCGCGCATATAAAATCAAGACACGCGATTGTATGATCTCAGTTCTGTTACAGTTTTCAGCTGTTAAACACAACTTTTTGTGCCTGTGTCTTGTGCGTTGTTGTTTGCCTTTCGATCCTCTCCTCTTTCGATTTGCCATTGCCACCGTGTAAAGCCGAAGCCAAAGTCTCAATTGACACACCTTGACTTGTGTAATGTCGATGAACCACGCCGCTGTGTATTCAAACGAGTGCCACGCCAACTTACTACTACTACCACCAGCCATTGAAGCCCAATTGCAGGAAATATCCTATCATTGATATCATATCAAAAAAGAAATATATATATATATATATTTAATATTGATATAGATCGAATGTGCCAAGGCCGTGATCTAGACATTCGTTACGCGAAATATTATTAAAAGAAGCCAAATATAATACATACATACGCGCACATACACGCACACACATACACAAATACGGACACACAAAGAGAGACGCTTCCGTTCGATAATCTAAATATCTTGCTCTCACGATCTTCAAGACGGGCCCCATTAAATTGAGCTCCATCAACTACGCATCTGCGTGTTAAGAAAAAAAATCAAAATCAAGATTCCGCCACCACTCTGTTACAAGGTCACCAAGACGGCATCCCGCGTCGGACATATGTCATTGTTAAGCCAATTGATACTGAACTTTAACCAGAAAACCCAGACTAGAAGTCATCATAATCTAGAGCTGATAAACTCCTTCATAACATAACAACCAGCTATATCTTTAATTAGATCGCGCATTCGCAACCAAAAGACGCGACCCGTCAGTGTTCTACTTTAAACGTTAGGGAGAAATTCGCAAACATTTTTTACCGGAAGAAAAAAAAGAAATCAAATTAAAAAAAAGGTAAGTTAGTTTTTATTGACTCTTATGCTCTTTTGCCTCCATTTAGCTAAGTTTGAGTCAGCCAATCAGGTTAATATGCTGATTGTGTGTGACGCTGATGATGCTCCATCATGTTGATGATGATGATGAGTAACATCCCCAACAATAGATAGTGATCTAAAAAAAAAAAAACCAAATCAAAATTATACCGAAAGAAAAAAAACCAAATCAAATTGCGTGGTAACACAAGTCGAGGTGAATTCCCCCCCGGTTGAAGGGCAAATTGAATTGAAATTTCTGATGCAACATTTGCCAACCATTCGTGAGATTCGAGTCGATCGATTTGTCGATCGTTGCGCATCGGGTCATTCACTATATGTATGTATATACATATGTACGTATATGTATATACATAATGCTAATACCTTCAAAACTGTGCCGACGTAAAAGAAATATACATATGTAGTTATATATAATATGTATATATTTAAATAAGTAATCGGTCACGCTGCCACTCTGTCCAGACCCCCGTCTAGACGGATAGACCATGCCGTTGTCGTGACAGTAGGAGTATAAAACAGTGGCCCTTAATCTTACACGTTGCGTGGGTGTTTTCTCATTAGACATTAATATTGACGTCACATTTTTCTAGTCATATAGTCATTTCGATTTTTTTTTTTTCATCTTAATATCTTGGATTTTAGCTCGTGACCAGCATACATCGTCTCGATGCGAATGTTCTATTTCTGTGCAAACCGCGTGGCATTGTGAAATACAAAAAAAAAAAAAAAAAAAGAAACTTATTAAATCGATCGAAATTTCATATCAGTCTGAGTTTGTTCAGCTCGCCATAAAGGACGTTCTATCCTGCATTTAATTCTATTTTTTTTTTTTTTGGTTTTTTTTTTTAATTGTTAGCAAGATAAGATTAGGATTTAAACGTTATGAATGGGACAGAAGGGGAAGTGGGGAGAGGAGGGGTGTGGGGTAGTCTGGTAATCTGATCCAAGACCACCCTAGAGCCGGAGCTGCAGCTGCGTCGTCGTCAGGCCATGAATTGCGATTACCGTCGGCTTATCAAGCATAAAACTTGCCGAGTCGTAAAGTTTATTAACCCATATTAAATCTTGAACCAAGTCAAATCACTAAAGAGGGGCAGAAATAAATTTTTTAATTTTTTTTTTGTTTTAAATATGCATTTAATATTAAATCTATTCTCACACACTCTCTCTTTCTCTCTCTCTCTTCGATTTAATTGCAGAAAATGAATTTATTATATCTGTGCGCCATAGCACTGCTGCTATTCAGTTGCCAATTCTCGGGCATTAATGGTCGTGCAGTGGACACTGTGGACGATAGTAATGATAATGAGAATGATAACGATGTGGATAATTCTATTGAGGCAGATGATAAGATTAAAGGTCGTCCATTTGATGTTGATTGGTTAAAATTTACAAATACACCACCAACTAAGTTGCAACAGACACCTGGTTCAATTGTGGAAATTGCCTGCGAAATGATGGGTTCTCAAGTGCCTAGCATTCAATGGATTGTTGGTCACATGCCGCTATCAGAGGTAAGTTCTTTAATAACCCCCCCTCCCCTCTCCCTCTCACCACTCCACACACTCAACATAGACCCCTTCATTATGACAGAGATTTATTGGGTCTTAATTAAATGAATTCTTTTATATTCTTCTATTTTTTTTTCTTTTCTTTTTTTTTTTTGTGCATTCCTTTTATATAGATTGATAACCTGGAGTCAAATCGCGTCATGGAGAATGCACCCAGTGCGATAGTGAGGGTCAGATCAGTGCATATCATTGACCATGTATTAAGCGAGCCAAGAATCTATACCTGCATTGGACGTACTGGATCGAAAACTATATATGCTAGCACTGTTGTCCATCCACCCCATTCAAATGTGGGTGTGCGTGAGAAACAATTTGCTGGACCACAAAAGCCACGTATTATCTATACTGAGAAAACCCATTTAGATTTAGTTGGTTCGAATGTGTTATTACCCTGCAAAGTGCATTCACGTCCAATTTCTGAAATCATTTGGGAGAATAATGAGAATAATGTCATCAAGCAGAGTCATCGTTTCAAAGTCTTGCCAACCGGAGATCTTTTAATCTCAGATCTCAAATGGGAGGATATGGGCAATTATAAATGTATTGCTCGTAATGCAGCTGGTCGAGACTTTGCCGACACTTTTGTCTATCCCGTACTTGTAAGTATACATTATTCGTTTTTAATTTAATAGCTATTTAAATAGAATATCATATAAGAATTTGTTTCATTATTATTTATTTTAATCCTTTCTCTATTCTGTCTGTTTACTCTCTCATTTGCAGAAGGAGCAAGATTAAAGATTCCACAAAAAAAAAAAAAGGCTATTGGATTGACATCGAATTCATCTAGTTAGTTAGATAGACAAATGCCTTTGAAGATGCGTGAAACAATATGCTTAGCGAAATACCCACAATAAAAATGAAACAAAATTACAAAAAATTCAAAAAAAAAAAAATATATAATAATAAATACAAAATGGGAGATTTTGAATATCAAAGAAAAGGTCATACGATTTGCAGTTATATACGTACAATTAGATTAAGAATACAATTTTTTTTCTCATTTTTTGTAATTTAAGATTTATATTCCGAATCTAATGCCGGCTTAGACTTTAAAAAAAAAACAAAAACATTTTCTATCGATTACCCCCAAAACAACATTATCTTTATCTGTCTCTCTATCTCTATTTATCCCTGAGGATTATTTTAGTTTTAATTTAATTGTTTGTCATATATATATATATATATATATATATATATAATTTTTTTTTTTTTGTTTTGTTTTTTAAGTAGCACTGATTGTTCCTAACGAATTCAGGCAAAACTCTAGTTAATATATATATTTAACATAATTGGCCGTTTTACTTAATCAGTGGCCAAAAAAAAAAAAAAAAACAAGAAAAAAATACAAAACGGGCATCTGAAAACAAAGAAACCAACCATCCAGGTCGTATTCTACGTTATCGTATTTACTATATATGTGCATCGAATTCATTTCAAGAATTAATTTATTGATCGACCAATTTCATCTAGTATACACATGGCGAAGTATTCACCGAATCGATAATGTCTTTAAGATACATTTAAAAAACACAAAAAAGAATCTAAAAAAAAAAAACAACACACAACACAAACGAATATACATATACAAAAAAAACATACATACATACATACATACATATAAACTTATCATATTATTTCCTTTTTTTTTTTTTGTTTAATTTTTAAGCTATTTGAACTGAAATGTAATTTTTTTCCAACTATTATTGTCTCTCTTCCTATCGAACTTATTTCCAAGCGATATTTTCTTCAAAATAAAAGCAAAACAAAATTATTGGTCGATTAAGACAAAAAAACCACAAAAATTGTTTGTTTCATTTTCTTTTTTTTTTAATGTTTTAGATCTACAAATCCTTGCATTAAATATACATAAATGGTCATATATATATATATATATATATTACTATATATCTACAGCAAACTCGTACAATTCTTGTACGTATTGGAAAAAAACATTAATGATATTTCTTTTCTGTTTTTTTTTTTTTATAACAAACAACGAATTTGAATATAATTTTTATGCCGCGGTATATAATTTTTATATATGTATATTTCTCTTCTCATTTTTTCTTTATTATATATGTTTCTTTGTTTTTTTTTTTTTTTTTTTTTTTTTTTTTTGTTTTTATTGAGTAGTTTGGCTTTCTATTGTCAATCAAGAGTCCCAAATATACATATATGTATGTATATATATATTTTTTTTGCAAAATTTACCCGGGACGGCTGGCTGGCTATATTTTGTACATACATTTTTATTATACGGAAAGGGAGAAAGCATTTTAACATTGATATACCAAATATTAATATTTCAAATCAAACTTCAATATCACAAAAAAAAAAAAAAAAAAAAAAAAAAAAAAAACACCTATCTAATGAAAGTTTTGTTATTTGAAGTAGAAGAAAGAAAGATATATGTATATACCTCTGATTATTGATAAAGAAAAAGTATTATCAAGTTGCTTTTCTATTATGTAATTTCTCATTGCAATTACATTTGCATATTATATTGATGATGATCAATAATAAATATGCATATATGTATACTGTATATATGTATATGGATGTAAAGAAGGTATTGTATAATATTTTGAATTATAAATATACATTGTTTTTTTTGTTTCCTGATTGTATTGTCAATTGTAAATTGGTGTCCATCATGTGTGGATGTATTTTTATTATAAAATTATTGTAATACTTAAAAAAAAAAAAGGAGAAAATAAGAAAAGACTTGAAATACTTTTCTTGAATTTATCTCAAAAGTGTACAATCATTATTATTATTATTATTATTATTATTATAAGTAATACTTGAAAATATGAAACACTTTTGCTAATGAATGACTGAGTGAAGAATTAGTTTTTTTTTTTTTCCTTCTTTTTTTTTAGAGAATTTACAAGAACCCTAAACAGATCACTGACCGGCAATGAAAGTATTGCCTAGAGCAGCAAACTGGATGCCGATCCAGTTGGTCAATCGATCGTTCGTTCGCTGACTGGTGCCATTTTTTTTTTCTTTTTCTATCTTTCAGCATCGATTTTACTTTATTTCTTTTTGTTTCTTTTTTTTTTTTGTTTTAACAATTTGAAAGTTTATTGGTGAGTCATCCGGTTGACAAAGTGAATTGTTTGCCAAGTAATCCAGTTTCATTGCATATCACGATCGTTTTTTCTGGCTGTTTCTATGCTTGGGAATATCGTTGGGAATTTGTGATATGATTGATTTGAATTTATTAAAAATTAGTTGAAAGGTGCTCACTCACCCCACGTAGAGAGACTACGTTCATTGGCCAAAGGAAATGAATTATAAATTTTTCTACTTTTTTTTTTTTTTTTTTTTTTGGGAATGTAGATTAGATAGGTGGAAGAATATAATATAATAGATAGATAGATAGACACTTATGACAATCGAATCAATTTAGCCTTCGGCATGAAAATGTTATATCGGCATTTCCCAAATGTTAAAAAACACACACGAAATTTAAAAGTGGGGAAATTATTTGATTAGAAATCAAAGTTGCGTTTTCATTTCTATTTTTAAACACATAATATACAATTACAATACAATACATACATTTTAAGCAAATTCGGTCAAATAGTTTAAACAAAAGAAAAAAAGACATTAAGAACTCTTTAAAACTTTAAAACTTTTCTCAAGCTTCGAGCGTTTAAAAAAAAAAGGTTGAAAATAAGAAAAAGAAATAATAAGGATAATTATTTATGTAAAATTAGATAAATATTTGTTTCTAGGAAACTCAAAATGTATGTCTTATAGAACTTTTCTAGTTGCATTTGTTAGTTTTTATCTTTTTTTTTTTTTTTGGTTTGAAGAAGAGTTTTAACTTCTTTTCTTTTTTTTTTTTTTAGTTTTTAGTTTTTTTTTTTTTTTTTTTAAACATTAAGCACGGAATGCTTTTTATTGCCACCGGATGGCAATTGTACGGCCACCACAGCCATACGTCCATCACGCAACGGTGCCAGAATGTGCGTATTTCCTGGTGTAACCACCACAGTCTGTATGGGTACATGTAGTGGAATGTCAAAGACGGGTTTAAGCCTATTTAACAAAACAAAAAAAAAAAAAAAAAAAATTGAAATTGAAATAGAGCCAAAGACATAAACATACCAGAAAATAAATTAATATATTTGTCAAAAAAATTCATATATGTATATATATATTAATATGTATAAATATTCCACTTACCCATGCAAACGGCTCATTGTTATATCACCAGCATCATCTGCTACAACTAAATAATCGGATGCCGTTGCCAATCCAGTCACACGTCCAGATACATATTTTGAGCCTAGGCTCGCTCCATTGATGCTGTAAACATGAACGGAATGTGATGCATCGTCCAAAGCACTGAAGGCAATATGACCTACGGTTAAAAATAGATAGATAGAGGTATATGTAATTTTATAAGCTACTGACGTCAAATAATACTAAGGATGCTGCTACTAAAGGTGCATATCATCATCTAACAAGCTTATCAAACATCAATCATAACAACAACCATCAAAATTGACAGCTCATACGGAGAGCGCTCGAGAGGAGATAACGGAATGTGGGGCAATGATTCCTTAGGCTTTACTTTATTTAGCCTTAAACAAAGTCGATTTTTTTGGCCTTGGTTTTAATGCCAAAAAAAAAAAAAAAAAAATATGTATATATTTTAACATTATCAATTGAATAGAAACCTCTTTGAAATTATTATCAAATCTATCATGAGCATCAATTTATATAGCGCTAACATTTGGCTTATAACAAATACTTATAGGCGGACAACATGGACTCTTAATTTACTCTCAAAACTATATTATAAAAAATTATAATATGAAAATAATAATTAGAAACTGATTTTTGTTTTTAAGTATATAGGGGAAATTTTATAACTAAATTAAATTAATAAATTATGTAAACTATTAAGAATTAAAAGAAGCTATAAAAACTTTTTGGACCATTTATATGCTAATTTATTGCTACAATCTGATATTTTTTTTCTTAAGCTAAAGATTACTTATAAAATGTTTACTAAATGACAAATACTTAGATGCTATATATTAAGCATACTCATAAAGTTCCTTCACTTAATGTTTAAATAATTAAATAAATTTCAATTCCTTATGCATACATATAAATTAGACAAGATTGGTTATCTTGCTTCTAATGTCATAATAAGATATAACTAAATTGCTATATAGTCTTGATTTTTATTATATTTTACATTTTTATAACATATATAGGATATACATACACATACCTAAACATACATATATCAAATACGTATATAGCTAATTGGGTTCATTCAGTTTTGATTTGATCCCATTTGTATGAACGGCAATTCAGTATAGTTAAGTGTGTTATATGTATATATGTATATATACATATATGTATATATATTCATATACAACAAAAACCATATACACATAAATTGTACACATATTCATTGAGCTGATAGTTGTTAATCAATGAATGGCGACGCGCAGTTAAATGGTTGGATGGGGTATCTTAATAGGGCCTCCTCTCTAATTGATTCGAGTTCGAGCAGAACAAATAATTGCTTATCATCATACATACATACATACAAATATATATGTATATATATATATATACATTCAATAAGAATACCGAACGCAATAACGATTTATGTATATACGCATTAATTAATTTTATGATTAAAAACATTAAAAAAAATTATGTTGCGATTTTTATACCCTTCATCGATCAAACAACTAACTAATTTAATTGATTGAATCTTTTAATTAAGAGTATCGTTAAGTCAGGAATTCAATCTGTCACATAAATAATGTAACATAATCCTATATATGTATGTACTTCCATAAATCTTGGGGCGTGTCTTTTGTGACAATTTTTCAACATTTTTCAATTGTAGATGGGACAAAGGTTGAGTGTTGAAATAATCTAGCTGATGATTGATTAGTTATAAAATATTATACTAATAGGTCTAGTCTAATTTATTAATTTTTTTATATAATCTAATAAATTTTTTTTATTAAGACAGACAAGCCTTTAAGTATTTAGTTTAATCGATTTATATATGTATTTCCGTTGGCAAAAGTCCAAATATTTTGGTTTTTTTTGTTTAAGATTCTAGATATTATTGTTGGCATAGTTTTGTATAATATATATATATACAATTTATAGATTAGCTTTCATTGAATGACTAACAAAAAAAAAAAGAAAAAGAAAAAGAATTGTAAAGAAATGATTAAATGAATCAAGAGGTTTATTGTATCGATTTTGTAATTCTTGAAATTGATATGATATAGAAATTTCTAGAATTGATTATTCATGCTATTCGGCATTCCTTTAAGATTACATACATATACTCTAAACAAAATAAAAAGCATAACAAAAATTTGTCAAATCTATAAATATATATGTATACATATACATACATACAGATATATGTGTCAGGTGGTCTTTGAAAATCCTAGGAAATTAAATGACTATAACACTTAAAATAAATGAAAAAACAAATTAGGTAAAAACAAATTATTAATAGGGAATTATTAATGGAGGAAAACTAATTTTTTTTCCTGTTAAACTTTGTGTAGATAATTAATAATCTTAAAGAATAACGACAAATTTAATCAAAATTGTTTTAATATATATATATATATATATATATATATATATATATATATATATATATATGTATATTATAGCTGTCACATTTAATCACATCTAATTAAATTTTGTTTAAATTTAAAAGACCATTTAAATTAAATTTCATTGAATTTAAAATTCTACTATATATATATATATATGTATGTACATATATATGGCTGATAACTTCTGCTGTCATATGCAAACTACGTCACTGCCAAAGATAGCCCGGCCCGGCCTCTGTTTTTATTTTTTTTTTTTCCTTTTTGAAATTAATAAATAATACTGACAATAATAATTGGAAATGACATTTCAAAATAATAACAAAAAAGAATATATATATATATATATATATATATATATATATATATGAATATTTAATATATATTGTACATATACTCTCTCTGTATTAAAATTGAAATTAATCGTGTAATATATTAAAGTACCTTGTCATTTTGTCAAACGATAAAGTTTGTTTCTTGAGTGTGGCCATGACCAAAGTTATTTTTTTTTTTTTTTTTTTTTTTTTAATTCGTCCCCATTAATAATTGATATTTTAGATTATCAGCATAGAATAGACAACTATATCAATTACATACACACATATGTATGCACATATATAGAAATGATCGGTTGGAAAATTTCATATTTGTTTTACGTCTTAAATATGTGACAAACATAAGTGATAACTGATGAGTTTAACCTTTTAGATTTACCCGTCCTTCTCTCTTCCCCCCCTTCCTCCTCTTTCCTCTCTCCTATTCCACTCCCCACTCCACTCCCTTTACTGTTATTACATACGCATCAATAATTCATATATACTTTATTCATATAGGGTATGAAAATCACGTGATTCTTGAACACATTGCGTCGCATTTGGAAATTGGTGATAAGACAATACGCGATGCTGATTAAATTACTTGATTGTTTGCTTCTCAAACATAATTGAACATTGGCATAGCTTCGACTCTCCCCCCTACAACCATACCTCCCATCAACCCCCTGTCAGTTTTTTGGGTTTTGATTTGATGTCACGTGAGTGCAACACGACGATGACGAGTTTGTTAACCACAGAGAAGGGAATCATAATAAAAACGGAACATCATTTAAATTAATAAAGTGGGTCAAATTTTAAACACCCTGTATGATATCAGTGGAAACACTTGAAACGCTGCATAATATATATATATGTATATATGTACATACATATGTGTGCATATGTTATACAAATTCCATATCATTAGTATAAGTTGAGTTGATTCAACTTGATGGGACTATCACAAAAGTCATTTAAATGATCTATTTTATTTGCCAATCGTAAAATGGAAACAGTTTTTAAGACTTTTAAAATCATGCTGACGAGCCTACAACGTCGACCTCTTTAAATTGATATTGATTAAGAATATCATATATACATACAAATGTACATACATATATATATATATACATATATTTTTCAAATGGTCGCAAATATTTCGTTTTAATTGAGTTTCGATACAAGAAAAATAAAAAATGAAAAAAGAATGGTATTTATTTGGGAATTGGCAACATAATCAAGTGATATGAACTTTGAGATCATAAAAGCCTATCTAATATAGCCGTGAGAGATTCCATTTAGTACATACCTATAGGTGTAGTTGGTATAAAAAAAGAGACCTATTCCAATTGCAAATTCTCATTCTGTGGTAATGGTAAAACAATGTCTAATTATTACCACACAGAAATATAGATAACTAGAACATATATTTGCTACTGATAATGATTATGAAAATAAATACATATGAATGTATATATAAAGGCATACAAAGAATGCCAATTAATGGTCTCTTTTTACCACATATATTATATTTAATTTATAATTATATTCATGGGTAAATATATTTGACATAAAAATTGTTATCTAAATTTTAAATGATACATTATAGATAGATAATCTAATTAGAAATCAAAAGCACATATGTAACTCTCTATTTCCTTTCTTAGATATTTGATATATGTATCTATATGCATAAGTGAAGATATATAGACCAATTTTCCAATAGTTCAATTAACATAAATATTTCCATAAAGAAAACAAGCTTGTTTAATATGTTTAAATATGTATTCTTATGTTATTTGTATACCTTTCTATATCAGAAAGAGGCAATATAATTTATAAAGAAAGAATCTATTATTGATTTACATCAAGACACTTGCAAGTTGCATTCTTTTACTGCAACATCTATAAAATCACAAATTTCACCAAAAAATGTGAAAGTAATTATAGTATTTAGACCCAACAAAATATACATATTATATAATTTATCAGCAAACCACAAAAGTAATTATCGTCAATACCATATACAAACATATAGTATACATATATTCTTTATCATCAGCTATCTCTTTCTAAAGTAATATCGTTGCAAAGGTATCTTTCTCGCTCTCTCACTCTCGCTCTCTCTCTCTCTCTCTCTCTCTTTACTTATGTATTCTTTTTAAGTTTAGATATATATGTATGTATGTATGTATGTATATAGCACACCAAATGGCCCACTAAATGGCATTTACTTTTACTATCGAAACTAAACCTACTGCATAGTTATAGGCTGTAAATAAACATATAACTTACCTTGATAGGAGACCGTTAGAAATGAGATTTGTACACACGACTCTGTGCAACCGATTGGTTTAAGAGTCCTTACAAATTGTCCCTCCTGCAGGGTATAAACATTGACTGTGCCATCCTAGAAAAAAGAATTGTATTTGTTAGTTTATTTCAATATATTGAAATGAATTGAATTTTTTTTTTTTTGTTGATTATTCTAACTTACCAGCGAACCGGAGACAACCAAATCCAGTTCTGTATAAATTGCCACACTAGAGACCGCATCATCGTGTCCATAGAGAACATTTAGCGGTTTGGGTGAAAAGCTATTTTGTGTGTTTAGTTGGCTAATCGATTGCATATATGATTGCCCTGTCAATACATGGCCTGGCATATTGCCGGAGTGTCCAGCACTCTGTTGATTCCATTGAATGCTCCACACAATACATGTACAATCGCGTGAACCAGTTACCAAATAGGAGCCACAATTATCAAGTGCCAAACAGGTAATAATGTCCAAATGTCGTGTTACCGATGCCACAACCTTGCCCTTATTTAAACTGTAGACACGCAGAGAATTATCCCATATGCCACCGGCATATAAAAGTTTTCCATCGGTGCTAACGGCAAATAATTGTGAATGGATTGGCTGTGATGGATGGAAGGGACCAAAGACACGCTTGCGATTTCTGAAAATGTTTCAATTTGAAGGTGGTTTATCTTAATTAAAAACCAATCATTATTTTATGCATACTTGAGATTTGTAGTGGTGGCATCAATCTCTAATAGAAATCCTTGTTCCTTATCGAAAGATAACCACGAATTGCAGCCCAATATGGCATTTTTGGATAGACTAACCAAAACATCAGGACTTATTTGCAGGAAGGAGCGTGGCGGACTTCGCGGTGGACTTAGAAAAACAATGGGATCTTTGGGTGTGGACAGTTCACAATGATATTGCACGACTTTATCAAGAAACTGTGTAAGATCCGGACGACGCAACTCGGCACGGGCCAATTTTAATGCACTCTCATCCTGGGTTAGACGACGTGGATGAGGTTCTCGCAATAGCTGCGATGGAACCTGACCAAAGTTATTAATCATTCCTGTAAAATAAACAAAAAATGATGATATAAATGCGAAATTATATCGGATAGCCATATAATACAAACCTTCAACGGCTTCCCTTTCCACTGGATTGGTTATCTTATCAAGATCAACAGCACCTTCATATGAGCAATAATAGAATACATTCAAGGCCTCAACAGCCTTAGGTCCCTTTTGCTTATAACCAAATATTAAATCAATCCAATGGTGCAAATGTTGGCTAACATATTCCGATTCAAGGGATCGTCGATGTATGCATATAAATTCTTCTGGTGTGGAAGCCCAGGGGGGTAATAAAACATCATCCACCTTTTCCTTCGTAATTTGTAAATGTCCCAAATCAAATCTGATATCAATAAAAATAAAAATATTAATTGAAAAAAATGTTCTTTAATTGATTATATTAAACTTACTTGTTCATATTTTTTAAAAATTCGGGAAAATAAAAGAATTCGGGTATTAATTCTTTAACATCATTTGGATTATCCATAAGAAGTTTCCATGTTTGTGGTATTGAGTGAAATTGACGATCAGCCACATCAAAACGTCCACTTTGTAGCTCAACATGCAGTGAGGTAAAGGGTTCAACTCTCAATAGATAATGAAGTACACCAGCCGAATTGGAATAATGTGTTCCATAATGGAATTTAGGTATGGCACCCGAGGGATCCTCAAACGAATCATATTTGCTGCGGACTTCAGCTTCGTTTTTGGGATTAATCTAATAAGATAGAGATAGAGAGAGAGAGAGAGAGAGGGAGATATAAAAACATATGAACTTTAAATATATATATACTTACACATCCAATTGGTTTGGATAAATCACGAAAGGATTTGGGATCTGTTAGATCTAATACGTCACTGGTATAATCGGCTAAAATCCATGGAAAGACTGGATACTGACTTAGATCATTATATGAACGACCTATGAATAAAAAATATAAATATATATATATGTATATATGTTTAACTATTTAAAGTTATGACCTGCTTACCAGCAATTGTATTCAAATACATTAAATACTCAAAATTAGAGATTTCACGATTAACCCAACGTTGTGTTAATCCAGATGTTTTCAATAGCTCGGCTGGTGAACGTCCAGAGCCATATAATATATTTGGAAGATGTAGGCCAACAATTTTGGTAAATACTTTATTGCGACACTAACGAAATGGGAAGGAAACGAATTTATTAGTAAATTGAAGAATAAAAGAGAATATATAGAATTCAAATGGAAATTACCTTTGTTGTAAAATTTAAAAAATAACTGGTCTGATCGATTAAAAATATTTCCAATGCACTTCTTCTTAAATTATATTTTCTCAAATGTACTTCACGTATTTGATTGATATGAAAACGAAAATCATGTTTGGTTGTATCCTCGGATAATGGACTTAAATCGATAAATATGAATGCACTTTGATTCACTTCAATTCGCCCTTTGACCTTGGTCATTAATGTGATCAGTTCACATTCCTGTGATATGACTAGCTTCTCTAATGCAACATCCTGCTGTGATTGTGATTCGATAAGTAAACGTAGCTCCTCTTCCAATTGCTGACTTTCATCATCAAGAAGAAAATCACGTACAACTGCATTTTTAATTGTTGAATCAAGTTCCGATATTTTCCTATTCACAAAGAAATGTTTCATTTTTAATTTTTAATAAATTGATTAGATTATATATGTATATATATTATTCATTCATTTACTTGGTATCATATGCATTTGTGGCATTATCACGCAAATTGGCTGCATTCTCATGATTATTTGGATAAAGCTGTGGTTCCAGTTTAAGACGCATTCGGGTCACATTCTCATGGGGTGATAGCTTCCAAAACTCTTTACTAATCTCTCTGAAAGATATAACAACAACAATAACA
The DNA here is from genome assembly GCA_018150375.1 of Drosophila sturtevanti. NCBI lineage: Eukaryota > Metazoa > Arthropoda > Insecta > Diptera > Drosophilidae > Drosophila > Drosophila sturtevanti. The sequence continues at coordinate 5,395,222 of JAECWJ010000688.1, read as the reverse complement.
ACAAACAAATGAAACTTCTATAGTAAATTCTAATCATAGAGATCTAAAATATATATAGTTATATATATATATAGAAATACTATAAATAAAATCAGATTCATTGGGGTTTTTTTTTTGTAGTTACATTTTAGTTTTATTTTCGGTAATGCTTAATCGAATATATACAAATGAAAATCTTTTGGCAATTTCTATGTTCCTTTGTATCCAGTTTTCAGTTTAGACAACAATTGGTCCGGCTAGAGTCTTGGCCAGTACTGGTGCTGGTGCAGCAGCCACAACTGGTGCAACTGGAGCAGCAATTGTTTTGGCCACAACGGGAGCAACTGCTTCAACGGCAGCAACTGGTACATCCTTTTGGACGATGGCATTGAAACCATTGATGGGATCAGCATAGTAGCTAACAATACGACGAGAACCATCGGGTTCGATCAATGAGTATGAGCCACGAACGATATCACCATCACGGCTCTCCTCTTGTGTCTTGGAATCACCGGTGAGAACATCTTGGACATTGTAGGCATATTTGTACTGTGGATGGGCATCAACGATTTCGGTGGCAATGGGTGCAGCAACTGGTGCAGCCAGTGGAGCAGCAACTGGAGCGGCCAGAGGAGCAGCAACTGGAGCAGCTAGAGGAGCGGCAACTGGGGCAGGTAGAGGAGCAGCAAGAGGAGCAGCAACTGGAGCAGCCAAAGGTGCAGCAACTGGAGCAGCCAAAGGAGCGGCAAATGAAGCGGGCAAAGGTGCAGCGAATGGAGCACCCAATGGAGCAGCCAAAGGAGCACCCAATGGAGCAGCCAAAGGAGCAGACAAAGGAGCAGCCAATGGTGCACCCAATGGAGCAGACAATGGAGCGGACAATGGTAATCCGGCATAACTCTTAGCCACAAATGGAGCAGGTCCATTCAATAATGGTGCAGAGTAACCAAATGGTGATGAATAGGCAGCTGGTGCAAATAAGGGTCCAGCTGCTCCTAAATGTCCAGAATAAGCCAAAGGTCCAGCGGCCAGTGGTGCTAGACCAGCCTGAGCCGATAGTGCCATCGAGGAGAGAACAGCAGCAACCTAAAGGAATCCCACACATGTATGATTAAACCATTGAAGATTTGGCAAAATTAACCAAATAATTCCTTTCTTACCGTCAAAAGATACATTGTAAAGATTAGGGGGGGTTTTTTTCTTTCGTTAATTGTTACCGTCGATCGGTAAAACCAAAATGAACTGACATACCTTAACCAAAGAAGCGACGTCTTTTATACACACATCCGCCACGGATGATGTGTGTGTGTGCCTGTGCGTGTGTGTGTGTGCAAAATTTGCGTACAATTTGTAACCTGGAACCAAAATTTTTGTATGGTAACCCATTGTCTGATGGTCTGATCCGACAAGTTTTGTTTTGTTTTTTTTTTTTTTGGCTACGTCTCTTTTGGGATGATCCAAATTCCCATCACGTAAGTTAATTTTCCGTTGCCTTTTCCATGTTTTGGATATTATTTTTATTTTGTATGAGTTTATTTTTTTTTTTTTTTTTTTAGTTTTTGGATCAATTCGGTGGCCCGCACATGACCAAACCCGTGATTGGCGTTGAAAGTGAATGCGATTTTGATTTGAACAAAAATCAAGACATGTGCCATCAATGACAATATAGCTCAATAATTTTCTTTATTTCTTTTTGAAACCAATATTATATGTCCATTGTTTTAAACACTCAATTTAAATAACACAAGCACACGCGTAACTTTTGAATAAGTTTAATTGTTAGCTATGGAAAGTAAATAATGAAAACTAAGAAAAAGTTTTCAATATTTTCAGAAATGCATTTCGATTTCAATAGATAGATAGAGAGATAGAGAGAGATAGATAGATAGATAGATAGATTGATAGATAGATTGATGGAAAGATGGATAGATACATATATAGATAGATAGATGGATAGAAAGATAGGAAATATATGAATAGATAGATAAATAGATAGAAGAATAGATAGATAGATGTAGAGAGAGATAGATGGATAGTTCGATAGATAGATAAATGGATAGATAGATAGACAGGCACAGATACATAAATAGATAGATATGTATATATGTAGATAGATAGATAGAGAGATAGATAGATAGATACAGAGAGATAGATAGATAGATAGATACAGAGAGATAGATAGATATATTGATGGAAAGATGGATAGATATATAAATAGATAGATGGATAGAAAGATAGATAGATAGATAGGAACAGATAGATAAATAGATAGACAAAAAGATAGATATATGGATAGATCGATAGATAGATAAGTGGATAAACAGATAGATAGATACAGATACATAAATAGATAGATATGTATATAGATAGAAAGATAGAGAGATAGCGAGATAGATAGTTAGATAGATAGTTAGATAGATAGATAGATAGACAGATATATAGATAGATAAAAAGATAGATGGACAGATAGATAAATAGATAGATAGATAAATAGATAGAAATATAGATAGATATATAGATAGATATATAGGTAGATAGATAAGTAGATAAATAGATATATAGACAGATATCTACATAGATAAATAGATAGATCAAATGATAGAATGATAGATAGCTACATAGATAGATATATATATCCATAGATAAATCGATAAATGGATACACAGATAGATAGCTACATATGTATATAGACAGATAGATTTGAGATTCATATTTTTAAGATCTAACCTTTTTCAAATACATGTTGCAACATTTTATACCTTCATGTAAATGCAACTAGCGACGACCTTGCCACTTGTTGGCTACAAATTCCAAAATCTATTTAAAATTAAAGTAAATTCCGTTCGTTTTAACGGTCACTGGCACGGATATTTCTTTTTGTTTTTACTTTGCCGGAAATCAAATTTGTTCGTTAAACAATTTAATGCATTTAAGTTATTTGTGCATGGAATACACAATTGGCAATTGATTTTATCTGTCTCTGTCTCTCTCTCTCACTCTCTATGTATGTATATATATATATCTATACTCTATATATATGTATATATACTACATACATATATGTATGTCCTTCTTGTTTAATTAAAAATTTAGAGATTGGCAAGGTTATCGATTTACATTTTATTTCATTTTTTTAAAAAAAAAAAAAGGGGGTGGGGGTTTAGGTGATGAAACTGTAGACTTGTGTTTTTTTTTTTTTTTTTAAGTTTCTTTCTTTTACTTGAAGTTAAAGAGTTTAGTTGTGATTATACTATATATAGGCTAGACAGAATTGAATGGTCTTGTTTTGCCTTTTTCTATGGCTTTACTTGAATAACAGATTTTTAGCTGATTTGCTGCTGATCGAATGAATGCCCCAACACCATACGGCTATTACATCAGACAAATCGAAAGAAAAAACGAAAAACGAAAAATAAGTTAGAGAACTTGAGAATTTGACCAAAAATAAAACCAGATTTGCAGCTTTACTTTGCTGCAAAGTCTCTCTCTATATCTATCTCTCCCTCTCTCTATCACTTTTTTTTTTTCATCTTTTTGGAGCAGGAGCCGCCACGCACTTGGCCAAGTAAGTAAGTAAGTGAGTGAGTGGTTCCATTGAGAAAATGCACCACCATGATGAAATCTGTACCAAAAAACACGAAATTGTAGCATAGATGAGATTGGCGGCCAGTAAGCATAAAAATCGAAAGAAAAATAAGAAAAAATGTAAGTAATCGCAATTGTCATTTAGCCTATAGATTGGCCAGTTAATAGAAGTGGTTGTGAGAGGTGGACAGAGGTGGACTGAGGTGAAGGCGGAACTGGCCAAGTTGTTAAGTGGGGGTAAAACTAAAACCAAAAACTAGCGACGAACCGAATATAAAAACTGAAAAATTCAACGAAAATGCATCAAACAGTCAAGCTGAGTTCTTGCAGTACAGACATATAGGAAAAGAGCAGCTCTCCTAGCCAAAACAAAAGTCCTTCAAAATGTTTACCCAGGTAAGTCGAAAAGGATTTGTCAACATATACATATAAAGGATCTATGTAGATACATATATTTCTATTTATTTTTTTTTTTTTCGTTCTTATTTCCATAGACTTTGTTTGTTCTTGGACTGGTGCTAGCTGTAACAGTGGCCATTCCCATTGATCCTTATGGCCCTTCTTTATTATCCGCACCAGCAATTTCCTATGCAACAGGTCCCAAACTATTGGCCGCTCCTGCTCTCTCAATTGCCCAGCCAAAATTGTTAGCCGCTCCTGCCATTTCATATGCTGCACCTAAATTGTTAGCTGCTCCAACTCTAATACAACACGCTGCACCAACAATATTGGCTGCTCCGGCACCAGCATTGGCTGTTGCCAAGGTTGCCTTACCGGAACCATATGATCCCAATCCTCAATATAGTTTCTCCTATGGTGTTACCGATCAGCACACTGGCGATTCCAAACAACAGGAGGAGACATTGGTCAATGGTGTGGTACAGGGCAGTTACTCATTGGCCGAACCCGATGGCACCATACGTAAGGTAACCTATACCGCTGATAAAATCAATGGATTCAATGCGATTGTTGAAAAGAAGGGTACGGCTGCCATTGCAATTGCCAAGCCAGCTTTGGCAGTTGCTGCTGTTCCAACTTTAACTAAAATCGGTTATGCAGCTGCGCCGGCTCTCAGTTTGGGTGGACACTATTAAAAAAAGAGATGGAATAACCTCCTTCTTCACCCCCAATAAGAAAGCAAATAGATACAATCATATGGATATGGTCCACCGATCTTATAGACCGTTGTTAAATAGTTGTAATTACATTTCCTTAACTTCCTGCCATACATATATATATATATGTATATATACATCAAATTACGTGCATGCTGTTGCCCTTCCAATAGGTTAACGTTCATTTCGATATATATATATATATATATATATATACGCATATATATATATATATATATATATATATATATATATATATCTGTAATGTATATTATAGTAGAGATACCGTTACTAGTGATCGGCAATCTAGTAAATTTAATTTTTGCATTTACTGAATAAAAATTTCGGTACAACAAAAGAAAACAAAAAAAAAAAAAAAAACAACTTAAATTTATTTTAATACATATATCATTTTATTTTATATATGTAGTAAGGTCAACTTGAACAAAGATATTTAATGAATTTCGATGAATGTTTGGTTGGTGATTATGGGATGCCATCGAAGTGCTCATAAGGGCACTAAAATGAAGAAGCTAACTAACATTCAATGCTGATCACGTCCCTTTAGCTATATATATATATATATATATATATAATTATATATACAGTTAACTCTTCATATTGTGTCATTGTGTAAGTCAGAGGGGGAGGGAAGGAGGGAGGTGCATTCGCTGGAGCACGTCTGTTGAGGAAATTGCTACTTTTTTTTTGTTTTGGTTTGGTTTTAGTTTTGGAAATTTTTTGTCATCAATTATTTCATTTCATTTTTTTTTTTTTTTTTTTTTTGGTCAACAGTTGCCAAATGGCACATGGCACACGACACTGGAGGGCTCTATTGGTGCAGCCCTTTAAATTAACCGGCACATTGGTGCATTGGAACAGTTGCTGAGAATACGTTGACAAGTGTTATCATAAATCCACAAATCGCCAATCACTTTACCTATTGCCATGGCTCTTTTCAAGGTAGGCCAAAGTACATACATACATACATACATGGTATAAATTATATCGTATGAAATTTTAATAAAAATTTAATTTCTTAGATAATCATTGCCAGTTGTCTCTTGTTTGCGGTTATTGAAGGTGCTCTATTGCCAGGGATTCCAGTTGGTTTACCATTAAATACCGAAGTGGATCCACATCCACAATATGCATTTGCCTATAATGTACAGGATGGTTTAACTGGCGATAGTAAGAGTCAGCAGGAAGTGCGTGATGGTGATGTTGTTAAAGGATCATATTCGGTTGTTGATGCCGATGGTACATTACGTACAGTATTCTATACAGCCGATAATAATGGTTTCAATGCTGTTGTTCAACGTGGACCGGTTCCTGTGCCAGTTCCAGTTGTTCCACGTCCTGTTGTTCCAGCAGCACCATTGTTAGGTTAATCTAATCTCATCTTATATGTAGCTTGTAGTATAAGTTATTGTCATCAATGTGTTGCGTGTAGTCGGTATTAAATCATTTCAACTTCATATAAAATAAATATCCAAAGATTACTTCAGTCATAATGAAGATTTTATACCCTTAAATGTTGTTGGACTAATTGATTATGCAATCCAAAAATATGATTTAAATTCCAAATTTGGTTTAGATAGTCTAACAAACAAAAACAACTTTACTTAAAACTTATATATATTATTTTTATGGTAGTTCGTTCGATCTGAACTGAATTCGGTTGTAAAAAACCATAGCAGTTCCAGCAACATATCCTTTATTTTAGACACATTATTTCAATGCTAGCTATATGATAAAGTAGTCGGATGCGACAAGATTCAAGATTTTAAATTACCCATGTTGCCAAGTTTACATACTAAATTTCACCTTTATAATTCAATGATTAATGCATATAACATGCAAAGAGACAGACAGATAGATAAATAAGGCCAAATCAATTTGACTCCTGCTGCTGATCAAGAATATATATAGTTTATGAGCTCTGCTTTTGAAGCCTTCTATTCATGAGATTAAACCCTTCGCAAGGGTATATAAAAAAGGATAAAAACTAAATTATTTCATTTAAAACGGTTATGTAGTTGTCACCGGTTACCGGTTCTTCAATCTCTATATTAATCTCAAGCATATTGAATTTATTATTATTTATTTATATTTATTATTTTCCATTCACATATTCACAACAAGTTATTCAATAGTTTAATTGAAAGCAGAAATCAGCACGAGATACAATTTTGGATTACGCAAACTAGGCATGTCTCCGCTTAAGAAAAAATAAAAATCAAAAAACCAAAAAATAAAAAAAATTCGAAATAAAAATTGGTTAAAATGGGCAAAATTGTCCCAATAGTAAAAACGCATTGTTGTTGTTGTTATTGCTTTAGGGGGGGATATTGGGAGTGTAGAAGAAGGAAGAGGGGTAAGGTATGATGTTGTCTGGACAGTCTCAGGGGAGTTTTTTTTTTTTTTTTTTTTTTTGGTTGGGCGCGGCGGCTAAAGCAACTATGTATGCATGTCCCAGTTTCGAAGGCTGTGCGTGCACACACCTTTCAACAATCGACGACGAAGTCTACAACGATGACAACAACAACAACAAGAGCAGCAACTGCAACAAGAGTAACAACAACAACGATGCTGGGTGCGTGCACTCCCATCTAGTGGCCGAACAGTCACATACCTGATGCCGCCCGGCCACCCGGTTGATCTCACACATTCACATATATACAGCAACACCGACACACACACACACACACACACAAATTTGTTCTTTGGCTCCAAAAGTCGCTTTCCAAATTGAACTTTTTGTTGTTGTTGTTGCTGTTGTTGTCACGACTACAGCCGGCATTGGAACCAGTTTAACATCATATATCGTATGTATGTATGTGTCTATAAATGTCTGTCCAACACTGCACTGCACTGCACTTGCAGAGATAGATGCATAAAGAATTGGAGAGAAGAGAAGAAGGAGGAGACAGAAGGCGGCAGTTACAGCGACGGCAGTAACGGTCCCCCACACATACTTATACGCATGTTTTGCGTGGCTGTCGTTCTTGTTGCTACTATTTCCACTATTTCTACTATGTACTACTACTACTACTACTACTACTACTATTATATGCATGGTAGTTTACTCCCTTTCTACCTCCTTCGCTGCTCTTTTCTTACATATGTATGTATGTATATCTTGGCCTGAGTCCCTCCTTTCAATTGCCATGGGCAACGGGCGACATAAAACGAAAAATGAATTATTTTATGTTTGTTGTTAGGTTATTTGCGATTGGTGCAAGTATTTTTCATATACTCCACACGCATGCGTACTTTTTAGTTGTTATTATTGTTGCTGTTGTTTTGCTTTTTTGTTTTTTTTTTTTTTTTTTTTTTGCATAAATATTTGTAGGCAGGCGGCGGCATTTTGGTCCACAGATTAGGCCTATGTTGTGTGGAGTGCCTATAAAAAGCAATTGTCGATTGGTTACAGAACCACAGAGTAGATTTATTTGTCATCATAGCAAGCAGCAGCTACAGCAACAGCAGCAGCAATAACCAATTCACCAAGAACAATAACAGCAGCAACAGGCAAAAAAATATATATCGAAAGAATGGCCCAAAAGGTGATCCTTGTACTTAGCGCTCTGGTGGCTGTTGCCACATCTGTGGTTGTGCCTGGTCCTGGTTTGGCACTGCCAGGATATCCTTCGCTAGCTGCACCCGCATTGTTACCCAAATTAGCAGCACCCATATATCCTGGTCTGGCCAAAGTGGCAGCACCATTGGCAATTGCCAAAGTGGCAGCACCTGAACCATACGATCCTAATCCACAATATAGCTTCAGCTATGATGTCCATGTAAGCATAAAGAATTTCTATTTCTATACATAAATTTTCTATTCTATCTATATTTTAATCCTTGTTTGTGCATTTAGGATGGTTCCACTGGTGATGTAAAGAGTCAACAGGAGACACGCAGCGGTGATGTTGTCCAGGGTGCCTATTCTCTAATCGAGGCCGATGGCACACGACGAATTGTGGAATACACTGCCGATCCTGTCCATGGATTCAATGCTGTGGTACATCGTGAGGGTGCCGTTGTTAAGGCTGTTGCACCAGTTGCCAAGGTCCTGGCACCAGCGCCAACACTATTGCATGCCGGTGGTCCATTGGTGGCCAAACTACCTGCTCTGGGACCATTGGCTCTAGGACCAGTTCCAGCACTGGCTCCCGCCTATGGTCATGCCCTGGCTCCGGCATTGCCTAAATTGGCACTGCCAGCCCTCTCCCCACTGGCCTATCACTAAGTCAATGCCGCCATTGCCGACCAATCGACCTCTTGCCGTTCCAAACCAACCAAACAATGGACAAATCGCGACGACCACACATTATCTACTTCCCATCGTAGTTGATCATAGTTGTAGTATTAGTTGAAATTGAAATCGAAATATTGACAAAACAACAAAAACACAAACAAACAAAAAAAAAACAAACAAACAAAAAAAAAAAAAAAAAAAATGATTGTATTAATATTTTCGAATTCAAAACCAGCGCCAAAAAAAAAAAACAACAAATGAGCGCGGATCTTATATATGAAACAGATCCTTTCATCTATGTACACACCATCAATCAATTCACCACTCCAAACACATTCCTGTCATTGTACTATATGTTTTTCTTGTCTTTTTTAATCTTAAGGCTGTTTTTGACCGCGATAAAAACTATCTATATTATAAAACCCAAACTACTATTTTTTTTTTTTTTTTTTTAATGTTAACATGATATTGAGTGAACACGAGAAAATGTATAAAAAAAAGAAACAACTAAAAAGACTTTCAATAAACGAATTCTCTTCGCAAAATGGTTAAAAAGAAATGTATATCTTTTATATATTTTTGTATTGTTATTTTAAACCAAATTATTAGTAATTCTACGAAATATATTTGATTTTTTATGAATTTAGGTTATAGTAATATGTATATTAAATAGTCATGGAATTTTCATTTTTATCTTTCTAAATATGGCAGAAAGGATAACAAGTTTTAAAAGCGCGTTAATAATAAGCCAAAGGCTTTTTCTTTAATGCTAAACACTTTCTTCTAGAGGCTAAAATTTACTTTAGCTTTATAACTTTCTTCTTTATGTTTTTCTACCTATACGATTTTCTAAAGAATTGTCTTATTTCTCAAAAAAAAAAAAAATCGTATTCATTAGTCATTCATTATCTAACAATTAATCGACTTTTTCTTTTTAAATTCTAGTATATTTCCGTGTTAATTAAAAGAATAGAACTCATCAAACAATTTGATCAATAATTGTCTATTGAAGATGTCATTTGATTTAAACAGAATACAAATGCATCTCAATATATAGATAGATATACATATAGTCGTATGATATGTAAGGAGATCAAGGTTCTTTTCAAACTTTTGCCACGCAGTTTTTGCAAAAAGTTTACCAAGATAATTGTTAAGCCAACTATGTGATACTCTTTCATAATTTCATAATAGTAAAAACTTACTAAAATGGGAAAAGCAAACTTAATTAGAATATAAGTTATATATATCATTTTTTTTTTGTACATATCATTTATCAATCTATATAATACAGATATAGGGTATATGTAAGATGAATGATACAATTCTGTATATTGACAGCTATTTTTTTGGCATATTGGCCTTAGAATGAATGAAACCCAGCCTCTTAACTGAATTTGAAATGGATTATATACCCATGATTCATACTATGCACCTGTTTTGGCCCCAAACTGAAGTAACTATGTATGTAGAAAATGAAAATTGGCCATAAATAAAACAAAATTTTGAATACTTATGTCTTATACATAAATAAACACTTATATGATTACATTCTCTTCTCATTAATAATCTATATTATTATAGACATTCGCGTTTATATATTCAATATGTATTTATGTAACGCCCAAGAGGTTTGTTACACTTGCAATTGCATAATTGAAGCTTTTTGCTGCACTTGGCTTTAAACGTTTGATGATTTAATAAAACTAAATTAAAATGTTAATAGCAGCACACGAACATGACGAACAAAATAGACAACGCAATGGGATGGTTGGGCGAAAGCGTAAAAGCAGCAAGGTAGGTGGATTGATGTCTAGCTAGCTAGCTAGCTAGGTAGGTAGGCAGGCAGGTAGGTAGGTAGGTGGTGCTCATGGTGTTCATTATGATGTTGCAATGATTACCATTGCAAACAAAAAGTTTATACATAGATACACACACATATAATCAGAGGGCTAACAAATATTTACTATATCTAAGGAGAATTCCTGAATACGTATAAGGAAATGAAAATCATTTTCTTTAATTGTATATATACATATATATATGAAAAATGGTCACCATGTTACTATGACTTTTGTTTAAAAATTTTCACCAATTTATTTCGCTGATGAATCAAAAGAAAGTGTTAACCATAAGCATTAATTGTTGTTGTTGTATGATATGCAATTTTATGGTATATATATATATATATATATATACTGCACCTACATTTAAATTGAAAATTAACACTTTGATTTCATGTTCGAGTAGTAACCATTATTAATTACTATTTATTATTCATTTTCATTATTCAAATTGATCGACTTTTATAATACTATATGATTTCCTTTTGGTTTTTTTTGTTGAAAACAAATTTCAATGATTTTATAATACAATGACTGCAATAACTTTGATCTAACTAAATGTAATCTAGCAATTTAGTTAATTTATTTACTTTAAATTGAGAAGAATAAGTGGAGCAGAAATATACTTTAAACTGACTAAGATAGATGGATGCAAATTTTTGTTGTTTTTATTAATTATTGAGATCAAGTTTAGTCAGCTTGAGGTCAAGTGGCTGTTAGACTAGTTGTTGTTAGCCAATATATTGTATATATATACATATATATATATTTTGACTGGTCTTTTGCCAGTTATTCCATTAATAAGTACATTATGAAAATTGATTGCAGTTATTACTTAGACTTATCCTATATCAGGTTTTACTATATAATAAAAAACAAAAGATATCTTTTGTGATTTTTTTAATAACTTAATCAATAGACACAAAAAACATCCTTTAAGTCTCATTAAAGATATATAAAATCATTTATTAATTTCTTTCATTTTAATTGCATTAATTTTGTCCATGTAATAAACGATTTTTAAAGCCTTTGGATAAATATCTTCAAAGCTCTTGAATTAGTTCCTTAATTTAGATCTTAAGGGCTCTAGAATTAGTCCCTTAATTAAGATCTGAAAAGCTCTAGAATTAGTCCCTTAATTTAGATCTTAAAAGCTCTTGAATTAGTTCCCCTAATTAAGATATTAAATGCTCTTGAATTTGTCCCTATTTAAAGATCTTAAAAGCTCTTGAATCTTGAATAATCCCTTACTTAATTTTTAATTTGTTTGAAATTTATAAGCACTTTGACATAATCGAATTGTTCAGAATTTAATAAATTTTATTTATCCAATTATAGTATTGGGTATAGTAAATAAAAATCACAACAAAATTAATACGATCAATATATATTTAGACGATATGTATATTCGTTTATTATTATTTCTTAAGAGTTCAGTTAATGGCTAAAAATTAATCATATATATATATACATACATATACATGCATATAGATTAATTTAAAAGTTTTACTTATTGTTTTTTGAAACAAATTCTAATCTGCTTTTTTTTTGTTAATAAAAAATGGCTAATTTAACGGAAACCCAGCAACTTGTTAGCATTTTCATGGGCAATAAATTGTAATATTATGCCAAGTTATTCAGTGAAACAAAGCACTATAAAATATTCAAACAATTGCACCAAAAGTTTCTCTAGATTGTTTTGCATTGCAAAGTGAAATTAAAGCCACACAAGTCGGGCTAACTAACGGATATGCAAAACTTTAAATACCCTATGAATAACACTTAAATTGTAAAATAATAATAAAACAAATAAAATATAAGAAAAAGGTCACATTAAAATCGATAGATGATGTAATAAAGAATAAGAATTAATTTGAGATTTAAGATCGAGGATCAGATAGACATGTCTATAATTTGATCTATGTATATATAATGATATATTTGCATACTTTTGACCTAAATTGATATGCCCATATTTTGGTAAGGGTATAAGAAAACATGATAGTAATTATGTTATACACTCTCTAGATATATATATATATATATATATATATATATGTATGTTTATACTGTATAATATGTATATATAATCATTAGCGATGGCACGCCCGATTAAAATTGTAACGTCAAGCAATTAAAATGCTTAATTTCATTTCATTTCATAATCAGAGATGGAAAACCATAAAAAAACAAAAGAAAGAGAAAAAGAAACAAAACACAAAAGACAAAGATTTAACTTACCCCGTAAACCAGGGGCCTCTTGGACCATACAAGAAACGTTTGGCTGTCTTCCATTTCTTCCGTATGTGACTGTCGATCGTTTTACGTTGCACCGCTGCCGTTTGGAGTCGCTGACTCTCCTCCACTTGTCGTATTTTCCATGGCATATAAATCTTTTGCTGAAAGACGCGCCGGTTCGCTGCCTGAAATGAGGCACGCTGATTTGAGGCAGCTTTGCATGCTTCATAGCATTCTGCCCAGAATCGATTAATTGGCTCCCACAAATGTAATTCAATATCACGCTGATAGCGATCATAAAGCGGTTTCACCTGTAAAAAATAATAATAAAAAAAAAAATAAATAACAATCATATATTTTTGTTAAATATTCATGATGAGATATGAGTTAATGGTAGTATATATAATTCATTTTAGTTTTCTTATTGCTATTATTTTCCTGAATTTTCCAGGCACTCGCTTTCAAATCCCAATCAAAGTCACGTTCGTTAAGCATTCAAGTTCAATATCCACAGGAAGAAGAGTTGAAGTTCACTTGCTCGAAAACAAGTTTTACTTGTGATATTGTGAAAAACGAAACAATAAAAAAAAAATCTTTAGATCATAAAAATATAAAATCAATAAGTTTTGGGCATTATGTTCAGTTTGGTGTGTTAATTGTTCTATGTACATATGATTAAAAATTTGTGTGGTATGTAACTCGGGGAACTGGGGACTCGTCTTCGCCTTTGCCTTCGTGTTGTTATGTTTTATATATTGTTTTTCATCAGACGACTGGTTACATCTGCGTCTCTTTAAACAACAAAACAAGACCACTTTCTTGGAACTGAGCTCAGTAGCCAAAAGAAAGTCCAACGAGTCGTGACCGATCCACAAGCAGCTGAAGTAAGCTCCACAGAAAAACAACACCAAAACCAAAAACAAAATAAAAGTTAAAAAAAAAAAAAAAAAAATAAAACCAACGTGGAAAATCACATATAGAAGAGCCACACACAGAAACGTCGCGTCGGTGTATCAAGCAACCAGTACCAACCAAAAACCGCCAATGAAAGTTTTTCCACCCAATGTTCGTCGCGTTTAATTGTTTGTTTTTTTTTTTTTAAATTTTAACTAATTCATTCATTCAGTTTTGTTTTAGTCGGTGTTGCTAAACAAAATAAAACAAAACAAAACAAAATGTGCAAATTTTTTTGGTTGTGTGCCTGTACTGTAAGCGATTAAATAATAATTATGTGAATTAATATATTTACTTGTTTTATATCTTACATGGGGATTAAGTGATTTAACTAATAAGGACATAAAATGACAAATATTTTTGCTTTTATATTTTCAAAACTAAATACAAATTGTTGCTAACAAAAAGTGATGAAACCTTTTTGTAGTTTTTTTTAAAGCAAGTGTCTAAGAAAACTTTATTTATATATTTATATTATATTTATTATATATATTATATATATAAGAGCAAACTTGAATTTGTTATTATCTTATGATTCCAAGCTCTGAGCTGGAAAAATTAAAACAAAATTCGGTTTCTATATTGTGACTAAAAACTAAAAAATATAAGCAATATTTCATTTCTTATTATCATATTATCTAAACTCTGAATTGCAAAATGTAGGCAAAGAAAAGAAAGATTTATTTAAATATTTGGTTTACTTTTTAGATATCCTATTATTTATACATATATAAATAAAAAGAAAAAGGCAGGCAAAGCAGTAAAAACATATAAAAACGGAAAATATGCATAAAATATGCAAAATGTAAATACTTTTTAATATAACAAGAGCTACTTATATATATATATGTATATAAATACATTTAATATATGTATATACACATACATATATATCCCCTCTATTCCCTTTTGAACGAAATTGCAAAATTTTACTTTATTTTCATTTAAAATCCTTTTTGTTAGATAGAAAACTTTTCATTTTATCTAAAAGTAAGTTTTATCCCAGCAAAGTTCATATATGAATATGTATATATAAAAACAAAATCAGTTCTATTTATAGCAAAACTTTTTCCCTAAACAATATAACTTGTAATTCTTGTAACAATATATACATATATATATATATATATATATAAATCAATGCTCAATAGATGCTTAATTAAGCTAAGTAAATTAACTTTAAGCTAGTTTTTGTTTGATAAATTGATTAAAAAGGTTTGTTTTTGATCAAAAAAAAAAAAAGAAAAAACAATCTAGTAGAAGAAAATCTTTTCATACGATTCATTTCGATTCAATAATTTTCAATAAAAATTTATGCAAAAGACATAAGCTGCGGCTTTTGGTGGCGCCATTGTTCAACATTGAAAAGAAAAGGCGCCCCCAAAACTGATTTCACAATGAACCCAAGATTTCTGACGTTCAGGTTCAATGCTTTGCGCCTTGAGGTCGATCTTCTGCTACGCTGCACTGCTCTCTTCCTCCTTTAAGCCCGGCAAGCCATGCGCCGTTGTTGCATGCAATGTTGCAGGTGGCAAGGTGGCAAGATGTTAGGTAGCTTTTTTTTCTTATTATTATTATTTTTGCTTTTTAAACGATAACCAATTTTGGTAGCTTGACAATGGTTTAGGATTGCCGGCGGCAGGCAAAGACAATATTGTGTTAAATCTGGTAGCCGCACCTCAACTAATGGGAAAGTCAACAAACAATTCCTCAAAACATGCAAAAAAAAAATAAAATAAAATAGAAATATATATACATATATATACAGTGGCTAGACTAAACTTATATTATATATACATACATACATATATAGTAGTTTATGCAGTAGAGAAAGTTTATGTCTTCTGTTTTTTTTTTTTTTTTTTTTTTATGATTAATTTTTGCCCTTTGCTCTTTTATGTCATTACAGTTGGCATTATGTTTGCCTTTGGCATTTAGTGAAATTAATACGACTATTGTCACCCAGATTGCTGGCCAAAAGGAAAGTGATTTGTTATTGCCCAAATCGGAGAAATTAATATTGTATCGCCTGCAACCGCCCTATAGTGGCGGCATTAAGGGTATAACAAAACGATCGAAACAACGAAGACGTTATAATGCACCAGGAACAAAGATTAAGATACGGCCACCATCGTCACATCATCATAGATATGGAGATACATTTAATTACTTTAAACCACCATTGGGACCATCCACCACCTATTCTGGACATGGCGAGGAGCCACCGAGTGTACCATTTATTGATTTTCAACACTTGAAATTGGATCCACATGATTTTCGTATACCCTCAACAAGCTATGAGGCACAATCGATGGATTTAAATTTTTACAATGATGATCATGATTTGTATGGACCACCAAAATATTCGGCCATTGATTACACACTTGATGGGCCGCCACCAAATTCGAATAGTCATGTGCCACATCAGAAATATGGTTTACCAACAATTGAACAGAATATTGGACATAATAGCTATGAAACGCCTGAATCATATATATCCCATCATCATAATCATCATAATAATCATCATAATAATCATAATAATCATAATCATCATAAGCCATCATCATCATATTCACCGCCTTCTTTTGTACAGCCAAATGAACATTATGGTGTTCCGCCTGCTCCATCACCAGATTTGGGTTATATATCAAGCTATTCGCAAGCAGAATCACCAATACGTCCACCAGATCATGATTCTTATTCCATATATGAGCAAAAGGTACCAAATGTTGGCTATCATCAAAATTTTGCTGAACCACCAAAGCCACCATCACAGCCATCACCACCACAACATAATTCCAATATACACTTTGGTCATCCGTCACCAGGATACGAGATGAGCACATCGTACCAGCTGAATAATCAACAATATGATCAGACCCATCAATATCGTGTACCGCAAACACATCCAAGCGATTATGGTGAAGTTCAACCGGCACATCCACCACAAGCACCGGAAGCACCACCGCCACCACCACCACCACAAAATCCCATTGTTTATACACAGATTGATAATCATCCTGTTCAGCCACCGCAAAGTTATCCACACGAAGATTATGCACCGCCATCGCAGGAACTACCATTGAATCCAAATCATAAAATTCCCAGTTTTGATTATACAAAATCAAGCTATGAGGTACCCATTTATGATGCCATACCCTTTGAGGCATCCAATCTAGAGGAACAGGAATTATATCCACCGATTATTAATGGTAAAAATCCCAATCAGGATACGCATACATTGGCCAGTTCAAAGAGACGTAGAAAACGCAAACGAGGACCAAATAATGCAGTCGTATCCAAAAAACATACATTGGATGTACCCGAGTTGCAACAGGCATACGAGGATGATACCCATATAAGGGATATAGTAGATACGGATACAAATACAGATACAGATGCACACGGCTCTCAATATGTGGAAAAAAAGCGTAAATATGTTAATTATTTAACACCCACAACAAGAATCACAACAACACCATCACCATGGAGTCCAATGCAGGTGAGGACCACAGCCAGTACAATCTTTTTACCCACTATTGTGACAAGTACGCCGGCCACACGTACTGTGACCCGGAGCAGTTCCAATGTGAATCGTGGCACATCACGTTATCATATCACAACACCATCCGATCATAATCCCATACAGCCAATCTCTACTGTTACAATTGAGAAATCGCATTCGCAGAGCTATTATGATGGAACTATTGCACCGCCCACATATCAACAATATCCATCCATTCATAATGGACGTGGACAGACACGAACAAGATCATCTAATAATAGACGTGAACCAGGAATTTCATTAGCCCTTCAGCCAGCATCCGATGGTGATGATCAATCATCGAAACGTACAACCAAAGGATTCTTTGACACAACACTCTTTAAGAGTCCGCACAACAATAGAGAGATTCAGAGGAAATTGAATGTGCTGCACCAGAGCTTGCCAAAAAACCATAAATTATATTAAATTGTTAACAAAAGTATATACATAGATATATGTATTTTATAGGGAGGGGGCCGTGCAAGACTTTCCAATTGTTTTAAATATTATTATAATTAATAGAGAAACTAAAAAAAAAAATACAGATAGATTAAGCAATACAAAATAATAAAAAAAAAAACAATATTAAAAAGAATTAAAAAAATTAAAATCTTTTTTCTGATAAGAAACCGTCTTGTCTACTAATTTGTATATATCTATTCTTGTCTTTTTGGGTTTTAGAAAACTTGGGAAAACTTTCAGATATATAAAGAATAAGTTCTTTTTTATATCTATTAGATTTCGCTCATGGAAATCGAACCTTCTAATGGGATTTAAATTATTCTCTTTCGAATTTTTAAATACTTTTTTATATACTTAAAATAATAAACAAAAATCACTTACCATACGCTCAATAAAATTCCGCCATTTCTTACTGGTGCTGTACATTTGAAAATCATTAAAGAATACAGGGCCAGATAAGGTTGATGGTAAATCGGGTAAAGTTGTATCCAAATTAAAAGCTGATCGACATTTCTCTAACAAAGCTTTCATCACAGGCATAAGAAACGAATACTCTTCGGGATTGCCAACTGAGAGAGAGAGAGAGAGAGACAGAAAAAGAAATTAAAATATATTATTTATATATTTAATAATTGTTAATCCTACCTTCAATGGCATTATCCAGAGCTCTGTTTATGCTATACAAAAGGTATGATAGTTCAGCAGGATCTTCTGTGGATCGGCTCTGGAGTATGGCATGTAGTTTAGCTGTAGCCATGGCTACAATACTTGGATTTGGATGATGAGAGCACTTAAGTAAAATTCCCAAACATAAACGTATCATATCAGACCAATCATCGGAAGAACCTTGTTGAAATA
This sequence comes from Drosophila sturtevanti, assembly GCA_018150375.1. Lineage (NCBI taxonomy): Eukaryota > Metazoa > Arthropoda > Insecta > Diptera > Drosophilidae > Drosophila > Drosophila sturtevanti. The sequence continues at coordinate 5,376,379 of JAECWJ010000688.1, read as the reverse complement.
TCATTAGAGCATCAAGCAGGGCTAAAACACCATCGAGTAGTTTTGTTGAGCATTTCTTTGACTCATCTTCATTGGAGCCGAGTACAATAAGTTCATAGACCATGCGTAAAATATTTGAGGCATTCTCTTGATTAATTAATGTCTGGCTGCCATGTTCGGCAAGATCAAAGAGTGATGCCTGCACAGCCATCTCCAAAATGCGTAAACGTAATGACAGATGCGAGGTAATTAGTTCATTATTTAATGCCAATAAATTAATACAGCCAAGAACCTGTCCACGTTCTTGCCAGCATTGAGGATGATCATTTGGTATGCCACGCCAGAAAATATTAAATAATGTATTCGTTATTAGATAAACAAGTTGCTCTTCGGTATCAACATCCCCCTCAGAAACAAAATCAAAGGCAGCAGTACTCTGTGAATAGAAAAAGAAGAAAGTCAATGATTTAATTCAAAGAAAAATTCAGTTTTTTTTTTTTTAATTTACCTCCAAAGAGTCACTGCTCTTGGGCGGCCTATTAGGGGATTGAGTTGAGCTCTCCGAGCTAATTGATTCTGTACGTTGTATAACAAAATTTTGACTTTGCGGAGCATCTGCACTATCTACAGAGGTGCCCAAGGTAAGTGATTCAAATGTATCCTGAATATCATGAGTTGTTTGTCGTATAACCGAGAAGACACTATTCACATTTTCCACAACAGCTCCAGATACGGATTCGGCGAGTTCTTTTAAAAACAAATCAATTATATATTTAATTGATTCTCAAATAAACAAAACAAACTATAAAATAATCACCTTTAATTTCAGTTTCAATAGCTGTGGCTGCCTCTGTAACGCTAGCCTGAATCTCATTGAGTATTAAACCACTATCGCTTTGCTGTTCCTCCTGTTGCTGCTGCTGAAGCTGAGCGAGTCCAATTTCCTGATCGGTAAACGTTATAAGATCCGCTTGTGCCAAAAAGTTGGAATTATCCTCCAATAAAACATCCATATTGATGCCAAAACTTCGACGTTTCTCTTCATCTGGTGGCGCCATACTAATTGGCTTACGTATAAGTAAACGTGCAATAGATTCCTGCCATCCGGTTTGTTTGGCAATTGCCGTAACGGAATGCTGCTTAACAAATGTGGTCTGTAGCAAACGTTTTGCCACCTCAACCTTTACCTGAATCCCACAATTGCTGACATGATACACGAGAAAGATCAGACCAGCATAATCCGGTTGCATGCCCAACATTTCATCCACCATATGAAAGAGTATGATCGAGCTCAATGATATCGGTGTTATAAATGAGAAAAATCCTGGAAACATACTCTGCTCGCTACTTTGATCGTAAAGACGTAAAACTTGTTTATACTTTTGATGAACTCGCGATGTGGCAAGCAATCCGCTAATAAACTGAAAAGAAACAATTAGAAAAATATATATAGATATATAGCCGAGTTAATCTAATTATTTCCTTATGTCTGTCTTTTTCTTTATTGTATGGATGCAGGTAAAGTTCTGAAACTGGTCTGATCGGAGAACTATACAGTATAACCACCATATCAAAGATTAGCTATAGATCCCATAGAGTAAGTTAACTTCTTTGATATTTGGTTTGTATATATGTATATATATATATATATATATATATGTATACTCTACTCACCCTGATGGCTGCCTCTTGAATTTCACAAGAATAACTTTTATCGACAAGAAAATTATATATAAGATTTGCCGATTGGGGTTCATGGAGTAGTAGAACCATTTGATCTTTACAATTCTTGCCCCGTACATAGAATGTCATCATTTCCAGAAACTCAACCAGTACCACATCCTGTCGCACTGAGGCCAAAAATGCTATCATAGCATTTACCTCCTTGATATTGACATCCTTTTGCAAATAGAAACGTACAATGCCAAGTAATGTAGCCCTTATGGTTTTCGCATCATCATCAGATAGATTATCCGGTGTAGTATAATATTGTCGGATTACATCTAAGACAAACTGTACACCATATCGACGACGAAAGAATTTGCGATCATTTTTAATCATGGCACTTAGATACTGGGCATGTCCAAGCATAATTTGGAACTGTAGACGCGACCAAATGGCAAAATCAAATACAATATGAGCATACAGAGCATCCAATAATTGTCCTCCTCTCTCAGCTTTATGGCCTTGCAATGATTCCATAAGTAAATGAGTGGCCATTAGAGCATTGACATCAAACATAGATGGGGGACAACGCTGCAGCATAATGCCAATAATTGCAAGACTATCCTCACTTAAAAGCTGCTCCTGATTGGCATCATGATCATGGGTTAGATATCGCAAAAGGCATAGAAAACTTGCCAAAGGATTTTGTATCATTTTCCATTCGGTATTCAAATTAGATGAGAGCACTTCCCAATCGGTAAACTCATCTGCAGTGGGTGTGTTTGAAGATATGGACACTTTGCTATCAAATCCAATAGATATATCGTCAGTTTGATTAGATACCAATCGATGCAGAATGGGCAATATGGCATTAATTCCACCAATACTATTTATCGTCTCTTGGATCTTAATAATTTTACAATGTTGTGCAAATATCTTTCCAGGATAACGGCTACCAGGTATTAGATCTTGACAAGTTCCATGCCATACAGCACCCGGAGCATAGCAGAAAACGAAACGAGATGTTAGCTCAAGTAAATCATTCTCCTGTGAAAATATTGAACTGAAATTCATGCCAGCATCGAAAATGTTCTTAAGACTTGTTGTGGATTCGGCCAAAAGTACACCACCCAAATGTCCTTGCAAACATGTCTGTTCACCAAATACTGTATCCTGCATACCGATGGGAAAATTCTTTACATTAGGATCAAATGTGGTTTGAGTTCGCATTGGTAATGTGAAATAATTGGAAACCTTTAAAAAAAATTATATAGAAATACTTTAGATATAAGCATATATGTCTATATTTTTGTTAACATTTTTCTTACATTTGCCGATAGTGTGCGTTCCAGCAGGCTGGGTAACATTCCCTTGGCACTCTTGGATACAGATTCTTGTGGCGATGGCTTTGCAATCACCTCACTGGGATGAGGTGGAACTGCTACACCACCGATTGAGCATAATGTAAAGGGTTCATTCAATGATTGCATTTTAAGTGTGGCGCTTAGTTTTTGAACAAAGTCAACATAAATATTTATCTGGCTATATGAAAAAGGCCTCTTTGGTGGTGCTATAACAACAGTTAGATAATGCCATTGACCATCCATTAGAGTCTTTGTGGCCGTGGATGAGGTTAAATATTCTCGCTTTGTTAATGCAGCTACCACCACAGTACCATTTGGTTGGACAAAAATTTCATAACCGCATCCACTGGCTGTCTGTAGAGTGAGTAGCATACGCCTGCATGCGGATTGAGCCTGCTGTTCATTTGGCTGATTGAATCGCACCACAATATGAAAAATAAAGCCATAGGTACCAGTATTTGTCCAATTTCTGATATCGGGAACTGTAATACCATCCGATGGTTGTTCAATTGCAAAATACTCCACACACGAGTTGCTAACTCTTAAACTTTGCAAAGCGATCACAACAAGTGTCTGCGAAGACAAAATAAAAAAGAAAAAGTAATTTAATTAAAATATACACATAATCATAATGATTATATATTATGATTATAAACTTACCTGTTGCAGTTGCTTTAACTGAGTAAATTGTGTACCCTTGCGTAGCAAGGCAAAAATGCATTTAAGCTCCATTGGCAAAATGCTAAGTTTACTCAATTCCTCAATTAATTTAATTAAATTCACCATGCAATTATCAGTTAATGATTCAGATTCCATAAGACAACCACAGACCGCTTTGATGACGCGATAATCACAGGCCATAGATTTTCTATTGGAAAATGAAAAGCATAATTATATAGGAAATCAAGGTAATCTTTTAAATATATTAGAGTAGCAGATGGCTCTTCTTTAATAATCTATTTATATATATATATAAAGTTATTCCCACTCACGTTGCATAGTTGTAAGAGCAACCCTTAAGCACCAATGTGCTAACATGCAATTGTTCTTCCTCTTGTAATTTTGGTAACCAAATGAGTAACTGAAGCACGACTTCTGGCAATAAAAGTTGATGTTCCGTTTCATTGTATGCGAGTTGAAAACAGGAATCTAATAGTTCTACTGTTGGTGCCTCAAATTCCCTTAAGCTTTTAAAGAGACGTTCAATGCGATCTCCTTCACGGAACTGCTCAATAGCTCGGTTAGAGCTACGCGTCAATGTAGTTAATGCCTCCAAGGTAGCGCATAGAGAACTTGTGTGGCTCACATGCCAGGACTTGAGATAAAGGGATACAATTATATATAGACAATTATATCTAAGAACGAACTATAGTTTAGTAATTTACCCGTATTCGATTTGGTAAACCCGTGAGTATTTCTATTAAATTTGTCTCCGCAATGGCCTCATTTACTGCATCGAGAGTAGATTTGCCATTTACAAACAATTTGACAGCTGAAACAGTAAAGGATTGGGCAGTCATATCAATGGTGCCATCCTCATCAGCCTCATCATTGGCTATATCAAAATTAGGATCGCCGCTGTCAAAATATTTGGTAGCCAACAACTTTTGCAGGGCATCGCAATAGAGTTCGATGAGTGTTACTAAATCTATTTGGCGCTATGAAAACAACAACAACAAAAAAAACAAACCAAAAATGAATGTGTAATCAATTTATATGACAATGTTCAAATTGATGAATCTCAAAAAACAACGTACTTACTTCTTCTGGACTAGATTTTTGGAGGACAATGACCATTAAGGCATAACAATTGAGGGCAGCATGACGCAAACTTTTTGGACTCTCCCACCGCCCCAGTATATTCATTATAATGGATACCGTTGCCGGACATATGGCTCGCATGCCATTACGCTAACAAGGAGAAGATCAAGATTAGATCAAAAAATAGGGCCAAATATAAATTTGGTCAACGCAGAAAGCAGCAAAAATAAAATACATATATATATATATATGTATGTATATATGAACATCATGATTGATACAACAAAATACAGTGTACAATATATACAAAGGGATAAATGTTATTCCACCACTCACCAGGTTATCACAGTCTAGAAGCTGCTTATCACCCAAGCAGGGGGCATTTAAAGATGTTAGAGCGTTAGTATTTCTATTCGAGTAGGAAGTCGAGATCGCGTTTAAGGATTTCTGCAAATTTGTTTTATATGTATGTAAGGACTTTCAGTTGGGCTATAAAGGAAGGCGTGGATTGGGGGCAGGCGGCAGCCAATAACATAATGAAAAATATAATTAAACTAAAATGAGTACAAAAAACCGCAGCCAAAGATTGTAAAAAAAAAACAAAAATACAGAGACTAATAAGAAAAAAAAAATTACACAAGTTGTTAATGATTAATAAAAGCAAAAATTATAACGATATATGTATGTATATATACATATATCGTTCCTATAACTGATTGTTTCATTGGCAGCTATTTAATAAAGCAATACATTTCTAATGATTCATAAATATATATATATATATATATATATATATATATGAAATCAGCTCGTTATTAAAGTATTGAAAGCTTCTGAGCAATATGATTACACCCAAAGTGGATGGGTTTTATCTATGGAAAAGATTATTAATTAATTCTCTTACAATTTGTCTATATATACCTAATCTTAATTTGCCAAGTTTACATACCAAGTTTGGTGGCTTATCATATTTTTTTACGATTCTTACTCAGACGGATTGAATAATGACTTTGCTGTTCGATAGATAAATAGTAAAAATTGAATATATAGTCGCAAAATGCTTCCATTTACTTTGTTACATACATTCTAACGACTTTAAAATACCAAAATTAAGAAAAAAAAGCACCACACAAACATAAACAGAAACGGATAAAAAATAGAATAACAAAATAATGAAAAGGGTAGCCATTTACGGCTTTACCTGAGAGCCGCAAATGACGGCGCCTAAAATATTTAAGAGACTTTCGCCAATATCCGCAAACCGGAGCACTTGTTCCTCCTGAAAACAATCTGTAAAAAAAAGGAATTTATTATTAACTAAGTAATGCAAAACAAAAACAATGGGTTAGATTTTCTAAATGCGACTATCAAATTTAAAAGTGTATATAAGTTGATGTATTAAGTATACATAAATAAAAATTATATACGTATATATAGATCAACAAATCGGCTCTACGTGTAATGATATTACAATTTTAAATAGTTTCATCACATTTTCAAATCCATTTCAAATTCAAAATTGTTACCTACCATATATAAAGGGCACAATCTCCACATGAACCGAATGTGGCTTATATGGAAGACGACTGTAATCAGCAACATGGCCGCGTAAAAAACTACGCCATGTTAGATACGGATCATACATGACCTCCAGGAATGCAGAAAAGTTTCGAAACAAATGAGTCATGGCTAACGATATGTGTCGTTTCTCCATTTGCTAGAAAAACAAATATCAAATTGTGAGATATTAAAGGGAAATTGGCTATCAATTTAGCTTATCGCATACCTGTTTAAACACTTTAGTGAGTATGGCTATTAGATTTGGTTTGTACTCGTACTTAATGATGGCCAAAATATTATCAAAGTGACGACACACAATTACCAGGCACTCAATTAGTATGGCTACTTGTTCAATTGTTTCATCTGTGGGTCCGATCTCTCCTGTATCGCAGGAATCCCGTGCCACAATTATGAATTTGCCAATAGCTGGCAGTAATTCATCTGGCAAACGTCCCAGATGCGGTCCACTGTCTGGCTTGACTTCATGCCACAGTGGGCAAGTGTCGGCCTGAAAGTCCAGTTGTAGTTGGCTGCGCCAAATAGCCACAAAGCGAGCCACAAACTCACGAAAGTATGTCTCATCGTTCTGGAGAGAAGAACGAATGGATGGGAAGTAGTTAGTTAACCAGAGTCTGCGCCTATCTTGGATTACATAAGCATTTCAATTTTACAATTTGAATTATTTTGTCTATCCTCGTATTTCTGCAACTTATTGCCGCGTTTATTTGCACTTTTATCTTGGACCGGCTGAAAAGCCGCAAGAGACGATCACACTGACCTTGCATTCAAAGTGCCTTCAATTGTTTTTTGTCAAGTTCATACCTTTGTTGTGTACTGCACCCACAGACTGTAGATATCCTTTTTGTTATCCATTATGTCTTTTACTCAATTTCAGCTAGATCCAGTATGTGTCATTTTTATGTAAATGTAAATTTTGCGAGTTTATCAAGTGACAGATGGCTACAAAACTATCTGCAACTCGGCTTTGTTAACTGGAGTTTAATCAAGGCAATAAGACATATCCTTTAATGATTTAATACTTTCAATGTAAAACAAAGTAACTAACTAGACTTGTTTCTGAATAGCAACAGCTGATTGGTGATGGGCGTAAACTGCGTTTTCCGCGATACTTTTAACTTTGTCCCAATAACCAGTACATACAGTTTCCAACGCTAACAGCTGATTGGAGATGGGCGATATATGTTTACTGCAGAGTATTCACAGTGCTTTCACGAGTTTCATAACACTGTTTAAGCTATTGAAATTGGATAGAAAATTCGTTGCTTGTTTTGGGCACAATACAAACCGTTTAATTTTATTGTTAAACCAGAAAAAATGAGATTTTAAAACTTTACTTTACGCTTAGCACTTTATTGTTCATTTAAAAAAGAAAACAAAAAATTGTCATAGGTTCCAACCAGTGTTGTTAAATCATTCCTCTATGCCCGGTCCAAATATTTATTTAGCTAAAAAATCTGCTAACTTATCATCAACAGAAAACATTGCAGGAATGTATGCAGCTGTTCCTGTCTTCTCATTCCAATCAAAGATGTTAATTTTGGATAACTGGGTTTCAATAGGCCAGTTATTATCTTCAGATTCTGTGTGCGAAAAAGGATATTATGGGGGCTTTTGTCTACTCTGAGAACACAAGATTAGGTAATTTTCCGTTATTAAATTTTTCCGTTACTTAAGTACATCAATTGCTTTGGAGCTTCTAGATTTTTATCGTTTTTGTAATAACAATAGGCTAAAGAAAAAATTAATAAAGGAAATCGATCTATTTGATTAGATACTTGGATTAACTTTTACCCAATGTATAAATAAATGTTTATGAAAGCCGCCTATGTTAAAATTCTTGATTAAAACAGTTAGTTTCGGGATAATGTATATACAGGACATGTGTATATGTATATGTATGCCTCCTATATATTGCTAAATTTTAATATTTTGTAAAAGCTCTAATTAAACAGTTAATTAACAGCGTCTCAAGATATTCGTTACTAAAGCATAAACAAGAGCGAGATGGCATGAGTATTTAACATATAAGAATAAATTTCAAAAAGAAGTTTTTAAAAACTTAAGTTAAAAAATGATTTAACTGTAAGTTATGTTTAATGGTTTGATCAAAAGAATAATTCGTTTTATTGATAGGCTGCTAAATGCGTATTTATTTTAAGATTTTCTTCTTTTCTCTGTTGTTCGTTTCAGTTGTTTTTTGTTTTGTTTTATTTATTTTTTTTTTTTTTTGTATTTTTATTTTTGCTTATCAATTCTAGTAGCATTTGGGTTTGTGTTTGTTTTACATGATATTTAGCTAATAGTTGCGCTTAAGTGTTGCTTATCAATTGATTTCTTTATTTGTTATGCAAAATTCCTCTCGTTTAAATCAAACTATTTTTTTGTTTTCAAATTTTTTTGGTGTAGGTTGCAGATTTATCCTTGATAGACTAGTGGACAAGTGGACATACTTATTGATAGTTACCGATGACTATGCCAAGTTTCTTTTGTTAATATAAAAAGGAAACTATTGGTTTTGCTTTTATTATTAATATTTAAAGTACTAAATATTTAAGTACTAAATTGTTTGTGTGACTTTTTAATATATGTAATAATTATTTTGTAATTTTGTTCATGTTTGTATTTGTTTTGTTTTGTTATTTAATTGAATAGCTTGAACCATTTGCAGGACCTATAAATACACTATATGGTATTAATTAATAATCATAATAAAAATTAATACGTAGAAGAAAAAATCTTATGCTTCCATCATTACCATCCCCAGTACCTCTCTCATTAATTAAAGCTGTGAGTTTTTATCCGCATTAATTAGAAGGATAACAATTACAATATATTATTTTAAATGTATTTTTTGTTTTGTTTTTAATTTAAATATAGGCGCAGCACTTGCTTTCGTTTATTATTAGTATTTTCGAATTAAAAATACATAATGCATTGACTTTTTTCACTTTTTTCCACTAATCTCTCAGCGAGTTCGAAATTCATTATCGAAAATTTCTATGTTCTCTTGATTGATCGATCATTTCGAAATAAGTACATATATGTATGTATGTGTTTGTTTTTATGTATTTATATAATGCATAATGCACCAACCCCCAATTCCCTACCCCACCTCTCCTGCTGCTGCATGCATACTATCTCTCATATTGCTAGTCGTGGAGATACGACTAATTGTTGCGAATAAAAAAATAATTTTAGTAAATATATATATATATATATATGTATATATATGTTTGTATGTGTACATCTATGTATGTACATATGTATAAATTTTATAATTTGCTTTTAGGTATATATGTAGTAAGTACTTGTTGCTGCTTGTTGTTGCGATTTTATTATTGTATTTTGTACGAATCCAAAAGAATTATCCCCACTATGGAGTATCTTTGTTGTGTGAAGTGTTTTGTTTTAGTTCCTTTTTTTTTCTGTTTATACATATGTACATATTTGCAAATATGTATACATATCATGATGATGTTATTTAAGTCATGTATAGCAATTTTGATGTGTAAGCTTTTTGGTGTTCGGTATATATATGTTGTGTTTGTATGTGTGTAAGGGTGTTTTTTTTTATTTTGTGGTTATTGTAGTTATGTGAGTGTGGTTGTATCAGTGTCGATTAGTTCATAAAGTATATTTAATCTATTATAGTTTTTTTTAAGTGTCTCTAACAGCTCTGAAGGTATTCAAGTTCGGTCGCATACCAATGCGTTGTTGTCGATTGTTTCTTCATTATCCCCTTTGTTTGCTTGTCCTTTTTTTTTTTTGCTTTTTGCCTCGGTTACAAATACACGCGCGTTCATCTTCTATTTTGTCAGCAGAAAACACATTTCCCCCCACATTTTTATAGTTTTCTTTTCCTCAGTTTTCTCATGTTGCTTGTTTAAGGGGGGCGGCGGAGAGGGGAAAAATGTGTTTGCCTGTTTTAAGACTCCAACAGCAGCGGTTCATTTTTGGAATCGAAATCGAACATTTTGCAGACCATGCGCCTGACGTTTCAGACTGCCGCTGTCGGCCCAGGAGGAGTTGAGATACTCGTCGTCATCGTCTTGCTCAAGTTTCTATTGAAAATGAAAAGCGTAAAAAATGAGACAATTTATAATAACAGTTTGTAGGATTCTCAATATTATAAAATAAAAAGCTTATTAACTTTTAAAATATTGCTATGAAAACAAAATATATTAATAAAAATAAAAATCCTTAGGTTCCAAATTACAAAGAAAAATTTACACTTTCTCTTTAACAATAATAAATAATGTAATATTACTAAAATTTCACCTTATTATGGTTATTATTCTTCTATTCATTACATTTTTGAATTACTAAAACTCATAAAATATCTTCTTTATCTTTTTTTCGAGTCTTTAAATCTTTATCGTACACTTTTTAAAAGAGTCTATGTACAAAATTTAAGGGCTTGTGTGATCATTATTCGGAGAAATCTAAATCAAAGATTGTAGTTTATGAAAAAATATATTAGCTAATTATTGCCTTTTAGTTTTCAAAAAGGTTGGACTAAATTTTCCCATAACAAAAATTATACTTAATTAATATTAAATACAATTTATTTTATTGATTATTGTGCAGATTTTCTGAGTCAAAATCAATTTGTAATATTAAGAAAACCAAGCAGTTTCTTTAGATTGGCAACTATATATATAGTTGAATATATTCATATGATATGTATAATTTTCGATTATATAAAATACCATTAAAATAATGTTATGTAGCATCAAAATATCATACGATAAAGAATTCTTTTAATCCCCGATTTAAATAACACGTTTATTTAATAAATACGACTTTTCTTATTCTGTATATGGGCTCTGATAAGGTATGCCCTGATAAGTATGCTATAGAAAATGTGTTTAATGAAAATGCTGCCCTGATAAGTATGCTATAGAAAATGTGTTTAATGAAAATGCTTCCTTATTCTGTATATGGGCTCTGATAAGGTATGCCCTGATAAGTATGCTATAGAAAATGTGTTTAATGAAAATGCTTCAAAAGGCAAAAATGCTAACCGAAATGTTTCTTAAAATAATTAACAGATATGTTCTTTGATAGATTTTTAACGTTTTCCCGAATGATTTAAAATGATTCCTTAGCCTTACCCTTGCACCGAGGTAGACGTGGACAACATGCCATTCTCCAAGGAATCTCTGGATAACTCATCGGCCATTTGTACTTTAAGCTGATGGCCAAATGAGTTAATTTCTGAATTTGGTGTCATTTGTGATCCCGCCGGCGATTGTGCTATATATAGACCTGGTGTGGTAACTGAACCACCATGTGATATGGAACTGGTTATGCCAGGACCACCATTGGGCAGAACACCCTCCAGGCAGCTATCATTTGTGGTGGAGTCCATATTGATAATTTGACTGCCAGCCACATTGTCAGCAAGAACGGCTCCATCGCTATCATCAACAGCATCAATATCATCTATATCCATATCTTCGGCATTCTTATCAAGTGGCACCGTCTCCTCGTCCTCATTATAGATCTTGAAGTAGGCGTATGTCAGATAAATTACCGATATGATAAACGATGGTATTGGTATAGCCATTGAATATACCAAATTTAATGTATTTTGCCAATAATCCAAATCACTAATCACCAGACTTGGATCGACTTTGGAATAATAACATGGAAATTTAATACCGATCTTGGTATATCGTTTTAACCATATGGTGCAATTCAGCATGGGTGGATAACCGCAACCCTTGACATTAGGAAATAGACGGGCGCCCACATAGAAATAATTCGATCTGTTGCCCATTAAGCCTTCATTTAGTTCAGATATTTCATCAAAGGGACGACGCTCATCATTGATTAATGTGCCACTTGATCTTGAAAAATCAATATCATCTGGATCCTCAATGAAATAACCATTAGAGCCATCGGCATCACCAAAATTGAATTGTTCCTGATGCCGTACATCCTTTGTGATATCCATATCCGACATACCACCACCACCAACACCAACACCAATACCTCCTCCACCACCACCACCACCACCTAGACTATCGTATTCATAATCACGTAACGCACGCTCATAGCGATCCGTTCGTTTAACTGGCGGTAATTCACGTTCCGCTTCACGTAAATTTATATGATACTCTGTGAAATTGAATTCATCTGTATAATTATACAAATTGAGACGATAGTTGACACGTATTTGGGTACATGTATATATATCTTTGGTACAACCCTCACGACATGATGACCACGAACAATTCTTGGCACCATAATAAATTTCAGTATCATAAGTCTCACAAAGAGCTGGAACTTCCTCAAATTGCATGAAGATTGTCGTAAAAGCCGGCTCAATAACAAATGGCACCAAAAATAGAAAAGCGAACATACTAAATGTACCCAATAATATGAAGAATGCTGTTGTATAGAAGAGCAGTTTCTCCTTGCCGCTGCGTTTTTCGTGTTCATCTCCCATGCTGTTGTTGTTGTTGCTTTAGTTGCTTCAGTTGCTGCAGCAGTTTAAGTTTAAGATTAAATTTAAAATTTAGTTTAGTTTTAGTTAGTTGGTTGGTTGGTTGTGGTTACTCTTTTAGTTTAATTTAGTTGAGTTTAATTTAGTTATTTATTGAAAAAAGAGGCGTCGCAGGTGTGGCAGCAAAATGGAGCAACAATGTATTCCAAATACAGGGGCCCGATATATATATATATATATATATCGAATTATAATTATATATTTATTATATTATATGTATCTTTTTTAAAGTAGTATAAGGTTATGTATTGTATTTATATATATCCTGGATTGTGGTGCTGTCCTCTAGGCTTTGATTTAAAAGTGCCAAATATTTAGCTGCTTCTTGCTTAACTTAAAGATATCTATCTATAAGCTACAATTACAAATACGGCGCAAGTTATATCACAGGGAGGGTAGTTCGATTCACGAATTTTCGTTTTTTGTTCTGCTTTATTTTTTTTAATCGTTTTTAACTTTGCTGCTGCTGGTTATCCTTTTCTTCTTCTTCTTCTAATTGCTGTTGTTGCTGTTGCTACTGTTCTTACTTCTTGTTGCTGTTGCTGTTGTTGTTGTTGTTGTCGTTGACCTGCATGAGCATCTCCGTTATCTTGGGCATCTCTGACATCTGCAGCTGGTCTGGCAAAACAAGTCAATGCCAATGGCTAGTAATGCTGGACGACGCATTTTTCGTTCCTCGCATTACTCGATTAGGCTAAATTGTCCTGTGAGCCCGCATCCTGGCAGTGACTGTGTCTTGTGTCTGTGTGTGTGTGTGTATGTGAGTGTGTGTATGTGTGTGTGTGTGTGTGTAAGGTATGCGCTTTCAACCTTTCCTAATTGCTTTATGTGTCCCAATGGAGATGTTTCGTCAACATCAGCAAGTGTCGCTCACTCTCACACTGTGACTGCAGTGCTTTCTTCTTCTTCTGCTTTTTCCTCCTTAATTTATTATATTTTTATTTTTGTTGCCTCCCGCTTCGTCTTTTGGTTGATTATTTTATGACTACGGCAAGTGCCTAAAGCTTTGTTTGTATTTATGCACACACATATGTATGTCTATCTGTGTGTATGTGTGTGTTTGTATGTGTGAGTGGCAAGTGGTATTTTACCAATTTTTAGATCTCACTCTTCTGTTTTGTTGTTGTTGTTGCTTTTTAAATTTTTTTTTTTTGTTTATTAATCAATTTTAGTTCATTACACACAAAAACGCAAATTCAGGACGGACAGTTTTTTTGTTGTTGTTGTGTTGTATTTTTCATTTTTGTTGTTGTTGTTGTTTTAACCACACTTTTACACTTTCTTTCTCTGTGTACTATTCGTTCCACGTGCAATTCAATACTGAGAGAGCGAGAGAGTTGAGCGAAAGAGACTGCAATACAACGTACGGTTTATGAAAATACATACATACATCCATATATACGAGGAGTACATGTACATACATACATATGTAACATTTAATCAGTTTATACTAACTGTCTACTACATATATGTATCCTTCTCCCTCTCTCCCCCTCTTTGATTTCTTTTTTTAATAATAGCAATGGATAAAAATAATATTTATTTTTATATAACCACAACCGAGGGGTCCTAGTAAATGCGAGCTAAAAAATAAATAACAAAAAAAACTCTTGTTGGAGTAAGTATTACGAAACGGAAATAGGCGGCGCTGTAAGCAAGACAAAGCTAGAGGACATACATATGTATGTATGTACATTTAAAACAAAAACAGTATTACTTTCTAAGTATAAGCAAAACCCCACCCCATCCATCACAATCCTCCTGCTTGCCTGCCTCTTTCTCCTCTCTCCATACATCTACTGTTACAACAAACTCTAACTGTTTGCTGCATTTTATAAATGCGATGGATAGGGATGTATGGAGGGAGACACAGTGGAGCCGCATGTAACTCTCAACTCATTTGACACGTTTAAACACAAACACACAAGCAAAAAATAGACCGCGCACATACACACACACACACGCATATATATATATATATAAATATATATATGTAAGTATGTGTAACAAAGTCAAATTGGGCGGAGGGCATGGAGTAACGGTAGTAGTAGCAGTAGCAAAAAAAATATATAAAATGGAGAAGCACCAAGGGGGCAAATTCAATCGAAATTATGCGGCAAAAGGAGATGGAAAATATAAAAAAAAATAAGCAAAAAAAAAAAAAAAAGAAAAGAAAAAGCAAACTCTCTTCGTGCTTTGCACGAAACAAATATTTCATTTGCTTTTTGATGTCCAGATTCGTTTATAACTTATGCAAAGGCAAAGAAAAAGAAAAAAGAAAGTAAACCAAATATAAATACTTTCATATTCTTTCGTTATATTTGTTTTTTTTTTCTTTTCTGTGTTATTTTGTCTTCATGGCCTGTGTCGCAGTGCTGCTCTGCGTGCCACTTCTCCACTGCCTGCCTCTGGCTCCACCACCATCACCAGCACCACCACCATGTGCTTCCTTTCTCTGTGTGTGCATGTGCTTGCTTGCTTGCTTACTCAAGGTTCAAGACAACCCAAAAGCCGTATGACGGTTACACATTTTCGATCGCACCACAACTCTTTCGCATTGCCTTCAGTTATTCAAGTTATGTACATATAATCATCAATAACCAAAGAAGTCAACAACATGTCTCATAATTTCTCTGACCTGATTGCACTTTGAACATGGGCAGTTAAATGTTTTATTTTTATTTTTTTTATTTTAAAACAAAAAACAACACACATTTAAAAAAAGATACATTCTAGAGATTTTGTTCGTGTCATATTTTTGCTGAAACCTCGATGAAATAATATAAAAAAAAAAACACACACGGACAGGGTGGCGACGACAATATAAATACAATAGAGAAACGGCTACGACGACGACAACGACGACGACGACACCTATAACAAACTACGACAACGACAACGAGACGACGACGACCGCTGAACTCTTCACCGAAAGGACTGCCTGCCACTGGCAATGCTGCAACCTTATCCCCAGTGTGTCCCAATATACTCTCCTCACAGCGAGCTTGACAGCTGAGCTTGAGCTTTTCTCTGAGCATACTGCCACAGCCAGCCAGCATGTCTGACAGTGTTCTTGCACTCCGCCACACATTGGCCCAAAAAAAAAAAAAAAAAAAGAAAAACGAGGAAAAAAAACCATAACAAAACCAATGGGAATTATAGAAAGTTTTCAATTAATCTAAGGATTGCATATGTATATATCTTCTATATTTTCTAAAATTATATTGAATTTTCAATAAATATTGTTAATAATCCATTGTAATTAATTCTTTAATGTTAATTTTAAATGAAATTTCAAATGAAGAATATCTTAAGTTATTTCTAGCGCCACCTAATCAAGTAAGGGTGATTGCAAAGTCTCTGGCAACCCATTGAAAGCTTTTCTCGGTCAATGGATGACGTAAAGCCAGTTAACGCATGCGCCATGGATTGAAATGAAAAGCCAAAGAAATGCCAGAAGTGCCCATATATAAAACAGCAGGAAAAACGTGAGCCGTGAGTCCGTGAGGCCGTGAGTGATGCACGACGCTACTTAGTATTTGTGTGCTGTTTGGAATTTTCTCGGCTAGCTTTTCTCCTTTTTTTTTTTTGTTGGCAATGGGAGGAAATCGAAGAAAATTGTTAAGTCAAATCATTTCTGCCTTATGAGTTGGAGGACCGCATACAAAAAGATCAAACAAAATTTAAATACGAAATTAAATAACAAGTGAATAATAATGTTAACGGACGTCAACTGAACAAGGGCATTGGAGGGAATTGGTACACACTCCTTTCTTTTTTTTTTTTTATTTATTATGAAACGATTTTTCGTACGATAGCCGCATGTGTGTATTAGTGTGAGGTCCTTCTACTCCTGCTGCTCCGTGTGGCTGTGTGTATGCGTGTATGAACGTAAATAAACCTACAAATTTGTGATTCATACATTACAAGTGAGTAACAAACGAAAATTCATATCATTTGCGAGAGTGTGTATGCGTGTGTATGTGTGTGTGCGTGTATATGTTGTGAATATATGTACATATAAATAAATAAAAAAGTATGTCTGTGCATGTGTGTGTTGGGTGGTTCGTTCTTAATAAACTACTATTATTCCACCATGGAATACTTGTAATTTTTTTAAATAAACAATAAAATAAAAACTAAAACCCTCAGCGGACTTTACTACCCCCAATATACGAAATGTTCTGCAAATTCTAATCAATATCTAAATAATTTGTTTTCAATTCGTTTAACAAGTCTGAATTTAAAAGAAGTATCTTGGTCTACATATATTCCAAAGGGGGAGGGCGGTTGCCCAAAACCAACACCACCCACCCCCAACCCACCCACAGGTATCCACACGTGCACTTTTCGACCGTTTCTTTCCCCAAAGAGACAAAACCTCTTGAAAATATCAAAATGAAAAAATTTAATGAACCCTACCACCTTAATTATTCAAAACTAAAACTATTTTTAGACTTGAAATAATAAATAGTCCATTCGATTCAGTTCTTACAAAGCGATTTATAAATGGACCTGTATCAAAGGGGATAAGTATAGAACCTATGTATATTCCATATAACCTAAGTCATAGAACCACAAAATACCAACAGACTTTCATTTTTTTCAAAATATAACGAACTTTAATAGCTGAAAATCGAAAACCAAGTGAAAACTGTTAAAATTATTGTTCCATCCGCTTAATCACATCCCATAAAAAGCTATGTTTAAAAACAATTAAGTTCTATAATTCTAAATATTAAACAGATACTGTTATTGAACAGTATAAAATAAATTTAATTAAAATCTGAAAAATTTAGCATCAGCATGGGTATTAAAACAAAAATTTATTATTAGATAATGATTTAAATAAAAAAAATTAAAAAGGAACTGTAAGAATAAATATCAATAAATGATATAACCGGAGTTTGGATAATTAATTTTGTACATATTTAGATTTAACTTAAAAAATAGCTAGCTAATTTAGCTATGAATATCGTTAAATCGCAGTGAGTTAACAGTGATCAGTGTGATCAGTCACAAGAACGTATGTTAGTTTTACTCATAGTGTGATAAGTAACGGGAACGTAAGTGTCACTTATACCGTCAATGTAAACGTAAACAATTGACTCACAAAGAAACAAATTGGAGGAGTATATTTATTGGAAAAGTAAAAAAAGAAAACAAACACAATGGGTGCTAATTTTTTCCCAATTTTGGTATTTACTGGCCTTTGGGCACTTGTTGGTATCGTCGGACCGATGCTGGCACCCAAGACACCGCAACATAATCTAATACGTTGCATTTTAATGTTAACCGCGGCTTGCTGTTGGCTCTTTTGGTTTTGCTGCTACTTGGCTCAGATGAATCCGCTATTTGGACCAAAATTGGATAGGAAAACTATAGCAATAATAGCAAGCTCATGGAATAATCCAATCAAAAATGGTTGAACTGGAAGAATCTCAAATCAAACAATAGGAGGAACAAAAAACTACCCAGACTCCACAGAATTGTCAAAAGTAATGACAATAAATTAGTTTTGTTATTCAACTAAATATAATTATATATTGTATGTACATATGTATATATGTGTGTATATATTCTCATTGTTAACACCATTGTCCAAGTCCCACCGGGAAAGGTGTGTATATGTAGTTTTGTTTGAAGAAAGTCAGCAAATGCAGAAAAATATATGTACATATGTATGTACTTGTAGCCAAACACACTCACACAAACATTACATCTATTATTTTGTAGTTATATGTATGTACGTACATATATGTATGTATGTATATATATATATATATCGGCCGATGTGTATACCTCCCCCATCTCCATCTCCCTACAACAAGTATGAATTATAACAATTGTGGTTTGAAGCTGGCCCGCGCGATGTCGTCATAGCGGTTCCAATGAACAGAGAGACACATACAAAGTCCCCTAAAACCCCACCCTTAACCCCCTCCAAATCCCATCTATGAATGCATTTGGCACTCGACTACACGCTATGCTTAGAAGCTCATTTAGCTTGGAGCACGATGAGCACGCTTTTGGAGCGCCACACTAACACACCCATCTGTGTATGTGTGTGTGTGTGTATGCAGCAAGTGGGTGGGTATGACGATGGTGAATGAAAAAAGGATGAGGGAGATGATGTTGGTTGATGTTGGGGAAAGAAGCAGATTTGTTGGTACATGTGAAAACGTGAATGCGGAACTATTGATTTTGCGATAAATATGCGCGCGCACTGGCGCTCTGGTTTATGCAAAAATGAAAAAAAATCAAAAAAGAACAACAACAACAACAAGGAGAAGAAAAATAACTGAGAGCACGAGAGCGACACATGGAACAGAGCCGAGGACCCGTTAGATGTGGAACAGACGGCGGCATGTTGTCGGCGGTCAGTAAGGAAGTCACTACAGCACTGGCACGATATAACTACGACAACAGTGTACTAAAAGTTACAAGAGTTTTGCAAAATATATCTCGAGGTCCCAGTGTATAAAAATTGTCCAACCAAGCGACAAACTAATTAAGGGACAACAAGGAAAAAATATAACGAAATTTTTTTAAAAATATTTTGCAAAAGAAATTGTTAATATAAGAAAAGAAAAGAAATATTTTTGCCAGTTTCTTAATTTTCCTTTTGTTATCCCGTATATATGTATACAGAGTAAACTCACGCTTTGGCAACAAAGGATTTTATTGTGCTACCACGTGATGCAGTCGATGGACCACTTGCAGGGGTCAAAGTCAAAAAATCGATAGACCGCCTCCATTAAAACCCCAAAAAAAAAAAAAGAAAGAAGTGTGTTCCAAATTTTTGTTAGCAATTATAAAGAGAAATATATGTATATATGTACATAATTCCAAATTTTCTTCAACGAAAAATAATATAAATCAAAGCGAAAGCAAATCTCAGCGCTAAGCGTACAAAATAATAAGGTTATATAACAGCTTCGCCTATCCCCCTCCATAGGGGGGCGTTGTAAGAGAACTAAATCGATAGACTTCC
This sequence comes from Drosophila sturtevanti, assembly GCA_018150375.1. Taxonomy (NCBI): domain Eukaryota; kingdom Metazoa; phylum Arthropoda; class Insecta; order Diptera; family Drosophilidae; genus Drosophila; species Drosophila sturtevanti. Next base: position 5,356,524 of record JAECWJ010000688.1, on the reverse strand, counting down.
ATGATGTTCTCCTAATTGGATTACACGCAAGTGATTAACCTACGTCCAGTAAATATATACATATTATTCGTTAGCAAAAAATCAAATATATATAAATACATATATATATATATATAAATAGAGACGCGTGAGAAGAAGAGGAAGAAGTGAGGAAAATTTAAATATGGGCAAAAAAAAAGTACCCAGTGAGGAGTTAATTGTTCCACCGCAAGATACTAGAATTTGTGGCACTATTTGCATCTGCCAGATGACACTGGTACTTAGTTCGGTTGCATTGGTATATCTAACGGTGGCCATATATATGCCATCAACGCGAGCCTTTAAAAGTGGCATTGACCCATTTTTTCCCGTCATGTGTACCACAACACGAGCTGTTAACAAGGACAACTGTGAATGGGGCAGCTGTGGTGAATGGTGTCTAAGTAAGACATCCGGTGCCTGCATCCAGATCTATGTTAATTTGCGTAGCAATGGCACAAATCTCACCTTCCAAAATTGCACGAATTCGGCAAATAAAACGTGCTATGGCATCGATCAGGATCGTGCCGATAAGGCCAGATGCATCAATGATGAGTGTAAAAATCTAACGGGTACTTTTAATTGCACTGCCGGTCAGTGTCTGAATATAACCGATGCCTTTGAGTGCGTCTTCCATAATAGTGATGCACCCGTTAAATGTTCCGGACGTCGTGGCAAGATCAATTGTATGGATATTAGTGGCTTATTTTCATGTAATCGTGGTACATGTAGAAAGATTCGAACACCATACAACTGTGATCGACGATGCGTCGATATACCAACCAGGAACAAGAATGTGGTGGTACTCAGTGGTGACAAAGTCTATCTATCCCAATGCCAGAATGCAATTAATGCTGAAACTCTGGAGGAGGTATGGAATGAATCCAGCGATAATGTGGCAATGACATCATGCTATTTCATTAAAAACACCTCGGATCGTGTTGATGCAGTGGATTGCATTAATGGCTCCACTCTGGAACATAATATGCTCAGTGATTTAACAAATTTTACATATCTTAGTCATTTGCATGTATCGGTGGCAACACCAGTACCAGAAATAGCACCACCAGATGTGGATTTAACAATTTCGAATGAATCGAAATTAATGATTAATCTAGAGGGTTGTGTCAATACCCTAATGGATGAATGCAAAGAATTCCTTAAGGATTTTGGACGTGATGGTAGCGATCATAATGCCCGTGCACGTTTCCCATGTTTCTATTCACCATTGAAAAAGGATGTGGCTGTGGCACGATTTGATCTGGAGGCCACCTATCGTCAATTTGTATTCGCATCGGTGGTGCCATCGGTATTATTTGTTATATCATGTTCGGTATTATTATTATGTCAGCGTACCGTTTATGTGGGCGATGATGCCAAGATGCGTTTCAAAGGTTGTGTGGATACTGAAACTATTCTATCAAAGAATAGTGTTGGAGCACCAACCAACGGTGATATGGGAGGTGGCGGAGGTGATGAAGTAATGGCTCTATGAGATCCGTCACGTAAGCAAATAAAAGTATTATAAAAATAATTTAAAAAAAAAAAACAAAAACAAAGAGGAGAGATCCAGACTCATTTGATAAATGATGAGAATAATATAAAATATAATCATCCTGTACTTATATATACATATATATATATATATACAATTCTTTCAGTTTCCAATAACAAGGCAAGAGATTTTGTAACATTTTGAATACTTCAGGAAAGGCATAAGTCAAAATTATTTGAATTATTCTAGTGAATTTTAGATAAAAACTTATAAACCAAATATCCGCCCAATTATATAATATGCAAAAATCTATAGTTAGATTTGTATATACATATATTATAATATAAAAAAAACTATACAAAAATCTATGGATAGATATATAAATTTTATAATATATAGCAAACAATGCGAAAATCTTTAAATAGATATATAAATATATATGATAATATAAAGCCATATATGTATGTATATATGTATATTATAATATATATATATATATCAAACTCTACCTACTAAAAAGAGTTTCTTTGGCTTTTGCTTAGAATTCCAATTAATATTCAATAATAATATATCCCCTCCCTATTTAGACAACAAATAAAATATATATTCAATATGATCTGTAAATAATGTATATATACATACTTATATAAAATATAAATAGATGAGAAATAGGCAAATTTTTTGATATATATATTACCCCTATATAGAATTTATGCAGAAATATTTAATATGCATACGTATATATATCTTTCTATACATACATATATAATAATTTTATCCTTTTTTTTTGGTTTCTTTTACAGGCATTCCTCTGCTTCAAGAAGATAGTCCGATTCACCATCAGGCTGGTGTCTTCGCTTTGCAATAACTGAACTTCAAAAACTTCTTTATATAAAACACAAAAAAAACCTTCCATCGAACTCTCTTAACACCAAAAATTAAAAAAAAGAAAGCAAAAAAGAAAAAAGATAAACAAAAAACAACAAAAAAAAGAAGAAGAACAAGAAACAAAATTATGGCAAGACAATGCAAACAGCAGCAACAACAACACAACACTTGAACGTCTTGCAAGGGCACCTCCTGAGCTAAAATACTTAACACACACCCCCACACACACACACACACACACTCTCTCTCACACATACACACACACACGCATATATATTGTACATGGATACACTTAAAAGGCACGTGAACTTCTCAAATACGATACGAATATGAAAGTAGACAATATTAGTATAATTTTTTCGTCACACATTATATATTAGTGCGGGTTATTTAGATGGGTAAACAAGGGTTAAATGTTATTTAACCCTAACATATATATATATATATATTGCATTCTAAAGAAAAAAAAAAAAAAAAAAAAAAATCAAAACAAAACAATAAGAAGGAGGCAAAGGAAGAAAATTTGTTTAAATTAAATATTTTTTTTACCTTTTTGTTGTTTTTTTTTTATATATTATTATAATATAAATTAGTTTTATTCTAAGAGAATAAACGCGCACAACAGACCCACAAAAGATACACAGACACCTACACCACACACACACACACACAGAGACACTAAAATACAGTAATCAATAGTAACGGAACACCAAAATATATAATGAAAATGATGATGGTTCCCATTTAGATGGTTCAGCCCTAGAAAGAAGGCAGTGAAATTCAGTAAAACAACAAAAAGAAAACCAAAAAGAAGAAGAAGAAAATTATTAAAATGGTTTAGAGGGATGCGTGATCAAAAGAGACCCCAATTAAAAAACGAATAACAAAATTAAATTTAAAAGAAAGAACAACAACTACAACATGAACAGCAACTAGTCATGAAAATCAAATTAAACCTAAATATAAAAATTTTAAATTTAGAAAAATCAATCAATATATAGAAGAAAATAAAGTAATAAAAAAAAGGAAAAACGAAAATAAAAAACCAGAGCGATTAAGAATTAACAAAAAAAAAAAAACCAAAAAGTAAACAAAAATCCAAAAAAGTAAGAAACAAGCATAGATTAATATTCAAAAGCATATCTGCTGCTCGACGAATAAACCTAAAAAAAAAAGAAAGGAAAAAAAACCAAAAAGTATAGCAGAGCTGAGGGGGAAAGGATTAGCTAGGTAGGTGGCGGAGGAGGAGGAGGGTTAAAGAGAGAGAGAGCAACATTCGAATTGAAATACATTGAGATAACGGCACATTTGTTTACTGTAATAGGCTTAAATATTTTCAAAGCTTTTGACTTACACAGAAACACAAACGAGTACACACACACACACACCAACACCTACACACACACACAAAGCAACAAAATGAAAAAGAGCTCTACATTAACGACAACCACGTCGGTACCATCAAGTCCAACATTATCATTATCGGCCCAAACGCTATCGGCTAGTAAAATCAGTCTAACCAGTAGCCGCTCAGGATCGGGTAAAGCACGTTCTGTCTGCCAGTCACCAGTAAGACCTGGCAGCGGATGCGTGGATGCCATTCGGGCCAAACGGGAGGAGATTGAAATGGAATCTCTACTCGAGAAGGCGAAATTTTATACCTCCGTGTGCCTTGGTAAGCTTAAAAGGATATATGTATGTATATATCTATATATATTTCTATATATATATGTATAATTTTTTTTATAGGTACAACCGCCATTTTGTCGGTATTTACATTTCTTTTCCTAATACCCTTTGTCGTGGATCCCGCTATATCAACAATCATTGCCGATTATGATCCAGTGCCGGTAACATGCATTGTCATAGATCATATCTATGCGGAGGGCATTAAGAATTGCAGCTGGAGCTCCTGCCGCGAGGGCTGTACCTCATCACTCACCAAGTAAATACATCACATAATTTTTAACATTTAAATATATAGAATTACCTATTCCCCGCCCCATTTCTCCTCCATTTCAAGGTGCCATCAGTTGTTTGTCAACTATACGCGTATACCCTTTAGCGAATGGGAGCGCCATCCGCAAGACTTAGACACAGTTAACTGGGATGTTAGTTATACAAAATTTCTAATTAACTCAGAGGGTTGCGGTTATCCGCCCACAACTAATTGCAGTGTCTTTGCCCGACAATATGGGTAACTAATAAATAATTATATATTACATATTATAAACTTTAATAAATTGGATTTTTAATTTTTTATTTAGATTTTCACACATTGGTGAACCATTTCCATGCTACTATAGCCGAGCATATCCTCAAGTGGTTATAGGACGTTATTCATGGGAGAATAATCTATATCATTTAATACTCTCATTGATAATACCGAATGTTCTATTTGCCATATCGATTGGTGTACTGAGCTATTGGTATTGTCCATGCTGTGAAAAGGCCTGTAATAAATCCTCAAGAGTCTATGCCGAAAAATTTCCAACCAAGGAAGAGTGAGTTGATTTATATCCACCACAAAAACAAAAACCTGTATATGAACTGTCTGCATCTTGCCTTATTTTCATGTTAGCCAAAACAAACAAAAAACATAATAATAATAATAATAATAATATATAATAATAACAAATAATCAAAACGTGAACATTTTAACATTTCGTTTTTTGTTCTTTTTTTTTGTATTGTAGTAGATCTGAGTAATATTCTATATACATACAAAAACATAAAGTAAACATTTAAACAAACAAAACACAACATAAATACACACACATTGTGCCTTTGTTTTTAAACAATATATATTGTTGATATAATCGTTAGAATCATATACACACACACACACAAACACTCACATTCAGACACACCCACACACTCACACACATAAATGCTATACATATATATATATATAACTAATGCTATATAACACCATAAGTTCCAACTGTTATCTAATATTAATTGGCCGTAAATATTTTCAAAATAATAACTGTCAAAAAAAAAGTAACCAAAAAATTTATCCAGTATTTGCCATATTGAAAAAAAATGTTTTGTTTTGCTGTTAACCAACATTTATCATGGATTTCCTTCTTCGTTCTTCTTTTCTCTTATCTCCTTAATACTATTTTTTCAGGATTGTTAACTGCATGAATTGTAATAAGGAAAAGTCATTATCCTTGAATGTATTTTAAATAAGTAATATCTATATAATTTTACTGCTCGAATTTTAAATATTCCCAAAAAAAAAAAAAACAAACCAAAAACTATTTTCACATGTGAATGTAATGAATGAAATTTAATCTGTTAGTTTAAAACATGTTGCACGATTTCGCTTTCTATATATACATACATACAAATAGTACATATATTACATATAGTGCCTCAACAACAAACTCGTAAAAAACATTAATCTAATCTTAAAAAAAAAAAATGAAATGAATATGTTTCTGTCGATTTGAAAAATCTTTAGCACAAAAGATGATATACAAATATTATTATGTTCACTCTCGAAAGAATATAAACCATGAGTACAATATATATATAAATTATAGAATCCATTAGGTTTTTCCAGTCTTTTAGAAAGCTATAAACAAAATGATAAGCAAAACAATGAAATAATGAAACAATTTCTTTAAATTTTTTAACTTTAATTACAGACTTAGATGCAATTGCTGCTATGAGCATATTCTATTTTTTTTTTTTTTTTTTATTATTTAGATACAGATACAAATTTATAGACTAAAAATTGAACATTTTACACACAAAAGAAAGCATTTTTGATCTTATTAGGGCATATAAAAAACTATATCTATTTTTGATCAGCATGTATTTAGAAAATTAAAGAGATTTATAGAGGTGGAAACATTTAAAAGAATATATCTCTCCCTCAGTAGAATTCTGTACTTTATTTTTAAAGAAAAATTTCTAGAATGATATATGTTAGTATATTCACAAATATATTGATATTGCATCTATAAAATCTACTGGTCAAAAGTTCCTAAACAAATTATTAATTATGTATATATATTATCTTTACATATTCATTTAAAGTTCTTGATTATCCTCTATAATCCTTTAGATACTAAAATAACTTCTATATGTTAGTCAAAAGACTAGACTATAAAGTCATTTTTAAATATTTTTAAAATTTTTCTCATACTTATATATAATTAAGTAATCTACTTGATTCTTATTTGTTCTAAAAAAAAACGAGGGTCCCTCTAGTCGAATTCGAATTTAAAAGTAGAAAAAGCGCAGATATAGAAAAAGAGCTTGTAGATCGCTTAGAGATTGGTTAAAACTATACCAAATAATCCATTTAAATTTAATATATTTGTCCAACTTTGTTTAGAATTTTTAAATAAGTTTAATAATAATAAATATTTTATAAAAATAATTTACTTTTCAAAGTAACTTTCTATATCTAAAAATTTCAACTTTCTTCTTCAAAATATCTATATAAGATCAAAAATTGCTTTCTTTTTGTTATAATAATATAAGTGTGTAGTTTTTTTTTGGTTAGCAAAAATCAAATGAATATAATATTTTTATACCGATAAAGTGGAAAGATCAAAATTAGCCCCTTTTTAGCCATGATTCATTGTCCGTCCGCATGACAATCAAATGGTTATTAAAGCCATTAAAATTTTGCTATTATTCAAATACAATCATTTATAACTTTCTCAATATATAAGCTAGCTATTCATTAATTATTCCATTTAATTTAGATATTAAAACAACGTTAATTAGGAAATCAACAAATAATAGTAAATATTATAAAGAGATATCTCTTAAAATCAAATACTCTCTTCTTTTAAATCTATTTTCGATCGATCACACGCTCAATTACTTTTGGTGCCCCCTTTCCCAAAAGAAATTTTATTCTGTGTATGTTCAAAAATGTTTATTGTTTGTTTTTTTTTTAGAAATGTTTTGATTTTTCTATAGAATTATTACATATAGCACATATTTGTGGCATGAACTGTAGTATTCAATATATATATATATATATATACATATGTATATATATATATATGAAGTAATATTAATTATTAACAGAGAAAGATAGAATTTATTAAAACAACAAACAATATTTTTTTGTATGTTTTTTTTTGCCATATTCCATTCGATTTATATTTTTTTATTAATGTTTTTTAGCAAACTTCTGTGTCACAGTGACGAAGATGATGAAATGGAATACTAGCAAATGCAAATTAATTAATTAAAATGCCCTTACACTTAAACAAAAACAAAATAGCGAGTTAAACTTTGTAGAAACAAACATACATAACATAAAATACTTACATACATACAAACACGCATACATAGCTTTTACTACTACTACTATATAGATATATATATATATATTCACATATATGTATATATTATAAAATCAGTATACAACAAATTCCATCAAAGTAAAAATTTTTCCCCCATTTGCTATGTTTTTGATTTTAATTTTTCATAATCAAATATATTTCTCAAATTAAGAAGCTCAACACATAAAAACAAAATTAATTAATTTTTTTTATTTGCCAACACCAAAAAAAAAAGAGAAAACAACAACAAACAAGAAAAAAACCAAAAAAAAAAAAATGATTGTGATAGTAGTCATAATATATTAAGTAAAACCAAAATAAAAAAAAAAATTCAAAATATATTTCGTATAGCCTAAACAAAAAAAAAAAAGACACGAATTGAAATCATTGTACAGAAACTTTTTCTTAGGCAAGCTTCAAAATGCAAGCTGAGGGATCACAAAAAAAAAAAAAAAAAAAACCAAAAAACAACAACCAAAATACAACAAATAACACAACAAAATACATAATTGCAAACTAATCTACAAAATAAAAAAAAAATTAAAAAAAAAAAAAACACTCATTCTCACCAAAAAAAAAAATAAAAATATATAAAATAAAATTCAGAAGATCTTTTTTGAACAAATTATCAAAAATGCTATAAATATGGAAAAAAAATAAAAAATAAAAAAAAACAAATAAAATTTACATTTACAGGAATAATACAATATTTACATAGCTTAGCAGAAAACCGATGAAACGCACGTTGCTTATGAGAATTTTAAAATCAATATTTCAATGCAAACAAAAAAAAAATAAACAAAAAACGAAAAGAAAGAAAAACGATTACAAAAAAAAAATTTTTTTTACTTAACGTGTCTTTATCAATAAAAACAAAACCAAAACTTAAAAAAAAATTGCTAGCGGCCTAATTAATAAACATCTACACTAAAAAAAAAACACACACACACCAAAAATGTGTTTTATTTTCACCAAATGAAAAAAGAAGCAAAATCCAAACGAGAGTGAGCTAGAGAGAGAGATAGATATATATGTCTGTATAGAAAGAGAGTAGGTTAATTGTTTCAGTTTCTCTCCCCTTTTATTTGACACTCTTACTCTTACTCTTACTCTCACTCTCTCTCTCTCCCCCATAGAGCGCAGGCGTTGTTACTGTGAAAGTGGCACAAGGCAGAAGTTAAATGAAATATAAAAATATTTTGGCTTTCACTTTCGTGCGCAAAGGCCAAAATCCTGTATGTCAGCCCTGGTAAAACAACCGTATACTCCTTACATATGTACATACATATATACATATTCCTTCTTCAATAAGTAGAAGGAGGAATAACGAACATTTATTTTTAGTTTCATCCAAGTCCGCACGGGAAACGGACGTAGTTCGCTCATTCATACAGTGCAATTACATATATTGATTGGAATTGAAAAACGTGAAAAAATTACAAACAAAATAAATATAACTAACCAACCCACCCAACACACACACACCTCTCTATAACCCCCTAGTACCCACCCGCCATCACTTTTCGTTTTGTTGCATTTAAACACAGAAATTTAATAATATTAATAATAATAATATTGAAATTGATATAAAACCAATCACTCAGTCAATCGGTCGGTCATTCCTGCATACATATACATATGTATGGCATGCCCAGTCACCTTGAATAGGTTGAAAGAAGGGTTGGGCCAATAGCCAGCCACAAGTCCCCAAAGTGTTAGGCGGGGGAAAGGGGCGGTTTAAGGTAAATCAACAAGTCGTAAATAAGATATAAATTGACTGTGCCTTGGTTTTACTTTCTTTTTGTTTGTGGATTGGACTAAACCACACACATACACTGTTTAAATATGACACGACGCAAGGACAAACCGCGCCTCATACCGGAACAGGATAAACGCATCTGTCGTGCCATTTGCCTATGTCAACTAACTATGGTACTATCATGTGTCTCCATTGTCTATTTGAGTGTATCCATTTATTCCCCATCGCTCAAGTAAGTAATTAATATATAGATATATATGTACATATATATATGTATATAAATCTTATCTCTTATTTATATAGAGCCTTTAAATCGGGTTTTGAATTGGATCCAGTTATGTGTCAGACTGTGGATCGTCAGATGCCAAATAATTGTCCATGGGCATCTTGTGGTGAATGGTGTTTAACACGTACAAGTGGTTTTTGCCCACAAATACATTCAATTGTACGTAGAAATGGTACGGATATACAATTAAATAACTGTACAAGGGTAACAAATACCTCTTGCGCCATGGTGAGTGAAAGAGGATATATGTATGACTCATACTTAAGACATTTAATAAGAAATTATGTGTTTGTGCGTGTGTGTGTGTGTGTGCTTTCTTTTCTTTCTTTTTTATGGCCTTAGATTGACATGAATCGTCTGAATAAGTTCAACTGCAATAATGGCACCGCTTGCAATAATATTCGTGGAGTTTTCAACTGCTCCAATGGTAATAAAAAAAAAGAAGCCCCCCTATTTAAATTTACATTTTCTAATTATTTTACTTTTCATACTTATTCCACCACCCATTTAAGGTCATTGCAAGAACATGTCCGAGTTCTTTTTATGCCATCATAAGGCTGATGGCCCAACAATAAATTCAGCCAAGGATAATACTAAATTAAATGGTTTTTTTGAATGTCATGGCATTCATTGTACTAAAATAAAGAAACCATTTAATTGTGATCGTTATTGTTCAAAAATAACGACTGCCAATGTTAATACACTGATTATGCATGTAAGTAAGATGGATTACGATTAAAATGTTAATCTAATTAAATTAATATATATGTATATTTTATATTATTAGGAGGATAATGTAATTGCTGCTGATTGTGAGAATGCTGTGGCATTCAATCAGGCACGTGGATCAGAGCATGGTGTACGCATTGAACCCACCGAATTTTGGAAAGAAGATGATGGCAATCTATTGACCAATTGTGCCACAGTAACACGTGAAACGGATAATCGCATAACGTATAAATATATATACATATACATATACATATATAAGCGCATATATCCTACTATTAATTGAACAATTTCATTTTTTCTATTTTAGTGCTACAGATTGCCTAAATGGCACATTATTGGATCATGATATATTACCAGCACCATTTATGAATTTTACACAATTTTGGGCCATCTATGATAATAGCACACATTCCGTTGATCCGGAACAAAAATTTTTACCAAATCAAGCCAATCTAACCATATACAATTGGAAGAAACTGTACATTAATTTGGAAGGATGTGTGAATACACTTCGTGGTGAATGTAAAGATTTTGTGGCACGCTATGGCAACGATGGCGATAACAATACTGCCCAGTCACGCTATCAATGTTACTATAACAAGGTGAGAATGGTATTGAGTTACCATTGAGAATAATTAAGGGAATATACATACATACATACATGCATACATATATACATACTTCTTTCTCTACACAGGATTCAAATGTGGAATTTGTGGTTGCACGTTACGATCTGGATAAGGTTTATAGAGAGTTTGTTGTATCATTAATAGTGCCCATTGTATTATTTGTGGTCTCTTCCATATCGTTGTGCATTATAACCAAATCGGTTAAGGTAATTATTATAATATATATACATATATAGTATTCTATTCATATTCATTTATTATATATATATATATAAATATATATATGTATATTTGTAGGTGGGCGATGATGCCAAAATGCGTTGCATTTGTGCTGGCGATGATTCAGATAGTGATGTCTTTGGTCATAATAATGCCTGCAAAGAACCAGATCATAATTATGATACCGATGATGATGTGGCCAATATAGAGCATCAGGCAATGGGTTGTGATAATCCAGATGAAATATCATCACCACAATCACCACCACCACTACCACTACCATCATCATCACAAATTGAGAATCATGAAATGATTGGAAGTACTAAATCCTTAATACCATTAAGTCATAATGGTGATTCGAGTGTTAGTGAACGAAATTTCCATGATGATGATGAAAAGGCATCAAAATGTGATGTACCAGAGAAACCATTGGTCATTATCTAAATGATGATTTCACATTATATAATGGAAAAATGCAGTTACATTTCGGTATACCGAAGTTATTATCCCCCTGCAGTTAGGGCAATCATTAGCTAAAGGAATTTTAGTAATAATCTATTTAAGAGACATTTAACAAACATTTTTCAAAATATCTCATTGTATTAAAAAAAAACCTTCTCTGATGTCCATAGATTTATAATAACATACATCGATAAAAAACAACAACATTTTCATTGTTATACACTTTCATTAAGTTTGATAATATCCTCTGCAAGGGTATTAAAAAGTCTGCCAAAAACCAGAGATATTAACTAACAAAACTATAAATACAAAAACAGCACCAAAACTCAATGGACCTGAATGGGAACTGATATTTATATACAAATATATATACTTATTATATATATATATATATATATATACATACACACATAACGAAATATGAAAAAATATATAATTTAAAAAAAATTAAAAAAAAAAAACTTATTCAATAGTCTCTTAACAATATATATAAATCTTTATATGAAAACTAATCTGGCAGCATATATACATACATATATATATATATATATATATATATATATATATATAAAATGTACTTTTCTGGTTCAGTAAATGTGCCTTAGATAAACTCTGAATTTAACTGAATTGCATATATGTTTATATATGTATAACAACAAAAAAGAAAAAGAAAAAGGAAAACCTGGCCAACATCTGCTGAGCCAGAGCCAATTCGCCAGAATCAAGAAAATATAAATAATTATATAAGAACAGCACCAAAACGAAAACAAAAACAAAAAAGAAAACACTTTAGGGAACTGCATTTACTTGACCTATTTTACAATCTTCTAAAAACACAAAAAAAAAAGTAAATAATAAATAAACACCCACTAATCTTTGAATTTTTTGTAGCTATATGTATAACTATAAACCTATGTATAATATATATATATATGTATATGTATATATATATGCATATGTGAATAAAATATATATTTAGATTTGCTCTACAAATAATAATTGTTGGTTTTTTTTTTGCGGAGCGGGGGGGGGCTTACCTTTAACTCCTCCTGGCGACGATAAGCATCTGCCATCATTTGACGACGAACTTGTTCAGAAATAACTGCCTCACGACCTGGAGGTCCTTCACCCAATTGATTTAGTTTTACCACTACCTATAAACATGCATTAAAATGAACGAAATCGAATCGAAATATAGAATATTTTTATACTATATAACTTACCTTAGTTTTATCATTATTACCCAAATATTCATTAAGTAGTTTGCCATTTAAAATCTGTCGACCAGCAAACCAAAGTTGAGCCTTGGATGGTTCAATGACCTCCTTAGATGCCTGAGTGCCACTTAAATCCTCTGTATTGGTGAATTCCATGCGTATGGTATCATGGGGTGGCAATTGCATGGGATAGGCTATAGTGACAGCACCACGTAATATATTTAAGGCCTCCTCAACCACTTTTAAGGTCATTACTTTTGAAGAATTTACATTTTTCTAAAAGAAATCGAAGAAAAAAACGTAAGGATATGAAATGTTTCGATCTTTCTCGATTTATCTTACTTTATCTATTAAGGCCTTGGCATCTTTCATGGCATTCGCCATCATCTTTTGCATATGCTCTTTGGGCCGTTGGCCATTACGACGACCCATTGGATCCTTATTAAATTCAAAGCCACCCGATGGTATACATTTATCTGCCCAAACATCAACCAATTTAAGCTCCTCAATTTGATCATCATTTAGACCTATCATTTCAGATGGTAACATGGTACCATGTTCGGCCAACTCTTCCATTTCCATGCAAATACGTTGGACCTTAAGGCGACCATTATATATGGCCACAAGATCACGGATAACCACATCCGTCTTATCGCCGACACTTGTCTCAAATAAAAATAACGATTCATCGCCGCGTTTAACTTGTAGAATAACCATTTTGTACACAAAATGTATATATATATAGATATATATATAATTATTATTATTGTAGTGTATATATATATATGTATATATAGTTCTATATTTATATTATTTGATTCTGATAACAACTTTCGATGACAAAGTTTCATATGAAACTATATATTTAAGAAATGTTGAATAAAAGCCGACAAATAAACAACCGGTTGCCAGGTGACAGCCGGTGATAATGTTTTATCAATCAAACAACAAATTAAACAATTTTTTTCTTTCCCTTTTTTTTGCTTTTCATTTAAAAAGTGGTTGTTCGTTTACTTTTGGAATTTTATATTTATGTTTTAATTCAAAATAAACTGAATAGTTTTATTTTGTTTGTTTTTGCTTCATGCGACAATTTAATTTCGAAATTCGAATAAAACAAAAAACAATTGTTAGTGTTTGCTGTGTATTTTAAATTTTTTCTTATAGGAATTCCGTTAAAATTATAGCATATCCTTGCAGAGGACGGTCACTCTAAAATTATAACAAGAACAAAATTTTTCCTAACCCCCATTTAAAGAGACTCTGTCTAAAAATCTATGAATCTAACTTAAAACAATATTTAAGGCATTTGAATGCAGATTTTAAAGTATTACAATTTTAAATTTTTTAATATTTAAATATTGAATTTAGATTATATGAAAGTTTTTCTTTTAAATTCAAATTTTATATTAAGAATATTTGAATGAATGTTAATTTTAAACATTTAAATTCTGAATTTTGAAACTTTAAATATCGAATTTACATTTGTAAAGGTTAAATTTAAAATATATGAATGTTGAAATTGAAAATGTAGATTACTTCATAAGGATTTTTTTGGAATTCGAATATTAAATTACGATTATTTGAATGACTATTATTTGTTGTTGAATATTGGATTTTGAATGCAGAATATTATTTTACATTTTCGCTTTCATCAATTTCGCAAGTTATATATTTAAATATTGAATTTTGCAACTTTAAACATTAAATTTTATCCGATTTTTTCAAATATTTTTTAAAGTCAAATGTATATGTATTTAAATGCCAATTGAATTTCAAATATTGAAATGTTGAATATTAAATATTCGAATGCTGAATTTTTAAATATTTTTATGTTAAATTTGAAAACACATTGAATTCATAACATTGAATTTTTAATAATAATTTAAATGTTAAAGATTGAATTTTAATTATTCGCTTAGTAAATAAACGAATGTTGAATATCATATGTATATCCAAATATTAAACTTAGAAATATGTTTGCTAAATAGGGGCGTTGTTTGAACAACTGTGAAATGAACTTTTTCGTTTATTTTGAGAAATAAAGGGCAGGCAGAGTGGGTCATGATCTTCCCACAGACCCGAAATTAGATCTTGAACAGCTGTTGGTAACACCCCTCCCCCACCCAAACTCCACACTTGTTTGCTTCAATAACGCCCCCATCATCTGTTTAACCAAATCAATTTTAAAACTATTTAAGGCCACGTAATATTCATGATCATGATCATGATTATATATGTAAATAAATTTATTTCATGATACTTTTATGGAATTACAAAAAGCGTGACGAATTTGCTTTTGAAGCTGTTGACATGACTCATCAATTTTGCCGCCTTAAGAACCAAAACATGATAGAAAGTAATTTGTATGTGATATAGACGTGGCCATATCTTAATTCCAACAAGAATAAATCTTCCGATAAGCAAATAAAGTGTTTGAAACTTCTACATGATGAAATAGCCCAAAATTTTGTTTGTTAGAGAAAGAGTGACTAACTAGTGTCATGAAGATTATATCCACGTGGCTTTTGATGCTAATAATAAACATATATATGATATCTATATAGTTAGCATGATTTTATCCTGAGATGAACATAGAGAGATAGAGAGTCGTTCCATAGCCAATGAAATCTCAAATGTGATGCAATTTTCAATCAGATCGAAGAGGGAGGAGCTCTTTATGCCATATAGCAATTTCAATCAATAAAAATTTTATGCTGCATATTTAATAAAATTAAGTAACTTATTGCACAATTTTTCTTTTTGTTTTAATTATTTCGTTTCTTTCTTTTTTTTTTTGTTTGTTTGTTTTCGTTAAGGTTGAGCTTGTTTTATAAAACTGTTCTTTGTTTTTTCTCTTTTTTTGTTGTTGTTGTTGTTGTCCACAATAAATAATAATATTTCTATCTTATAATAATCACCTGCGTCTGGTTTAATGTACAAGTAGCCTACAGGAATGGGTTTTTCTTATCTTTTTTTCTTTTTCGTTTTTCCTTATTTTTTTTCTTTTTGTATGTACAAGGTGGTGGGTATGTGGGATAAGGTAATGGGGAGGAAGCACACGGTGTAATTGCCGCATGATCAACTAGTCTCTGTGAAGGGAATGAGAGGAAATTAGATCCATAATATAACAGCCCCGATATATGTACACAAATATGCGTATAAATTGGCTAAATGAGTTGCGCATTGTCCCAAAGATGTTGCTATATCATCATCCCATTGATTGGGTTATCTTAACACGCGCCGAAAATTCTCCATTTCATATATACTATTTGATAATCTAGAAATAGATAGGGGACAGAGTAAGAAAAGAATTTTAAATTATCAATTCAATAATTGTTATCAATATTCTGATTGATATATATATATTACCTGCCAAAGCCATTGAAGAGAGCTACAATCTCAGTACGTGATAGTCGAAATATGGGATCTGCTTCAATATGAGGTTTATCCCATAGGCCACTCTCTGTTGCCAAATTCAATTTCTCCGAATAAAGTATTTTCAATGCTGTGCCCAGACCTTGAGTTTGTAATTTACCCCATAATTTACATTTATCACATCCCACACAGCTCATAATTCTCGATATATTACGAAATTTTTCCTTATAGTCATGTTTAAATTTAATTGAAGCTATGCCACTACTAAATAGAGCATTCTCATCAAAATGTGATTGAAATGATCTGTAATATAAAAATAAAAGTAATTAATTGTAATGGAATATATGTGTATAGTAATTAATGGACACTCACTCTATAACACTTAGTAGATCGTTTATAGCCAATTTAACCTCATCATCCTCTTCGGCAATGCCTGTATAATATTCCTCTCGTCGTAAATAGGGCGCCGCTTTGGCCAGGGCACGTAATTCAACCAAATAAATGAAATATAAATTACGTAGCCAATGTGGACCCTCGCCACTAGTCGTTTCTGGACTAAAACGTCGTTTAAATTCTTTAACATTTGGTCCCCAAATACCCTGAGGATCCAAAAAATCCTTCGATTCGGATAATAAATATTTGGAACATAAATGTATATTAATGCTAGAGTGTAGACCAGATATGATACGATAAAATGCACGTTGCTCCAGGCAAACATCACGTAAATCCAAATGTGGTACATAACTTGAAAACTTATTGGCGGTGGCATTATTGCCACCAAAACAATTCTCCAAATAGATGCTCTTCCAAATTCGATGTGCTGAATCGCCACGATAACCAGTATAACGTTCGGGATTTAATAATAAATCAACATATTGTGATCCTTCCTCATGATCATCTAAAATGCAAAAATCTTCTTCGGCTTCATCATGTTTGGCCCATAATTCAAATTCCTTATGCGCCTGATCACTAATACTAGTATCCAGAAATCCAAGTGCACTATCAAAATCTTCAGCTTCCGAACAGGCACCGTTACCATCATTACCAATGCCGGTCTCCTGGGCTTCGCGAGTATACTAAAAATGATTCAAAAAAAAAAAAAAAAAAACAACATCAAAAACAAATAAATAAACAAATGACATAAGCAAGACCAACAAAAAAAAAAAAACAATTAACGTTTATCCATATCGTAAACGTGTGCTAAACCACGTCAGTTAATAGTATTGTATATCAACAATTATTATATAAAACAATAGTTGAATGAATTTCAACAGATTGATGATTTTTATGACACGTCAGCCAGGCCAAAACCAGAAAAACCCAAAAAAAATATATATATATGTATATGTATATATATACAAATAATCAACAAATATTGGAATTTCATTCAAAAGACAAAACAATCTTTCCATATGTACTTGCAAAAATAAAAACAAAAACAAAAACAAACTGCTCCAATCTCTTTTACACCATTCACAATGGGCCATAGATAATAATAAACTTGGCCAGAAGGCGGATAGAACAATTTTTAATTGATAAGATTGCTACCTTAAACACATACATATACATATGTACATACATATATGAACTAATAAATTATTATTTCTAATTTTGCTCTTACACTTACCTTATAGGATGCCACTTTTTCTTTTTGTTCGCCCTTGTCTTTAATACCTTGTGGTATGGCCTTCTCTTCACAATTTTCCACCTGACAGAAGCGTATGGCGCATCGGCTGTCATCTGGCCAAAATGGGCATTCTAACTTTAGATTTACTTTGTAGAAACGAAAGAAGTTTTTAACCAATAGACTTTGCAATCGAGGATAGATTTTCATATTATTGAAATGATCAACAGTGTCCACATCACAGCTACAATCGTTAATGGAGCCTTCCAACTGGAATTCAAAAAAAAAAAAATTCATAAATAAAACGTTCCAAGTTTTTTATGTTATTCTAACTATATAGTTTTATCCCAATTTTTTATGTACATATTTTGTTTGGAACTTACCTCGCAGAAACAATTTTTGTTCGTTTCGGCATCGTCAATTGCGGCAAAATAGCCACAAGTACGAGCTGTCCAATAGAGTAGGATCAGCAGAATCATTAGGCGTGATAGCCAATGATTTTGCTGTCCTCCGCGTTCAATCATTATTGTTTATGTTGTTTTTATTTTTTTTCTTTTAGTATTTCCTTGCGTTTGCAACTGCCAACCTTACCGAACGAAACAATTGTGGGCGATAAGAAAAAAAAATAAAGTGGGGGCGCCACCAAACAAGAAAATACAACTGACTAATGTGACCAGATATTAACATTACTCATTTTGGAGTTGTTCAAATGAACAGACTCAAAATGAGTCTGTAAGTCATTGAGCATTGCTCTGTATGGAGTATGTTATGGTTAACGAGGCGGCTTATGTTAAAAGAGAGAGAGAACGCTGAAGTCGTTCTAAGATGTCGCTCACTAACACCATCTAGCGGAAACGTCAAGCAAACATCATTGCGGCGCCAATTCAAATATTCCTGGGCTTTCTAAGAATATCTTATCAAAAGTTCATGAACTAAATTAAAAGAAAATCGCTTTTAAATGAAAATAATAACCAATAATAAATACACGGCATTAATTTATTGTTAGTTTATAGCTCCCATCGGTTGAATTATATTTATTTTTCTATCTTTTCTGTTTTGCTATTGCAGTGTCAAGCTATGGTGTCATAAAATCCATGTCTTTGCTTATTGCTGTTAACGAATTTGCTGGACATAATTTTTCATTTTCTGAGCCGATTTAAATGAAATTATAGATGTTGACAATATAGTAGGCTTTTATTTACATACATATGTGTATAAATTTTAAAAAACAATTCTAGATAATTTTATTTTTTAGATACGTACATATGTAAAATGTATGTAAAATATGTATATACTTTTTCTGTCTTGGCTGACAAATACGAATGCGAATACTTTTTATTTATTATTTTCGGTTAAGCGAAAGCAAAAACAAAAACCGAAACAAAATCAATGCAAAACTTAAACAGTTGTCTCTTTTTTCTTCTTTTCTCTTTCTTTTTGTCTTACTCTTACTTGTATGAAATATGTAAAGGCAGAAAAAGTAGCAACAGGATCGCAATTATTGTTGCAAACTAATATTTTGTTCTTACTTTTTTGTTATATTCGCCCACTTCCCAAAGGGGAATTAGTTAAAACCTAATTTTCTAAGTGAATATTTGCTGAAGTATAACTAGGGAATTTGGAGAATATTTCGTTTTTCAAATGGTGTTAAGAATTTAGTTGATTGAATAAATTGAAGAATATATAAAGAATTTATTGGTTGATTATCTTGTGGAATGTTATGTACAGTGGATTACAGTTTACTTCATGCAGCGGTATAGTTAAACTTTAAGGGTGCACTCCTGCTAAACTATGGAAGTCAGATGTTATCCAGTCCTAGTCGATTTGAAACAGGACTAACACTTATAGTTAGTTCTCCAGCCCAGCAAAAAAGCAAATAGGAGTCCATACAAAATATTAGTTTTAATTTTTTTGCAATAATGATAAAAATACGATGTTACCTGTTGCTCGAAATAAGCTGTGACATGAAGAAAGGTATTAATATTGTGTTTATTTTGAACGTTATTTTTAATGACAAAAAACAACGTATTGCCTGATATGCATTGAAATACTATTAATAAGAACTGCATTTAAATTTTGTGGATACCTTCAAAAGTTTAGCATGTTCAAAATTCTCTCTGAGTCACTGTATATGTTCATTCATTCAATATCATAACGGGAGTGAGAGATTCTCTCTCCGCTTCAAGCTCTCTCTCTCTCTCTGTCCCTCTTCCAATGCATTCTGGCGCTCAATTAGCTTAGTGGCCACTGGTCAGTCAGCTGCGCATGGGAAAACATCGATGAATCGATTGCACCAACAATGTTAGTTAACAGAACCAAATGGGTCTTAACAGAAAAAAATGAGAACTAACGGACAAAAAAGCAGTTTACAGCGCCGCAATTAACATAACAGCGCTGGAATTAACAGTTCACTGCGAGAAACCACATACACTGCGAGAAAAACGACACCGGTGTTGATGTTTGAGTTTGGTCTATGGCGCGTTCGCACACGCGTGTTGTTCTACTCCGTCGGATTTGTGTTTTGGCCAAAACGGCTACGCGACGTGTTTTTTGAGCCTGCGCTGCGTACTTACTTAGCGGCTAATTTTCAACTGAAAACAAGTGAAAAAATAAATACATAGCTACATACATACATATGTATAAGTTTATAAATAAAGCAAAACACGCAAAACAAAATAAAGACACTAAACGAATAATTGAGTAATTAAGTTAAATGTAAGCAAAAGAAGTATCACTACTACCACAAGCTTCATGCAAAGTGTGCATAACGGTTGTTTTTCTTCTACTTTTTTTCTGTTTTTTTGGCGTGTGTGTGTGCGTGTTTTATTTATTTTTTTGTTGGTTTCTTGGTTTTTTTTTTTACTTGTGTCTATAAAAGATTTGCTAAAATGGAAAATTGTAGCTGGATCTGTGCTTATCAGAGAGAGTGAGAGGGAAAGAAGAAGGAGCAAGAGAGGTAGAGCCTTGAGAATGGTAAAGACGAAGAAGAAGAGAAGAAGATGCACAACAAAAACAAAAATCTCAGAAGATGTCAAAGAATGAATGAACTGATTTTTTTTGTATGTTTTACACACACACACACATCGATTCTTAAGCATAACAAAATGAACATCTACAGTTATAATGTGACTATTATGTGGCTAAACATTCGGCAGGCGCTATTTGAATGTTTTACGATTGTTGTTTTTTATGAGCGTTTTATAACTGTGATATGACGCCTTTATAAGCTTGTTTTAGAAATAACATGTCTTTGGCAGTTGTCATACAAAAGTCAAGATAATTCTAATTAGTTTAAATCTATTTCTTAGTTAGGGTGGTTGTTTTTTTTTTGGGTTAAAATCGCAATTATTTTTTTACCCTTACATACATATATGAAATTACATATGTATGTATGCACATATGTAAATATAATATTTACATATGTAAATATTTATTATACTAAATTTATGCAATGGTCTTGTTTTTTTTTCTATATTTTGTTACGGTTATACATATGTACATTGGTTTAACGTTGCTTCTACATTATTATTCTTGTCCTTTTGAAGCAAAATTATACTGTTATACTGCCCCAATTAAACTGTTATAGTTCTTACTCCTCTTGTGCTTAGGTTCTAATACTATTCTACATTGGCTACATATGTATGAATGGATAAGTGTGATATTGTTATACAATTGTTATACTAAGTTGATGTATTATGAGAAAGACATAAAGAGCCTTGTACAATTGTTATACAACTGTTATACACATTAGTTTTTTATTTATTTTATTTTATTTTTATTTTAAATAGCTGTTATACCAGTGCCTAATGGCCAATATATAGTACATATGTATGTATTTCCCTTTGAAATCAAAATTATATAAAATTCGTATTGTTTTGCTCTTTCCACTAGAGTGTTAAACATATGTATATATGTATGTATGTATATATATTTGGTTGATTCAAAATTTTTAAATTGGTGAAAAATTAAGAAGTCGAATGTCTCAACCACATAGTACACCACAATTTCAACTAGTTGAACCACAAAAAATTGGCAACTTCCTCGATTGCGAGTCATTAGCAGCCTCCTCCCTGTCTTGATGCTTTGGCAAAGGAGATAGAGAGAGAGAGAGAGAGAGAGGGAGAGGGAGAGAGGTGAAGTTGATAAGGTGGAGAGAATACCGCTATGGCTAGACAGACCCAGGTCCCAGTCTTAGTAGTCCCAGTCTTAGTAGTCCCAGTCGCTGGTTGCACCATTAGCCAGAGCATTCAACAAACGAGACGCCGCACACACACACACACACACACACACACACATATGTGAAATGATCAGCCAATGTGTGGCATGCGGATTGCGGGGTGGGGTAGATGTGAAGACAGACAGACAGACAGCAGAGCAAAAGAAGGGACCTGGCGACGGCCCCTTCACTTTTTTGTTGTTGATGTTTTTTGGTTTCGTTGCTGCTGCTGCTGCTGAAAAAGTTGCCGCAGCAAGTGCAACTCGCAACAATTTCGCATTCCGAACGCTCTGACGCCGAAAGTATCTTTTTAGGAGTTTTGCATCTCTTGCAACGTTTAACTGTAAGTTGAGGCATGTGAACTAACACCGCTTACCGCTCCTCCACCCTCCACCCTCCTCCTATCACCGCTTCACCTGCAACAACCCGCAGTTGTCTATAACATTCCCTCCGTGTCTCTCTCTCTCTCGCTCACTCTTTCTCTCTTGTCAAGTTCAATGTGCGTTGACAATTTTCCATTTGATTTTTCCTTTTTAGTTTGGTTTTAGTTTGTTTTTGTATTTGTTACTTTCACATAAACACAATTTTCTTTGTATTTGTGCAGCTGTGCGTATATATTTTAATTTATTTAGTTGTTGGTTTTTATTATATGTATTTATATATATATATTGAACCCGGAACCCAATCAGTTAGTTGGCTCTAGTAAATGGCTAAGTGAAGATGATGCGCGGCTGCTAAAGCGATTCATTGTACCGATCGAACGAACTAACGTTTAAAAATGCATAAATCACATGCAGAAAGATTGCTTTTGTGAAAGCGCAAGTAATTTTTACACTTTTACCCCAACCGACAGAGAAAAGACTTAGACAGGGACAGAGAGAGAGAGAGAGAGAGTGAGAGAGAGAGAGAGACATAGATGGAGATACATATGTATGTGAAAGATTCATAGATACTTTTCTATCTTAAAACATATAACAAAGCGGAGGGGCCTCCAAGCGGTGCGGCACGTACATCGTCATCGTCGCGACGTCGTGTTAAGCGGCTTAATTGAAAGTCTTGACTTATGACTTGTTGCAACTACGAAATAGGAAAATGTTATTTCAAAACATTGAATGAAAGATATATCTCTCGGTTGTCTGATGATGTTCATCCAAACTAATCGAAATTTCAAGTGAAATTTAACCACGAAAAAAAAAAAAAAAAAAATAAATGGAAAAGCTGTAAGAAGAATTCACCAACTAACAAAAATGTGTTTGATTTAATTTGCAAAAAAAAAAAAAAAAAAAAAATAGATATGTATATATTTTAGAACAAAAAAGTTCAATGACTTTATTTTGAATCTTTTTTTTTTTATTGTATTGTTGATTTTTTTTTTTTTTTGTGGTGCTATATCTTTTGACCAAAGAAACAAAGCTTGCCAATTGTTACGACTAATAATAATAATAATAATAAAATAAAAAACAGTTGCTAAACAAAAAAATAAATAAAACAAAGCATAAATAAGATATATATATGTAAAAGAAAAAGAAATAAAAAAAAATTGCATATTTTAATCCTAAAGTGAATTGTGAAAGTTGAGAAAAACGAAAGAAGAAGCAGAAAAGCAACAACAACAACAAACAACGAAACGAAATTTTCATCGGAGATACAGGAGATAAAGAGAAAAACGGAAATACAATCAACGATCGATCGATCGATCGATTGATCAAGAGAGAGAAAGAGTGTAAAGTAAGTAAGTAATTATTTAATATGTACTAAATGCTATAAATAAAAATAATGTCTAATTCTCATCATCAAATCATTTAAATCTTTTTCACATTCTCTCACTTCGGGTTTGCCATATTGTGTTAACTTGTTTGTTTTTTTTTTTTTTAACTTTTTTTGCTGTTATGTCTATTAGCCAAAACTCTGAGCTCATCTTTTCAGATTCTAAAGATTGCAAACAGAGAGAGAGAGAGAGAGAGAAAAATGAAAAACTTGTTCAATGACTCAATTCTTTATTTAAGTTGTCATTTATTAAATATTTTGGTATTTATATTAAGTAAAAAAAAATTCTCATTTCTTGACAATCTGGGCTCAATGTCAAGGTTATTGTATACATATATGTATATATGTATTTATATATTTTAAACTGTCTGACAAAAGTCAAGTTAATTGGGGCTCAACACTTCTCGAGTGGAACGAACATGGTTTTGGCATTTTGTAATTGCTTCATTTTGTTGCGAGTGCGTGAAAAAGAGTTGCACACATTGATGATGATGATGATGATCAAGATGATGATCACGATGATGATTATGATGTAGATAATGACGGATAAGATATACCCACATATGTTTATTAATATCTCTTCATTTATATAAATGGTACAGGTCAGGGACAGGTTTTTATATTGTTTTTTTTTTTGGCAATATTCTTTGTTAGGACATAATTTACAAATATATGCATTAAACGTGTCTACATTTTTTTTTTTTTTTTAAATATTAAACTAATTAGCAAATTTTGTATAGGTTAAAAGTTATTTTATCATTATTTTTTATTCTTTAAGATATTATATATATTTCGTATACATACATACATATTCAGGTAATTTTGGATAACCTTGTTGGAATTTTTCATTTAAATTTTTTTTTGTTTTTGTTTTAAATTCCATTTTTTTTTTGTATTTTTCGATTTTTGGTTCTTTTTTTTTTTTTAATTTTGATGTTTTTTTTTTTTTAGTATTTTTGTTCTTCAATTTCTCAACTTTTAGACGAACATTGAATTATAAATTTTTATATTGAATTTATGTTTGGTTTTTTTTAATTTTTTGTAAGTTTTTATGGAAATTTGGAATGTATTTTTTTTTTCGATTTTGATGGTTTTTTTAAACATTTCGATTTTTGGGCTTAAATAAAATATTAAAAATATTGATTAAGTTTTTGTATTAATTATTGTTTGAAATTTTCATATTTTTTCTTTAATGAATTTTAAAAATTGGAATTTTAGGATATCTTAATGATAAAAATAATCGTTGTAGAAACAAATCATTTTCATTCTTCATAAATAATAAATTTTTCAGAACGTTTCTTAAATACAAATACTTGTTCTCGTTTTTGTTCTTGTTCGTTTGGTTTTTTTTTTCTTGTTTTCTTCTTACTAATCCTTTTGAATAATGCGTATAAAAAACATTAATCTTACCTTGAACTACTCTTGAAATTTTTAATTATTGTCTAAAGACAAATTTTATATCGCTTCTTCTCAAGGCTATCAATTATTAAGTATTATTATTTTTATCATTGATCGTTAATAGGTGTCATCTCTCATCAGGAAACGCATCTATCAACAACGATAGACACCGATCGTTTAACATATTATTAACAATAAATGAATTTAAACAAAAATTGCTTTTCGACAGTTTTTTTTTTCTCCATTTTTTTTTTTATATTAATTAATAACTCATTAGTAACAAAAATAAAAATACAAAAAAAAAAAAAAAAAAATGAAGAAAAACTGAAAAAAAACGTAGCTCAAAGCAAGTTACCGTTCTGGTGAATTCTCTTAACAAAAAGAAAAGGAAAAAGAAAGAAAAGAAAGAGTAACCGTTAAGAAAAAAAAAAATTGTTCACCCTAAAGGCAAACGTTAGCATAAATTTGACTTTTTAATGATAATAAAACATTTTTTTTTTTTTTTTTTTTTTATCATGCGTTTTTATTTGTGTGAAAAATGCAGTAAAAGGTCATAAAAAGACATTACCTTCAGGTGGCAAACATAATAATACTACTATATAATGTATAATTATAAGACCAACACCATTACTAACACCACCACCACCACCATTATCATCAGCTCAACGGTTAGATAGATAGATATATATATATATATGTGTGTGTGTGTGTGTGTTTATAGTAGATGGGTAGTTAGTACCTTTTGCTTGGATCATGACTTGGTAAAACAAAAAAAATACGAGTGCAAGGCACGCACAGATGACACCGTACTTAGAAACTAAACTGAGAAACAAGTGTAGAACATAAGACACGAAACGATGAAAACAAAAAAAAAAGTAGAATGAATCGAAAAGGAAAACACACAAGGTGAATAGAAAGAAAAGAAAAGAACTTAAGTCAGTAGCTGGAACCGGCACTAAAGGTCATTGAACCCAATGATGATAAAGTGTTTGCGAGTGTATATTAGTTAGCCATAAGATTTATGTGGCACATATATATATGAATATATATATATATATATATATTTCCATTTTTGCATACCCTTTGAAGTGACTAAAGTTAGTAAATTTTGCAAATATGTAATTGTTATGTTTATTTTATAACTATATATATATATAATGTATATAGATATAAATAATCTTATTTATTATTTTAGCATATTCAGTTATCAGCAAGTTTTTTTAATTCCATTTTTTTAATCCATTCAAAAAATGAAAATAATTAATTTTTATTGAAATTTAAGCCTATGTCGTTAGATTTTATTTTATATATTTCAAAATAATTTCTTTCATAAAATATTGTTCAAATTTACCTATAAAAAACAATTATATATTTTTTGGGACTTTTTAAATAAAGGTCTTTTAGGATATATGATAAAAAAAATATATAACAAAAATATATATTATAAGAAATATATATAGCTTAAAATATACATATATAATAAAAGAAAATATAATAAAAAATATATAATAGGAAGTATATATATATAATAAAAAAAATATATAATAAAAAAAATAAATAAAAAAAAAATATATACTAAAAACAATATATAATAAAAAAATTAATAAAAAAAAAATATAATAAAACTATATTTAATATATTTAAAAAAATGTAATATAATACAAAAAATATATAATAGAAAAATTATTTATGATAAAAAAATAGGACTAGTAATTGATTAATCAAGCAAAAGTTTGTTTTTGATTAGTTTTTTTAGGCAATGAAAATTTATTTTTTGGTACCATTCTGGACCATCAATACATACATATATCTACCACTAGATATATAGAGCCTCATTTTCCATGGCTATTCAATATAATGAATAACCAAATTGAAGAGTATACAAACTCCATTAATATGAAAGATTAAACATATTTTACACATTTATTTTCTTAAACTTTTGGTTTTATTTTTTTTTTGTGAATGATTTTATAAGACGAAAATATGAGTAAAGATCATAAAAGTTGCTAATATTAAGTTTATTAGGTGTGGGTGGAAAAGAAAAAAAAAGAGACAAAAGACTGTAACCAACGAAAAGAAAAGAAACAAAACCAGTTTAAACCAAGTAAATAGACTTAAAAATCTTTTATGGTAATTCTAAATGAAATTTTATTACCAGGTTGAGGCAGATAGATATATATTGAGTCATAAGTAGGCATACAACACACATATGAATATACATACACATATATACTTATATATATACATATATGATCTTATTAGATTTTTGTATAATATTTGGCTTATACCAAAATTGGTAAACTTAATTAACTTGATTTTATTGTGTGATTCTAGAAGTTTTTTTTTTTTTGAATTAAAATGTTAATTGGTAAAGTCAAATATATTAGCTTTTTTCCATATATACTTAAAATTTTTTACTGTGTATATTATATATATATGTATGAATATATGTTTTAAGACATTTTTTTTATTTGTTGTTGTTACAAATATGCATATATATATATGTATGTATGTGTGTATATATATCTTTCGATTAGTGTTAAGTTAACACTTACAAATTTGTTTAAATATTTGTTTACATCTTCCTTTTAATTATGTTAAATTTTTTTTTAATTTGTTGGTTAATAGAATTTTTTTCTCAATTTGTTGTTGTTTATACTTTTTCTTCTTATTTATTTTATCCCAATTCAGTATTTTCTATTAAAAACTTTTCTAAAGCATTTGATCAATTTAATTGAATTATTTGAATGTTATTCTTAATTATATTATTATAACAATTACATATATAAACATTTAGTATTTGTTTTGTATACATACATATATTATTTGTAGATTTAATATATATGTATGTATACGTATACAGGGGCTAACATTCATTTTTATTCAAATTTAAGAGGATGACATATTTTCGGGATAATTAATTTATTGTTAAAGTTTTATTTTATATTTATCCCCACTTCCAACTTATACTGCTTCGTATATAGTTTTTAATTAATATATATAATTAACATTATTTTTCGATAATTTTAATACTTTTTTTAACTTTTTTTAACTTGTTTTTGTTTTTTTTTATACAATTTTTTTTCCAAACAATTTGCAATTGTTAAATGTAATTTCCTAAACTCTTTGCATGGCATTTAAATCAATTATATTTTCCGTTAGGCAAGTATTACGGCATATATATATACATACATACACACATACATATTGAACGATCGAACGATGCCAATGTTAAACTATCACTTTATATGCAAAAGGAAAAAAATAAAAATAAAAAGAAATAAAGGCATTTGCAAATTTGTTATAACCTGTGCAACAAGCCAACATCAGCAGCAGCAACCATTAACCGACCTACTCGAATGGTGTTAATAACGCAGAAATACAGTTGCAATTTGAGAGTATATACATATATATACTTCATGGATCAGACCAAACAGCCAGCCAGCTAGCCAGACCCAACCAACCAACCACCTATGCAAACTGAACAAAACTTTAGCTGGTTGCTAACTCTCTTGGCTGGTGGTTCATTGGTTGGTTTTGATGGTAGTGGTAGTAGTTGGTTGGTTGTCTAACAATTTTAACCCAGTTTTCCAGCTATGGCCACATTCTTGTAGGAGAGCAGAAAAACTATAAACAAGTTTTGTTAAAGTTGAAAAACAGGCGAAATATATATACATATACTACATTCATACGTAGGTGTGCGGGTGTGTGCGTGTGTGTGTGTGTGTGCAAATTGAAATTGAAGCTAATGAAGCAAAAGGCCAAATAGCATAGAAAAAAAGAAAGAAAGAGTGTAGTAACAAACAATTGGCCCTTTTGATTTGTCAATGCTTTTGGTGTGATGACTTAAATGCAGGTCAATAGGGATTTACTGTTAGACATATTCACATGTCACTCTCTAAGTAGGTGCGGAAATCGCAATGACGTTTTGTCGGTCCACCACACACACACACACAGAATAATGAGAACACTGAACGATTAGCTCTGGACATAAGCAATGGCATCGGTATCATCATAATGATCATCATCATCATCATCATCATCATTATGATCATTAGTAGTAGTAGTAGCAGCAGTTGTCACTTGGTCACTTAGAGCTTAGAGTGGGTCAACAAACAGCACAAGTGAATGAGCATAGAACTCTAAATTAGCCACAACAAAATGACTGCAAACAATGGGAACAGTTATACGAAACGGTGTGTTATAGTACTGGAATTCTTCAACTATTTTTTTCTTTCTTTTTTTTTTAGTTTAGTTAGTTAAAGAAATTCTTTGATCTTGCCTTCATTTGAAGCAGTTTTTTTCCTTAATACATATTACATATAATCGCATCACAACTCCATTAACAATTATCAAATGGGTCGCCATGCAGTAAACGGAATCAACTGTGATTTGATTTGGCTTTTTTACCTAAAATATGCTCTACAATTGACTGTTAGGTTTTGAGCATGACTTTAGGTATTCGATTTAGCTTTATTTACTCTTTTATAATTATCTTTACTTAACAGTTTTGATAACACCTATGTATACGTTATCTATTATCTTTTTAATATATTGTAAATCTTATTATTTGAATTCTATATTGTTGGAATACTCCTATTCCACTTACAAAATTTACACTTTAGAACACTAGATTAAGTACTTTAATGTGACATGAAGTTTGGTCACACTTAACATTATTTTTTTTTTCTTTTTGATCTGATTTTGTAAGCGAATAAGACGTGGTTGCTGGTGTTGCCAAAGTTAAAGTTATACTGCTAAATATAACTTATATAAAAGATAAAATCGGTGTTTCATTTCTATTCAGTTTTTCAATATATATATATAATTTGATAACTTTTAAAACATAATTCTTCTATTTTTTAATAGATTGTTTTGTTTGATTTCTATCTATCTATTAAACAAATGTCATACTTAATTGAATTCAATAAGCCTTTTTTTCTCAATTGAAATTTGAAATTTTAAAACATAATGCTTCTATTCTTTGAAAGATTTTTCATTTAATTTATCTGCATTATTATTTTTATATATCTATTAATCACTTATTATATTTAATTAAATTCTATAAACATTTCTTTCAATTGAAATTTGACTTAATTTAAGTGAATAAAGATTTTTGTTCGGTTTTTCTATCTAAATCTAATAGACTTTAAACTAAACAATATATAGGTTTAGCTACATTACATATATGACAAAATAAAGCTAACAGTCCAACAATTCGTCTATTAAGATTTACTATAATATATCTCGTAAATTCATTCTTCGGTATTGTCATTCAATTCATACTATTCCACTATATCATACAAACGTTTCATTCAATCTACTTATTCAATTTCTTCAATCAATCACATCTTTAGTTAGTATCTTTTAATAATATGTATATTTAATAATATATTTTAACTTTGATATTCAACTTCAATTTCTATATTCAACTGTATGATTCAACTAAAATTTCAACTCTATCTTTCAATTCATTTTTTTTTCTTCTCCTAGCTTAATATTCAATTTTATCTTTGAACATTTCTCATTCATTGCTATCTTTCTACTGTATTATTCATCCAACTTTATTGTTAAACTGAATACTTTATAATAATACAAAAGATCGTTCAACATTTTCTTATCTTTCAAATTGAACACTCACCACCCACTCAACTTAAACATTGCAATTGCATTTTCAGCTGCTTTCTTTAACCATATTTTTCACGTACATTTATTTATTCACATTGCATTCTTTGATTTTATCTAAATATGATAAATAATAAATGAATAAATAATTTAATTATTGTTTAATTAAATAACAATTTTGATTAAAATTTCATTAACAATTAATTTCAATTCGAATAGAATTGATCTATTACATATTTCAAAGTGTTTCCATCTCTCGTTTAGATCGATAACTATACATGTATATATTTATATATATTTTGTTTTTTTTTTTTTTTATAAAATAACTAGAAAGGTATTGGAATTGATTTTTGCAATTGTTTTGTTATTTTCTGTGTATTTTTTTTTTTTTTTTTTGATTTTTGGGCTGTTTGCAAAACGAAGCCTTACAAAAAAAAATAAATAATCAACGAACGGGCCAACATTAAACAAAAAACGAAACGAAACTTGTCTTGCGTATGGTCAGTAACCAACAATTACATGCATACCTACATATAAAGAAGGCACATATATATATATATATATATATACCGATATACGTTATATCGGTTTTCAGCTACTTAGTATGCCCGGTTGTAACGACACTCAATTTCAATTGGAGTTGGTTTATGGTGGCGGTTATGGCGGTTGATGGTGGTGGCGAAGGTGGCCTGGCCGGTGTCTTATTAATTACCTCACCGCACAATTGCGTGGCACATACAAAGCACACACACACACGCACACGCACACATGCATACACGTACTCGTATCAAGTAGAACCCACAAAAGGCGTTGGACACGTCGTCGACGACTGGGTTAAAACCGTAAATGGAGCGTCCAAATAAAAGTCAATGCGCCGCCGATGCAAGTTTTGTATTTTGATTATTTCTTCTGCTTCTTCTTCTTCTTCTGTTTTTGGTTTTGGTTTTAGTTTGTTTTTTCTTCTTCTTCTTCTTTTTCCTATTCATTTACAGTTGATTTTGAAAAAAGAAAAAGAAAAAAATAAAACGAAATAAAACAAATGAAGAGCTAAAAAATGAGAGTGATTTGTGTTGATTTGTGCTGTGTGTGTGTGTGTGTGTTTTTTAGTTAAACTAGTTTTTGTTATTGTCTATCTCAGTTCAGTGTGTGTGTGTGTGTGTGTTAGTGTGTGTTTTCTCAGTTTCTTTTTTGCATATTTTTCCTCAGGTTTTTTTTTCTAAATTTTTTTATTGCTTACTTTCAAATGTCAAATGAAGTTGAAGGTGGTCCACACACACACACACACACACACTCAATCCAATGTGACCAGCATAGATACACATATACAAGCAAACACAGATCTGTATATATATATATATATATATATATATATATAAACAATGATACTTTTTATTATGATTTATATATATATTGAGTCATGTTCAATATATGCTTGTAGGTATCTATGTATGTATATAGATAGATGGATGGCAGTTGAAAAACAAAAGACTTGAGCACCGAACTTGTTTCTGTATTTTATTTTTAGAAAAAAATTTTTTTTTTTTTTTAAAGTTAAGGACTTGAAAAGTTTTTATATGAATAATGCATGAATAAAGTAAAAGTATCTAGCAATTGGATGAAAACTTTTTAGATACTCGTATCATATATAAAATGATTTCATCTAAGGCAGAATTTCAATAAGGTTTATCTTATTCAAAATTGAGTTTAATTGCAACACTAAAGAATAGTTTTATATGTATATGTATATATATATATATATATATAATGAAATAACCAATCACATATGTAGGTACTTTCGAATAACCTTTAATTTGTTGCCAAATTATCGCTCAAAATGGAATGTCTATTTCTCTTTTAATATTTTGCAAATAACTAACATAACTTTTTCATACAATTTCAATTAAATACAATCCATACAAAATAATTTAATGAAAATCAAAAAAAAAAAACAATTTTCAAAAATACATAAAAAACCATTAACAAATTACTAAGCAACTCTATAAAAACAATTCAAAAAGTCATAAGCAAAAATCGTGCCCCAAAGTCTGGCAAACCAAGAGAAACTTAATGAAGCCTGAGAAAGTTGCTTGGATGAGCTTGTATGTATTTGTATGTATGTATGTATGTATGTATGTATACATAAGTATGTAAGTAATGATGAGTATGAGTGCACATAAAGCTCAAGTGACAATAAGTAAAAATACAAAAAAAAAAAAAAAAATAACGCACAGCTACAAAATAAACATAAAAAATGCAATAATTGCAAACAAATTTGTCTGGCCGACGACGCATGCCAAACATGCAAGAGCAATAGCAACAAGTTTTTTTTTATTTTTATTTATTTTTATTTATTTTTTTTTTTGACAGAAGACCTTAATGTTTTTTTTTTTTTTTTTTGAATTTTGAGATGTACTCTCGGATCGTATAACATCTTCTTCTGGTTATTCTTCTTTAGCAAGCAACATTTCGAGTGTTGCTGCATCAACTTCTTCTTTTGCTGTTGCTGCATTTGACCCAGTTTAATGCAAGTGGAACGCCGCATTGACCAACAGCAATAGCTTAGCAACTTGACCATAAATAGCCAAGGCGCAGATTTCTAGACATTAAAATCGACTATCTATGCTTTTAAAATATATTAGACTTGTAATTGCCCTGTTAAATATAATTGCTACAAGGATATTCCATTTGGCATTAATTTACAGTTTAATATAAATATCAATATATTAGTATTTAGCTAACATTTAGTTTAGACTGCTTAAGTTAATAATATTTTGAGACTATTTTTATTCTTTTGTTTTCATATTATTTTTGATCTGAAGTATAATATATAAATTTGATTAACTATTAGAGAGAGAGCTAAATAAAATCTAAGTTACATTTGATCCAAAGTTTATATTGATTTATATTTTGGCTCTCATTTTCCTTTTCTTCTTTTATTATATAGAAAAAAGAAGTATAAAATAGATAGAGATACTTTCCACTGCAAATATAATTTCTTTAATAAATAAATAAATATTTATTTTAAATTTGATTGTTACGAGTATTAGCATACCCTTGCTTTGATCTGATGGCTACAGGGTAGCAAGCATAATAAAAAAAAAAAAAGAATACTTCACTCAATGGACCGCAAAACACAAAACTCTTCTCTTCGGCTCGAGTCTTTTCTCAATGAAGATGTCTGAGAAAGAATGAGAAAGAGAGAGAGAGAGAGAGAGAGATTGGACACCTTAAACCAAGTTCGTTGCCTAAGTCTTTCGTTCTGACAGCGAGAGAAACTCGTTTCTACCTCCTTTTTTTCCCCCATTTTTTCTTATCTGTGTGCGTTTCTTTTGGATGCTGTGGCAGAACTTTCTTTCATTGATTCTGAGCTACGGACCAGTCAGCCGCGCATATAAATAATAAATTAAAAAACAGAAAGAAAAAAAAAAGACCAAGAGACTTTCTTCTTTGCAAAAGTCAGATCTTGGTGTCATCATCGTCGCATCAGCATCAGCATCATCGTGATCATGATCATCGTCATCTCATCATCTCTGTCTATTCTAGCTGACCCAAATATTTACCTACTTTGATGCTCTTTCACCAGCACTTGGCATTTAGGAGGAGGGATCGTTCGGTCTACACCTTGTGTCATTCTTTGATTTTTTTTGGACTTGAATTTGGGTCTGGCTTTCATTGTTGTTGGGCCAACAAGCCGCCAGATTATATTTCCACTTCGATTATACGCATCTTTATCAAGCGTCTTCATTAGTTTGACCCAATTTTTTTTTTTTATTTTTTGTAGATTTTCTTGTATTTGTATTTTGAATGCATTCTGTTGGTTTTTGTTGTTGCTGTGTGTGTGTTTTTTTTTACTTTCTATTTTCTCTTCTTCTCAATCGAAGTTTAGAATTTTTTTTTTCGTGCTTAGAAGGTCTGCATTTAATTTTATTTTTCTTTTTGCTTTCTTTTGTAGTCAATTTACTTTCATTTATTGAAGAGTTGAAGAGGAAATCTTATGGTTTTTATTTCTATTTATATTTTTTTGGGATTTTTTTTTTTTTTCAAAATTTGTTGGGGCGTCTTTTGATGACCATTTCCGTTGGGAAGCTGTAATAAGCTGCGATTATTATAGATTATTTGGTTTTAGTGGGCTTTTGCTTTTGTTCGATCTTGAATGAGGATGTGATGTTGAAGCATTTCTAAATTGTTGAGCTAATTATTGATTTTTATTTATTTATTAAAGGAGAAAGTGCGCTTAGGAAGTGCAGGTATAGAGAAAAAGAAATAAAAAAAGTCCTGCAATTAACTTAAATTAATTAATTAAAAAATTTAAATGTTAGGAAAGTAAGGCAAAATTCTTAGAAAATTTGAATTTAAAGCAACAAAATTTGCAGAATGTTTAAAAAAATATATAATAATATAATATAATAATCTAGAAGTAATAATAATTAGTTAAAAATTATTTGTTTCAAATAAATTCATTTAGATGCTTAAACAAATTACTTGACTAGTTTTTTTTTTTAATTTAAATAAAAATTATAGCTAAAATATTTAAAAATCATTTAACATTTTAAAGTTTTGGCATTTCATTCTTATAAATATGCAGCCACACTATTAATTAAATGGTCTTAAGACACTGAAAATTCTTAATACTAAACTTCATTTGGTAGAAATTCAAGAGAAAATTCATTAGCTCATCTTTTGTTAAGATAATTAACAAAAGATTACTTCAATTCAGTTTCTAATTGAACTTTGCGGTGTACTTAAAATATCAATGTATATATATATACAGTACAAAATGATGTATCTTAACCAATGACCCATATTTAGTATCTTTGCGGTTAACTTTCTTCTCCATTGCTTGTAATTGATGTGAAGATAAATCTTTTTAAAAACAAATTAAAAACCTTTTTTCTTTCTAATCTGTAGATCGTGTTTACGGAACATGATGGAATAATATTTAAGGCAATAAAGTTATAAATCTTTAACAAATTATGATCCCCTTTAAAGAAAAAGAAAGCAACCAAAATAAAACAAAAAAAAAAAAACAATTAACATAAATTGTGAAGCTGTCAACAATATTTCCAAGAACTAAGAGCTTGTGCGGCAAATTTTTGCATAACAAGAACTAGATAGATATAAAAATACATATCTATATCTATTTACGTGTATAAGCATATATATATATATATACATACATATATTGACAGATGAGTTAAAAATTTTTTAATTGGGTCAATTGATGCTAAAGGGCTTTTGGAATATGCAAACTTTTTAGGAGACAAAAAAATTTCTTGTTGTCTGATAAAAAATGTTGTGATTGGCATTTTTAGTGCTCAGCCATTAAGATCTAATGGCTTATATATATACATACCTATATAGATCCATAAAAATGATTATATATAGTTGTATATAAAGGCGTTAAAGCCGATTCTTCGAAGACAGTTTACTTTTGCTATGCGTTTTGTGCGGTTCTCGTGAAAAAAAGCCAAAAAAAAAAACCAAAAATGAAATTCAATATGGCAACATTAATATCTTTACTTTGCCTCTGGTTGTTGGATTCATCGATTTATTTAGCAATAGCAAAAACTTCAACTGGCTATGATTATAGGGTAGCAAATCGTGGTTATTTCTATCCAAAACCGGCACGTATACCATCATTGGCCATAGTCAATGGTAGCACCAGTACCAGTACCAGTACCAGTACCAGTACCAGTACCAGTTCCGATTCAAATTCCAGTCCACCGCCCGGAGTGCAATCGGATTTCATTGATGATCTGATTGAGGGACATAAGCAGCAAATCTTATCGAATGTCTTGGGCGTGCCAGCTGCCTCAGCTCCAAATGGCAATGAGACTCCATTGGATACTATAGTTGCCTCATCGCCGCCTTTAGAGGGCGTCGGTGATGCTAAGGCGTTTCGCGTTAATCGCTGTGCCAGTTGTAGTGAGTAGAGGGGAAAAAAATCCAAGAAGGGGAAACAAGTATAAAAAGAGAGAGAAAAAAAGCACATGAAAAGAAAATGAGAAAATAGACAAAGTGGGCACCAGGGAATGGCAATTGGACTAGACTAGGATATCTAGTATGTACTATATAGATATATACATATGTTTGTATATAGGTATGTAATTAGAGGAAGGAATTCTCTAAACGAAAATACAATGGCAATTGATTTTCATTTATGTTTTTTGTTTTGAAGAAAGAAGCTAAAACGATTACAAATAAAAAGATTCTAATAGTTGGAATAGTTAGTTATGGTTAATAGTATAATAAACTAGAATTCTAATAGATATAACTCTATTATATTGAAATGTAATTTAACATTTTTTTTATATTTAAAATCTATGATTTTAATGCAATCAATTTTAACAAAAAAAAAAAAAATTTAATTATCAGATTAATTTGACTGTGAACTGAATTCGATTAAAAATTTAAAATAATTAATTGAACAAGTTCATTGTTATATATATATATGTAGGTTAAATACATATATAAAACGATTAATCAATTTAGCTATAGAATTCTAATTAACATATATTTAGGAATTGTTTTTTGAAAGATTTATTAACTTTCAGTTAGGGGATAAATATTATTATATTTTAAACCAGTTTCAAAATGTTTTAAAATTTCATATTGCAAATAGTTTTTCATGGTTTTAATTTTTTATGTTTGGTATATAAAGATTTTGGCTATAGAATTCTAATTAATATACATATATAATTTAACAATATTTATGATAGACGTTAATCAATTAGCTTTTGAAAAAAAAAAGATTTCTTAATTAAAATATTCTAAATTTTAATTTGGAAATAGAAAAATCTTAAACTTTTAGCTTATATTAGGTAAGTTTTATTATTTAGAAAATCTTTAGAAAATGTTAATACTTGAAACGAATTAGTAAGAAAGAATTTAAAAAGGTTTTTAAGTTTATAAGTTTCATCAATTTCGAAAAAGATTATATAATATAAACTGCTAGGGATGCAATATTTAACTAGGTACTAAAGGGGAGTAAAATTTACTTACTACTATACATATATCTTTTCTCTAACTATTCCATCAAATGTTTTCAAATGTTATTCACATCACGTTTGTATATAAATATAATTTTTTTATATAGACTGTGGAGTACCAAATGTGAATCGGATTGTGGGCGGCACTCAGGTGCGTACAAATAAATATCCATGGATTGCCCAAATGATTAGGGGAACATTTCTATTTTGTGGTGGAACTCTGATCAATGATCGTTATATCTTAACGGCAGCTCATTGTGTTCATGGTATGGATATGAGTGGAGTATCTGTGAGATTACTTCAACTCGATAGAAGTTCAACACATTTGGGTATAACACGTCCGGTGGCATTTGCTCATGCACATGCTGGTTATAATCCAGTTACATTGGTACACGATATTGCCCTATTGAGATTAACACATCCTATACCCTTGGTGGATATAATGCGTCCCATTTGTTTACCTCATAATTTTCAACAAAATTTTGATTTCCAAAAGGCAATTGTTGCCGGTTGGGGTTTAAGTCTTGAGGGTGGCTCCACATCGAGCGTTTTACAAGAGGTAACTGTACCCATTATAACGAATGCACAATGTCGTGCCACATCCTATAGATCAATGATTGTGGATACAATGCTATGTGCTGGTTATGTTCAAACTGGTGGACGTGATGCTTGTCAGGTAAAAAAAAAAAAAATCTGAATTGATTTAATCCAATGTGATATATCCAATTCGATATATATATATATATATATGTTTATATTTATTTATTTAGGGTGATAGTGGTGGTCCATTAATTGTGAAAGATCAGCGCATTTTCCGTCAAGCTGGTGTCGTATCATTTGGTTATGGTTGTGCCAAACCCGATGCTCCAGGTGTCTATACTCGTGTTAGTCGCTATTTGGATTGGATTGCGGCAAATACACGTGACTCTTGCTATTGTAATAATTAAGAAAAAGATTGCATAAACATGTCTTTAATCTATATATATGTATATGTATATATGTATAGATATATTTATATATATATATAAATGTTTTTTGGTATAAATTTTTGCAAAAATATCTTTTTGTTTTGTTTGAATTTAACCTTGTGCTCTTGGATTGATTTTTATACCCTTGCAGAGGGTATATTAATTCTTGTCAGAAGTTTGCAAAGCACTGAAGGAAGCATCTCTGACTATATAAAGTATATATATTCTTGATCAGCATGAATAGCCGAATCGATCTAGCCTTGTCCATCTGTCCGTCTGACCGTCTGTCTGGATCAACAGCTTCTCCTCCGAGACCATAAGAGCTACAGAGCTGAAATTTTCAACATAGGCTTGGCCTTTTTGCTGTAGGCATTGTATATCTCGGAATCATCCCGATCGGACAACTATAATATCATATAGCTCCCTTTGGAACGATCGGTCATGAATAAGGTTTATCCTCAATAACTCTGTTGGTTTTCAACCGAATGCTACGAAATTTGATATTTGTGAGTTTA
Organism: Drosophila sturtevanti; assembly: GCA_018150375.1. Classification (NCBI taxonomy): domain Eukaryota; kingdom Metazoa; phylum Arthropoda; class Insecta; order Diptera; family Drosophilidae; genus Drosophila; species Drosophila sturtevanti. The sequence continues at coordinate 5,317,021 of JAECWJ010000688.1, read as the reverse complement.
ATATACTTCTTAATACTTCAACCAAGTTTTATTAGAATCGGTTGACTATATCATATAGCTCCCATTGGAACGATCGGCCATGAATAAGGTTTATCCTCAATAACTCTGTTGTTTTTTAACCGAATGCCACGAAATTTGATATTTGTGAGTTTAATATACTTCTTAATACTTCAATCAAGTTTTATCAGAATCGGTTCACTATATCATATAGCTGCTGTAGCAACAATCGGTACTAAAAAAAATATTTGTATGAAAAATATTTTTTTTTAAGCTCAAAATTTTGAACTTGTAAATTTGTTATAAATAATTTACAATAATGCTTCTGGTGAATCATATAGAGAAAATCTGCAAGGGTATACGAAATTCGGCACGGCCGAAGTTAGTCCATCTTTCTAGTACTTATTTTGTTTTTGTTTTTTTTGTATGTGGATTTTATCTTGGTATTCCAGTTGCTTATACTTATGTATATGTATACATACATACATATGTCTTTCACTTTTTGGCAAAGTCATCTTGGCAAAAAAAATCGAAGCCAAGGACGTTATGCTGCTGACACATTGTTATCACAAAACTTGTCAACGACTTTGCCAATATCAGCAACAACAATAATACAAAAAAAAAAAAAAAAAACAACAACAACAAACAACATTATCATCTATATCCCTTTATTCCCATGAAAGCCGTATACAATTTAATGGATTTTCTTGTTATTTCTGGTATTTTGTTGTGGCAACTCCTAGGCTAAAATAAAAACACAGATATCTAGAGAAAAACTCGTTTGCGACTAAAGAAAATGCCGCATAATTGCCGCCGCACTTGTCTAGGATAAAATAAAGCATGGCAAGTAAAAAGTGTTGTGTGGCAAAGGAGGGAGGGAGGTAGGGAGTGTGGGGGGTAAGCAGGCAATCGACAATGTTGTTGTTGTTGCTGCAGCGGTTGGCATTTGATTTTATTTTTAACTAGACTGCAGCAAATCGTTGCCCGACAATGCACTGAGAAAATTAAACTGGAAAAAAACAAAAAATTACTACAACTACAAAAAAAAAATCAAATTAAATATATTACAATATTCTTATAATATTAAGCAATTCGATTTGAACTAAATCTATATATATAGATATTTTATTTTAGTTATGCTTAAATTATAATTGCATTGATTACTGCTGCCAATTGCGTTTAATTTAGAACAAATCAAAATTATTATTCAGAATAAGTATTATTTTTGAAGTATTTAAAGTTTAGGTTGAAGTTATTTGTAAATTTTATGCCTTTTGTGGCATTAACTATCTATCTGTAATAGAATTTTCATCTTAACTTAACTTAACTATTGTTAATGTGACTTAAACGCAAAAGCATTTTAAGACTTCATTTAATTATTGATACATATACTAAGTATAAATGAATTGCAAAGTAAATGAATGAAGTTGCAATGGCCGCCGAGTTGTATCCATACTATTTATAGATCTAATTGCTGCTGGCAGTTTGTAATCGGATTTCTTTCTTTCTTTTTTTTTTTTCTTATTTATCGTCATCTCTTATTGGTCAGAATTCTCAATGTTTTGTTGCCTCCTTTTTTCTTTTGCTAACGATCCATTTGAGTTTATGTATGGAGTTTAATGTGGCTTTTATCTCAACATTGATATTGATTACATTTAAAAGTTGATCGACACAGGCTATCCATTTGCGAGTGGCCACTTGTAAGGCAATTGGTACCAATGAACCAAATATATTCTTCAATGGTTGTACATAACCCTCAATAGGTACAATTTGTTTACGTTCCAATTTCCAAACTATGCCCCATGGCATAATCTTTTGAATTAAACGTACTAGAGATTTGTAGGGCCGTGAACGTGGTAATAGGGCTGTGCCCGCTGTACGCTGATAACCTTCTTGCAGACGAACTTTGGCCAATATCATTAGAGCACGTGATTGATTGACATCCTGATGGAATTGCGTCAATGCCTGTTCTTCCAATAGATGCAATAATTGTATATAAAGGAGATCGAGTAGGTTACCAATCTCTTCAGTTTCCTTGAAGGAATTTGACAAATTCTTCTCTGGATCAAGCAAAAGCATTTTTGGTTATTCAATTGAATCTATTCTCAGAATGGATATAGAAAATGTTATTATTTTATAAATCAGGCAAAGCTAACTGCTTAGAATTTTAGTAAATTTTCTATAGGGTCACTAGATCGTTGGGTCGTAATGGAGAATGAAAGTGAGTGAGGGAGATAGAAAGCATGGGAAAACGATAGAGAGAGAGAGAGGAAGAGCAAGAGACTTCCGATAGAGCTATAGAGAGAAAGGCGAGAAAAAGCTAGACGGAGAGTGAGAGAATTACTGGAAATTAAAATAGTTGTAGCCAAAGGACTATCGATTTAATTTTATATATATGTATATATACGTGCTGATTTTTTAAGACTTTTGATAGCTTTTGTGATTAATATTTTTATAATTTTCACTGCTTCAAATTTGTAATTTACTTCTTTTTTCTGTAATGAATATTTATAAAATAATTATTTTAATTAATTTACTTTTATTTTATATATTTCTTTGTTTTATTTATATTTAAGCTTTTTTGTAGTAATTTTTAGAATTTTTTTTGTATATTTCTATATTTTTATTATTTTTAATTTTTTTAGCATTTATTATAATTCTATTATTTTATATATTGTTTCATTATTTTATTTGTTTTCATTATTTTATATATTTTTATTATTTCATATATTCTTGTCATATTATTTATTTTTATTATTTGATATATTTTCATTAATTTATATATTTTTATTATTTATTTTTAATTTTTATATATTTTTATTATTTATTTTTAATTTTTATATATTTTTATTATTTATTTAAATTTTTTAATGTTTTTTCTTATTTATTTATATTTTTTCTCTATTTTTTTTTCATATTTCTTCTATATTTAGTATTATTTATATATTGATTTTATTCATTAAAGTCTCTTATTTTGATTTAGTTTTTGTTCACATTATTTATTTTTTTTTGTAGTTGTGTATTTGTATTTTATTTATTTAAATTTTTGAAACGTTTATTTTATTTATTTTTATTTTTTATTATTTATTTTTATTTTTTATTATTTATTTTTATTTTATTTATTTTTATTTTTATTTTTATTTTATTTTATTTATTTTTATTTTGTTTTATTTATTTTTATTTTATTAATTTTTTTTTTTAAATTTTGGCTATTAATTTAAATATTTGCGAAACTCTTCTTCTTCTGACAGATTTTCAGATTTTGTTATTGTCCGCACGCTTCGTTGGCTAATTTAACATAATTCTCACATAAATCGCCCAGCAGCGACTTGGTTAGAGAAATTTTCACGCCTCGCTGATCATTTGGCCAAAATAGCACGAAAAAAAAATATATAAAACGAGTCTTTGCTTTTTAATCAAATTACAAGCAAAAACTAATGCCAAAACCGAAACCAACAACAACAAAAAAACAAAAAAAGAAGAAAAAAGAAGAGGGAGGGAGTATACAAAAACACCTTAAAGCAATGCCGCACCTCCCTCCTTTACTCCCTTTATCTCACAGATCAGCATTTGCTGCACTCCCCATCTCCCTCTCTCTCTCTCGCTCTCCCTCTCTCTCTCTCTCTCTCTCTCTCACTCTTTGACAGTGGCACACCGCAAAACATTTTAATAAATTGCCCAGTTATTAGTTGTGTTTTTTTTTATTTTATTTTTTTTTTTTGCTTCTCGGTTAGCAGGAAAAAGTGCAATTAAAATGCATTCGACTAAGACAGCAGCAATAGCCGAGGGGTAAAGAGTAAGCGAGAGGGGAGACGGAAGTGCCAAGGCAAAAAAAAAAAAGAAGAAAATTAGCATAAGCATTGACTTTTTATCATGATGAAGAGCATTGTGGCAAGGTCGGTTGGGAGAGGATACAGGTGAAGTAGTGTATAGAAGGGGAGGGGTGGGGGAGCTGAACACCATGTTGCGCTAGTTTCCCATAATTTGCGTAGCTCGTCGTCGTCGTCGTTCGTGAAAGATAATGAGCTGTGCGGTCAGTCGCATAGCAAATGGTGTGAAACTTTAGATATAAAAATGAGACCCAAACTCCATATAGAAAGATATAGAAAGAGTGAATAGTAGTAAATAGTGACGTAGCAAAAGAGGAACTAAGATTGGAATGAGCAAAAAGAAGAGTGTATAGAGTAGAGGGAGGCAACGAAAGAGAGTGAGAGAGGGGAGGGAGGATGTAAGTGCACTTTTTGTTCACAAGCCGCACTCATGTAGCCATTGTTGCTATTGTTGTAATTGCTATTTGCTGTTGTTTTGTGCAATTTGCATAAATGTTTTTAATTAAAACCATTTAAAGCACATTTTATCAAATTGTGATGATTGTGAGCGAGTTTTTGTTGTTGTTGTTTTTTTTTTCAAGTAAATTTGTTAATGAAATTACCAAATGCGGTAAATGAAAAGGAAATGAGTTAACTTAAATATAATGCAAATTAAATATTGATGGCAGTAAAAGCATTCAATTTTATTTTAAATATGCATTCATATACATATATATATATATATATCTTTATATAGAGAGGTATAATTTATAGAAAGCATCTCTAAAAATTAATTAAATAAATGAAATATATATCCTACATAGAATTATCAACTAACTTGAGACGATTAAATTTGATTTCGTTTCAATACCAACTTTCACTTTAGTTGTCATCGTAGGTATTATTATATAGTTTATTATCTTTATTTCTAGGGATTATTTATTATAGAAATTATTTTCTTATATTAGATAAAACGAATGGAATCTCGAAATCTTTTTAATTATAATCATAAATTTAAAAGAATTTTGTTCGATTTTGAATCCTTAGTAATTATTTGTAATCATAATTTTTAAGAAAATTAATGAAAAAAGCTTCAAACTTGAATCGAATCGAATATTTATTCATATCCTTTAATTTTAGCTAATCATAAATTTTAAGCAAATTAATTTAGAAAAAAGCTTAAAACTGAATCGAATATTTATACTTATCCTTTAATTTTAGATAATATCAAGCCCTAAATAACTGTTATCATATACATAAATATATTCTTTTTATGGCCTAGTTGCTAGTGTTTCTAGTCATTGCATTATATGTACTTTATGTAGAGTAATATGTACTATATGTATGTAAATAAACAAAAAATTAAATAGTCTTTCTTTAAGATAATTTTCAACTAATTTTTTGACTCTACATAGATTTTTTCTTAGAATTTATTTATAGTTTTTACCAAATTTATAATTTTACATTTGTTTTCGAACTAAATACAAATTAAAGATCTAACACTCAATTTACCATAATAAATAGTAGATGGTATAATTACTTAAAGATTCCAAAAAAAATATTCAGAAGTTTTTGTAAACATTAAAATGATTATTAAATAAAAGCCATCTAAATCTTTTGCTTCCGAAAACTACTTTTAAATTTTCTCCTCTTTCATCTCTTTTTCACTGCATTAAATGTGAATGTTTTGTATAAATGTTCATTTTCTTTTGAATAATAACTTAATTATAATTAACCTATTTCGTTTTCCTAATATTAGGAGTTGTTTATATTTAAACATTGTTCACATTTGTTGTCAACTTTAAATCAGTTTAAAAGTTTAAAACATTTGTTTTTGTTTTTTTTTTTGTTTTTTTTGTTATTCAATCAACAATATATATGGGGGAGGAATTTCCTAACTGCTGTTCCATAGCCAATACCATATATCACTCTTAACTCATTTTAAATGCAATCCACTTATCACGGCTCTTGTCATTTTATCGCCTACCCATATTTATCTATTCCCCCCTTCTACCTCCCCCCTCCCCCATCACCATCTCTCAGTCACACTGAGAAACGGTAAGAAAGACTGAAATAAAAGTTAGAGACAAAGACGATTAACTTGTTTCACCAAACTTTCAAATGCATTTTATTTCAACACACACACACACACACACACATCCACACATATATACACTAAAAAAAATCCCACACAAAAAACTTGCCAAAAACAAAAAATAAAAATAAGAAAAAAACCGAAAAACTCGAATTATTTCCTTCCTGCAACTTTACAATTTATGTCAACTTTCTTTTTATCAAAACGAACTTGCAACAACAAAACCAACTCACAAAAAAAAAAAAAGAATCAAAGAGTGCAAAAAAAAAATGGCAAGAAAAAAAAACAACACACAAACACACACACACCATACACAACAATCTATAGAAACAAGAAAAAATTCCAAAGATTTTTCAAATCTTGCAACCCAAAAGACTCCCACAAAACTTGCCCCGTCAGGTGGGTTTTTAGGTATGACTATATCTTTCTCTCTCAGTGTGTGTGTGTGTGTGTGTAGTATCAACAGATGATTTAGCGACGGGTTTTGTTGTATCTTAAAGAAGAAGAGAAAAAGTGGTGTGTGGGGGGGAGCGAGGTAGGGCAGAAGAAAACTGCAACAGGCCAAGAAAGTTGCCAAATCATGTTGCGGTTCTTCTTCGGCTTTGGCACAAATACATGTTTTCCTGTGTAGTTGTTGTATTTTTTATTTTGGTTTTCTTTATATATATATATATATATATGTATGTTTTTTTTTGGGATAGTAATCGAAATGTATTCGAACGGAGGTTGACTGGACAGGTGACCACCAAGAGCAACATTGCTATCAACATGAGCAACAGCACCACCATCACCAACAACTGCCAGTTGGTTCAGGTTCAGTTCTTAAACTTGTTTCAATTTTCGCCTATACACTATAATATTGAAAGGGTATCTTTAGTTGATTGAGAAAATTGAATGAATAAGAAGAAAGAAAGTAAAGAAACTATGCTATATAAATAAATAAATAATTAAGTTTAGATTAGGTTCAAATTAACTTATAAAAGCCCTTTGCTTGCTCTTAAATATCAATAAATGTTTATGGATTTTGTTTAATTTAATCTATTGTATATTAAAAACTTTACCTGAAGGGGAATTAAAGTTAATTCTTATAATTTGTTGATCAAGATTTTTTATTGTTAAGACTTTTAAGCAACTTTTGTAGTAGTTCAATTGCCTATTAGCCAATTGCAATTTTTTTATAGACGCTAATCTTTATATTGAACAGACTTTTTGGATGATTTTTTTGGTCTAGATTATGTTGGATTACTTATGTAACTTGTAAAATATATAAAATATAGAATTGTTTAAGGGAGAATTAATTGGATATGAAATGTATCTTAGGCCAGTATTATCCCTATTCTAACTTATCTATAAAATTATGTACTTGGTCTAGAGTTTTAATAGTTGATCTCAATTGAATTGATTTGAACTTGATCAAGGAATATGGAATAACATTTGACCTTTAGGTAATGAGTATATATATTTATGTACGTATATATGTATTTACATACACTTACTTATTTCCTAAAGATAAAATGTTAATCCATATTCCAAAATCAAATTGCATATGTATATATCCATATGTACATACTATATATCCACACAGCAAATGCATTAAAATTCCTTCTAAAGTTCCGGCTTATATAAACATTTTTTAACCAATAAAAAGGGCATCAAGTTGTCATTATATCTTTATATAGATTCTGACTTTCCTTTTATGTCGTTATTTTTGTATTTTTTTTATGTGTCTCTTTTTTTTTTGTTGGTTTCTTATTTTTTTGTTGTTTCTTCTTCTTCTTTTACTTATAACTGTTGTTTCTTTCTGATGGTTATGTTTTTTTTTTCTTCTTTCTTTCCTTTTAGCCGGTAACCCGGTAATTACCAATGGCAACGTTCAACTGAGCTCGCTCAACAAAAGAAGAAGAAGAAAATTAAAAAAAAAAAAAAAAAAAAATTTGAAATCAGTTTCATTATATAAATTGTTACCTTTAGACAGTGTGGCAGACAGTTGGGCAGAAGGAGAAAGAGTTGCATAGGCATTGAGCCAGTTTCTTAACTTGGTTGTCGACTCTCTATCTCTCTCCTCATCATATCTCCACTCCCTTTTTTTTTATTTAGATGTATTATCAACAATTTGTGGCGCATAATGTCAAAGTTGCCCGGCTAAAATCTCAGAGAGTTTACTGTCAGATCAAATGGTCTCAAAGTTACACAAATGTACACACACACACACACACACACACACACAAACACACACTCGACTTCAATTAGACAGAAGCAATAACAAACTCAAACAGCACACCAAAGTGGAGACTACTCCCCTCACTCCCCTTATTCCACTCCACTCCACTCTACTCTACTCTACTCTACTCTGCTCTACTCCATTCCATGCCACGCCATGGCATGGGCACTCCACTCTATATCACTCTCCATCTCTGTCCCTGTCTCGGTTCCTCAATGCTGTCTCCTCTTGTCTGCAGCCTGGCAAAGAAGATGCAGTGGTAATCAAGGGGGGGGTTCGGTGGATCTGTAAAATGTGTGTCAGTCAGTCCAAAGCAAAGCGGAAGCTATCCCTGTCAGCGCATTTTGTTTGCCTTCTATGGGCCACGATGTCGACATCGTCAACGGTTGCCATAGAGCTGCCAGTCAGTCAGTCAGTCAGTCAGTCAGTCATTCAGTCCAGCCAGTTCTGTCTTGTTGTTGTTTTTTGTCCATGTCCAGTTTTAGTCCCTCGGTCCCCATAACATCTCCCTCTAAGGCCCAATCCCCTCACCCTACCTTACCCCTCTCTACACACTCTTCTTTTATCTAACTTAACTGTTTTTTTTTCTCTCTCTCTCTGCTATGCTTCAAGTGTTGACTGACAGGTGCCGCTGCCGAGAATTTTTCGGGCGCTACAAAGCGGCATAAATAAAAATTTTTCAGCTCCCCAACTCTGTTGACAGTGGCAAAAGAGAAGCCAAAAGAAAAAGAACAAAAAAAAAAAAAAGAAGAGATAGAAATAGAGAGGAGAATTCCCTGAAGGCAAAACTATGTCATCCAGAAGCCATTAGTTAGATGAAAGAAAGGGGGTGGGGCGAAGGGCGCCATCCACTATAGATGTTAGTTGGCAAGATTGGGATGAAGGACGGTTATAGGTACAGGGTGCGGGTTATTGCTTTGCTTTAGCCAGTTACAAAATTTTCCTTAAATTTTACATAAGTGACAAAATTTTGTAAAAATTCTCATAGTACTAAATGGCTGTTAGTTTTATCATAAAATAGTTATTAAATATTCTTGAATATCATGTTTATTTTAGGCTGGAATGGATTAGATAGGGATAGACATCAATTAAGATAAATGTTTCTTTTCTGTGCAAAATTATATTTAAATAGGAGATATGATGTAGGACGAAAGAGAAGTCCTTTTCACTGTAAATGCTTAATGATACGATATTATTTAATAATCATAGGTAGTCTAAACATCGTTGACCTTTTAAGCAATTATTGCTTGGCATTAAATTTGATTTGAGCCATTTTATTATTGATATTAGCACATACACTGTAAAATGTGTTTCATTATTTAATTTTTGGAGAAAAAGTATATATATATATTTTTAATAGTGATTTTCTTAAAAAAACAAAAAAGAAATTAGGCTTGAAATTTACTGGTTCTAAAGTAGTCACAGTAGTTTGCGTTCTTGGAATATAATAGGATTATAAAACCGACGCGCTTTAAGATGAAACACTTTTTTAGTTGATTAATCGACTAAACGTTCTTGTTGAAAAAAAAAAACGCTGCAAGCCTTGAATCCAGCGTCTCTTAACTTGAGACAAAAATAATTAAAGAAACAGAAAAATGTATTAAAAATTAATTCCGAATCTAAGGGAGTATTATTATCCATACAATTTAACTAATGTCAAACTGTTCAGTTGCTTTTATATTAGAAAAATATATATTAATGTTTATATGTCTAAAGATCTATTTGTTTCGAGAAGCGTATTAAAACAAGGCTGAAATTGACTTTTAATAACTTGAAAATTATCAATAAAACCTCAAAAATAAAATTTAAACTATTTTAAAAAGATTTTAAAAGATCTTTTTACATTTTCCTTTAACCTTTATTTAATTAAATTTTTCTTATTTCCTATTATTTCAGTTCAAGTCAAATCCAATAACCACGTAGCAGAAACAAGAACCAATCGCTGGAAAGCGGAAAGCTTTAGCGATCATTTTGGATGAGAGAGAAGCTTTGGTAGAAGCTTTTCAACAACATTGAAACAGTCTCACCATGGCAACAGTAGCAGGTAATGATGACTATATAACCGTTGTTGAAGTCGACGATCCAACATCGTCAACCAAAGACACAAACCAGTTGAAGAATCAGCTAGTCAAGCGTCAAAGCTCCGTGGCCGAAGACTCATCATTTATTACAGTACTGACCATCAATGAGATGGAATTATTGCAACAGCAAAAGGAAAAGGATCAATTGGATGAGTCAGAGAATGTTATACTATATCGTTTGCCTGGCGAACGATTGGGATTTGGTTTAAAATTTCAGGGTGGCACTCGGAATACGGAGTTGGTGCAAAAGCTATATATACAATCCTGCGCAGCTGATAGTCCTGCCTCAAAAGTGGCAACAAGTTGGGGTCATTTACGTGAGGGCGATGAAATACTTAATATTGATGGCAATGATGTCTCACAAATGACACGCATCGATTGTGTACGTTGTCTTAAAGATAATGTGGCCATTAAATTGATTGTACGTAATGGTCATGGTCAGAAGCCACCTAGTGAAGAGGAACAGCAACAACAATTGCAACAACAGCAACAATATCCACAGCTGCAACAAATGGAACAACTTTCCATAACACTCAATGCTCAACCACCGCCACCACCACCAGTGCCGCCAAGAAAGTTGTCAGTGAAACGTCAAAATTCCAAGGAGCAGCCACAACAACAACAACAACAACAACAACAACAACAACAACAACAACAACAGCAGCAACAACAACAATTACCAACACCCAATCAAGTGCAATTGATGATAGAAAAACCTTTAACACCACCACCAGATGCTGAATATTATATTAATCTCTTAACCGAATCGATTAAAGCCGAATCGGAATCAGATGATACGGCTAGCACAATTTCCACAGTCATTGATAAATTCTCGATGGGTTCAGATACAGATCTAGTAGCTAATAGTCTAAATGGTCATGAATTGGCTAAAGTATTGAAACCATTCACATTGTTGGAAGAGGAATTTCAATTGGAACAGCAGCCAATTGGTCATCCTAAATTGCTAATACCTGGCAATAACTATGAGAATGTTGAATTTAAAACTGAGAAAATCAATGTCTATGAGAATATTGAATTGGCTAAAAGTCCAATACCGAAGCCGAGAGTTCAATTGGCCACAGTGGAACCGAAAAAGCGATCAATAATACCAATGCCACGTAAAATAGCCACATCCATTAAAATGCCCATTGAAGTGGCACCACCACGGATACCAATGGCAATAAATGATTCACCCAAAACGTTGCCAACAAATGAACATAAAGAGCCAAAGGATTTAAATACAAAAATACCGAAGGCAAATACAAATTTTTCACGAGCCAAAACTGAAGGTGAGATTAAATTGCAATTACAATCACCAAAAGTACAGTCATCTCAAATAGCAACAGGAGCAACAACACCAACAACAACAAAGTCACGTATACCCATTGTCACAACGCCGACACAAAAGTCATTAATAACAAATAAAACTCCAACTATTGTATCACCTCCACTTGCCAATTCGAATATACCAAGACTGTTACAAAAGCAAAAATCTGAAACAGATTTAAAATTGAATTTCTATCGTAATAGTAAATCGAAGGAGTCTAGTCCAACATTGGGTGGACAATCACGTCCGCCATTGCAAAGAGCTAATTCAGCGGAGGCACCAGTCCGTATGCCAGAAAGAACTTTTATACCCGTTTTATTATTAAATGGTAATAATAAAAGCTCCACAAGCAATTCAACTGAAAGCTTAAGTTCAACTTGCAGTTCAAATAGCGGCAATAATGGACGTTCTTCAAAAGGTCCAAAACCGAAGCCACCAGAGCGAGTTCAATCATTGCAAAAGACTCAAATACCTAAGCTACAATTGTTGCCAACAACACCGCCACAGCAATTGCCAAAGCCGACTATGCAGACATTTAAGCAACAACAACAACAACAACAACAGCAGCAACAACATCAACAAACAAATGGAACAACAACAACATCATCATTACCAACAACACCTAGAACAACACCAGCAAATACACCATCGCCCACAAGTAATCGTGAGATACGTTTCAAAATCCAAACCTATGAAAGTAAAACACTTGATGAGGATAAAATGCCAAGTCTTTTTGATTTGGTCCATCAACAGGATAAGGATAAAACAAAAGAAAATGGTGATATTACCGCCTTATTGGCGGCAGCTGCTGCCGAAGCAGAGGATTTGGCCAGAGAATCACCACCACCCCTCGTTATTGGCAAATGTATGAAAATTGTTGATGATAATCTAAATACCACATGTTATTCAAGTTCAAGCAGTGATGCCGATGATACTGGCGATGATGATGTCGATGATGCTACCGAAAGGGAATATATATGTGAAGATGGTGAAAAATTGGGACCACCAGAATTAATAAATGGTCCTGGACCATCAGAGGCTTATTTCAATATGTATTGGCATTCAAATATGTTGCCAACCATTGGTGAAGTTGAGGAAGAGTTTTCATCCCTAGAGCCACAATCGCTAACAAATGGGTAAGTAACTATCTACATGTATATATATATATATATATATATCTATTATTATTAAACCTTGGCTCAATCTAAGTAGTTGCAAAAGGAATTTAATCGTAATTCGTTAAGTTGGTAATCAAATCAGTTTTTAGCTTAGGGAAAGCTTTCCATTGATTTCATCATGAAAAAATGTTTGCAAACAAGAAAAAAGTAACTAAAAGAAACTTTACGATAACAACAATAATCATAATTTGCAGTTTATACCTACCCTATATATAAATATATATATATATATGCATATACTATTACAAAAAGAAATATTAAAATTCATGTGCACTCTTTCACCTGCGGTTTTTTTTTTGTATACTCTTGCAGAGGGTATATTAATTTTAGCCAAAAGTTTATAACGCATAAAAGAAAGTATCTCCAAATATGTAAAGTATATATGTATATATTCTTGATCGGCATAGCCCTGACAACTTCTACTCTGATATCCTTATAGCCACAGAGCTGAAATTTTCCACATAGGCCTCTATTTGCTATCGGTTGACTATATCGTATAGATTCCTTAGGAACGATCGGTCATTAATAAGGCTTAACCTCAATAACTCTGTCGTTTTTTGGGCAAATCCCACGAAATTCAATATTTGTGAGTTTAATATACTTCTTAATAAACATTTTTACTAAGTTTCATTAGAATCGGTTGACAATATCATATAGCTTCTATAGGAAAAATCGGTCCAATAAAATAGTTTTGTATGGAAAACTTTTTCTTATCCCATGGATATTTAATATAGAGATGGTGTTATATACTTCTTAATAAATCTGTTAAATTATATATACATATTTCTCAAAGAGACAATCTGCAAGGGTATACGAACTTCAGCATGGCATTAGACCATTTTCCTAGTTTTTTTTTTATTTTGGTTAAGAAAATGTTTCGATAAGAGTCAAATGCCGGTGTGTTTACTAACACTCTCTCTCTCTCCTTTGATAATAACATGAACGGCAACAAAAAAAAAAAATAACCTGATAAGAGGCTAATGGCAAAAAAAAAAAAAAAAAAAAAAGGTAACACATAGAAAAAATCCATTAGAACGGTGTTGGCCCAATCAGTGTTATTTTGGAGACGTAAGGCAAAGGTTCGAACAAGATTTTTTTTTTTTTTGCTCTGCACTATATATATACATATATATATTAAGGTGGAAAGGTAGGTGGTAGATCAATTAGCATAAGATAAGAATGCCATAATAATAATTATAATTACTCAATGTGATGACTGATTGATAAATGTTATTTCTTGTTACCTATGCAGAACCATTGTTAAAGCCGAGAAGTCACAAATTCAACAACAACAGCGACAGCAACAACAACAACAACAATTGCCAATAACAACAACAACAACAGCAAGCACAACAACAACGCCCAAAATGGAAGCCAATGAAGAGAATAATGATAAGATAATTGACCATGACGCAAACGATAAGAGCTTGGATCAAACAATATCATCAAATTCATCGACTTTAACAAAAACAACACAAGAAAGTAGTACTAGTAGTAGCAGTGTACAAGAAATATCTGAAAATTCGGTAAAAAGTCAACGGACGAGCACTAAAACAACAACTAAAGTTACAACAATGAAAACAAGTAGTAGTAGTTGTTGTAGTAGTAGTAGCAGCAGCAGCTCCTCAAGTGGTAGTAATTTTAACAATCTAACACCAACAGAAATTGCATTTAAATTGCAACCATATGAGGAGAGAGATGAACCATTGATAACAACAACAAAAACAACAACAACCGTACATGAGGAGCGTCGTGTATTAAATGAGGAGCAAACATTAAGTGAGAAACGATCAGTTGATCCATTAACGGGTGAAGAGAAATTGTTAACAAATGTGGCAACCAAATCGAACAGTGCACGCTTTAAAAAGATTAGCAGCAACGACAATTTGCTCGACCTTGGTGACGAGCAGCTGCAGCCGTTGACTGCCACTATCTCAGCGGAGATGCGTCTTACCGAGCGTTTGGATAATCCACAGGATAAACAAAGTATTGAAACGGGTATTTTGACCTTATCCGAATGTGGCAAACAGCTGCAGCTGGCCGATAATGGTAATGGTTTAACCTATACAGAATGTGAGGAAACAAATCAGGAGACATATTTGAAGGGTCAACAGATATTGAATGATCAACCGACTAATGATAATGATAATGCTAATGATGCTCCACCATTGGTCACTCTAGAAAGAGAATTATGTGAAACATTAACCGAGACCAAGGATGGTGAGAAACAAGTTACAAAAAAATTGGAACAAAGCAAAGAAAGTGCAGCGAAAAAGGGTGCCAAATTGCTAAAGAAAACGGATGAAGAGAGACGTTTGGAGCAAGAGGCACAAAAATTGATCGAAAGCTATCAAAAGGTTAAAAAAGAAGCAGAAAAATTATATAAATTAGAATTGGCTGATGATGTGCAAGGTTTCGATTTGAGTGCCTTTGAGGAGAAAGAAAAGCAAGCCGATGAAATGAAAATGCAAAACGTAAATGAAATTAAATTAGACACAATGATTAAGAAAACCGAAACGGAAAATTTAGATGATGATCTTGGTTATGTGCTACACAAACATATAATTGAGGATATTATAAATAATGATTCAACATCATTACCAATACCAATGCCAATACCGGCAGCAAAACCAAAATCCAAACCTCCGGTACCCAATAATAAGCCAAAAATCTCTGGGTCAGTACCGACTAAACCAAAGGTAGCACCACCACCAGTGCCAACGAAACGTAGTGAAAAACCGACACCAACTCAGCGACGCAGCAGCTTGGAATTGTCGCAAGCACCCAAACCCTTGGAGCGTATCATTGTGGGCGTGGAACAACCAATTATCACCTTGGCCAGTGTCGATTTGCCAAATGTGCCACAAGCACAACCCGATGCATCAGCATCAGGAGCAACACCTGCCACAACTCCTGCACCAATTCCTGTTGTTGCTGTTGTTCCCATTGCAAGTTCGGATAACGGGGCCATTATTACACCCAATAACCCCATCCTAGCCACCAATGTCACCAATGACACCAATGCGAATGTTATAAGCAGTGATGAGGCATTGGACCCAAATGACCTGCATTTTGAGAGTCATCAGCTGCCCAATGCGGAAAAGCAAACGCCAAAGGGTGCTGTTCTAAGCACATCATCCTCATCATCGTCCACTTCCTCATCGACAACAACGACACCAATAACAACCCCAATTTTGGTATCGGCAACATCATCAATGGATTCGGTGAAAAGTGTCATCGAGGTCATTAATGACAGTCACAAGCAGCAGGATGACAATGATAATAATGATCAAAATGATGTGCATGATAATGAAGCAGATGTTAATGATAATCATAATGATGATGATAATAATAATGATGGAAAAGTACATGTTGTAACGAACACTGCTGAGGATGTGTCAACGTTGTTGCCCCATAGAGAACATGAAACAGGTGAGTTGTAAATTTTCCTCTTTTTGTTTTTTTTTTTTGCTCAACATTTTTCGTAAATCAATAACAATCGATTGTCTTTATAATTGTTATAAAATTTATGCTCTATTTGTTTAGTTTGTTAATAATCAGACTTTAAAATTTATTTAGGAATTTTGTGCTTCCTTTTCGGTGACATTTTTTTTAATCGATTTCAACAGTTAACTTACTTATCATCAGTATATCATAAATTGTTCAAACAAAAGAAAAATTAAAGAAATTATTTATCAACAAAAATTTTGGCGAAATCAATTTGGTAAATTTTATGATAGAAACTTTTTGTTTGCCTTTGGCAACTACTAAAAAGTCTATAACTAAGTGATAAAAATATTCTATAACATTAGAAAGGTTATATAAAATATTTAACACATAACCCAAAAGAAAGTAACAATTTATATATATTTTTATCAGATAATCAAGCTAGACATTTAATGTAGAAATATATTAAATCATATAAAGTCTAAAAGTAACATTTATTAGTTTCAATTTTTCAATGAAGTATAAAGAAAACTATAAAATTATAAAAGAATAAACTTGAAAAATAGTTTAAATAATAAATAATAATAAATAAAAAAATATGCATTAATAAAAAGCATTAATTAAAACAGATTGCCAAATCGTTTTTTCTCTATTTCATTTTATTGTCAACTCTTTGCCTCCAATTAATATTCAACTTAAAGTACAATTTATTCAATAGCCAAACATGATTAAAACAAATAAATTTACAATAGTTTTTCATTGACAATTTTACTTTTGCATACAACTTTCAATTTTCTATTATGAAATTTATTATCATAACTGTAATCGTTCCACCCCCCCAAAAACATGCCAAAGGTAATAGTCATCGGTAATCAGCATCATTATCATCATCATCATCATCATGGAATTGGCTCTTACTTAGATGATTTTATGACAAAATTTCTCGTCTGTGGCCAATTATCAGATAGAAAGAGAATGAGAAAGACAGATAGAGAGGGAGAGAGCTCTACTTTTCATTTTCAGTTTGTACTTTTTGTCAACATTTTGACCACAATTTGTACTCCAAGCGTTATTAGAGAAGGGCACAAATGCAATATTCGAAATGGCCACTAATGGACACTTCAATTGAAAGTCTTAATGTATGGTCTTAATATGGGAAAAATTGGAAAAGTCATCATTTAGCCTGTTGATTAATTTTCCTGCTTTTAAAGCAAAACAAAAAAAAAACTGATTGGAAAATAAATTCCATATTGAATAGAAAACATATTGTTGCTAAATATTCGCAAAAAAAAAAGAAATAAATAAATAAATAAATAAAACAAAAAGGCACTCTGAACATTTCCATCAATGCACACATAAGTTTTCATTTAAATGCCCGCAATGTGTTTAGACTTTGTTTGTTGTAAAATCAAAAATGGTAAAATGCAAATGTAGCAAAACAAAAAAAAAAAAAAAAAAGCCAACAAACTGAACAATATTTTATTATACAACAATATCGTATTCGGTATATAATTGTTTGGCTTAAATATTTCATTGTGCATTGGATTTTCAGTTACCTGTATTAAAATTCACAAAAATTTGCATAAAACCCCATATAACCTCCACAAAAAAAAAAAAAAAAAAAAAACCAATAAGAACGAAAAGTTTTCAATCCTCAATGGCCAATGCATATAAAATGGCTATAAAATATTGCCAAAATGTTTTAATTAAACAAAAATGTTGGCCAAATATTGCCACACATCTATGCCGCAGTCAGATCAGAAAGAGAGAGATAGATAGAGAGACGAACAGACAAAATTGACAAAGAGATGGAGGGTGAAATGGACAGCGAATGATAGAAAGAGAAAGACGCGTGAGAAATATTTACATACCAAAATGCATTTCCTGGGTGCGAAATAATAATAATGCAATTTTTGTACGAGGCCATCACATTTGCATATGGTTACAGTGAATATGGCCTAAAACTTGTAACGAAAAAGAAAAAATATTAAAAATAATACTTGGACTAAAGTTAGAATAACTTTATCTCCCGCAACAGGTCGTATGAGAAATCTTGTGAATAATGAAAAATCTTTATGTTTTTGTTTTAATACATTAATTTGTAACATTTCATCTATATATATATATATATATATATGTATATAAACAATTGGATTTTAAAAGCATTTGACACATTTATTTCCTCTGTCTACAAAAATACCATTTAGATGACAACGTGTCGTATGAGTAATGTTTGAACGATTTTCTGTGGACCTTTTTTTTAATTATTCAAATTTGAAATAGTTTTCAATTGTTTAAATTATTTGAACGTTTTAAATATGGAAATATTACATCTATATTTATATGTCTACATTTCTTAACATAGACATTAATGCCATTAAAGCTACCACAGGACGTATGAGTAATATTTTTTCCAAAAAAAAAATTTATAATTAAAAAAGAAAGGAAATATAAAAGTTTATAAATGTGAATAGCAAGACTTTTATTATATTTTTGAATATAGAAAATCCATGCGAAATGAAACAAAATTAATTAAATCTAATATACTGTAAATTCTTCAGTTTGATTACCGATAAATACCACAGCCAACAGATAGGCAAAAAAATATTTCTGACATATTTTTGTACTTGATTTATATATATTTACCTAGTGACAGTTTTTTAAAATATAATTCCAAAAATATAGAAAATAAAATAAGATATGTGTAGTTAAAAAATTTTGTAAAATTTCTTCCCATTAATATTTAATTTATTGAAATAGTAGCAAAAAAAAAAAAGAAAAAAAAAACTTTCAATAGACGAAGACATATGAAATCGAGCGGGATTGTAAACTTATTTAATGCTTTAACGGCTGATATAGATTTAATTGATAATATCATGTAAAAAGTGAAATTTGTTTCGATATTTAGATAATGATATCTATATTTATTTATTAATAATAATTACAAGTTTAAAGTTTAAATGCAAAGCTTAACTCTTAAAACTTTGCAAACATTTACTACCTTCTAAACAATCTCCACTGTACTTTGATTGGGTTTTTTGTTCTACCTTTGAACGCCAACTCATATGCCGCCCCTTGAACCCCTTGCCCCCTCCCCTGTCCATTGTGTCATCGCTTTTACTGTTGTTTTGCCTTTCCTGGCCTGATAAAAACTTAACAAATAAGCAATTTTACCCTCGACATTTCATCGATGTTTCTTTTTTTTTTTATATGCTTTTCGTTTTTTTTTTTCGTTTTTGTTTTTTGTATTTTATTTGTTGCAACTCTTTGCTCTCTGTCATTATTTTATGTGGCCACACAAATTTGCAATTAAAACAGCACAAAAATATGCATCATTTTTTTTTTCTTTTATTCTCCTTTTTTTTTTTTGTTTTGCGTTGGTTGGTATTGAATTTTTTTTTTTTTTTGTATGTGCATGTTTTTTTTGTTTATCTCTGGAATTTCGCGTTATGATAAAAAACAGAAAGATATTATTTTTACGCTAGACTGAGTTTAATAATTACAATACGCACACGTTATTGACAATGAAGTTGCAATCATTAATAACCAACCTATGGGGGCCCAGCTAATTTGTTTTTTATCCCATTATCATCGGCTTATCAATAGTTTTATGATCAGAACATATGGTAGACGAATTGATAACAGTATATATATATATATATATATATATATATATATATATATATATATATATATATATATATATATATACATAGTATATTTCTATGGTATTTTTACTGTGCCAATAGAACCCTCAACCAAATCAAACTATTGGTCGGCCTGAACCAAAAATAGCAAAAAAAAAAAAAAAAAAAAAAAAAACCAACTTTTGCCAGCAATTTCGCTTGCTCTCAGTCAGTGCACTCAACACTTTGGAATTGGATTTTGAGCCATAATGACCAACTGACTGAATGACTGAGTGACATGCTCTATACATAGATACATACATATGTGTATGTACATACATACATAGATATAACACCCCTTATCTCTCCTTTACGTTACCACTTTCCGCATCATAGCTACCCACAAAATGCGCTTGGCATAATTGCTTTTGGGCCACATGGCACCGAACTTGGGTTATGTGGTTACCAGGTCTCTAAACTGGTACGGCTGGCTAATGAAAATGCATGACAGCAGGAACACAGTTGAAAACTGAATTTGTGTGTCCTGTGTGTATTACTGAGATTGTGAACACTTTATGTTAAGAAGTTCATTGCGTTTGATATCAACTTTGATCCATTGGGATCAATGTTAATTAAATATATTTAAAACCAGTAATATTTGAGTATTTATTATATTTTTAAGTCTGAGAAAATTTAGTAATTGCAACTAGTCACACAAGTAACTGACTGTATTAGAAATTCAAAAATTTTAATTAAATAAATACTAGAAAAAAAGATGAATTAATTAATAGAAAAGAAAGGGTTAAAAGACAAAACAAATAAAAAAATATAAATTAGTAGAATAATTAACTAATGGAAAAATAATTAAATAGAAAAATAAATTAATAAACAAATAAATTAATAGAGAAATAAATGAATGAAAAAATAAATTCATAGAAAAAAAAAATAAACTAATCGAAAAATAAATGAATAGAAAATTAAATTAATACAAAAATAAATTCATAGAACAATAAATTAATAAAATTTAAATTAATGAAAAAATAAATGAATAGAAAAATAAATTAATATTACAATAAATTAATAGAAATCAATTAATTAATACATAGAATAAAATAAAAAGAAAAATAAAGTATTAAGATAATAAATAGATTTTTTAGGTATAAAACTATTTTCTTTATTTAATAGAAATTCGAGGAAAGTTTCACACGATTTGCTTATCAAGTGACAGAAAGATATATATATATATATATATATATATATACATATCTATATGTATAGATAGATTAATTCTTATGATTTTTTGTTTTTATTTTAATTTTCTTAAACAGTTTTATAAAAATTAAATAAACACTTCCCAAATAATCAATGTTAGTTATAATTTAGAGAGAGCTAAAATATAGATTTCATATAAGAGTAAGAGTATCTTAAAGTTGTATGTTGATAAAGTATATTTATATAGCTTTATTGTTGTTTTCTTTTTTTTCTCTCTCTCTCTCTACATTTGCCATTTGGAAAAAAGTTTGAAAATTGACGGAAATTGTCTGTTTATTTGATTACAAGTATTTGAAACAATTTGCAGGTCGATTACCACCAAAGAAGTTTACCTCCCCCCTTCTCCACCTTCTCTTCCTTCTCCTCCTTCTCCTCCTCTTCCATTCCTATTTATACACAAAACGCCAAACAATCTCCTTTTTGCCCCTTTTTAGTAAAATTTACTCTCAATTTTACTGTTTGTCACGAACGTTGCGCAAAAATTTATCGCTTTTGTGCATTTGAAATTAATTTCAAATTAATTTTCAATTCGATTTTCGATCTCTCTCTCTCTCCACGCTCTCTCTCTCTCTCTCTGCCGCTCTATATCTCTCTCTTTCTCTATCTATGTGTTTTTCTTTCTATGTTATTGTGTGTGTGTTTTGCTTATTTGTTATTTTGTAGTTTTCCTCCCTCATGTTTTGTAATTACATGTTCTGGGTTTTATGTCATTGCCGCCTGGGGGTCCTTTTGATTAGATTTTGTAACTAATTTTGTTTATGTGTCTGTTTTTGTTATTGCGGTTTTGTTGCAAATTGTTTGGTAAATAAATTGTAAAAGGATGTGCGTCATCAATCCCTTATATAACAATTGCCTGATGTAATCACTTTTCACATGTTACAAGTGCATCAAATCAATAAATGTAAAAACACCAAAAGTAATATATATATATATATATATATATATATATATGAATATTGAAAAATATCAATTCACTCATCAGGTCTTCGAGTATATCATCTGTCAATCAGCTTCTGAACGGTTTTTAGCATTTTATCCACATATATATATATATATATATTTTTTTTTTTTTTTTTGTGGAAGCTGTCAAATTAAATGCCAATTCAAAAATCAATCAAATTAGTTGGCAAATTTTTAGCGTCGTTTTGCGGTTTTGCCTGTGTCTAGTCAGATTTAGTTTTGTGGTTACAATTATCGTTTGTCTATATATGTGTGTAAAGGTGTGTGTGTGTGTGTGCGTGTGTGTGTCTGTTTGTGGGACATGTGATATGCAAAATGTCAAGAGATGTCAGAGTCAGCATTCGGGTTAGGTCAAATGGCTTTTGAAAACTTTTAGCCAAATATGAAAAATGCAAATGAAAGTTACTTATCATATTTTATTTAAAGTTTTTCTTTTTTCTGATATATGTCTAACTTAATTCCTGATCTGCATAGATTGTAATATGTAAAGACACAAGTAAATAATTTTGTTTGGTTTATTTAAAAATAAAAAATTAATTAAAATACTAAATGTATTTTATTAAGATCTGTATAAAATATTTATTCTACATATTAATATTTATTTTTATATATATCATCAGATTTTTTTTTACTATAATTTAACTAAAACTAAAGTCTGGCATATCAAGGATCTATCTATCAATCTAATTTATCTATCTATTTATCTATCAATCTATTTATCCATCTATTATCTATATCTATGTCTAAAATATTTTAAGATATTTCTATATCTTAAATCTCAAGTAATAATCTAAAAAGGAACGAAATTGAACGAATTGATAGCTTCTAAAATTAAAATTTGTCATCTATGAAAGAAAATTAAGAAAAAAAACATTGCGAAATTCTAGGTAAATGATCTCATAGCCATAACTTGCCTTGAACAAAAAGAAAAAAATCAAAAACAAAAAAATTGACTGACTGACTGACTGACTGATACATCTATAAAAAATTTAGAAATATAAAATAAGAAATAAAAACAAAATGAAAGAAGAGAAGAAAAAAAACGCAACCATGCATTCCAAGACTCACTCGTCCCAAAATGTTTGTTCATTGCTAATTATTTTCCTAACCAAAAAACGACAACAATAACAAAACGAAGCAGGAGCCTCAGATATACCCCTCGCATACCCCCTTCCATAATATGTACAACTATGTCCAATTGGCAAAGTAAAGACATGACTTCATTCTCATTCTCATTGTTTTATCGGTTCGCGAAATCGTCGCCATGGAAAATCACATGGGCACACATCATAAATGTCAAGTTGGCGAGAATTATGACATACACACACACACACACACACACACACAGGCACACACATCGCACATATAGGGATAAAAATCGAGAGAGTTGAGAGGTAGAGAAGAAAATTATTAGGTAGAAGCTCTAGGGCCCCATATCTAAAGTCAAGATTTCGTGGTCCGTGACCATTTGGAAATGTGATAATTGCAGGCGAAAAGGCTCAAGTAAAGTCAGGAGACCAGAATGCCGTATACACATACATACATACATACATACATACATACATACATACATACATACATACATGTGGAGTCTCTGCTGTAATGAGGCATAGCATATACGAGAAGTACACGTAGTTAGTGGTAGTAGTGAATAGTAGTAGTAGCAGCAGTTGCCTTTATTTCGGTATTTTTTGCGTTTCCCATTTTCCTTCTGGTTGTGTGTGTGTGTGTGTGTGTGTTTGTTTTGTTTGTTGTTTTCTTTTTGACATAAAAGTGCAGCTGGGCTTGGTTTATTTTTTTTTTTTTTTTTTTTTTCTAACTGAGTTCAGGTTCTACCTATATCTCACTTTCTTCCTCTCTGTCCCCCCCTCCCTCCCTCACTTTTTCTCTATATATACATATCTGGGTGTATGTATCTCTACTAACCAGGCTACTGTACACATTTCGCTTTGTTTTAATGTGACATTGTCACTTTGTTTGTGTGTGCTTGGTTGGTCTGTCGGTCGGTCTGTTGGCGTGTGTGTGTGTGAGTGTGTGTGTGTTATCTGTGCAAGTTCACACTCTTAATTGGATTTGAAAGTGCAGTTGACACCTTCTTTCATTTTGGTCTATACGTTTTTGGTACTACTCCTTGCAAGCTTCTTCTCTCTTCGCTCCTGTATCACACCTGCACCTCTTTTAGCCATGTTTACCTTTTACCATCTCATCTTGCAGCGCATGACAGCTGATTAGTTTTACCCACTGGTTTTCTTTTCTTTTTTTTTTTCTTTTTTTCTTAATTCTATTACTCTCTTTCTCCAATTTGTTGTTAGACTCCTGTGAATGAGGTTAAATCCAAAACGGAGCCGTTAATGAGTTTAGTTTTATTTAATGATAATGCCTTTGGCATAGAAGTTCAGGCAAAATCTAAATGAGATATAACAGTATAAAGTCTAATAAGCAGAACATATGTGGAAACAGTTATATATAAAATTATATATTTTTTTTTATTTAAAAAATTATTATTATTATCATTTTTATTTCATATGAAGTATAGCATTTAGCAATGATTGACACTAAAAAAATATACAAAATGCCATTCATTAATAATCATTAAATTTATTTTAATATATATATATTTTTTATTAATACATATGTATATGAAAATGGCATATATGAAATTGAAGTATGTATATTTGGGTCAACATTTTAATTAAGAGTAGGTTGTAGACTGTACGGACTTTTGTGAGATGGAGGATGCGGAGGAGTAATGGGAGTAGCTAAAGACTGTTAGTAAGATGATTAGTTGGCTTCTCTTCTTCTTTGTGGGATAGGTTTAATAAACAATCAAACATATACCTTAAATTCAATAGAGACACACTCTAATTTTATTTTTGCTTCCATTAAATCCATTAACATGAAGACAAAGTCATAAATAAAATGCATTTTTCCATCATTTCACACACACACGCACACACACACATGCACAAAGTAGTGAAGTGCTTTTTCTTTTTCCATTTTTTTTCGTTTTTTTGTTGTCGATGAACGAAATTAATATAAAGAAGAAAAAACGTAGAGGGAAGAGAGAAGAGGAAGCGAGAGGTAGAAAACAAAAAATGCAAGAGTTTTACAGCATTACTCAACACATTAACACCTCTTCCAGTCGCTGGAGGAGAAGAAGCAGAACTCCAAAAATTAACAAAATTTTACGCATGGCAAATTTTTAGCAGCGGTTCTTTTTTTTTCTTCTTTCTTTATTATTATTTTTTATTTTTGCATTTTTTTTATCTTCTTCTTCTTCGTGTTTTCTGTCTTCTTTCCCTTCCGTTCGTTTTGTCAACGTGGGCAGAGGCGCGGACAGGCAAAGCGAAAAGCGCAAACCAAGCTGAAAATTGCTTAATCCTGCTGACAAGACAGACTAGCATTGAAAATGAAGAGAAAAAAAAAACTAAAAGTTTTTCATAGACAACACGCACATACCCTATAAATAATGATTATAATAGAATACACACATATGTAGGTATATATTCGTGGCTAATTTGATAGAAAACTGTAATACTAGTTTGATAGCAAACTGTTATATTAGGAATTGGAATAAATTTTGAATTTGTGTATTTTTAATTTAACAAGAGTTAAATTTTATATTATTTTTTTTTTAATTTTGCTAGCAAAATAATTATTATTTAAATATATTTTTAAATGGAAAAATAGAAGAATAATTAAAAAATATATAAATGAATTAGGAGAAAATATCTAAACCAAAACTAATTATTAATAAGTTTAATAGTTTAAACATTAAATTAAAACTTTATTTTTAAAGTTTTTCTATGGTCAGTTAGAGTTAAATTGGAGATTAACATTTTAATTAATGACTTCAGTTAATTTAAGGATTGCCTGCAATTTCCTACTGCTTTTTAGTATAAATAAGTAAATTCATTAAAATAGTATAAAGTAAAAAAAAGAATGAAATAAAATAAATGAATTCAAATAGTATAAAGATAAAAAAATTAAAGAAATAAATAAAAAAAGTAAAAAGTAAAAAGGAGAGTAAATAAATAAATTCAAATAGTATAAAGTAAACAAAAATAATAAATAAATATAATAAAATAGTATAAAGTAAAAAAATTTGAATAAATTAAAATATAATAAAAAAAAGAATTAGATAAATAAAACAATAATAAAACAAGTGAATGAATATTAAATAATTTAATATAATAAATATAGATTTTAATTTTGTAATAAATTTCAAATTATATAATGTATATAGAAATATATATATAAAAGTATATATACATATATAAATATTTAAAAATACACATAAAAATGTATATTAAAATATATATAAATGGGTGTATAAATATATATAAACTTCAAATATTTTAAAACTATGCCAGAACAAAGTTTAGCTCTAGAAAAAGTTATAGAATTTAATGTAAGAAATCTCTCAGTTGCTGTTTTCTTCCCACCATTTGAACAATCTTCATATACCCTGTAGAATATAGGGCATATAAAAAAGAAAAAGGCAAGAGAGGAGGAACATCTCTGATGGTCCAGACGATGTGCCGCCGTTTGCCGTCAGTTTTCGAAGAGCCTGGCCCGCGTTTTGGTATATCCTGACATCGCTGACTGGGCAACCCAAGAAAAGGGCAACTGAAGAGGACGGAAGATGCACACACACACACTGACAGAGAGAGAGGGAGAGAGAGAGTGAGTCAGAGATAGAAAGAAAGAGTTGCTGACACGAGGGCGTTGCAGCGCATAATTATGCATACATATAGATATATATATACATATATATACATATATAGGCAGAAGGGCCAGGTTTCGCCTCCTTCTCTCTCTACTTTCGCAGTAATAAAGCAATGCATCACTCGGTTTCTACAGTTCCCTTAGATGAGATGGTGGTCTCTTCTGGTCTCTTCCTCGAACCAGACATTCTACCATTCATTTTGCCATACCAAAACCAAACCAATCTACCATATGGCCATATGGCCATTCTGGCCATCCGCGCCTCCTTAGACGTGTTAAAAATGTTGACGCATCGTAACTTTGGTTATTTGTGGCCTTGAGCATCAAATGCTGTAATTGAGTTTCGTTTCGTGTTTTATGATTATACGACCAAGTTTTAGTGGCTAAAAGTGTAGAGTGAACACGAAATGGGATAGTATCACACAAATGCTGGCGATGCATTTTAACTTTCCCATTAAATTGAATGAAATTAGTTGTTTAGTTTAGTTAGCATATATGTATAGATGTATAGATTTATATATATACATATATATCATTAAGTTACCAAAACCATAGCAAAATTCATCATAAGATTAGTTAACATTTGTATTAATTTTTATTCCTCTTATGTTTTTACTCTTGAAAGTTGAAATTTTATTAATTTTGTTTTGCTGATCAATTGAATCGTTTGTTTTTATCTGTAAATATATACTTAAACATCTTATCTAGCTGAAAATCATTATAGATTTATATCTTTTTATACTAGTTTAGGTCCAAAAGAAAACTATAAGCAAGATTGATTACTCTTTATAAACTAATTATCGGTTATAGCTCCTATAAGTCTAGCTCCCATTATTGATTAAGTTGTTCAAAAATGTCTATCTAATAATGCTTTTAAATCAAGATCGAAAATTTAATAGATATATATGTCATAATTAGTATTTGCATTCATTTTCGAATATTTCTAATTAAAAGTTTTGATTGTTCAATTATCATCAATTCCATCCCCCCCCTCCTCTCCTTCGGTTATTCTTAAAGGTTTTTTTTATTATAATTTTTATCACTTGCTGCCATTCATTTTGCATAAGTTCATAACTTCTTCTTCTTTTTTTTTTTTTTGTGTTGTGTTTTTGTTTTGGGGCTCCTTTCATTTGGTTTGCCTTTTGCGCCTGTTGTCTGGTTTTATCTTTATGGCAGAGTGCAACAACAATTTCAACTCACTTCTTGGGCAATCGCAAGATATCTTTCGTCTCGCCATCTTCATGCCAACATATTGCACCAATTTTAAGCAATCATCTTGACCTTTTGTCACCTCATCCCAACCATCCGACGCCGCCATATCGCAAAAGCAACCGCAAAACAATCAAAAATGAACCGCGGTTGCAGTTGTTGTTGCCCAACCTCCGTCACATATCACATTACACACAAAAGCAACAAAAAAATAAAATAAAATACAACAAAATAAAAAAAAGAGGAAAAGATCGTGCTGTGCTTTTTGGTTACACAGCTTCACGTCCTGCAACAACAACAAAAATGAAGAATGAAAAAATAAATAAATAAAAATAATAATAATAATAAAAAAGAAAATATATATATACATATATATATATATGTATGTATGTATATATATATAAGTAATTTGCGTGCGAAATTATTCAAGGCAAATCTTGTGGCAATTATCCAACTTGGTTGCCTGCCTGGCATCTGGACAAACAGAAAATCGGTTTAAAACCGCAGCATTAAAAGGACTGCATCGACATCGGATAGGGAAGGAGTTGTGTGGAAAGGGGGGGTGTGGTGGGGTTTGTATGGAAACTCTGTCATAAATGTGAGCGCCATTGGTTTGGTTTATTTTCATTTCGCTCACAGCTCGCTACTAACCATCGATGGACCAACAAAAAGAAGAAAGAAAAAAATAACCCTGGCCCATTCCTATGCCCATGCCCAAGTTCAGACAGATGATGCTCATGGCTGGTGGTGGCTGGTTGTTGGATTGTGAGAGCAAGAGGATGAAAAACAAGGAGTATGAGTATGGAGAGGAGATGGGTTTAAAATGCATGCATTTTCGCCTATTGACATTGACAGTTATAGCCGGGAGTGTATTTACACAACACAGAGCAGATATGTAGAGCAGAAGTCACCAACAAGCGGGAACTTGTATGTTGGTTGGGGCGGATAGTTGTTGTTGTAGTAGTAGTAGTTGATGGTGGTAGTGGTGGTGGTGGTGGCAATTGGGTGGGTGAAGTGGAATATCTATTGCATGCTCCCCAGGCATTGTCGTCGCTGATGTTGTCATGGCCAGCGATGCGCACGAAAGGCTTTTCGATATGGTGAACAACACAGACACAAACAGAGAGATAGAGAGAGAGAGAGAGTGAGAAAGAGAGAGAGGGGTAAAGGTAGTAGGAGAAAGGGAAAGAGAAACAGAGAGAGGTTAAAGTGGTTAAGTGGGTTTGCCATGAGTTTAGTTTGGTTCATTTTTTTCTATCTCACTCTCGCTCGCTCGCTCGCTCTCTCTAGATATTTCCCTGAGGATTCTCCTTGAGATGGATTTTAAAGAGCTTAGCTGGAGAATTCACAGAGATAAAGAGAGACAGACAGAGAGAGAGAGAGAACTAATACTGCAGAAATCTGTAACATATGTAATGTACTTTTGTGTATTTGAAATGTTGAAAAAAATCTATAGAACAATTTGATACTTTTAACTAAAATTACGATAGACAATTTTTCATTACTTAACTGAATTACTTAATTAATAGATAATTTCTTAACTATAATTACTTGGCAATTACACGAAATTCTATATTCTACAATTCTAAGTAATTACAATTACTTAAATACCCATATAAATACTATTTCTCTATATGGATCTATTGATAGTAATTCATTTATTGTGGGAATACTTAAATAATTGATTTATTTTTAAGTACTTGAGATACTTAATCAATTACAAATTCACATGTAAATTTTTATTAAATTACTAAAGTTTATAGACTTTAAGATATAGTAGATAAAAGATAACCACAAAAATACTTTTCAAAATTTGACATTCTGTTCTATTTATATTTTTCATACACAATCAGTTAAGTTGGTAAAGTAATTTAATTTGAAAAAATCCAATAAAATTCTATTATATACTATTTCAAAATATTTGAGATTCTTTACAATCCTAAATCCGAAAAATCTTTAAAGTAAATTAATTTGTATAAAGAAAAGGTTATATAAGTATATATTTTCGTATCGCAATTCGCTCAGTAATGACAAGAATTATAAATATTGTTCATATATGTATATATATGTATATCAATATCCACTCCAATATATATTCTGATACTTTATTGTAATTTATTTTGGATTCTATATGGTCGTAGAGCCCTTATTTGTTATCCTTTTGAATCTAAACCTAATCGATTTACGTTCTTCATTGTTAACCACTACCCACAGCATACCAAAAAGACCTGCCCACAGATCTTTCCTTTTGACTCTTCTCTCTACTATGCCACTCTCTGTGTCTGTGTATGTGGCTTTCTGTATGTGTGTGTGTGTGTGTTTGTTTGTGTTTGTGCTTGTGTGTGTTTCTTTTTTGTTTTTCTGTTTTCAATTTTCCACACAAGCAGCATAACCAACGAGCTAGAAAAATGTGCCTACACACAAAACGCATCCTCCTCCTTGACTTTGTCGAAGATGCAAATGTATCTATTAAACAGAAATCAGACAGAAGACCAAAACCAAGACGATGACGATGAGAATTGGGGAATGATGATGATGATGAGGAGAAGAGAGAGGTAGTGGTGTTGGAGGAGTAGTAGTAGGAGGAGGAAGAAGAGGAAGAAACCCGCAGCTAGACGGACCATAAGCACTTCACACCAAAGTGTCAATTGCATTTTTGTGGTTGGTCTGCGATCTACGTGGCCGTAGCCAGCTTCCAGCAAGCCACTTAATGCAACAATAAAACAATCAAAGTGTCTAGAAAATCGATGGAAATCAACGGAGCCACTTTGGGGGACGGCAACGATTCCAAAGACTCCAACATCTCGTCTTCAAAGGCTCAAGAGAGTCAATAGCAACAACAGCAACAACAACAGCAACAACGACAGCAACAACGACAACAAAATGGAAATGGAAATTCAATGTGAAGTGTGCGTATCAGTGAGTGTCGTTCTGACCAGGCTAGGCCAGACCACACCACTTGATGTGATGGCTGGCTGGCCAAAAAGGAGATGGAATTAGAGATGGGACCATAAGAAATTCTAAAATTAGATAGTAGATTGAGAGAGAGAGAGAGAGAGAGAGACAGAGACACAGAGAGAAGGGAGTGACAGATATATAGAATTAAATGTAGTAGTAATCAGACTTTTTACAAAAATATCAAAAACTTTTTGCCAACATCAGTTTACATTTTGGATAATTTCTGTTCTTCTCCTTTCTTTCCTTTATCTTATTGCTTATACCTTCTCACGTTGCCATCGCTCTCTCGCTAACCCCGCCCCCCACCCCGAAAAATAGCCCTTATCAAAGGCAACATTGTAACATGTAAAATGAAAATGCTTTGTTCAAGCCTTTTCACACCTACACCCACACTTGAGCCTCAGTGGCTGTTGTTGCTGGTGGTGGTGCTGCTGCTACCGCTGATGGTCAAGTGCCCTCTAAGTGGGGCTACTACTACTTCTACCATTTCGTTACTGAGCAACGTGGGTGTTAATTACTCATGTATCCAGCTCTCACTCTCACTCTTTCCATCTCTATATATGTATATGTATATGTAGCGTAGCTATTCCTATCCTATCCTTACCTTAGCCTGTCCATTTCAGCTTTGGCTATAGCTTTTGTCACAGAGCCTTCACAGAGCCTTCACAGAGCCGTCACTTTTCGTTTTTGCGCAAAGTGCAATCAACTTTTGCCGCATAAAACAAAAAAAAAAAAAAGAAGAAAAAAAAAAACCGAAAAAAAAGAGAAGAGAAGAGTTCTGCGCCCTGTTGGACATTTGAACAGACATTTTGGACAAGGCGGCGGCTAAAACTCTTTTTATTTGGGCTAAAAAGAGAACCGACTCTTCGTCTTTTGTGATGTGATGGACGGAGCGTGCAACGTTGTCGCAGTTAAGGGACATCAAACAAACGAACAAGAAAAACAACAACAAACAAACAAAAAAAAAAAAAAAAAAAAACACCAACAAAAAAAAAAGAAAAACAAAAAATAAGTAGAAAACTTGAAGGGATTTGCGAACCGAAAAGGCAAGAGCCATTGGCTGCCTTTGGACTTTTCGGCATTTGCGCTTTTGATCATTTTTCACATGCAGCAGGTAGAGAAGGGTAGACGGGTAACGGAGGAGGGAGATATGGGGGGTTGGCAAGCAAGCACTAAGGCGAATGGCAGCTAGTGCTTCCCTTCCATTTGACAAATTGTTTGTTACAAGAATGAAGAATTTATGGTGTAAGATGAGAAAGTTAACTCTATACATACACACACACACACACATACACACACACACACACACATACATACATACATAGGTTAGGTCAACATGTAAATGCGTTAAAATCAAAGTTTTATTGCACAAAAAAAAAAAAAAAACAAAACAAAAAATGAAAGGGAAAATGATTTTCGCCACCACCAAAAGGAAAAGGAATGAAAAACTACTAGTTAAAATTAAATAATTTATAGTTAAATATTTGACTAGGCCTAAAATTCATTTCAATCTCAATGAACACTTGAACAAAGCTATTAGATTTATATACGAAAGATATAAGAAAAGATAAGTTTAGACATGGTTTAACAAGAATCTCAGCTACCTAAAAACTAATTTCCTCAATGTTAAATAATATTCTTCACGCCATTCCATTTTGATTGCTATGCCGCTTCATTGCACTCATAAGACCCATTGAATACAAATATGATTTCTAGACCAAAACGGACATTAAATGACCTAACCCGAACCTCAATTCTCGCTCTATCTCACTGTATAGTATGTATATATTATTTACCTCTCTTTCTCTGTGTTTTTTTTTTTTCCTCTAAGGAAATTGCCACTCAAAATGCCACGCGCACTTCCGTCAGAGTTGAAGACCAAAAGGTCTAAGTTATATTACGGCTAAGCCAAAGTTTTTATACCCTTTACAATTATGATTCTTCTAGCAAGGAAATTTATCCAAGAATTTGATTTCTCTAATTGATTTATATACTAGAAAATTTTGACAAATTATTAATATTAATTTGTCAGTGACAAATATGGATTAAAGTAAAAAGAAAACAGATTTCTAAAGGGTATTAATATAGAATTAAAGAAAAAGAATAAAGCAATCTTGAGGCCTACTGGCCAAGATGACGGTGTGTGTGTAAGATGCTCAGTTCGCTCTTCTCTAATATTAAACTTGGACTTGACTACATCATTTCGCTTTCAGCGGCGCGCCACAGAAATTGAAATGAAAATTGCAAAAATCGAAAGAAAAAAAAATAAAACACAGAAGAGCCAAGAAGACAATTTACCAACTAAACAACTTCATCTTGTCTGCCTACCTACAAAGCGAGGGGAGGCAAGTGCTGTTTTAGTGTTAGTAATGGTTAGGGGGATGGTGAGGGGGAAGTAGTAGTGCCCAGAGAAATCTTCTTCTCTGGCCATAAGATTGACACAAACCAATTAACATTTGTGCCTTTTATTTCCCGCATTTTGAATTTATCGCACGTTTGACTGCGTTTACCAGTCAGATCTTGACTTTAACTACGATTTGCGCTTTGCCACCAAATGCTGCAAGTTTGTATGCGTGCGTTTCTGTCTGTGTGTGTGTGTGTGTGTGTGTGTGTGTATGTGTATGTGTTTGTGTGTTGGCCGTCAAAGAAGTCTTCTCTTTTCCTTTAGGGACATAATCCATTTATCTATGCCCATAACTCTTAAAATGGAGCTTGCACAAAAAAAAAAAAAAAAAAATAAAGGGCCTAAAATGCACTAATTACCCATGAGGCAACTACAGGGGGGGGATAGAATGAGAGTGGGAGTGGAAGAGAGGCATAGACTTTGGCCCACAGAGATGGGCATGGGCATGGGCAAATCTGTTTCTCTGTTTCTTTTTTTTTTTTTTTTTTGTGCCTGTATGCAGATTAGCCAGGCGGTCGGTCGACTTGGCCCAAGCCTGGCCCTGGCATGGCCTCCACTTGGTTGTCCATTTGAAAATTTGCTCGCTTATCTGACAGTGCGCGAGCCAAGTCAAGAAATTGAGCGTAAGGCAGGCAGCTGAAAGAGATAAAAGGAGTCGCAAGAAAAGGGGCCCTCCATACAGCTGGCTAATTAAAATTACAAAAAAATACTACACAAAAAAAAAAATTTTAATAAAGAGCAAAAAAAAAAAAAAAAAAAAAAAATGGCAAACAGCAAAAGAAACTATGTAAAGTTTTGTGTAAAGTTGCGAAATGAAAAAGAAACGCCTGAAACTAAGACATAATGAATGAGTAAATAGCTGAAAGAGA
The DNA here is from genome assembly GCA_018150375.1 of Drosophila sturtevanti. Classification (NCBI taxonomy): domain Eukaryota; kingdom Metazoa; phylum Arthropoda; class Insecta; order Diptera; family Drosophilidae; genus Drosophila; species Drosophila sturtevanti. Next base: position 5,282,840 of record JAECWJ010000688.1, on the reverse strand, counting down.
CTTGAGCAAAAAAAAAAAAAGTAGGGATGGTAGGGAAGGGGGAGGTTCAGTTGGTTAGGCAAAAAAAAAAAAAAAAAAAAAAAAAATGGGATTAGAAAAGTTGCAAAATTATGACAGTAATCAGACAGTTGAGCATAAAGTGGCAAGTGAATGCAAAAAAAATGGACATAAAAAAGACATTTTAAACTTATCATTTAATCGTTAATCTGAAACTGAACAAGTTCAGAAACTTTTTCATTGGTTTTTGTTAAACAAGAAATATTACATTATCTTTGCAATTGTTAATTAATCAACTTTAGTTTGATAAAAAGTTTTCCATTTGTTGAAACTAAATTATTATTTGGCAATTATAATTGATAATCGAAAAAGAAATTTCAATAGAATATCTAATTGTCAATTTAAAAAAATATATAACATATATAATTTAAATTAGATATATAATTAAAAGCATATATATAATGAAAAGGAAAATAAATGAGTAACAGAAAATATTTAAATTAAAGGAACTATACATTGAATTGTATGCAGTTAAATATATATAATTAAATAACTAAAAACAATTAAAATGAATAAAAAAAAATGATAAAAATAAATATATAATTGAAAAAAACAAATAATTAAAAATAAATAAATAACTGAAAGATTGAAAGATGCAAGCAAGGAAAGAGAAAAAAAATTATTAAAAGAAAACATATAATTGAAATTAATGTACAATTGAATAAAAATAAATAAATGGAAAAAAATAGTGAAAAAAAAATTTGTTTGAAGTTACTTAAAACATTTTAAATTAAATTAAGTATTTGCAAGGGAAGTTATATATTAAGAGAATACGTACTGAAGTGGTAGATGGAATATTAAAAAAAAGAAGATACAAATAATTATATAATCATATAATAGGAATAAAGACATAAAACAATAAAAACTGCAATTACAAAAAAAAGATTAACTTCAATTAGAATAAATAAAAATACTCTAAAAATTCCTTTCTTTACTTTAATAAATTATTGTTTTATATTTTACTTTTGGCTTCGATGGCCTTAGTAGCTAATAATTTAATTAAATTTGATAAATACATATTTTATATTTTTTTTTAACAAATAATAATTATAAATTTATTCAAACTTTTTTTAGCTATATTTTTAACCATTTATTTATATATTTTTTCTACATTTAATTTCTTTCAGGTAAGCAATTTGATTGGATTCATCACAAACTTTTTTATTTACTCGGTAAGCTATATGTTATATATAGTTCACAATCGATTCTTTCTATAAGTTGCTATTGCATTTATTAAAGGGGGAAAAAGTCAATTTCATTAATATACCACTCATTGCTCAATTTCCTACCAGAAAATCCGCGAAAATGTTCAAAAGTTGATTATGGCAGCAGCGTGTTGGTTGTGTTGTTGTGTATCTTTGAGATACTCACTTTAGTTGCATCTAGATTATGCAAAATCCATTTGCATATATATAGTCTAGAGTATAATCCCCTTGAAAATACACACACACACACACACACACACACTAGCACACACACAGTGTGAATATAAAGCAATAACTGGTATAATTTCATTAAAACTCGTAGCGAATATTGTAAAACATAAAACTATATATGCCACCCTCTATGAAAAAAAGAAACAAAAACCGTATGCCAGTCAAGTATATTGAATTTGAGTTACCCATTAATATAAATTATTTTATTTCAAGATGTGACAGATATAAGGTATATATATGTACTTATATATCCAGATAAACTTATATATACCTCAATGCTTTAATAATCTTCAAATTGTCATTTTTATTTAATGAATAGAAATTCTGATACTATTTGGACGATTTGATTTGATACCCTATTTTATTAATCTTATTATTTTGTGGATTCGTTTCTTGACTATAGGTACTATATTCCCAATTACCTTAAATACTAAAGGGTATCGTAACGAAGAAGAAAAATCGAAAGAAAAGCAAAAAAAAGGAAGGAAGTTTCTATCTCTCTTTCACACTTTTTGCTACTTGTAAATTATGCAAAAGGCTTTTGCAAAATTGCAACCAGCTGCTTCCTTTTCTATCTATATATATATATATATATATATATATATATATGTACATCTACATCGTATATATGTATATATATTTATATCGTTTTCTTCTTTTTTTTTGGCCTTCCATCTCTCGACCCAGCCATCCCATTTAATTAGCCATTAAGTTTTATTGCGCGCAATTTTGTTTAATTTGCTTTAAATACGGCTAAAAGAAAAAAAAAAAGAAGAAGAAAAGAAAAGATAGTAACTGGTTGGTTGGTTAGTTGGGTGGTTGGGTGGTTGAGTGGGTGGGTGGGTGGATTGGTTGGTTGTCCGTTTGGCTGGTTGCTTGCTTGCTTGATTCCCTTGGACCTTAGTAAGACCCTTTTTGGCATTCGCAGAAGCAGAAAAAGTGCAAAAAAAAAAAAAAAATATGTTAGTACTTAGTTAGTGTTCAACTATTTCGAGTGCTTCTTGTGCGCTACACAAGATGAAAAAAAAAAAAAAAAAAAGTTTTTCCCTTTTTTTTTGCTGCTCTTTGCTGTAAAGACAAGGAATCTATTTTTGCCTTTATTTTTCGTTTTTACATTTTTTGTGTGCTAAAATGTTTCTACAAATTGGTCTATTTATGTTAAACAAATGGCATTTATTTGACATGAAATTTTTATTAAAACAAACTATAGAAAAGCTTAACAAACAAATTGTTTTGATGTTGTTTTTCTTCAACAAATTTAGCAAATTTGCCAAACAAATTTTTTAATTACTATTAGAGACATAGTGTTAATTGTTACAAAAAAATATATCAATAAAAACAATTATTTGTTTTGACTTTTTGTATTTGAAATGTATGTATGTATGTACATACATATACACATATTTAGATATGTATATTTTTATTTCAAATTTAACCATACCCCATAACTCTTTACCTAACACAAAGGGCTAAATAAAAGAGCAGCAAATTTTCAATTTGTATTCCCTGGAATGAAATCAGCTAACCTAAGGCCCAGACTATGCAAATATCTCGTCTGTTTCGGGGGGTAAGAGAAAAAAGGGAGAGAGAGAGAGGAAAAAAAAAAACAAAAAATAGAGAGAAAAAAAAAAGGGAAAGGGAAAACGTATTTTCCTGCGTGTTGTAGGAAAAGTCAAATGGGGGAAATTGGATTTGCATGCGCACACATTTTGCCAATAAGCCATAAAATTTAATTTGATTATAAAAGTTTATACAACACGGGCAGCAAAAAGAAATAAAGGAGCACAAAATTGCAGTGAAGGAAAATTGCATACGCGATGACCTGACCTAACTGACGGACTGACTGACTGACTGACTGACTGACTGACAGACAGACGGACTTACTGACAGACACAACGTGGAGCAATTTGAATGCTAAATGCGCGTTCTCCCCTTTTGATCTCCCCTTTTGCCTTAACTATTTCCCTTCAATGTGAAAAGTCAGGCAGAAAGTGCAGGAAGTGCTTGGGCAAGGTAGGAATTGAAAAACGGCAAATTGCCTCAACTAAAAATGCAAAAAAGGACAACGGCAAAGAGACACACAAACACATACACACACACATAGAGATAGAAAGACAGAGACAAGTGAAATATGTAGAGATAAATAGAGAGAGAGAGAGAAGGAGACAGAGAGAGACTGAGTGTAAGAGATAGTGATATAAAAGCGAATTTTCAGACCTTGAGGATGTAAGCATATTGCTGCTTTGACATTTTTCCAACTAAAAAAGGATTTTAATTTTATTTATACTACTTAGGCAACTTGTCTCTGCATATACATACATACATACATAGTTTGCCTCCTTTTTGAAAAGAGGATTTCAGTTTCAATTGCAGTTAAAAAGAATAAAGACCGGAAAATTCCTGAAAAATGTTTTTTTTCTGTATTCCACTGAATGTCTCTACTAATAGAAATCATTTAGTATAATTTATAATATTGAATTAAATATTATTGTTTAGATTAATGATTCTAAAAGTAACATTAAAAAATTCTTAAATAAATTTGATTAAAAAATTTTAAAAGAAATTTTTTTTTACAATTTTTAATTTAATTTTTGTCAGAAACTTAAAACAAAATAATATTTTTAATTATAAATCAATATAATAAAACTTTTTAGCTTGCCCGAACAAGACACGATTCTAAAAGTTCATCTCAATAAAATATATAATAAGAATATAATAAAAGAAAAAAAATTTCTACCCTTTAAGTAATATCATATATTTTAAGAGCAGAGTTTTATAAAATTTCATATTAATTTTAAATGAAAAAATTTCCAATACTTAAATCTAATAGAAAATAATCTCTTACCAATAGAAGTTCTTATTTTAAAAGAAAGTTCTAAGCCTTAGATTCCTTTTATTAAAGAAGTTATGAAATCTCAAAAGTGATTTCATTTTAACATTTTCTTTGAGAATGAAAATTTCCAATACAAATACAAGTTGTAAAAACAATATGTATATATGTATGTATATGTTTGTAGATATTTATGATTATTATTATTTATTTCTTGTTCAATCATTCAAGTATTAATTCCATCAATTGTAACCAGCATTTTCCTGCATACAGTTGGCACTTAAAATTCAAGTTCAATAGCAACAAAAACAAAAAAAAAAAAAAGGAAAAATGAAAAGGAAAAAAAAGCAGCAGCCAGAGCAAAAGGAAAAAAAAACGTGTCGCAGCATGTGGCGCGTTCTAAGAACTTGCCGATGCAGTTGCTGCTTCTGCTGCTGCTGCTGCTGCTGCTGCTGTTGCTGTTGCTGTTGCTGTTGCTGTTGCAGGCTGCCCTGCCACTTGTGGCACGAATGTCAACTGCACGAAAATGTTGCAGCAACATTGTGTCACCCCGCTAGCCCAACTCTCTCCCCTTTTCCCCAGTACTTGTGGCTGGCCTCCCTTACCATCCCTCGGCCAAGCACCATATCTTTTATTCAGTTTGCTTCTGTTTTCTGTTCTATTGATCGTTAGGCGGCTTCTGCCGCTGCTTCTCCTTAGGTTCTTGGCTTCTTTTTGTTTTTTTTTTTTGCTTTCTGTTTTTGTTTTTGGTCCCTGGTGATAGCATTTTGCTCCTTGGCTTGTCAAAGACAACTCCTGTTTGGTTCGTGTTGTTGTTGTTGCTGCTGCTGAAAAGGTTAACAACATTTCGTGCGGCATCTTGATGTTGTTGCTTCCTGTGTGTATATATATAAGTATATATATATATATACATATATGTATGTTTGTATGTATGTATGTAAGTATAAATGTATGTATGTCTTTTTTCTTTTTTTTTTTTGTGCTGGTATGTGTGTATTGCATTTGTTGTTTGCCTTTTTAATTAGCAACTTTTGGGACTCAAGAGTCGACTCTTGGGGGCTGCTGCTGCTGCTGCAAGCATCAAGCAGCTGCATGTTCCTTCTGTTTTCCATTAAGTATGCAGTTTTTCGGTCTTCTTCAACGTTGTTCTTGCATTTAATTAAATGCTCATAAGCATGTGACCGACGACAACGACCATAGAAGCCACCAAAGAACCAAAAAAACCTTACCAAAAGAAGTCATTGTCCATTGGCCATAGCCCCGTGCAGGAACTGTAGCTTTTTGTCTGCATTTTGACTTTCCTAATGGTTCAAATATCTTTTAAAGGGCTTTATTCTTGTTACCATATTGTGATTTTTATCATTTCTCTCTAACAAAATATTTTTTCATATAAAAATCGCAAGCTACACACACATGGCGTATACGTAATGCTATTATAAATGATACATATTATAATTAAATGTAAAACTATTGATCTAATGATGTCTAAGACTATACATTTTCGATCAGTTCAATCAGTTTCTTCTACTTTAGTCCATTAAAAATATTTTTATTTTTTCTTTTATTCGCTCTTGACCGTGACAATATTTTCTTTACTTTCCAAACGTTTGATGAGTTCAAAATTATTCAATTTTTATTCTTAAAAGAAAATAATTTAATATAATATATATTTTTATATAATAATTAAAGAATTTCTTAGTACAAAAACTTTGTTGTGGGCCCATCGCATGGTTTGTTTTTTTGATCTTTTAATTTAGATATATTGAAAAATATCAAAGATTTGTTATATGTCCTCGTCAGATTGTAAAGATATCTTGGTTAAGGCTTTCAGCTTTCGTCAAATGCCCATAAATAGTTGCTCACATATAGAAAGAAATAAAATTAAATAGAAGAAACAAAAAAAGAAGCAAAACCACACTTAAATACACAGTTGACACTTGAAAAAGCAAGTCGCTTGCCGGTGGGTGATAAAGTGGAGTGAAGTGGAGTGGAGTGAACAACGGGATGGGAAATGGAGGTGGGGGCAGGGGTTTAAGAAGTAGACATAGAAGCAAAACTATTTAATGTCACTTTGGCACTTCCTTAAATGTCCAAAGATGTTGCCATTGTCGCCAGGCTGCTAAGAATTTCTAATTAGTGGCGCCATATTGTTGTATGTAGTAGCCTCCTCGAATCGTTCTCCATCTTCCTGACCACCCAACCCACCTCCTCTCACCCAATGGCCATTTCAATTCCATCTCCTCTGGCCCCCTACTTGTTACTTGTGGTCTTGCCTGCCCACAAAAGGCAACCACCAAGTCCAACTAGTTTGAAAGCTTCAGAAGTTACCTATTGCTTCTGTTACTGTTGGTGCTAGTGCTTCTCCTTTAGGCCTGCTAATTACATTTAACATTTAGCGTGACACGCCTCCGATTCCCCTCTTATTTCTACTCTTTTCTCCCTCTCTCTTTCTCTCTCTCTCATTCTCTTTCTGTCTGACTCGTCTTGGTGTAAAATCAGTTTGGTGTTAATTACCTGGCATTTTTGTTTCGAAAAGTTTTGTAATGAGATTTACAGTTATTTAGTCAGTCATTTATTGCAGGCCAAAGTGACTGTCAAACTTTACACGCTTATCAGTGCTGTCAAAACTTCTACGAGATTTAAGAATTTGATTTGCCAAAGCATTTTCCTTTTGACCAGACATTGATTTGTTTTAAAGATTTTATATACATATATGAAATAGTGTTAAATATTTCTAGTAGTAACTGTAATTAGTAGGTATATTTATTTAGTTTATTAGTTCATTTAGCTTAAATTGTAGTTAGTTTGTTTAACTTAAAAAAACAGAAAATTAAGTATAAAACTTGAAGATTTCCAATTGATGAAAAACTTTGAACTAGTTGCTATATAATAATAGATTTTTTTTACTATTTTAAATTACTTTCAGACTATAAAGATCCATAAAAATCTCTATTAATGCTGCCAATAGAATAATGTATTAACCCAATAACAAATATTCATATGTATATTACTAAAATATTCATTGGTATAAATGTTTATATTTTGATCTTGTTTTTTAATCATTTTCAAACTGCAGTCTAAAGCTTCACTTTGGATCTACATATTTTCCCACATTTTTCCAAATGTCTGATTATTATTGTTATTATTTTTTTTTTTTTTTGTTAGTTGAATTTTTATTATTTCCAATCGCTTCATTGCCATCATATTTCATTCAAGCCCTCAAAATCAGTTGACCAAAATCATCAAAAAAAAAAAAAAAAAAAAATACAGAAGAAAAATGAACTCTTTTTAAAATATATTTTTGTTGTTTTTGCAGCTCATAAATCTCGCGTGTTGCCAATCTCGCATTTCAATTCATTTCGTTTTGTTGCCGCGCGGCTGCTGCTATCAACCGCCGAACATCAAAACCTTTTGCATTTGAATCTTTTCAATCCCTTTGAAAACAAACCAAAAAAAAAAAAAAAAATTACAAAAAAAAAAGAAAAAAACAAAAATCCAAACACAGAAACGGAAAGCCGAAAACTAAAACAAAAAAAAAAACCTTTTTTCCTTCTTTTGCCTGATGATATTTTGACCCTTTTCAAAAGATGTTGTCTTCATTGCGTGTCTGTTGCTGTTGCCGGAGCACTTTTTCTTTTTTCATTTTTTTTTTTTTGTATATAGATATGTATACATATATATATATATAAATTTTTTTTTTTTTTTGTTTTTGGGGCTGGCTTAGAAAGAATAAGGAAGCAGAAACATGGATCCAGAAAGCTGCATCCCACCTTTGGCCAAATGAAATCGCGATAATAATATTTATTTGCTGTTTGTCCACTGGTGGACGAGAAGGGTGAGAAGATGTGAATGAGGATTGAGGATGATGATGATGAGGATGATAATGATGATGATAATGATGATGATGATGATGTGGTTGGGAATTGTGAATTGAGGATGAGGCGCTTGGGCGCTAGTCGGCACAACGGCATACATCATTGTTGCATATGTGTACATAATAATAATAACAAAGTGTATCAGGTTGTGATACGATTGCAACATATGTTGCTAGCAACATTTGCTGCCCACACGCGCTGTTAATGTTAATGTTAATGTTAACATTGGCAGCGCAGGTGCAACTGCTGCTGTATTCAGCGGTCGCAAATAAAAACTAAATAAGGCAACATTCAACATAAAGCAAAAAACAAATAGTTTTTCCTGCACAGTGCAAACGCAAATAGAAGTCAAGAGCAAATCATTGAGTACCACAGAGACAAAGACAGTGATAGAAAGAGAAAGAGAAAGAGAAAGAGACAAGGAGAGATACACAGACACAGACACACACATATACATATATATATAGACAGAGAGAGCTAGAGGAAACACAGTAGCCCCATAGTCAAGAGAGCTAGCTGATTGTTTAAACAATTTTACAAGAAAGCAACATTCCAGCTGCCTTAAAATGGACAAAAGTTGGCACACAAGAACCCAAGTAGTACATACAAAGATGAGACTGACTGAAACAGAAATCGAGACGGAGACGGAGACGAAAACGAAGATGAAGACGGGCGGTTGCCGGAGACAGATACAGAGACGGAGACGGAGATGGAGACGACGACAATGGCGCGACAGCAACATTTTTCTTGGCACCAACACAACACAGACAATGTACACAAGGCAGACACAAGTGGGTAGTCCAGGGGAGGGAAATGCAATTGTTGGGATAGAGAGAGGGATATTGTGTTTTGGTTGGAATAGGCGGCCAATGAGGCTAGAGGGGTTGGCTAAGACAATAAACGCGTTTATTGACTTGAGTTTCTTCTATAAGAAGGACTAGTGCAATAGGAACAGCAGCAGCTGCTGATATTGCAGTAACTTTAACTAGTAGAAGACTTCCGATGATTGGCTATAAGGAGTTTTTATACCCTGTTTTAATATAGCTGAATTGATTATAAGAAATCTAGATCAACATATACAATTATCTTAATATCAGATCAATGTGTCTATTGCAGCTTTAATAGTTAGAATCAATAATATGTTGAGAATTGCTAATCGAATTCGCTATACTTGTATTCTTTTAATCTTTTATAGGGTATTTTAAAGTCTGTCATCTCTCTTTTTAACAGCATTTTAACAGTAAAACAGTTGCGGCGTACAGAAAATGTTAATTGAGTGTAATGTTAATTACGTTCAGGTATTTAAACCTCTGTGAGTTGATTATAGGTTCTACCAGACAGATACTAACACAGAGCTCCTAAAACTGTAAGCGAGGGGCGTTTCACAGTAAACACACTTGACCATATTGTAGAGAATTTGATGTCTAAACAGGAAATAAAAGTCTTGCAAGTTGCTATAGTAAATATTCAGTTGCTGTCAAACTGTAAAAGGTGAATATATGTATAAAGTGATCTTATATATGTTGCAATCTAATTTTTCATGACAATTGCAATAAAATAATTGATTTTCTGTATTTGTTGATAATATACATATGTATGTATTATACTTTAGTATAGTTATACATATATATAATAAATGTTTAAGAACATTAAAGTTCTGTATTAAAAACAGATTTGCTTTAGATATGAAATTTTAACAATATGATTGATTCTGTGTAGGGTAAATAACTATACATATTTTATTATTATGTCTAATTATTAAATTTTGTCTTTAAATCCTTGCAGGGGATATATACATATGTATACATACATATGTATGTTTGAAAGAGTTTGAAAAGTTTTAAACATGGCAATTAAATATTCTAATTCTAACAATTGAAAATCAAACGATTAAAAAAAAATTCTATATAGTTATTTAGCTATGCCGAAGGTACTATTTTCATATGTTTTCTCTAAGAAAAGGATTTCTTTTTTTTTTTTCAAATGAAAATATGCAATACCTTATTGCAGCTAGTTAGGCACGTGTTTCTCAGCCTCTCGCATAATAAGATAAGAAAGAAATCATCTTAAAGAAGATCAACTTGCTTTAATTAGAATTCTGAATCTTTCAAGAGCAAGTTGGCTCGTGTTTTGTACATACATACATACATACATACATACATACATACTTAAATATCTAAGTAACTCTTCTAGATGTTTATTAATATTTATGTGTAGGGCTTAAGACAAGAGTCGAATGCCTGATGAGCCTTTGCCACGTACCACACAAGGCAGCGCCAGGCGAGCGTACAGGTCAGACGCTGCCGCTGCCGCTGCCGCAGATGCTGCTGCTGCTGCTGCTGCTGCTGTTGAACAGAACATTATCAAAGTCCATCTCGGAGCTGGATGTTCAGTTCTTGTCTGTTCTTGATGGCATCTAATGATGATAGTTCCGTATAAAAGAATAAAAAATAATAAAAACAACAGCAATGGAAAACCTAACCTATAATTTATATGCTTGAAATTCAATTTTCATTCAACTAAAATTGCAAACAAACACCGCGCCGGTGGTCTTTTCTTTGCTGCTGTGCCCTCCCTCTCTCCCTCCTCATCGCCCCTCTCTATCTATCTCTCTCTCTCTCTCTCTCTCTCTTAGGTTTCAGTCATCGTCAGTCAGTTGGTTTTCGGTTTTAGAGTCTGGGAAAGAAGTCCAACTTGGTGGAAGTTTTTTTTTTTTTTTTAGCTTGAATTGCTACCCAAATGTACATATGCATGTGTGTGCGGCGTGAGATTCCGATTTTTTTCTGTTAAAAATTTTGATTTTTTTTTTTTGTTTTTACTGAATTTGAATGAGTCATGTGTAGTAAGGGTGATGATCCTGGCAGTCTAATCTTTTAGTGCAGAGTGCAGTGGAAACTCTCAATCAAAGAGAGGGAGAGCGGTTATAGTGGTTGGAGATTGAATAGAAGATATATAGATCTATCTATAGCTTTTAAATTGCATTTTAATTTGAATCCTAGCAAGCAGTGTTCCATGTTCAGATACTCAAGGAAATAAGCAGTGCAATTTCTTTACACTACTTGCAGCTATTTCTGATCTGATAAAACATATTGCAAATATTTAAGATACTACTATATTGAAACATATAGAGTCAGCAAGCAGTGCATTTTGCAGTTGGGCTTTCTTAAATCAAGCTTTACTGTACTTTTATTTTGCTTGACTTTTTCTTCTTCTTTTCTTTCTTTGGGCACAGATCCAATAAGGGGCCACACACGTAGCACAGGAACCTTGTCAGTCAGTCATGACGTCACTCAGGCAGTCATCCCGTCATTCAGTCATTCAGTCAGTTAGTCAGTTAGTCCATTTTGTTCCATTTCGCCAGTCACTCATAAATATCAAAGCCGCCATTTGTGGTTGTTTCTTTTCGTTTCTGTTTTTGTTTTTTTTTTTTCGTATTTTTTGTGTTGTGCGTGAATTTCACACCTTTTTTTCACCTCTTTGTTTTTTGGTTTTTCGTTTTTTTTTTTTTTTTGATTTCTGTTTTATTTTATTTGCTTGAACATTGTTTTTCTCTTTCATTTTTGAATAAAACGCATGTCCGCACCAGATAGATGATGACTAATATTTAGATACATACGCAACTTGTGACTGAGAGCTGCGTTTTGCGTTCCCATGAGCTGGCCGCCTGTTTTTTTTTTTTTAGGTTTAGTTAAAAAAAATAAAAAAGACTTCTTGCAAATCAGTCAAAAGTCAGTCTGAGGCCAAACAATTGTGCATGTAATTCCCAGAATCATACAAAATACAAAAGTAGGAGACTTCTATATGTATGTCCAACTGAGAGAGAGAGTGAGTCTAGACTGGGCGACACTTTGTCGCCGAAGGTCCAGACTCCAACTGTTCACCCTCAACCGTACCGTACACCCCCAGCCATAACCCCCATTGCACGTTACCAATGCGCCGACATTCGCTATGCGCCACTAGCCCCTTGCCCGTACTTATCCCCTTACCCTTTACCTTATCCTCACCCTCACCCTCACCCTCAGACGCAGACGCAGTCGGAGCCTTAGGCTGAGCATAAGCCCTCACTGTTGCCGTCAGGTCCTATCAATGCAACCAGCATACCGCGCTCAGGTTTCAGTTTCAGGTTTTTATAGTGCTAAAGTTCTTATTTAATTTTTGTTTCCTTTTTTATTTTTTCCTTCCTCTTTTTTTTTTTTGTTTTGTATTTAATTTTTTTCTCTCCATATCTCTCTCTCTCTTCCTTTCCCTCTCTCGCTCTCTCTCTCTCTCTCTCTCTCTTTGTATTTCTTTATTGCTTTTTGTTGCCTTTTGTTTGGTGTCTTAGCACGAAATGCAAGATATTTCATTCTCTGGTACTGCAGCAGTTGCTTTGTGGCTTCTCATTTTCATTTTAAATGAAGTGTCAAAGAGTTTAAATAGCTTTTGATGCCCCTACTCAACGACTGCAACTGCAACAGCGCAATAGCAACAGCAACAGCAACAGAACAACTGCAACAACACAGTGAATGAAGTTGTTTCTCCTTCTCTGGCCATAAATGAATTTTCCTGTTGTTTGCTCTTCTACAACTCGTAACCAATGATTGCTTAGGAGGAAATGCAATTAGCTAGAGTTCTAAAAGTCAAGTCCATTGTGATTGCACACATTTCTATGTAATTTTTCACAGTATATTGCAAAAAAAAAAAAAAAAAACAAAAAAAAAAAAAGAAAGAAAACTTGAAAAAATTGGATTACTTTTATCCACTAACAATCTAATAATCTGTCGAATATGTTATCATACCATCAAATATACATATTTATTAAACAGTTAAGAAAAATAACGAATTGTTCATTAACATTGTAACAGATTCATGCATGCATATTAAATCTGTCATAACCAGTTGGGAATTATAATTGAAACAAAAAAAAATTTAAAAGCAAACGACTGTGCCTTATGGTTAGTTAATATATTATATATACATAATATGTATATCAAATTGAAAAAGAAAATTAAATACAAAACAAACAGATAAATTTTTACTGATAATACCTTGATAAAGTAAGACTTCTACGAAGAGTGAAAAGAAAAGCTGTTTATTTTTATGATTTTCACTTCTTTTTTTTTGCAATCTAAGATAAATTCTAGATCTGATTCCCTAGATATGTATAATAAGTAATCGGTATAACAATATTTGATTTGCTGTCTGTTGTCTCTTTATCCACTTCAACTGTAGAACAATCATTATCACCTTGAAAAGTCTTTAATAATTTCCCTGTTTGCTTTTGGTTGATTTTTTTTTTTGCCTCCTCGGATTGTTCAGTTTTTGTTTTTGTCAAATATTTTAAGCTTCCTTGACAGGTTGGTTGGTGGTTACTCGACTGGCTAAATGAGTGACTGAATGACTGACTGACTGAATGCCTGTTGATGGGTTGAGAGGGCTTTGGCATTGTTATTGCCGTTGTATCTTGTTCTTACTGCTGTTGAATGATGTTCTGAGGCCACTCGAAACCAACAGCGCCTGTCGCACTTCACTTCACTTTGCAAAAACAAAACAAAAACAAAAAAAAAACCGAATCTTTAAAATACATATAATGTATAAAAAGAAGTGAGAAAGAGGCAGAGACAGAGAGAGAGAAAAGCCAATGCATATTAACGAGTTATAAAAAGCTTCCGTATAGCCTTTTTGCAAATATTTACAGTTTATCATTTATTTAATAATGAAATGAAACTCAAGAATAAAAATAAAACAAAAATGTAAATGAAAGAACGTTAACGAACGCATGTAAACTGATAGCCAGTCAAAGTCTGGAAGGAAACGAAACGAGTAGCGTACAGATGACAATGCCTCTCAAACTGTGCTCAAGTGGCTGTCGTCTGTGTCAGGTTGCTGCTGCTGCTGATGTTTTTGTTGTTATTACTTTTTGGGCTTTCAACTGCGGTAGGTTGTTTGTTTTTTTTTTTTATTTTCATACCCTATAACCCTATGAATAATATAAAGGAAGTATACAGAAAGATCTACTTAGGTATTTCCATCGTTTCTTTTTTTTTTTTTGTTTAAAATTTTTAAAGATTTGAAAAAACAAAAATTGGAAAAATATGAGTTGTTATCATGTATTATTTTATTATAGAAATACTTTATTCCACCCATTGATTCCTTTGTGATTTCATTTCATAAATTAATGTTAATTATATAATGAATTGTTCTGTTTGTATTAGTAAAGGGTATTCTCAAGTCGGTAGCTTAATTTCTTTGTTTATTTTCTTTATGTTTGTTTTGTTTTTGATCTTTTTGGCGTGCTTAAGTGGCTGTGATGATATGGGGGGACAGCGTGTGAATGTGTTAAAAAAAAAAAAAAAAAAAGAAAAGGGAATTTATGCTGCAGAAAATCGTTCTCAAGGTTGTTGACAATCATTCTTATTTTGATTATACATATTACTATACTTAACTATTTTTCATCATTGATGAAATATAATTTTTCCTTCTTTAACAAACATATTTCATCATTATCACAATCATGTCGCTCTAATGATAAACCATTCATTCTAGAATCTCATTAAAAAAAATCAACCAAAAACAACCAAAACAACAACAATAACAGCAACAAAAGGAAAAAACATTTGCAAAGCATTTTCTTCTTGTTTTTCCTTTCCATTTTTCTTCTTTTTTTTTCATCTCCTTTGACTCTTTTTTTTTTCTCCCGCATTTAACGTTCAATGCTCTTCCCCATAATAAATTCAAATGCTGTGCTATCAATGGCAAATGTCTTCAACCAAAAGGCGAAAAGGGGAGAAAGGAGATCTGACTAACAACAACAGCAACAGCAACAATAACAACAACAACAACAACAAATGCAATTACAAATAATATGCAACTTGGTCGTTTATCTTTATCTTATTTATGAAAACGACAACAAACCGACAAATGCAATTTATGTGTTTTTGTTTGTTGCTGGTCAATGCAAAGAAGGGCACAGAGAAGTCAGAGCACGGAGCATCGTGCAAGGAAGGGGTGTGAGGGGGGGGGATTGGGAAGTCCCGGGAATCGTATCAGCTAACAGCAGCAGCAGCAGCTGCTGCTGCTGTAGTTGTTGTTGTTGCTGCTGTAGCTTTGATGGAAGCAGCAAATAATGCTGCATAATGGACAATGCTTTAGGTTTGGCCAAGCATGGGGAAGCTCTAAGGCTATGATGACGCTCCCCAAAAAAAGAAGAAGAAGAAAAAAAATAACACTGAAGATGAAAAAAATATAGAAAAGCAAAGCCAACTAGGAAGAAGAAGTGGCAACAATTGTCGGGCATTAGAGAGCATCAGCAACAGCAAAATGGAAAAAAAAAACAAAAAAAAAAAAAGAAACAAAATATAAAACGTTGGCAAAATAGAAGAATGCGAAGCAATTTGTTGAAAGTGTGTAGATGGCACTAGAACTAGGTCCATTGCATAGTGGAACTAAATGTTTAATCCAAAATCTATTGAAAAACTAATCGGGCAAACATATTCAAATAAGACTGCTAAAGTGTTTGATTTTAAGCAAGATAAACAGCTTAAAATATATATTTCAATACATAAGGATTAAATGATTATATCAATAAGGATTCTAAAATGAATAACGAATATATTTGAAATATATAAAATATTTCCTATTGTAATCACAATCACTTAAACTCACAGATTATAGAAATACAAAGAATTGTAAGACCTTGCTCAGCACTTGAATTAAGAACATGTAACCAGTGTTGGTAAAGTCTTTACTCAACTAAGCTATATTCTGCAAATGATTAAAGAAAAAGGTTTATATATAATATTGTTGTTTAATTCACGACAAGTAAATGGACTTTTGTACCAATGTTTCAAACTCTTTTAACCCCCGCCTCAAATCGGTGGCATGGTCAGAGTCAGACACCAAAAGAGCAGTGCATCATCGAGTGGCATTGAGATTTGGGATTGCTGCTACTTTTGCTCCTTCTACTCCAGCTGCAGCCCTCTTCTTCTTCTTCTATTGCACTCGTAACAGAGTGACTAAAGCATTTGGTCGAGTCCTAGGGTA
Organism: Drosophila sturtevanti; assembly: GCA_018150375.1. Lineage (NCBI taxonomy): Eukaryota > Metazoa > Arthropoda > Insecta > Diptera > Drosophilidae > Drosophila > Drosophila sturtevanti. The sequence goes on along the minus strand of JAECWJ010000688.1, from coordinate 5,266,620 downwards.
GGGCTCTGGCTACACTCCTAGCCTAACCTGGAAGTAGGAAGTGGCTTGAAAAATGGAAAACCCTTTTGGCACGCAAAAAATCAACAAAAATAAATCGCCAAGCCGGTAACAGCAGCAACATCAGCCACAGCACCACCAAATGGTTGCAACTTGCCACAAATATTGCGTTTAATAAGCGCACAGCCAAAAGACAAATGGTGGGGTGGTAAGGTGGGGCAGGGAAAAGGATTGGGTGCAGAATAATCGAGAGAGAGAAAGAGAGAGGAGATGGAGGCAAACAGGGCAACAGTTGAAACAAAAGGCCAACCTGTTGCCGGACCAAACGCTATTCCTGCTGCCGATTGCTGCTAGTGCTGCATCTTCTATTGATAGTCAATGACATTTGGAGGTGGTTTGTGGTAGGGCTGGGACTGCAACTGCAACTGCAACTGGGACTGGGACTGGGACTGGGACTGAGACTAAGACTGGGACTGGAACTTGGCTATAAAAAACGCCAAAGCTTCTTTGTTGCCATTGCTGCTGCTGCTGCTGCTGCTGCTGCTGCTGCTGCTGTTACTGTTGCTGTTGCTGGTGTGCTGATGCTATAGTGCTAGTGCTGCTGCCGTGACTGCCATTGAAATCCTATAAAAATGTTATCTTAATGGCTTTTATGTTAGCGAAAGCCATTAAAACAACAAAAGCCAAGGCTCAGCCGGAGGTTGACTATGCCCCATGTGCAACAGGCGACGCTTTCGAGTACTGCAAATAAAGTAGGATTTTACTCAATTGTACGATTGATCAGCCTAACAGGCAAAAAAAAAAAAAAAAAAAAAAAAAAAAAAAACAAGAAGAAAAACTGAAAAGAAGCAGTATACTTTCGTAGAGAGAGAAAAGTATGCCCATTGGGTTGGGCAATTGTTAGGGTTTTCCTTTTCCTTTTTCTTTGTCTTTTAGTTGTTTTCGTTTTAAGGTTTCTTTTTTTTTTTTTCATCACATCTCTTGATGTAGATTATGGAGCTTGGAGAACGTTGAGCTTTAACTATTTGCTAGATAAATTAGGCAAAGGCTGGGCAAAAAGCATAAACCGAAATTCTTTAAAGATATAAAATCATTATATATGTGTTTGTATATAAATATATTCGATTTTTCATTATACATAGAACGATAAGCAGAATTTTTTTTTCCCTTTAAATTTTTAAGTTGGATCTTAAATTAGGAGTTTTAGTTATTATTTTACAATAATAATAATTTCAATATTTTTTGTTAATCAAGGAAATTTGTTTATTTTATGTACTACAATTTTTTTCCTTTCAAATTACAAAATTTAAAAATAAATGAAAATTTTATTTATTCTTTTTTGTATTAACTCAAATATATATGCATATATGTATACAAAAAAGTTGGCAAAAGGCGATGAATAAATTGCTATCATATAGCCAACTCTCACCCCTTTAGCAGTCCGTTCTCTGTTCTCTTTCTCTATTCAAATATTGGCATAAATCTCTTATTCATATGTGGTAAAAAAAAAAAAAAAAAAAATGAGAAAACCAAAATTGCAGTTTGAACAATTTGCAGCACCTTTGCTGCTGGCTGAGTCAACAATTCAACAATTTTCTGATAACAAAAGGTAACAAATAAATAGAACCTATAACCAACCACCCACCCACAACTCTATATATCAATAGAGAACAAAATGCTGCCAACACTCTAAAATCAACTTTATACCCATAAATATCCATACTCTATATATGTATGTATTTCCATAACTATAGTACAAATTGAGAGCAAAAAGGAGAAGGTATATTAGTTTGTGTCAAATATTATAAAAGTTTCTAAATATTTAAAAATTTTATTCATAAATCTAGTCTTAGCTCAAAATGTAAGTTTGAAAAGATACAAAGAAACAAATAGACAGGCAGATGGACATCGTCATATTGACTCGGCTATTGATGCTGATCCAGAACATATATACTTTATGGGATCGAAAACGTTTATTTCTATGCTCATATGCTATATCAGATTAATTTTATTAAGGGTAATATAAATTCAAATCTTAGTTCTCATTTTATAGCAATTTAGTGGGGGGATAAATTGATTAAAATATCAATTTAGTCAGATGATAAATTGATTACAGTAAAGTTGTCTTTAAAAATAGTTACACTAACTAATTAAGGAACTTAAAATATATATAAGGTATTTAACCTTCAAAATTTTCATAAAATCAAAGAGATTATATCTTTTTAAGTTCTAAAGAACTAATTAATTTAAATTGCCTGATCAAGTTTTAAATTAAAGCTTTTGATTATGTGCATTCAAAAAGGGTATTTAAAAATCATTATTGTCCTGAGTTATACTACATATGTATATACATACATACATATGTATGTATGTATATAGAAACAGAGTTTTTATACCCTGTACCCATAGGGTTCAAGGGTATATTAAAGTCGCTAAAATGTATGTAACAGGCAGAAGGAAAATTTTCCGACCCCATAAAGTATATATATTCTTGATCAGGATCAACAGCCGAGTCGATATAGCCATGTCCGTCTGTCCGTCTGTCCGTCCGTCTGTCCGTCTGTCCGTCTGTCCGTCTGTCCGTCCGTCTGTCCGTCCGTATGAACACCTAGATCTCAGAGACTATAAGAGCTAGAGTAACCAAACTTGGTGTCAACATCCGTCTAGTGTGTACGCTGATCAAGTTTGTTTCAAATTTTTGCCACGCCCACTTCCGCCCCCGCAAATTAGAAAAAACTATATCTAGAGTTGTATTAAAGCTACAGTATTTATTTTTGGTAGACTCAATTATATAGCCAATATGTACCATCTGACCAAATTTGGTCGAAATCGGTCAATAAATATCGGAGATAATACGTATATATGTTTTGTACTGAAATTCTATGGGCAGCGGCAGCTGAAACGTGTGAGCGAGATAGCATGCGCATGTTGCTTTATACCGAATGACGCATTAGTTTCGTTCACTGTTATGAGTGAGCGAGAAAGCATGAATTTGGTGTTTCGGCTTGCTAGGAGAATTTTATAAAGTAATTTATATTCAATTAATGGGGATTTGGAAGGAGTTTGAGTTTATAAAATACATATATCTCTTATTGGTACAGGGTATACTCCAAGTCGGCAGGGACGACTTGCTTACTTCATTTCTAGTTCTTTTTGTTGCATTTTGTGTTGACTCTCCCATCCAGTGTTGTATTGTACCAAGTGTTGTATGTCGCGTTTGTAGAGTGTTGTATGTGTGTGTGTGTGTGGTGTGTGGTGTGTTTATATAGAAACGACTAAGAATTGGCGGCGCCCGTTGTTGGCCCAAGCTTTATTATTATGAATTATGACCACGTTGACAGTTTAGTGTGTGTAGAACCACAGCCCAGAACCAGACAAAGACGAGGGCGTATGGAAAACTTGACAGCTGCTCATAGCAGCAGCAGCAGCAACAGCAGCAGCATCCAAACATCATCAGTAAGAGCAACTTTAATGTAGACATGGACCAATGTTTGTATTATTCCTGGTATTTGATTTCTTCGTTCGTTTTCATTTTGTATTTGGTTGTGGTTTTCTGGTTAGCTGACTGGTTGGCAGTTGGCGGTTCACTGGCAGCAGCTCTATTTCTTATTAATAATGTGATAAAAACTGTCAGAGACTCTCGCAATCCATTCCACTAAATTAAGCAATTAATTTCACATTTATATAAGCCGACAACTACAACTTCAACTATAAATTATTTGTAGAGTTTAAAATTGTTGTTGTTGCTGCCTTTTTTTTTTCCTTATTATTATTATTATTATTTTTTTTTTTTTTTTTTGGTTTAGCTGAATTTTTGTTGGACAAGATTATAATAAATCCAGGCGGCCTGTCACAGCTTATTATATTGGTGGGCCATCAAAAAATATATATGTATACATATACATAAAAATGTACATACATACATATACATATACAACAAAAATAAAAACAGAAAACCAACAAGAGTTAAAAATATTATGCTCAAGCCATGTCAGAAATGTTGCCGTTGTCTTTTTTGTATAATTTTTTTTTGTTTTTCGTTTTATTTTTTTTCCTTAAATCTTAAAATCAGTCACATAATTTTTGTGTGTGATTTAATTGATTGTGACGTAAGGCTTAAGGCGGAAATTCCTTTAAAGAAACAAAAACGAAAAATATGATAAAAAAAAAAATATGTTAATATGGAAATTGAAAGTGAATGAATACATATAAAAATCAGAATGTTGACTTGACTTGAGTATTCCTTTTAATTTCGTTTTCATTTTATGAAGTCAGCCAGAATTGATTTTTGTTAAGAAAAATGAAGCAATTTTTATCTTTTAATCTTGATTATAATTAATTCAACTAGATCTTAAATAAGATTAGAAATTAAAATACAAGAAATTCGCTTGTATCAAAAACTATTTTCCTTTACTTAATTTGATAAAATACTTAGTATATAGTAAAGCTTTATAGCAAAAAAAATACAGATAATATATATTAAAATTGTATAATAAATATTCATTAATTAAATTAATTTATTTCTTTCACTTTTACTATCTTTCCAGGTGAGTCTTGCAAGTTTTCTTTTCAAGAGCAAACTTTTATTTTGATATTACTTATCATTTTCTTTTTATTTTTTGGGTAAGTCTCTTGACCTTTTTCTATTCTTTCTATATGCTATATATTATTATTTTTCGTCTTCCTAATTACCAAAAAGAAAAAAAAAACAAGAAATCCAAGAAAATAGTATAAAAAATATTAAATGCAATTTCATTCTCATCATTTCCGATTCCCTACCAGAGAGAGAGAAAAAAAAAAGGAAACCTAATTGAAATTACGCAACGTTCATTGACTCTTGGAATTTCTTAAACATATTAGGCGTTTTTTGACTCGGTTTTTCTTCTTCTTTTCCCCAACCCCTTTTTTTTTTTTTGGCCAAGTCTTTTATTGTGGTCACCATCTCTAACCAACTTTTTATACTCATATCATCGTATATGTAGTTGGTTTTTGTTTTCTGTTCTTTTTTTTTCACTTTTATTATTAGATATATATACCCTGCTGTCTGTGAGTCTGACTGTGTGTGTGTCTTTCTTCTTTTTTTTTTCTCATCTCGAGTGTTGTAATGTAATCGCATTAGTAAGCTTTATGGCCTTCCCTCGATTCTCATTACCAAAATTAGCAGTAGAAAGAGTAAGCGCAACAAAATGTTGTTTTTTTTTTTCGTAGATTTCATTTAGACACGATCATTGGCCATAACCATATCGCAGAGAGAAGAAGAGAAATGACAAAGCAATTTAATTGACTACAACTACATGTCTTACGTATATTTTTTGTTTATACTGTATATATATATATATATTATCTATATATAGTATATACATATACCTATTTGATATATAAAAACCCTAAGCTGATAAGAGTCACCGTCACATCAGATGACAAAAAGTTCTTTGTTCACAAAAAAGCAGTAAATCAAATAATTTCATGAGATTTTCAACAACAAATTGTTGGTTTTTATATATAATTATAATTGTAGAAAAAACAAAACTAAAACTTAATATTTTGTTTTTTCGCAAATGACTGAGAAAAGTTAGAAGAATTTGCAATCTTTATGATACTTGTATGATTTGAATGAATACTAATTTTTAGAATAATTTTAGCAAATTGAAAAATGAGAAATTAAGCAATTTAATTTAAAAAGAAATTTTCTTTTAAGAACAATTCCTTTAAATGATTTTATATGAATATTTAAAAGCTGCAAAAGATCAATAAATTTCCCTTTAACAGAAAGTTATTTTAAGGAATAATACGAGTATAACTTTTCTTTATCTTTGTTTGATCATCATTGAAAAACATTTTACTTTAGCATATTGAAAACATCTGCCACATTCTTTTTGATTTTGGTCATTCTCCTTACATAAATATATATATATATCCCCATCTATAATTAAACTGTTGAACTCTATTGTGAATGTATTGGTATATATGGATGCCAATGGCAATGGCAATGGTAATGGCTGGAACATACATATTGACTGGGGCTCACATTCCTCACTCACTTCTCATTGAAAATCATCGAAATCGAATTCAATAATATAAAATCATATAAAATAATCATCATCCATCCACAGAAGTAAAAAAAAAAAAAATCTCAAATGAATGCTGAAGGTCAGCTCCGAATGCTTTAATCAAAATTGAAATTGAAATCGAAATTGTATCGATTGGTTTGGTTGGTTTGGTTTTGACGGCTGTCGCCAATGAATGGAGTCTCTCAAGTAGTTCAATCTCTCCCCCATCCCCATCCCCTCATCTCTCTCTCTCTCTCTCTCTCTCTCTCTCCTTAACTCTCCCTCGCCTCCCTTGCCGTAGTCGTTGACGCAATTAAATGCCAATTGAAAATTTACTCACAAAACAATTTTTCGGCACATAAATTGAAATTAATGGTTTTTAGTTTTTATTCGATTTCATGTTTCGATTTTTCCCCCCAATTTCATTTTGTTATTTGTTTTTTTTTGGAAGGAATCTTTTAGTAATTTATTTTAATTGTGTGACAAATTTTTAACCATTCTGTGCTGTGCTAATCTGTGTAGCATAATTTTTATTTTTAAATATGATGATCTCTCAATATATAACAATATATTGTATACAGAAATATATATAGTATATATACATATACCTACATATTTCCATCTTTTTTATTTATTTTTGCGATATTTTTCTATTACGTGAGAGGTTCAATGATCGCATTTAATGAATTTTGTATGCGAAAATAAGTAGATTTTGTATTGAAGTGGAAGGTTTGTATATGAAGTACGGTGTCTATAGAGTGTGTGCCAAGTGTATGCGGAATATATGTGTGTGTGTGTGTGTGACGAGTAAAGTTTTGTCTGGGGCCCGTGCGTAGCTTTCTTTTGTTACTTGGCCAAATCGTGAATAGGTTTTTTTTTTTATTTTATTTATCTTCTATGACTATTCAGTTGCTGGAGAAGCAGATTTTTGTGCACATTTTTTTTTTTATTATTTATCTTATATATATGTATATATATTTATACTTATATATATCTGTGTATAGTGTACTTTTTGTGGCCTATACACTTGAAGTTAAGTGGCTTTTGGCGCAAGGCATGTTGAAAGCCATATTATATAATAAAGAATGAGACTGAAAAGATATATGTATGGTAGATTTGTATTATGAGTAGATAATGAGTTATTCAAGAATATTAATTACATTGGTTTGTGTGTCATAATTAAAATATATATGTATACATACATATGTATGTATGTAATTTTGCAACTATTAAAAATTGCCCAAAATATGACAACTGATAGTTATATGTACATACATATATATTTATTTCAATAACAAAGAGGATCTAACTTAAGTTCATGATAACCTAATATAAATTTTGAAATAGATATATATAGAAAATCGTTATCTATATCATTATTTTGTATCTTAATCTATTAAATTTAAAATTAATATATAAAGATTAGATCAAATCCACATTCATAAAGTATATTAGATCATAAACAGAAGAAATTTTGGCATTGTAAAAATTTCATGGCATTTTTTTTTTCTAAAAAGTAAAAATGTCGTGACTGAGATCATATTATAGATACATATTATACATACTTATATTTTTCGACTTTAAGTATTTTTAGTTAATTTGAAGAAAAAAATTGATTGGCAAGGTAAATATTACTTAAGATAGATCTATTATATATATATTATTTTGAACAGTATGGGCTTAAATAAATTGATGAATCATTTATAAAGATGATATTGAAACCATTTCTATCTATCATTATATAGTATATAGATTCCACTAAAAGATATATGCAATCTGTAGGTATTTATAAATTATTTCATTTTAACTCGATATGGTATAATCAAACTAACTTAAGGATCGTTAACACTGATTCAATTTCATAATAATCATATAATCTTGTCATGCATACTAACTTCTTTTCCATGACCATATCATTCTAATCTCTTGCCCCCCTCCCCCTTCCCCTCCCCCTCCATACATCCATCCCTTCTCCATTGAAATCATAAACTAAATTGCTTAAAGCAACATTCAAGAGTTGCAGGCTCTTAACTACTGTTTAAGTATCTGGCAAGGTAAGAAGAAGCCACACACAAAATGATACTGAATATACAATTATGTTTCTTTTTCTTATTTTTTTTTTTTTTTTTTTTATTATCTTTTACGATTCTCGTTGATATCAGATACTAGATATTCAATTCCCTACCCTACGACAAATTGACAGTTTTATCCAATTATAAAAAATCCAAAAGACTGTAAAATTTAACACATGGAATGCATTTTGTTGTCCATCTCTATCTCTCTCTCTCTGCCCTCTCTTTTTCTCCCCTTTTTAATTTTTTGCATTTGAAAAATCAATTTGGTCTCTTGGACCGGACCACATTGATAAAGTGCGTGTAGCGTATAAACGAGGCCCAATAAAAATTAGGCCCTTATAGGTATCCAAGTGCATCGTAAAGGTGCGATCGGTTGGTCGTAAAGCCACATTTGATAGATCAATAAAAATACAACGAACGAATGAAAAACATAACAACAACAACAACAACAATGACAACAAGAACAACAAAAAATAATAATGTAGAAGAACAACCTGAAAATCGTTTCGTTTAGTGCCCTTATAATGAGGCACAAAATGGACAACAAAGTTTCAAAAGCTTTGACTTTGACAACTTAAGCATAACATAAAGCGTGAGAACATATTTATAAGTAAAGTCCAGACCCAGAAGATCAACGAGATTGAGAGATCTTTATCGCCTTCATGTAGTAAATCTTTTTCTCCTCCTCCTCCTCCTCCTCCTCCTTCTCTTTGTTCAGCCACCAGCGATTACTTCTCTAGCTTTTCGGAGGCAACAAGTTTGGCATGTAAATTATTTGGTTTTCGGTATTTCGCTACCACATAAAATATTTTGTCAGATTTGAAATTTTTTCTTTTTTTTTCTTTTTTTTATTTTGCATATGTATGGTATGTACATATATATATCTTGATTCTAAATACTCTTGCATTATATATGGGGTATATTGATAATGAGTAAATGTGTTTTTCTTGATTACATCTGACTTATGTCTAAATTATTCGCTTAGATTTTAAGTCCATAATAATTTAATTTATTTGACAGCTTTTCTAATGAAACACTTGATCATAAAACTATAGTTCAATTATTTAAGGTATTTATTGTTCTATATAATTTATATAAGCAATAATCAGGCAAATAGCAAAAAAAAAAACAACAAATTTAATGCATAATAAATACAGATACTTTAGTTTCATAGTCTTAAATTTTATGAATTAAAAATTTATTAAATATAACGAATAAAAGATATATAAATATCTTATTAAATATATGTAGTAAATATATTCTTTTTTTTTTATTATATTTTATATATACTTAGAAATCGGATTGTTTGTGTTGCTTAACGGCACACTTTTAAAGGGTATACAATTATCAGCATACCCTTAACTAAATTAGAACCTTTGATTTTAGTTTTGTTTGCCTTTTTTTTTTTGCTATTCTATTCATTTGTTTGTTCTTGTGAAAATAAATTGCTTTTGGCCCGCAAACTTTGACCCAATTGTTTTCAGTCAACAGATTTACAATATACGATATATGCAAAGTCAGTGTCAGTCAGTTAAGTCATTCAGTCAGTCAGTCATTCAGTCAGTCAGTCAGTCAGTCAGTCCTAGCCAGTTAAGATTAACAACTTAATGTTTTTGTTTGTACGGCGCGATGAGTTTTGTTTTGGGTTTATTGAACTTGATTAGTCGGTTAAATGTTGTGCATTTCTATATATGAATTTGGAATGTTGTATGTATATACACACAAAGATGCTTATCTCAATAATTTTTGTGTAGAATTTTGTGTTTTGATTTAATGCCTATGATTGGGGTTAGTTGTGATTTGGCCTAGTTATTTTTTCTTTGGGTTTATAAAGTATGAAGACATTCAAAAGAAAAGAACTAATTAGTTGCCATGTTTTATTTACACTTAAAATATTATATATGGTAGCTATTATTGATGATTATTTGATTTGTCAATAAATTATAAATTATTATTTAGTTGAAGAGATAGATAATATTAATAGTTAGTTTATTAATTATATAGATTTATTGGCATTGAATATATATAAACCAAAAACTTTACTCTTGCAGTTCCTTTTATTTAATATAATAAAGGAATAATACTATAAGGAATATTATGTTTCTTTCTTGCAGTTGCTTAAATTTTAATATTATAAAAAATTTTATTATTTGGAATATTAATTTTTTTCAATATCATGTTTAAATTCAGCTACATTTTATCTAAAATTTTTTTGTATTTTAAAGAAAATTGGCTTAGATTATCCGAAATATATATGCATAAATATATAATATAAATAATAAATTCTTTAGATCAAATCAAAATTTAATTAATGTTGCTCTCAGAGTTAAAAAAAAAAAAATATAAAAAATTTGAATTTCAACTGCTTTTTTTCCTCAACTAAGAAAAAGTAAAAGGAATAAAAAAAAGCGATAAATTTTAATAAAATAAATATAAATTTAACTTACAGTTTATAATTATTTGTAGCCCACATTTTATTCTCAATTTTTATTCAATTGGAAACAAGAATAAAAACAGAATTTACATCTATTTTGTTATTAATAAATCAAATGTTTTTTGAGACTTAATTTTCATTTCTTAAGTGTTTTCAATTTGTTTTCATTGCATTTCAAAATGGATAAATCAACAATTTTTTAATGCTTGTTTAATATATTTTATTTCTTCATTTTTTTTTTTTTTACATTATAATTTCAAGATCAATCCAACTAATATACATATAGTATATATATAGACGCAAGTTCAGTGTCAAACTGTTACCACTTTGATTGGTTGCCTCTCGAACATGTTTGCCTCAAACTGTGTAACTCTTACTCTACCAAAATTTGCAAAAAAAAAAAACTCTCTTCAGAAGCTAGAAAAGCTCTTTTGGGTGATCTCTTTGCCATATATAGGGTGGATATATCTCTTAGGCTGATACACATTATGGCCAACTCCAAGTATGGACAATGGAAACAAGTTCTTCTTTTTCTCCTTTCGAGTGTGTGTGTGTGTGTGTGTGTGTGTTGTTTTTTTCTTTATTTTTATTTTGTTGCTTTTAGCAAGTTTTGTTTACCTTAAGTTAAGCCGCTTTTTCTTGTCGTTTGCGAAAAGTTCTCTCTCTCTCTCTCTCTCTCTCTTTCTCTCTCCGTCTCTCTATGTTGCTCTTTTTCTCTGCCTTTATCTCTTTGTAACTCAAACAAGTTGCAGTTGTTGGAGTTGTTGAGAACTCCTACACGACGCGAGGCTCTTGCCTCTTCTTGTATCTAAAAGATCGTTTTATATATATACATATATATATATATATATGTGTGTGTGTGTATTTTTCTTTCTTTTTTTTTTTGTACTTTTTTTTCTGCAGCCAGGAAGTTCAATTTTTAGTTCAGTTGAATTTTGCACGTCATCTCAAGCGGTCTACAGACTACGAGGAACTCTTTAAGAAATTACATTACATTCTTTTTTTTTTTTTTGTTTGTTTGTTTGTTTGTTGATCTGCAACGCGAGTGGCATTTAAAAGAAAATTTCAAAACAATGAACTGTTTTTAGTGGCAAGTGTAATATATATATATATTTGTAATTGCACAAAAGAAAAAAAAAAAAGAAGGAAAATCTACATTTCAATATTTTTATAAAGATATACATTAAAAATGTATCGCCTACAGAGACGTGCCGCTCTAATAGCCAAACAAGGTACAAAAATTAATATTCTAAACTCCCCACCCTATGGAAATTCCCTTTAATATATATATATATATATGTATATTCTTATACATCTTTGCTTTAGAGATAAGATACAAGTTGACATTTATGTTGTTAATTGCTTTAACCGCAAAGTAATCAATACTTTTCACACACACACACACACACAGATAGAGAGGGAGAGACCCATTGATGATTTGCTGGCCAAGTGAATTTGAGTCATTGAAGGAAAATTTGTTTGCTTATTCACATGCAAAAAAAAAAATATATATTATATATTATATATATATATATATATATATATATTCCTATTTATGTATATTTCTCTGTGGTAACAATGAAATAAATGTTTGGCTTTTGTGGTTACATTCCGCATGAATTCATCTAAAGGTGATAAAATGTGGTTAGACATCGATGAGGTAATTGTTAAGGTGATTAACAACATGGATTGTAATCTATATATATATATATGTATATATACATATATATATATATATATATATATATATATACCTACTTATATATATATATATATATATATATATATATTGGCCTTCCAGCAGCTTTCATTTCAAAATACATATAAAATGTATCTTTATGGGGGCTGCAGCAAACTAACAACAATTTGTTGGCCACATCATTTACTAATATGAAAAGCCTTATATAATCAGCAACAAAAAAAAAATGAAATGATAGAAAACTACTTAATTACTTGCATTTCGATCTCTTTTGAATTGGCTGATGTTTGAGAGTTTAATTATTGAATACAAAAAGCCAGAATATCTTATTATTTTTTATAGATAGGTTGTAGGTATATATATATATGTAATTAATTTGTAACGATTTGTAAAATGATAAAATACTTGAGAGTTTTTATTTTTAGAAATTAGAAATTCTTACATAATTTTCTAAAAACAAATATATTTCTCTTTGGCTTTTTATATACATACGTATTATATTTATATATGTATATATATTTATGTATGTATAAAACAATTATAATGAAATCTTAAGTACTTCAGAATCTTTCACTTCAAAGTTAATGTTAGATTTAGTTGGATCTTTTTTTTTAAATAATAAGAAATTACTCATCCTAGTTAAAAGCCCTATTTTACTTTATTTTTTATCATTTAGAATTTATATACATATATATATATATTTCTTTTTTTTTTGAAAAAAAATTTGTATATTTATTTAATCATTTTTATTTTATTTTCCATTCCCCGTACTATTTTTAACTTAACTTAATTCGAACCTTTCTCTTATGAAAACCACAAAAAAAAAAAAAAAAAATGCCACTCACCAGTTCTTCCCCTGACAAAAGTCACATCTTCCTTTACTTTCTATACCACAAAATAAAAATAAAAAAAAAAAATGCAAAGATAATAATAAACCTATCAAAAAATGAAAACCTCACACAACTGGGTCATCCTTTTGGCAAAAAAAAAAAAAGAAAAAATAAAAACACGAAGTGGCAATCATTTTACTTTTGATTATAAAACAAAAAACCTTAAACCGAAAAACAAAAAACAAAAAAATGTATTTGCCACCACTAATCGGTCGACCTAGAAAGGCATCATCTTCTTTCTATTTCAATTCTCCCTAGAAACCAAAACGAAAAGCTAGAAAAAAAAAAATCAAAATCAAAAAAAAAAAAAAAAAAAGGGAAAGAAAAACCTTTTTCCACTTTTCGACTTGGTCGCTTTGATTTTATTTGTGTTGTTGGTGTTTTTTCTTTTTTCTGGAAGCGTGTCAATTCAAGATTCGTGCCTGGCCAGCATATAATTTCATTTAGAGAGTGCAGATGGAGTCCAAGTCAGTCAGTCAGTCAAGTTAGAGCTGGAGCTAAAGTTAAAGCTAAAACTGAATCTGGAGTTGAAGCTGAAGCTGAAGCTGGATAGCTAAAGTTTTGCATGCCAAATTGTCCCTCGTCCAAGTTCAAAGTCGTGCCCAAGAAAAAACAAAAAAAAAAAAAAAAACAAACCAAAACCAAAACCAAAAAAATCTTTCATTATTAGCAAAGAGAACCCAAAGAAGGTCATGGACGGATTTAAGGTTTATTTTCTTTTTTTTTTCTTCCTAGTTTTTGCCCATGCTCTTTTTCTAAGCCAAACAATGTTGTCTCAGTCTCGATGGTCGCCTGTCTGCAGCACTTGGCCAATTGGCCACAAAAAAAAAAAATTAAAAAAAAAAAGATTTATTATTGAAATGCATAAAAATATGGCCATGTTGGCAACGATATTGTCGGGATTTGCCTATAAGATTGGCATACATTCTCACATGGTACATGTATATACATATATATATATACATATATAAAATATATGGATTAAATTGCTATTGCCAATTTGTGGTGGAAGGGGAGGTGGGGTAGGATTGACTACAAGGCACGAAGGATAGAGAAATGCATTTCTAGGAAATGCTTAAAGACTTGTGTTCAATATTCATTTACCTTTCTAAACGTTGGCCTAATTAAGTTTCTAGGAAATAAATCAAATGGCCATTGAGCCAGAAATGCAAGGGGAGGTGGGGGTACAGCAACAATATAATTATAATAAATAGTAAAAATATATATATACTTATAAAAATGTAAAAAAAAAGAATTTAGATGTGGGATTTAATTTTACATGCAATTTGAACAACATCTTTATAAATAATTTATTTATAATTCATTCAAGTAGTAAGCACTTTTAATTGATACTAACTAAAATTTGTAATAATTTTTAATGATATATTTAAAAGTATTTTATTACAATATTTTTGTATTGTGTAAATTTTTTTGGTTTTATAATTTCGTTTTTTATTTTTATAAAAATTCTTGCTAAAGGTTTTGAACTGAAATTTATTAGAAATGAATATCATCTTTTATTACACATTCTTTTTTCCATATCATATATTTTCCTATCACAAATAAATGAATACTTTTATATCTCACAGCATGAGTAATGAATGAATAAGTTGAAACAAAAAGAAGTATAGTTGAATATAGAATTGAATAGAAGAAGAAATGGTTGATTAAAAAAATAAATGAATAGTTGGTTTATTTTCTATTTAAACTTAAGCGATTAAATTGAAGATTTGAGTTTAATTTAACGCTAAGCTAAATTTAACATTTCACAGCAAGCACATCACGTTTAATATTTTTAAATGAATGTGTATTGAAACAAATGAGATAAATTGAAAATAAAATCTATATAAAAAGGATAATATCGAATGAATACTCTTATTGGTATTCCAAGTTGTTCTTCTTGTCGTATTTCATATAAAATCAAATTGAAAATCGATTCATTTTATTGACACCTTCTATGGCTATGCCCAGTAGCTTGACTGTAGTAACTCTACCTATCTTTCTCTCTCTCTGTGTGTGTGTGTGTGTGTCTCACTGTTTGCTGTCTTATAGTACCAAAACGTCGACATTCTAACTGTAAAGCTACAAACTTGTATGCGGCGGCGGCGGCGGCCCTCTTCTACTTGGGTGCAAGTTGCAAGTCTCCCCATTTAATGCATTTCCTTAAGACGACGACGACGACGTCGACGTCGTCTTGGACTGGACACTTGACTGGACTTGGTCTTTGGTCTTGTGTCAGCTAAATTATTTCCACGGCTGGCAGATGTTGTTGCTGCTGTTGTTGTTTTTGTTGTTGTTGCTGTTGTTGTTATTGTTGCACTTTTATAGCCAAGTTGCACGCATCAGTCAGAGTCGCCCTCATCAACAAGTTTTTTTTATGTATATATTTTTTCTCAGTTGTTGTTGTTGTTGTTTTTGTGCTTTCCTCTCTTTTGTATTTGGTGTCTATTTTTATGACCTGAGTCCGCGCCAGTCAAAGAAGTTATCTTAATGCAAGCCAAACTAACTAAGTATCGAGCAATTCTAATCTAATCACAAGAGGAAGAACCAACTGAGATGAGAGTTGCTGCTGATGAAGATCGTTGTAGCGCAATGAATGTGAAGTAGAAGGCCAAAACGATGAAGTTAGACAAGGGTATGCAGGAGGGGGGGGGGTCTGTGCATGTGGTGCATGGTATATATTTACCGTAATACTCGTAGTATGCTCCTCTAACGATGGCAACGAACGGTTGTTGTTTTCCCTTTCTCGTCAGAGTCAGAGTCGGAGTCGGAGTCGGAGTTGAAGTCGCAGTCGCAGTCGCAGAGACTCAGAATCAGAATCATCCGAAAATAGCATAGTTGAAGTCACATTCAAAGTCATCTAAAGCGCATGCGTGACTGCCTAAAAAGAAGTCTTCCTGTTTCTATTTGTGTTTCTCTAACTGTTTTGGTCTGCTTCTTTTTCTTTTTCTATTTTTTTTTTTGGTTTCTTTTTCAACTCCTTTCTTTCTTTCTTCTTTTCCATCTGTTTGTGTTGATGTTGGTAATGATGTTGGTGCCTCTGTTGTTGCAGTTAATCAATTATAACGACTCTTGATTTCCTTCCTGATCTAGATCAAGATCTTTATATACTTTTTTTTCTCAGAGGAAAGAGAGCGAGAAAGGGAGAGAGAGAGAGAGAGAGAGAGAGAGAGGGAGGGAGCTATTTCATCATAATTTTACATCATATTGCAGTTGCATGTTTTACAACTCTCTAACAATCAGTAGGTTTCCATTTTCTTTTATTTACCCCCCCCCTTTTTTTTTTTTTTCTTTGCTTAATAAAGATCTTAAACCATTTAATGTTTATATTTGCTATTTAATTATATTTTATGCTTACTTCAGGTAAAGATTTTACTTTGCTGAGTTAAAGAAAGCAAATTTTTCAAAACATTAAATCACGAAATCAAATCCATTCAATAATAATTCTAGCGCAAGAAGAAGAAAAACAGAACCCAAATCCCCTAAACAAAACAGCTAATTCAATGACTAGTAATAATATTAAACATTCACCATTTATTGCTAGAAGGTAAATGGAATTTTGATTTATTCATAAAATTTAAATTAAGACAGGTGCATGCATTTGAGAAAACTTTATAGCTAACTTTAAGGATAATTAAACTAACAAGAAAAGAAAACTTTATGCTGCCAGTATCCCGCAAATCAAGTAAAGATTTTAGTAAATAATGGTATATGTATATATATATATATATATGTGTTTATAGATATAAAACAATCTTACAGATCAAAGGCTAACTAATTTATTATTTATCTTATGAATATATATGTAGTGTATGGAATATTTTATTTCCCTTCCAAATCTACTTTGAAAAATCTTAATTTTTAATATTTCTGAAGATCTTAAAATTCTAAATCTTCAATTTATATTTTGAAAATCTCAAACTTTTATTTCAAAGTTCCTAAAAATGAAAATCTTAAACTTCTAACTCAAAGATCTTAAAATTCTAGACCTCAAACTTCCATTTGAAAAATCTTAAATTTAATTCAATTAATTTCAATTTTTTCACTTAAGTTTTAAACTATAGAATATTTTGAATGCTTCACTTAAAAATCTTTAACAAATTATCCTTTTCACATTTTTGTAAATATATGTGTTCATATATATTTTTTAAAAGCTTTCAATGATACTGCTTTTGTTGTTGTTGCTTTTCTGATTACAAGACAAATTTGTCATGGTTACCAGAACAGACGGTCGGTCTCCCACAGATATTTGATACGTAAACCAAATGTTGACAAATGGCAAAAGGCAAGGCAAGGTTGGCCAAGTTTCTCATTGCATTTGTGCAAATAAAAGAAAGAATAAAAAATAAAAAGAAAAAAGAAACACAATTCTATTCCACTTGTTTGGTGACAAGTGGCTGAGAGGACAAAAAAAAAAAAAAAAAAAAAAGAGAGAGAGAGAGAGAGAGAGAGAGAGATAGATGGAAAGGAGTATTTGCTGCCATAAAAATGATGAAAAGTGCCAGAGTCAAAGTTTCCCATGCAGCTGCTTTTTATTTACTCCCTAATGCATTTTATGCTGACAGTTTTGTAATCTCTTGTTGAATCTTTGGTCAATTAATTTGAAATTGCAATCAAAGTATCATTTTTGGAAAAGAAAAAAAATCGAAAAATTGTTCACAGTAGAAATGTCTTAGTATATGGCTAGTTAAATATCATTTAAAAATAAACGTTTCATGATATACTTATATAGAACTTTGTTGTTTGTTGGTTAAATACAGATACTAAAGATATTAGATAAGTTAAAGCTCTAGTATTTTTTTTTAAAGAAAGTTGAATTGTAAATCATATAAATTATTTGTATAAAATTTATTAATTTATAACTGCTTATAAGGCATTTAAAAATATTTGAATTATGTACTAGAATTAAAAAGACTTTTTTTGGAATTTAAAAATTTTTTAATTGATATTTCGAAACAATAAAAAATTTCAAAAATCAGTCAATTTATTAGGTAATCATTAAATCTAGCCAAAATAAATTATATTCTAACTTGAATAATAAAATTTGAACAAATTTCAATTAGCTTTTGATAGCTAAATTGGTAAGCTTGAAAAGTATATTATCAGATATATATATATATATATATATGTATATACATATACAATTATAATTAAACACAGGATTAGGTAAACATCAAATGTAAATAAAATGATTTTAATAAGTATAAATTTGTTATTCCGATTAATAAGCTTAGTATCAGATATGCGTATATATAATATATATAAATATTAAAGACTTTAAATTGTAAGTGAAATATATGTGAACAATATAAAAGATTAGACCATATTCAAAATAATTATAAAAAGGGAAGGCATTGATGATGTATAAACATATAAATCAAAAGTCTCTTTAATTTTCCATATATTACAAAATCAATGAATTAAATTGTGTTCACCTTTTAATGATAGAGTATATATACATATGTATATATGTACATACATATATAAACACAGAGTTATCTCCCTTAGTTTAGTTTGATGGAATGCAACAAATCGAATTCCCTTGGCGCATTCACAACACATATTCGCTTTATTTAGCTTCCTGCCTTTAATAAGATTCCTTTGGGGAAGAAACATACAGTGATAGAGAGCAAGAGTGAGAGAGAGAGAGAGAGAGATATAGTGAGATGCATCTAAAGATAACCACAATTGAAGTACGATTTCTATAGACACAAACATACAGTAGCCGCAATCTCGGCACAATCTGTTACATCTTCAACTTGTAATTATTAACTTACGGCATATTAATTTATTATTTGCTATTTAATATGGCCAGCCCCTTTCGGGCTCCTTTAAGAGTCCAAGAGTCCGAACGACTCCCTCTACCACTACTTGAGTTCTCTATCTCTCTCTCGCTCTCTCTCTGTCTCTGTATCTCTCTAGTGCATGCTGGGTTTCATCTGCCGGTAGGCTAAGTTAAGTTTTTTTTTTGCTTCTTCTCTTTGTTTTTTTTAGTGTTTCTTTTTTTTTATTTTTATTTTTTTTGACATTTGATGTATTTATGTGGTCTATCTAGGTTTGGGTTCTACCAATCCCTCTCACCAACCCCCCCCTCCACCACCCCACCCTTTATATATAACCCTTCTCTTTCATACGTTCTTTTCGTCGCTGAATAGCGCTTTGAGCGATTTGTGGGAAACTGTCCTGTCATGTAGTCGCCTAGCATTTTATTTTTATTTTTTTTGATTGAGTGATTTATTTGGAAATTCGTTGTTGTTGTTGTTGTTGTTCTTATTATTGTTGTTGCTAAAGCTGTGCAAAATGGGTATAATTAAATCGGATAAAGGGAAAGGCTTGAAAGAAGACTGGTTGTTGCCACAGATGATGAACATGGCTTTCTGTTGTTTTCTCTCTCTCTCTCTCTCTCTCTCTCTCTCTCTCTCTCTCTCCGGGGTAAAACAAGTATAATTAGTTTAGGAAAAAAAGGCACTTTATTTCTTTCATTTGGTTGCCAATAAAGTTGGGTGAAATGTGCTATAAACAAAATGGAAAATATATAAAATAAATTTTCAATTTATTTTTTTTGACATTAGAATATAGAACTATGATTAATTTTATTGAGAAATTTATATATTATGTCACAGTTAGACCATTCTGTATTTTGGCCTTTCCTTCCTATATTGGATAATGTTAATATACATCTCTTGTCTATTAGTAATGCTACTCAACTTTAGCTGATCAGTATAATTACTAGACATAGGAGAAGCAATGTAAAAATATTAAAGAAAAGACAGTCAATAACTCGTATTTAATATATGTATATTTTTTCTAAATAATTTGCTACTACATAACTGAATAATATTTATATTAAAATCAAATAGTCAATAGCAATTTCATTCTATTTCTATTTATGCCTCTCATTTCCGATTTGAAATACTTAAAACCATTTCCTTGACCGCTTCAATGGCAGTCAAAGGTAAATAAATAAAATTTTTCTAAATGAAAAATATTGCTTTGTTTACTTTACCTTAGCATATACAAAAAAAAAAAAAAATAATAATAATAATAATAAAAAAGATATATATATAAAAGCAAAAAGAAAACATTAAAGGAAGTCATTGAATAAAAACTGCAAAAGTTCTATAAATAAATGCAAACACAGAAGAAGAAAAAAACAAAAAAAAAACAAAAAAAAAACAGAACCCACGTAAGAACAGAACACTCTGACTCTCCTAACGAATGCTTTGTGTTTCTTTTTGCTTCCGGCGACATAAAACTGCAGTTTGGCCAAAAAGCCAGCTGCCTATTGGCGTTTACTACGCTTGAGTAATGCCTCCACCTATACAACCTCTCCCTCTACCCTATCCTACCTCTTCCTCTCTCTCTCTACCCCATCCCCATTTCGCAATATCTGCCATCCCCCCCCTTCATTCCCCATTTACCCACCTACTATTACCCTCCCCTCATTCTCTTCTGGTATTTGGTGTGCTTCCTTTATTGGTTTGTTGTTGGTTCTCCCACTTCTTGGCTCGTTTCACTTTGGTCAGTTCTCTCTTCTTAAATTCTCAGTTCAAGTTTTGCAGTGTATGAAGCAGATGTTGTTGTTGTTGTTGTTGTTGGTGGGGATTTCAAGTTTTTGAAAGTAATTCGTCTGGCCATAATAATTGTGGGGCATCCCATCCTCATGGACAATGGCAGTAGAGGTCCAAGTTCAAGCCACCCACCCACATTTTATTGTTATCGTAACAATGGCAGCTAGGATAAAAAAAAAAATAAAATATATGAAAATAGTATACAAATGCCAATGAAAATTTTGCTTGAATTCGTATATAGTCATTAATCGACAGACCTCTATTAGTTTAATTTATAATAATAATATATCAAGTCCAAGAATTCATTAAAATATATTTTATTTAAAGATTAAATTGAAATAAATAATTAAACTCAATTAAATATTAAAAATAAAACTGGAATATGCACTCTTATTTGTTATTTAAATCTAAATTAATAAAATAATTAACATAAGTCTAATATTATAGTTATATATATATATATATATAGATGTAAATTATGAACAATAATATGAGTCTTTATATACAAAAAAAGAGAAATTGGTTCAATTTACAATTAAATAAACATTAATCTAATATTGTAATGTTATATAATAATCAATCATAACACACAACTTCATATATGCATATATATAAAAAAAAAACTGGTTCAATTTATAATCAAATAAAATACTTATAAAAAAAACCTTATATAGAATGAAATCATAAAAATATTTAAGAAATCATTAAATTAAAAGAAAATAATCTTATTAAGAATGAAAGCTTAAAAAATATTTAAGCACATTTATCTATATATATATATATATATATATATATATCAAGTTTTGGTTCAACAACGATTAAATTAAATACAAATATAGATTCAATACAAGATTTAGATCTAAACAAATTGCAGATATATATATAAAAGATAATTTTTTCATATCAAATGGAATTAAATGATGATCCAATTCAAATGCAACATAAGTTTTGATTTGTTGTTTTTTTTTTTTTTTTTCTTAGAGATAGATAGATACTCACTCGTATGTAGGTTTCAAATATAACAAGATCATCAACTAAATCGAGAGACTCTTAGGCTTACTCAGTTGAAGATAAAGGCAAATAAAAAATTGCATAAAATGCCAACGGCCAACTGAAATGCATGTGGTGCTTTTTTTTTCTAGAGAGCGAGCGGTGCATTGAACCCCCGTGGTCCAAGCCACAAAACTAGAAACGAACGAACGCAAAATATTCTCTGTGTTCTAAACCTGGAACAGGACGGACTTTCGCACGAATAAGCACCACCACCACCACCACCACCACCAACAGCAGCAGCAGCAGCAGCAGCGGCAGCGGTTGGGAACGAGCAATGATTGGGATTGGGAATGGAGGGGGTGAAGCAGCAGATGAAGCACACGAGATGAAGTAGGAAGTGGGAGGGTGGGGAGGTAAGCTAGAGGAGAGCGTTGGTAGTTGGAGGTACAAGTTGAGTCAGCAGCTCAGCGATTAGAAGCCTAAAAGGAAGTAATGTTGCAGAAAATAATAAAAAGAGAGAGAGAAAGAGAGCATATATGCATGCATGGGATAGAGAGAAGAAAGAGATAGCTAGTTCGAGAGTGAGAGGGAGAGAGAGAGAGAGAGAGAAAGAGAGAAAAGATCAGATTGCTGCTGCGTGGACGGACCGGACCACAGAGAGTCATTGAGTCGGTGTATCTCTCCCCTTCCCTCCATCTCTTCTTCCCTCGCTTGTTTGCTGGCTTGAAGCAATTTTTTTTGCCTCTTGTATATACCCAGCAGGCAAAAAAACAAAAAACTTAAAGGGTATATTAATGCCAGCATAAGGAGAGAAGTCTTTATAATATATGGATATAAACATATATCTACATATAAAAGATCTTTATCTAATAAATAATTTAAAACAAAACATCGAAGAACAAGAGAAATCTATATAAAATAGATAAGCATATTTCTATATATAAACTTCTTATCTGTAGATTGTCCAGTAAATATTACTAAATAATTTAAAAACAAAATATATTTCAAAAAAAAAAAAAAATATGGAAAAGTTATTTAAATTTATGGTGAAAACATAAATTTAATTATTTATTTGACCGCTAGATGGCACTCGAGTGTTGCAATAAAAAAGAATAGAGGGTAACTTATGAGCGACTCTTAATCTTAATGTATGAAATTCTTTTTATGATGGTTAAAATTGAAAAACCAAGCTTAAGACTTCGCCTAAGCCCCACCCCTCTCCTTCCCACCAACTAACCAAGTTCCTCTACCCATGATCGTTCCCCTCCTTTCTTTGGTTATTATTATTATGTGCTGTGGTCGGTCTGGGGTCTCAGTCTCAGTCTCAGAGTCTCTCGGTCTCTTCGTCTTTGCTTTTGTTGGCGTGTGTGTAATTATCCAAGGACGCCGCTGAGTAATGAAACGACCTTGAGTGCAGCTACACACACACTCACAGATACAAAGAAAAAGTTACATATTCTTGTTCGTTGGGTGGGGTGGGGATGGGGGGGCCTTTGTGTTTGGGCGTGTTTGGGCATCTCATTTGTTACAATGCACAACAACAGCAAACAAACAACAAAAGCAACAACAAAAGCTCTCCATATGGCAAAAAAGACAATTTGTCAGCGTCACAAACAAATAATAAAAATAAAGAAAAAATAAAAAAAAGAGATAAATACAGAAGAACTAAAGAAATCTCTATATCAAAGAGAAAAAAAAATGTCGATCTACTTAGTTTGAGAACACGACCACAACAATAGAGACAAACGCATTGGAAAATATGTATATCTATGTGGTAGCATTTGTTCTCCCAAAAAAAAAAAAAAAAAGGAAGAAAAGAAACAACTTGAATGCATTGATTGAAAGATAGCAAATGAATAACTGAACAATTTGACCTATAAATCTTTAAAAATTCTAGGAAGTAAATCTTGAACAAAAGCAATCATAAGTCATCTACCCACATTTTAGCTAGATTTGAAAAAAGATGATAGATTCTTAAATTTTCTATATTTATATTATTCAATTAATAATGCTTATATCTTGTGTCATCTGACTAATCTGGCAAACATAGTTTTTTTTTTATAGTAGTGGGAGTATGTTTTATATTAACTTGACTTTAGGTATTTATTTAGTCTTTAACTTTGTTTTTTAGCTAGTGAAAAAGATCTTCTAGTTTTCACCACGTAAATCTTACTTTTATTCTAGATAAACTTTTTATATAGTATTCTTAAAATGTTAAGGGCTTATTGATAATGCAAAAATCAATTAAGTGACTAATATCTACATATGTATATATGTTGAAATAATTGTCATAGAAATCAGAGGGGATTCGTATAAATGAGAGGGGGAAACTGTAGTGGATATTTGATAGGCTGTAGGTAGGTAGACTGGGCCCTCTAGTTTTCTACTTCAAGTGCATGGAGCAACATCATCATTATCATCATCATCATCATCATCGTCATTATCATCCCCTGAGTGCAATTTGGTTTTTGTATTTGTGCCTAGGCGCATACCAACTAATCAGCCAGAGCGCAAAAATTATTTGCCATTTTTTACGCGCTGCTTCAAACGCGGCGGCAACAACAACTGGAGGCAAATCAAAAGTAAAAAAAAAAAAAAAAAAAAAAAGAAAAATCCATCGACAGAGTCGTCTACCTCTCTCGGATGTTGTATACATGTTTGCCGCTGTTTTGTTGCTGCTGTTATCTGAGCATGCCAACAGGCTGTGGCTCTCCACCATTAGGCCATAATCATCATCACACACGCCTCAGCTTCAGCAAGCCAAGGCTGGCTGGCTGTAAGTGTGTGTGTGTGTGTGTGTGTGCATCATCCAAAAACCCCCTAAAACCAACCCAAACCTCCAACCCTCACTCCACATCCCCGCCCCCCATTCTCCCATTTATAACCAACCAACCCAAATGGCTGAGAGAGGTGTGCCAAATGTCTATGATGAAGGAACAGATGGCAGGGTAGAGGCAAGCAGTCAGGCAGGCAGGCAGGCAGGCAGTCAGCAGCGCCAAAGAGTTAGCTATTTTTAAGTATAGGTTTCGGTTTCATTGTTGCATTTCTTTCTCTGCGTTTATGTTTATGAAATTAATGAGCAGCTTTGCCTCCCTCCTCCTCCTCCTTCTTCTCCTCCGTCCTCCCTCCTTCACCTTCTCCATCTTCATCTTCATCTCCATCTTCATTTCCATCTTCTCCTTCACCTTCTCCATCATCTCGTGCTTCCTCATCCTACTCCTAGCAGATATAGCAATAGCAATACATAGTTCTCCTTCCCCTAATTCCATCTATGGTGTTTGCGTTTTTATTTTTATTTATTTTTTATTTTTTGGCAAATATGCTTGCATAATTTTTGATTGACCCGCATATTTGTTGGCTTTTTGCTTAACCCTGAGGCTATATATTCCATTCGGTTATTCGAGCGTTTACTAACACAATACAATTGAAATGCAAACATCTTCAATCATTTGTTGAAGGAAATCAAGCGGGTGTCAAAATGTCTTGTTTGTTGTTGTTATTTCATCCCCGCCGCAACTACTGCTCCCCCCTCGATCAGCCTCCTCCATACTTAACAATCTTTCTATTCACACGTTTGAAATTATTATAGGAATTTATATATATGTATATATATATATATATGTATATATAAAATTTATTTGTTTAACCATTAAACACACACAAAGAGCACTTTCAATTTCCATCATAACTGTTGACATGAAATTTCATTTTAATAACAGATTTGAATCATATTTTAATACCTTTTCTTTTCATTTACATTTCAGGTAAGCAAAATATGATTGATTATACATACATTTATGCAACAGTTTATAAAGGGCCAAAAGAAATAATAATAATAATCTATGGCTATGCGGGTAAGTGGATGTAAAAAAAAAAAGCTCATCTACTATTTAACAATTTGCAATTAAAGATTTTGTTGAAGTTTTTTAATAATTGAAAGTTAAATTTATATTTAATATATACCTATACATATATATATAAATATAAATATATTTCAATGTCAAGATTTAAGCTGAATTAATATATTAAAATATGTCACAAAAGACAAATTTTCATCTCTATTATGTTGGGTAAGGGTTTGATAGATATAGTTCAAATATTGGTTAAAAAAAGTAAATACTTATATACATATATTTATATAAGTAGTTAATGTGTAAAATACGAGAAATATATCTTAAGCTTATATGATTTTAATTCTTAATTCAAATTTTCGCAATCGAAGACACCACCGATTTTTCGAAAGTTCTCGACTCTTCTCTAAGGTTGCCAGAGATAGGTTTTTCTATATGCGGAAGATATTCCAATAAGCAGGGCCGATGTAGAATGCCTGGTACCTCGACTGACTGACAACTCCGCCCTTTACATATACATATATAAATATTCTGTTTCTTATTTACTGCTTTATTAATATTAGTATTTATATTATAGAAATTGGGAAACATAAAAGGTTTTTCTTTTTAAATTGGAATGTTTATATATAGACTAAAACATAAATTCATTACAGAAAGAAAATCAAAAAGATTAATAAATTAAAGCGTATGCTTACATATATATAAAGAATAATTAAAGTGTAAAACAGAATCTATAAGATCTGATTTTTATAAATAAAGAAAACCCAAAGCGTATGCTTATACTCGTAAATAGATTAAAACTTTAACTTATTAGGGGAAATATATTACAAAAATCAGTTTTTATATTGTAGAATTTAGGAATCTATATAAGCTTCTCATTTTAAATAAGAAAATTCCAAAGCTTATGTATATATAGAGCAAAAATTTAACTTATTTGCTGAAAGAAAATCTTCATTATTTTCATTTTCTTTCTGCAAATAAGTTAAATTAATTGCAATAAAGTCTCAATGTCTTTTGATAATGAAAATTGTTTAGCAGAGTGTTGAATTTGTGCTATTTCTTTAAAATATGACAATATCCATTTAATTAATATTTATCTTAATCATTTAATAAACCATAAAACTAACTGGTTGACCTTTGACAAGAGTCGAACAAATTAAGGAGGCGGAGGCGTAGGCGGAGGCGAAGAGTAACTGTTACATTAGCTATTTACGTGTATTAGTAGATGAGGTCTGGCGTTTAAGCAATTAGCGGGATTAATTGCTTTTCTGTTAGATACCTCAACTCACTTCACCTCACCTCACATCAATTCACCTCAGTTCACCTCACTTTACTTTACCCAGTAACCTCCAAAAAACAATTAGAATCCATACAGAAAAAAAACATCAACAACATGGGAAGGTAATAACAAAATAGAAAAGTAAAACAAAAAAAAAACTGACATTTGAATCATATGGGTAGGAAATATATATATATATATATATATATACATATATATCTATGTATCTATCTATATAAATACATGACTCAAGAGTGGGCACCATTTTTGGACTTGCTTGCTTGGATGCAGTCCAGTTGCTGTCAAATTGCAGTGGCTCGACAGAAGGGTGGGCGTGACAACAGCCCACACACTCACACACACACACACACACATACAATAAACCTAAAGCCAATAAATGGCATTAACCAAATGTGGTAAAAACAATTTTGAAACTTGTTAATAAGTAAATACACACACACACAAACATTTATACATTCATATATATACATATATATATATATATATATATATAAATATAAATATAAATATATATTTATTTAGATATATATACATATATCTATACGTATAGACGAAGATAAGTATTTTTCCCACAATTGTTTTTTTTTTTTTATTTATTTTTTGAGGTGTGTTTGTGACTTCTGCGCTTCACTGACCAACCAAAATGTAAAGGAAAAAATAAGAAAAAAAAACCTAACCTAACCCAAAAAAAACAACAGCTACTGCTACCAGATCTCTGCTCCAGGTCCATATGCAAATTCTCTATTACTCCACCTCCACCTCCACCTCCACCTCCACCTCCACCTTCATCTTTAGCTTCAACTTAAAATCTACATACATCCACTGCATCCACATCCACATCCACATCCGCAACCCCCGCCATTGACTCCTCCATAGAAATATGGTAGGGAAAAGATTAGTGTGACAGCTGAGCGGACGATTTGTTGAGAAATTATGGACAGTAGTCAGTTGGTTGGGCGGTCGGTCTGTCGGTTGTTGTCGGTCTGCTGAAAAAAAAAAACAATAAATTTGAATATGGTTTGGACAAAATCTTTTCACTGCTCTTCGTCTTCCGTGTAATGATGTGTGTAATACTTCTTTTTTATTTTTTCCTTTTTTTTTTCTCTTTTTTGTTGTATTTTGGGTGTGTTTTTAGAAAGTCACAGCGATTAAGGCTTAATGCATATGGAAAGTCTAGTCGAGAAAAACAATGCAGAAAGGAAAACAAAGTTTGAGATAAGATTAATAGAATATACTTGAGATGTGATTTGTTTGCTTCATAATTGATTAGACATGGCATAAAATCTAAACTATATACATATATATGTATATATAAATATTTTATTTGAAATCAAGAAAAATATATGTGAAATTGATTATGATCTTAAACTGTTTCAAAGTATATAAATCTGTAAAAGGATTTATATATCCAAGTTCATTTTTTTTATTTAAATTGAATCAAGAAACATTTGCTATATAATTTAAGTACAGTCAGGTTAAAAATTACAAATTTTACCTACATCCATATATCCAAGAACATATATATATATATATATATATATGTAGGTATATATACATATTTCTTATGGCACAAAAAAGATTCCCACAAAATCACCCAATGACACAGATTTCTAACCATTAAAGGTTTCGATTTTCCCCCTACACCCCAACCCCCCATCCCTACCCCTTCCACCTTTCCGCTAAAGGCGCAAATATTTATAAAACTGACAGCTATCTCAATTGGTTTTCCAATCATTTAGCAGTTGATATGCCATTTAACTAACAACTATACTGTCAAATAACAAAAAACAAAAATAAAGACAAAAAAAAAGTATAGCTTATTTATTGTAATAATAATTCATTTGATTAACTTGCCAACAAAAAAAAAAAAAAAAAAAAAAAAACTAAACGCCCCATTAGCCTTTCTAAACCGTGGACGGAGGCTCCAAAAACTCCGCTCACGTTTAACTTGTCCGAATAGGAAAACGAAAAAAAAAGCACTCACACACACACACACACATACTTAAGGAAAAATCAGCTCAAATAAAAAGAAAAAAAGTCAGCAGAGACATGACTTGGACATGGATGGCGACTACTGTGCAATGGAGAGCCTGCAGCAGGAAAGGAAAGGAAAGTTTTTGTTGTTGTTGGATTAGGATTTTGGTTTTTGAGGGGGGGGATTTGCTATGGTTTTTTATTGAGCCATTATTAAGTTATAAACACGTTGCTATTAATACAAATACAAATAAATATTGAAAGCCACCAAGAGAAGACAGAGTGAAAGGATGATAGGGGGCAACTGTGAATATGTCCCCCCCCTCCCTCATACTATTACACCAAAAAGAAAAAGAAATGTTATAAATACATAAATATGTTTTTTTTTCTCTTCTTCTTTCTTTTATTTATTTATTTTTTTTGGTTTAAGTTTTCCGTTTTTTTTTTTTTTTTTTGCTGCTATTCTGTGGGCGCGAACAAACTCCATTTTATTTAGTTAGTTACGATGCATTTGTTTTAATGGCCCATTTCAGATTTGGAGGTGTGGCGCGCCTTCACAGTTCAATTTGTGAGGCATCATTTAGCTCTGTGTCTTTGGTCTGTTAACTCTCTAGCTTTAGCTTTGGCTAAAAGGAAACAATTAAGCGAAAGGATTTTTTGGAAAGGGCAATACAAAAATCACCCCAAAACGTAACCAATTGCAAAAGCTTGACAAGCACTCACTCGACCGACAGTGTGAATGTGAGAATAATCATTTCGATACACTAAGCGAAATAAATAAAACAAAAAAAAAAAAACAACAACAAAAAATCAAATGAGAATTTACACAAAATCGTGCTTAGTTAATAGGTACGAAAAATAATTAAATAATAATCAATTATTGTTAATTATTTTTATTATCTCTCTATAAAGTGAGATACTTAACTTTTTGTGCTTTCTAATGAATTCTACACCAAAAGTAAATTCTACATTAAAAATAAAAGCAAATACTATCTACTAGAACTATAAATTCAAAAAAAAAATAAAAAACATAAACTATAAAAAAAATATGAAAATCAAGACAAACAAAAAAAAACTAAAAATAAAAGTAGGATAGAAAAAAATAAATGCCAAGACACAATAATATTCAAAACCTAGCCGAAAAAATGTTGTTAATAAATATATATACATATATATATTTTGAATTTTAATAAATTTTTATGATCTGTATAGCATTATAATTTGATGCCTACACAAAACTGTATACTAGGCTCATACCCTGCCTAAGGGGCCTATAAAAACATTGTGATTAAATACAAAACAAAATCATATTCCAATTTATTTCCGTTAAACAGTTTTCATGGTCATTTCCATATTTTTTTTGTTGTTCGTTGTGGTTTTTCGTGTTTGCCAAACATTATCAACTGGGAATTGGGAGAGTGCGAGCCGCTGCCGCTGCCGCTGTCTAAGAACCATAATTTGTGCCGTTAGCCGCAGGATAAACCAAGTAAATTTATCATGAGAAAACAACACCACAACCCAACACCTCCAACACCATAACCACCACAAACAACAATAACAACAGCTACAGCAGTAAAACTGCAACACATAAAATAAAAATCTCTTTTTTTTTTTTTTTTTTTGGGGTTTTGGTTTGGGTTTTGTTTTTTTTGTTTTTTTTTTTTGTATTTTTCTGTGGTAGTGAAAACGAAAAGCACTAAGTCTGTTTTTCTGTCTGTTCGTCCATCTGTCTTGTCCGTCTGCCTTGGTTTGGAGTCTATAAATTACAGTTGAGCTAGTCAGTTCTGGTCTCTCTGGGTTTATAATCAGAATTTGCGCTTTCACACGCCAGAAAAAAAAAAAACTAAAGGGGGCGTGTGACAGAGGGGGCGGCCGCATAGGCAGAGAGTTTTCCGCTCGTTATCGCACTGACACAATCAAGAGAGGCCAAGCTCTGGGCCAGCTAACAAAAAAAAAAAAAAAAAAATGGAAGAAAAAATAGATGAAAAAAAACAGAAATTACAGGAAAAAAAAGAAGAAAATTCCTTACACTTAATCAGAGTGTCGACTTTGAGATACCCCCTATATCTAGACATTATTAGATTTGAACGCTAATGTTAGAGAAGTGATTAGGATTCCTTTGCTTATCATTTAGTTGGAAAAGTTAGCATTTTGTATTTCGATTTATTTGTTTTTTTCTTATCTATATATATATTTATATATATAGATATATGGTGTATATATACATATAAATATATTATAGCATACTTATAGGGGAAGTTTTTTAAAGTTGAAATTAAACGACAATTCTATATACTTATACTTGCTTTAAAGATTATCATGTAATATATAATCTATGTATAATATGAATTATTATCAATTGTCATATCATTTTATCAATAATGTGTTAATGAAAAGTAAACTAGAGAGAATCACAATTAGTTTTTGAAGATCATTCCATAAATTTCTATTTGATTGGAACTTATTGAAATGAAAATTTATATATATGTATATAATGAAGAAGCGGAACTACTGCTGAATTTATTCAATTATAAATTTATCTATATATACATATGTATATATATATTATTGACAACTTTTGCAAACTTTAATTTATTTGCAATTTATCCCTTAGTCAGGAGCTTTGATATATATATATGTATATAAATAACCTTTAAGTAACCTTTTAAATTCTATATCTTTTCTTTAGAAATCTATATAAATTTATAGTCTATATCTCAATTTCATAATAACAATTTTCATAATTATAATGAAATATATATATAAATAATAATAAATATAATGAAAATTATAAATTTCCAATAATCTTAGTCAAAGGCTACTCTATTTTGACTATACTTTATATAGGTATAGATCTCTTGTTCATTTAGAATTACTTTCATACTTTCTTTATTAAGATATATACCCTCTATTCGTAGGGTATAATAATAAAGCGTTTCTAACTAGGCTTAGTGTAGTTAGTCTCTGGCATTTAGAGTCTGGAGTTGGATGAATATTTCTCTTCTTCCTCTTCTTTCGGTTTTTATTTTTTTTTTTTTTTTGGCATTTATGTGATAAGCAATCTGCTCTAAATTCTGCCTCTATTTTTTTGTTGTTGCTTTTTTTTTTTGCTTTTTTTTTGTTGTTGCTGCAATGGCGCTTCCTTTTGTTGAAATTTGCACAAGGCACAATTTATGGTTGAAGATTGCTTGGCAAGTCTGGTATTTATTTATTTTTTTTTTATTTTTCCTTCTTTTTATTCTTCTCTCTTTTGATTAGAAGTGAGAGGGAAGGAAGCATTAGAGACAAGAGAGAGGGAGAGTGAGAAGGGTGTTGAATTATATCGTTTATTTAAATTGATTTCATACAAGCGAAAAAATGTATTTCGGTTAATCTGTTAAACTAAAGTTATCTTTCATACATATTTTATGGCCTTACCGTCGCCGAAACGATGCGACCAGCCACTTCTCATTACCGTATATAGATATATGTATATATATTTATGTACATATGTATGTATATATAAGTAAGTTTAACTGCTCGACGACTGCCAGTTTAAATTCACATTTAATCTCTTAACTGATCCTGATCGGCGGTCTTTACTCCTTTTATTATTTTATATGTGTGTGTGTGTGAGTGTGTGTATGTGCTTTTTTTTGCTGTACTGTTGTTGTTGCTGTTGTTGGCTGGTTTATCGTTTGGCGTTCATCTGCCTCATTTATCATCATCGAAAAAAAAAAAAAAAAATGTTGAAGCGTGTTGAAGTTTGGTTTCATTTCGCTGCTCTCCATCGGCTGGACTCTCTGACCCACATTTTGGCCAAGTCTTATGCCTTTGACTTCCTTATGGCTGTCGTCTTTTTCTTTCTTTTTGCTGTTTCGGTTTTTTTTCTCTTCTTTTTTTCGGTTGGTTGTTGTTGTTGTTGTTGTTGTTGCTGCAGTTGTTGATAAATATATGTTACACTTTTTTACTGTTATTGGCGGCCCCGCACCACCGCAGCATGTGGTTCAGTTTGGTTGTGGCATTTCTCTTCTTGTTGCAACTCTTCCTTTCAAAAAACAAATAAACAAACCAACAAACAAAATTAAAACCAAAAAAAAAAAACCCAAGCAGACATTGCATTTGGCCATTAATCGTACGTTCGTTGTTACTTCTCTTCTTTTTTTTTTGAGTGTGTGTGTGTGTGTGTGTGTGGTTTTTTTTTTTGGTCAAGTCAAACATCTTGTTTTCTAATTAAATTGCCTTCATGTGGGTGGCTTTATGTTGCTTTGCTCTTGTTGTGATAATTATTCTACAAAAAGAATCATATATTAAACTTTTACTTTGCATATCAACCAGCAATTTGAAGAAAAGGAGGAGAGTGAAAATAAGAGAAATTACTTTTTTTTCTTTTCTTTATTTTTGTTAACCGAAAATCATCGTGGGTGGTGGTCACTATGCTATATATCAATATTCATATAGTATGTCTGTGAAAGTGAAAGAAATTTATTTCTTTATATGGAAAATACATCATTTTATTGGTTCAATGGTTTTCAATTTAAAAAATTATTACTAGAAATATTCTATATAAATATTTTGAAGTTAATTTTCTAGCAATGGATTTGAATATTCAAATTTAGAGAAATATTTAAATTTGTTCTTTTTCTTATTAAATAACTTTTCAATCTAAATCGATTAAAAGGATTAAATTTTCATTATCATTCATCGTATGCAATTCTGTGAATTGAAAAATATTTCACTTGTGAAATATTTTGTAAAAACCCTGAAATCGCAAACGAAAGAGAAACAAAAAAGTTTCCCATGACCAAGACAATTTGTTTTGATGTCTCTTTGCCCTTAAGTCATGCCATTGCTTCAGTTATGCACCAATAATAAAGTTCATAGCAAAAACAAAAACCAAAAACTAAAAGGAACGAAAAAAAAAAAAAACAATAGCTAGGACCCCGTCTAAACATATCCAGCCAAGAGAGTCATAGTGAGGGCTATTTCCCAGCTAAAACTCACGACGATCCTATAGAGTCAAGGTAATTTCCCATAAAAATTTTTGCATTTTGTATTTTTACCTCTTTTACCTCGATGCTGTTGTTGCTATTTTGTTCCGTTGTCCGTTTGTCTGTCCTCCTGCTGTCAGTATATCGCGTCACGTGTGTGCATATTTATTAGGTCATCTAATTGTGTTTTCCATTTCGACGAACAACATGTTTTCCAACGGTTTTCCCATACACACACACACACACACACACACAAATACAGACATACAGAAGCACACATATCATCGGTAAAATGTTAGCCATGACTAGAGTTTTTCCGGTTTCAGTTGGCAAACAATTTTTAATGGTTTTCTGACGCTAAAATTTAAGCCAATGAAGTGAAGTGAATGGGAAGCCATCAATTCATATGGAATCATAATCAAAAAGAAAAAAAAGCAGCAAAAAAAAAATACTATGAAAAAAATGTTCAAAAAATTTATTTAAAAACATAACTTAAATTATATTTTGAAGTAATCTTCAACTATAATAATGTTTAATTATAATAGCAAAATTATCATGAATATTTAATATTGTAATTATCGTTAAAAGGACAGAGTATTAAAAAAATTAAATCATATAATTTTATATACATAAAGTTGATGATATTGATCTTAATAACAATGTCTTCTATATCTTTTTGTATGTTGGATTTTTCCACTTATTAAGTATTGAGGTTTTAATTTCATCGATCAAAAAGTAATATGGTTTAAAGTTTTTATTGATTTTTTATATACATACATATTTCTTTATTTATTACATAATTATGTGTTTATTGTACAATTATTTCTTTATTATATATTCTTTTTTTTATTATATGTATATTTATTATTTATTTTGTTTAGTATCCAATTAATAGATAAATTTTATATTCTTCCTCTAATTATACTACATAATAATGTGACCTTCACCGTTTAACGGTTAATTTAGTTTCCAGTTTTATTTTTTATGCATACATATTTAGTTGGAACTCTTATTTTTTTCATTTTTTAGCCCCTAATGGAATGCCAGAACCAAATGTTATAGACTCTTTAATTTTTGCAAATGATTTTTGCACAACCTGCTCATGTCTGACCTTAAGGCAAAATAATGAAAGAAGATGAAAAAAGAAAAGAACACGAAAAATATGTATGTATATGTATGTACATGTATGTATATATGTTTGTATATATATATATTTTCACTCGACCACCTACAATAAAACGGGGATCACCAGCTGTGTGTGGATATGTTACTTGGGAGAGAACCCACATCAGGCCAGCTGGTCAAAGATATTGGGCCCCCAAAGCGATATAGCAAAGAGCACACAGCACACACACACCTATGTATTTATCTGACTGACGACTACCTACCTTAATCGAAGAAAGTCTTAAATTACATAGGCACCCACACAACGATATGTAGGCACACACACACACACACATTGATATGAGGATACGCAGTCATATCAAGAAACCTTCCTGTATGCTGCTGCTGCTCCTCTTCCTTTTTGGCCAACTCTTTTTTTGGTCAATTTGGTCAATGAATTAAGGTTTTTTTCTTTTTCTTTTTTTTGTGTTATTTGGCATTACTTTCTTGTTCGGGGTTTTTCTTATATTTTTTTTTTGCTCGTTGGGCAAACACCTCAAGATGAAATTACGGAGGCGACAGACCGAGCCTCAAATTACAGTTCATTGAGCCATTTTGGTGAGAGACAGAGAGAGAGAGAGAGAGAGAGATAGAGAGAGAGAGAAAGAGAGAGGAGGACATCTTTCCCCTTTACCAACTCTTGCGCTCTCTCCTTCTCTCTTTCTCTGACTTGTTCTTGTTGTCTCATATTTTCTGTGCATACATGTGTGTGTGTGTGTGAACACACTTGACGGTCTTCCTGACCTCATTTTTCTTTTTTGACCAGCTGCAAGCCAAAAGAAGAACCTTCTTCCTTCTTCCTTCATCATCATCATCATCATCATCATCTTCTTCTTCTCTTTCATGATAAATGAGCCTTCACTTTGAGTTGAAAATTTCCTTTTTGTGCATGCACCAGACATTATTATTTAGCTGTTATTCATATTTTGGCCACTGCTGTTGTGACAGTATGCCACACTTGATAACCCCACCATCAACTCCCATTTGACCATCCAAAACATTGGACCAACCATTCCTCTCATGTTGTCATGTACTTTAACCGTACATGATGTTGTCGTCGTCGTCTTCGTTATTGTTGTTGTTGTTGTTGTTGTTGTTGTTGTTGTTGTTGTTGTTGTTGTTATTCCGTTCATCATGTGATTTATGAAGCTAAAGCGTTAAAGTGTTTTATTTTATAAGTATTTTTCGCAGTATCCACCCATTTTGCCATCCATTTATCTTTTAGTCTCTATCTTTCTCCCTCTCGCGCTCTCTCTCTCTTTCTCTCTGTTCGTTTCATTTTTCCCTCTATCTCTGTCTTATATTTTGGTATTGCACTTTTATTTTCTTACCTACTTGTCCGCACTTTGTTTGAGAACATTTCACTTTCGCCGCTGCGATGTGTTTCCTTTTTATTTGCCTTCTTTTTTTTTTTTTGGCCTCATATCATAAATCTTCAAACACTTTCACATTCGTTCATTCATATATTCATTCATCCTTATTTTCGCTTAGGTTCATTTTTGCTCATTAGCACGTCGCGACTTAGGTTAAGTGTTTTGTTGTGCCCCTTCTTTGAGGTTGAGCTGTTAAGAGTGCATTATACAAAACAAGAGAAAGAAGGAAAGAGAGAGAGCGAGAAAGAGAGAGAGAGAGAGAGAGAGAGAGAGAGTATAAGAACAGGTACTTTATATCCTAAATTATACTTCACCTGCTGTTTCATTCATTCTATTTCATAGTTTTGCAAAGAAATAGCAATTCATTAGACAAAAGATAGCGTGAAAATATATATATATATATATATATGGATATATGTAGATACAATATATGTAGCGCATGTCATAAACTCATAAATTTTGTTTCTTTTCCAGTTGATCCTGGATATATGAAATATCAAATAGTTTCAAGTGCTAATTGTTTTACTATATATATTTATTATTTGCTAAATAATATTTCACAATAATTTTAGATGAATTAATTAAGGAATTCAAATATAAATTTATTTATATAAATTGATTAACAAATTTTCATTCAATTCTAAACTCCACAAGCATATATATCTAGTAATCGAATCTATTATCTATATTGTAATTTGATTGGACTTGCATTAACAATTTAGTATCAGGTATATATACCTATACATATATAATTCTATTTGGTTGATGGAATTGATGATTATCTAAATTAGCTTACAAAATATTCTGATCTATTAGAAAGTTTTGATTATAGCACAAATATGCCAAGTTCTTTATAAAAAAATAGTAAATTGAAAAAAAATTAATTAAATATTATATTTTAAGATATATTTTTTTTTGAATATTTAATATTTTAGAATTATAGCAAACTATATTTTCAATTAATTAAAATTTTTGAAAAATGCTAGAAACATTTTTGATTAATATTTTTTCAATATTCTAAAAAATAAAGTCTTTATTTTATATAAAATTAAATAAACACTATTCTAATTATTAATTAATTATAAATAGTTTCCATCAATCGGGCAATATTATGTGATCAAATTTGATCCAAAGCTTAATTATTTCAAACCTTTAACTGAATCGAAAATAAAGTTTAATCCAAAATCCTGTCAAATGGGAATCATCTTATTAAGTGGCTGCTAAAATTTGCCTAAACACAACAGAAAGAGATAGAGAGAGAGAAAGAGAAAGGTAGATAGCAAAAGTGAGGGAAAGAGGAGGGGAGGAAGAGGTCATAGCTAAAACCAAATTGGGCAACCGCTAAGAGAAGCAGCACCTCTTTCATTTCTCTGCCACCCCTGCCATCCCCTCTTCACACACCTTTTACCATAACGCCGCACACCAACACACACACACACACACACATACACACACAAACCGTATGCCCACTTATTTTCACCACGATGGCGTTTGACCGCAGCAGAAGCGGCGCAATGCTGTTGGGAATTTGAATTGAGAGATTAAAACCGAACCATGCTCTGCTCTATAGCTTTAGATTCAAAAAACAAAAAACGAAAATAAAAACACCAACAACAACACCAACTGTTGCCCACCCACACGGCTAGTGAATTGTGAATTGCGAATTAGAAATAGAAGAAGGTGTTTAGATTACCAACCAACCTCTCAATCCTCATCCTCATCCTCATCCTCTTTCACCATCCAATCGTTGTCGTTTAAATGAAAATCATGCCTGGTTTGGTCTGTCTCTATATCTCTGTGAGTGTGTGTATATGTGTGTGTGTGTGTGTGTGTGTGTGTGGTGTGTGCAACAGTTGCCAGTCCTTTTCGGTGTCATGACATGGCCGCCGACGACCAAGTGAAAGCAGGTTAAATGCAAATAAATTGTATGGCCAAAAACCCAAAACTTGGTGCCACCAACCAATGAAGAAGCAAGCAAGAGAAACAGAAAACTAAAAAAAAAAATATAATAAAATACAAAACAAAAAGAAGAAGAAAACTCCATACGGTAAAAGAAACCGAAATGTCTGCTATAATTCAGTTTTTGGGCCAGTCTTTACATTTGATTGCAGTTGATTATGATAATTATTGATAATTATGCGGGTAATTTGCACAAATATTTAACAATATTTCGAATTTATTGTGTGGTAAAAAGAGTTAAACTACAAAAAAAAAAAAAACAACTAAACCATAAATACATAAACATAAAACAGGAAAAATTGGAGGGGGAATAGAAGCTGAGAAAAAAATGACCAAAGTTCTTGAATTACTTTTATTTCTTATATCACCAAAAAAAAATGTTAAATAATATTTAATCGAGAGATGGATATTATCTTCCATTTTTTATTTAGTATTAATATTCAATAGAAATAAATTTATATATCTCATTGACAACAAAATAAAGTTATCAATAATTTATTGATTAACATTTCAAATAGAATAAAATGAAAATTAATTGCTTTCATTTATGCATTTATTTTGATTGAGAACTTTTCAATTTTGTTTGGGTGATTTTTAAATTGAAATTAATTGATAATTTTTTCTTATTTTCATTATTCTTATAAATCATATTTTGTTTTCTTTACGAAAGTTTTACCGAAATGATGTTCCAATAAAAATTATACCATATTGGAAAATTTATTTTAAATCTCATTTTCACACTGGGCGAAAATTTGATTTATTATATTTGATCTGATTGTTGAAAGCTAATTCTATACGATTCGATTGATTATTTGCTATTTGTCGATATATATACATATATATATGTATGGTTATAAAAATATTCGTATGTATATATATATATTATACAAGGATCATAAAACATTAGAAATCGTTAACAAAAAGTTGTCTATCTCTCGCTCTCTCTCTCTCTTTCTCTCTGGTCCTCTCTCTTTATTTGCGCTCCCTCTTTCCAATTAGAAAGATTTTTGCAAACTTCCGGGTAAAAGGCGGTAATTTTTTTTTTTTTTTTTTTTTTTGGTTTCTCCTCTATGTGTTCCCACACTAAGAATCAGGCTAATAATCACACAAAAATATGAACAATCTTAATAATGTGCCTCTGCCTCTCATTAATGAGAGCAACACCTCCTCCTCCTTCTCCTTCTCCACTATCTCTTTTTTCCTCTCCCTGTATCATCTTCATCTTCATCTTCTTATTTTCATCTTTTACTCCACCTCCGCCTCTATATTATATGTGCAACATCAAGTTCTGATTTTTTTTTTTCCTTTGCTTTACTGCAGTAGCCTGAGAAGATTTTGAATTGTTTCATAAAATGCACAAAGCTGCGGTAATTGTGTCAGGCAAATGACAGAAGTCAGACAGAAGACGAGCAGAATTATGGGTAAAAGAAGAGTGGAGTGGAGTGGAGTGGAGTAGAGTGGTAGTAGAATGGAATGAAATAAAGTGGAATGAAGAGAAGATATATACGAGATGTAGATGGAGACGATGAAGCCATTTCCAGATTGCCAGGTTATATGCTAATGTTGACAAGGATCCTCTCTTCTTCTAGTGGCCAGATAATTTATGCTTAGGCTTCGATTTGCATTTCATTTCATTTCCATATGTGTGCAACATGAGAAGGAGTGGGCGAATCAACAGCAACAACAACAACAACAACAAAATAAAACCATAGACATCACATTCATGTTGAACATATCTTGGTGAAATTTCGACCCAGATTGAGAGACAGACATCCCGAAAAATATGAAATATATATATATATAGATATTTGTATATGTATATATATTTATGGCAACGCGCCAGTGATCCATTGAGTGACCAAAACGATCAATCGATCGATCGATCGATCCCAATGATTTTAATGAGTTCGCTGGCGCGCTTCATTTTACACAATATCAATATCAAAGCAGGTCACAACTGAAAGTAAAAAGAGATCGCAGATCGACCGATCAAGGATGAGAGTACATATATATATATATATATATATATGGCTGACCCAATTTTTTCACTTTTTTTGCGCTTTTTTTTTTTTTTTTTTTTTTTTTGTTAATGGGGTGCCAAAGGCCGCTAAAGCAATCCATCTTTATTATGATTACTCTTCTCCCTCTCCAACTCACTATCTCTCTGACTTACCCCTACACCCTCCCCCCCTATCATTTCTCCTCCTCTCTTACGCTCTTTATTTCCCCATCTCATTCTGTTGCTGTATCTTGGCGATTTTCACGCTCAATTAATGTTTATGACAAGTGACTGTGGACTTTGGAAGCAAGTTGTTGGCGTTTGGTAGTTTTGACGGTAGTCAGAACACAACACGCATCGCCATCGCCATCTCCATCGCCATCTCCATCTCATCCTCTCACGATCGATTTGAATTTGTGCGAATTTGTGATTTTATACATACATATATACATACATGTATATGTACATACATACATATGTGGAAGGAAAGTCGCTTCAAGTCGCATCGCGTCGATCTATTTTAAATTTGAATTTATGTTCATTGCTGAAATTTGACATGTTTGTGTGCTTGGCTTGATTGATGCCAATTCCTCCTATAATGTACCAAAGGAGTCTGTTTTTTTCTTTCTTCTTTTTTTTTTTTTTTTTTTTTTTTGCCTGTAAAGTTAGCGGAATTAGAGAGTTTCTGTTGTATTCGGTATTTGATATATTTTAGATATTGATGATGTTGGTGGTAGTGTATCTGAGTGTGGGATTTTGTTAGGAAAAAAGCGGCTTAATTTTTACTATAGACCAAAAGCTAAACCAGTTGCTGCTACTGCTACTGTTGTTAAACTAAACAGTTAATGGCATTAAATAGAAGAAAAGGTGCTCTAATCTTTATGAAAGTGATTGAAAAGTGATAAATTTTAACATTTGTATTTCTTGTTATATGGAATGCAGTTGATTTTTAAATAATTATCATATATACTTAATGGTAGAAATCAATTTCAATTTCAATAGTATTTTTCAATTCAACTACTTATTGAATGTTGTTTTTTTCAGTTTTCAACATAGTAACAGCTTAGATCCTATGATCTATAAACAGCTTAAGTCCTAGGTAGATTCAGAAAGACTTTAATCCTTTGAGATTTATACATATATGTTTAGCTTAACATTTGACAATTTAAATGGATTTGCTGGGAATTGATTTTAGAAAACAGAAAACTTATGAAAGAAGGTAAATTACCTTACCTGAAACTGAGTGTAGTTAATAACATTATTTATTTTATTTCTTTTTGATTATAGCAAAAAGTTTCTGAATTTTCAAGAATTTGCGAAAAGTTGAAAGGTGCTCTAATAACTTTTCATGAAAATTATTAAAATTATCAAATTATAAATTTGATTACAATTTGGTAAATCAAAAAGTGTGTTAAATTGAAATGAGAATTTTATCAAAAAAGAAGCTTAATATTTAAACTTAAAAACGGATAGATCTATTTGGAAATTAAATTGCAAATCCTTTAAAAGTTTGCCTCTTTATAGAAACCTTATAAAACTTCCTTTTCTTTAACTGTTTTTGAAATAACTATATTATATATATCAATAATTTATTTTCCTTTTATTTACGCTTGGTATAGCACATTATGAAATAAATTGTTGTTTAGTTTAAAACTATTTTTTAAAAATTAGAATTGTTAAATAATCTATATATGTATATAAAATTGATTTATATCTATGAAAAGCTTTACTTTACTTAGCTTTATTTTTCACTTCAAATTTCTTTTCATAAGTTTAAAAAGAAATCAATTTTATATATAGAATTAAAATTTTACTTTAGCAACTTCTTTAGTTGGCAACATATAGAGTATGTTGCTAGAAACATGTTGCTGGAGTTATGGCTCGTGCTCTCACTTAACAAAGGCAGCCAGCAGCCAGCAACCAGCAGCAGCTAACCCAAGCCGGCTCAGTCTCAACACCCGGCTTCAACTTAACCTCTCTCTCTCTCTCTCTCTCTCTCATTTTTTTCTCTGTGCTACAGGTTCTCTTTCTCTGTCTTGCTTTCTCAGTCTGTCTCTCTCGGATTGATAGGCCTTTACCTGTTGCGGCGCGCGTACTGCAACTTTTGCAGATCTCTTTCAGCGATCTTCTCTCATTCTGTCAATGCATTTCCGCGCATACAGACGTCGTCGTCTGGTGAATTTTCTTTCGCCTCTCGCCGCAGCACCAGCACCAATTTTAGCAAAAGAAAAATAAGAAGAAAAGAAAAAAAAAATAATAATTTCCATCGCGTGTGTTCTTCTTGCATTGTTTGGTTTCTTGGTGAATTTTCACTTTAGCTAAAAATATTTCTGGAATTTTTGATTATTACATTTTTTTTTTTCGTGCTCTATAATTTGTATAAAGAGAACTATATAACTGTGAATCGAATGATCAATGTATAAAGTAAGTCTTTAAATTTTAACCGATCAATGGGAAATGCTACTCAACTACATGTACATACATATATATACATATGTATATATTTTAGGTCTTGATTAAGAGACATGTTTGACCTTTTTGGTTATCGAGGGGCGTGGGCGTAGGCGTGTGCATGTTTCAATTTCGGTTTTTGGTTTCGGTTTTTGCTTTTTTTTTTTTTTTGACTTTTGTTTGTGACACATTTATCTGATTAATTTTTTGACTGACAACTCTCAGACAGACAAAAGTTGACCGATAATTTCAAATTGACAACAAACAAAACAAACCATATTTGACCTCAATTTTTCCAAGAGTTGCCACGGTAGAGAAGTGTTGGAAATAAAAGTAAAAGATACCCATAAAAGTGGAAGCATGGCTGATGAGGGGAAATGGGATTCCGGAGGGGGGAGGGACAACAGTGAAGAAAATCACTGCAATTACGCAAATGACGTAACGACAACAACAACAACAACAACAACGACGACGACGTAAGGCACACGACAATAACAGAAAGAGAAAGACAAAAAAAAAAACGGTGCAATAAAGCAATTAAAATGTCATTGT
Organism: Drosophila sturtevanti; assembly: GCA_018150375.1. Classification (NCBI taxonomy): domain Eukaryota; kingdom Metazoa; phylum Arthropoda; class Insecta; order Diptera; family Drosophilidae; genus Drosophila; species Drosophila sturtevanti. Next base: position 5,223,318 of record JAECWJ010000688.1, on the reverse strand, counting down.
AAGAAAGTAAAGGAAAAAATAGAAATATATATATATATATACATACATATATACACATATATATATGGGAAATGGGTTATAAAAACGGATATGAAACCAGAGAGATACAACCGAAAAGATTCGGTCCGATATCAAAGGAAAAATTCGGCCTGGAAGTCAGTCATAAACAATGTGTGTTAGTGGGCGAGGGAAATGCAATTGAGAGCAAATGTTGTTGTTGTTGTTTTTTTTCTCTCTTTTTTCTGTTCAACTGTTTTTTTCAACAGTTTTTTGTGCCCAGCGATTGAGATAAGGCGCAAAAGGTAACGGGCATGCGGCATGCCTTAAGCGGCAAATAGCTTTGATGGCTCCTACCTTCACACACACCACCCCCCACCCCGTCCTTCATCAAATCATTGTCGAGATGATCAGCTGTTGCTATCGTCAAGTAAAACGACAAACGATTCCTAAATAAACCTAAATGATTTTCGATAAAACAAAAAAAGAAAAAAAAATCTAAAACAATTTTCCACTTTGAACTACTCAAATTGTATATGTGTGCATGTGTGTGTGTGTACAAGTGTGTGTCGTTGGTAAATATTTGCATAAAGTTGCCGAGTTTTTCCTAGTTGAAAATTCCCAACGTAATGTGTTTGTACAACCTTTGAAACCTATTTTTGGTGAGATTGCACTTACTGATTCTCCAGTTTTTTTTTTTTTTTTTTTTTGGTGTGAGAAAAACAAATATTAGATTGGCAGGACCACTTAAAAAAAAAAAAGGTGTTGAGGGACAAAGACAAGTGACATGAAGTTTTATATGAAGTCCTGTCCATAACGTGCTGATAATAATGAACAATTTTCAACAAAGTAGGGGAATTTATTGCATTTGAGAATTTTAATTCATAGATTTAATTTGAAGAATCGAAAACGATCTTGCAATGTAAAGTTGAGAATTAATTATAGAACTATTTCATTTGCTGTTAGATTTATCTTTTAGATAGCAGCAATTTTATATTTATTCCAGTTTTATAATGATGATAATATGCTACAACCAAAGAAAAAATTTGTATACAGAAAAATATATTAAAATTATATATACAAGTGTATGTGGATAGTTTTTTAAGCTATTTATGTACCTATGTAAGTGTCTTAATCTATCAACAAGTTAAATATAATATGTATATATTTTATATATGTAGAGATACACATAAATAACACAAATATATAGATACATAGATACTATTAAATATGATAGAGGGATACTGTGACTTTATCTTATTTATTTATTAAAATGGAAACGCTACATAGATAACCTTTCACATATATATATATATTTACAATTGGTAGATAAAACAAATCGAATTATATGATTTTGATAATAATTATCATAATTAAATTACATAAATATATATCTACTTGCACTTACCATATACTACTTTAAGACTTTGGCTATTATAAATATATAGATAGGTACTATTAGATAAGATAGATAATGCCTTTATTTGATATACTTAATTTAATTGGAAACGATACTTAGATAAACTTTTACATATGCTTATAATTGGTAGATAAAACAAATCAAATTAGATAATAAATTTACAATTTTGAGTTATAAATATGAAATTATAATTCTAATTATTGTTATTAATTTGTATAAAATTGTAAACATAATTAAAGTAGATAAGGATAAATCTACTTGCACTTACTATATACTACTTTAATACTTTGGAAAATGAGAATGAAGTTTCTTTAACAAGAAACTCTTTTGCTATGCAGTTTTCCATTTAAGATTTTAACTAGCCGACTCCAAACACAAACACACACACACACATACACACAGACACAGACACACATTAATTAACAACAATTAAAATCAATTAAACTGAATGCAAACATAAACACTGCAAAATCACAGACTCATCTCTCCCTCTGTGATTTGACATTTCTATTATGTCAGTTAGGCCCATTCAAAGTCAGTCACTCCATTTCAGTTAGTCAGTTAGTCAGTCAGTCAGTCAGTCAGTTAGTCAGTCAGTCAGTCAGTCAGTTAGTCAGTTAGTCAGTCTGTTTGTCTGTCTAGTCAATTGGGAAAGTGCAAATGCGAAATTAAAAATTCTACCCTTTCAGTCAGTCAGTCAGTTAGTCTGCCTGCTGTATCCGTCAAATGTTAATGACCAGCTTGGAAAATCTATAAATAACGAAGAAAAAAGCAAAGAAAAAAAGAGATGAGAATAAAAAAAGAAAAAAAAAAGAAGAGAAGCGCCAGTTCGAGGCGTCTCCATGGCGAATCAAGAGCAGCTTAAACGTATCCACTAGAAGACCCCCAGTAGCAATAGCCAGTCAAATGAAGAAAAATAAAAAAAAAAAAGGAAACTTAAAATAAAGATGAGAAGGGTGTGGGGGAGGAGAGACAAGGGGGGTAATACGGAAGGGTCAGACAATCTATAAAGTCTATAAATGAGGGAGGTGAAGGAGGGAGAGGAGGATGCGCGGTGGTGGGTTGCTCCAAGTAGGACGAGCCTATCAAATGCCTGGCATCATTTTGACTTTAATGCGTGGTAATTATGAAAAGTAAACTTCCACCAAAGGCGGAGAATGAAAAAAAAATATCTCGCTTCTGGTCTTCGGGTCTTTTACAGACATATGAATGTATATATGTATACTATATACTATACACACACACACACACAGTATCCATTAGTTGCGGTTTGAAACTTGGCTGAAGGTCGCTGCCCAAGTCGTTGGTGGAATTTACATTTAACGCTTTGTGTGGTTTTTTTTCTTTCTTTCTTTTTTTTTTTTTTTTTTTTTTTTTTGTTCGACACCCTGTTTTATCTATGGAAAAAGAAACCATAAGCTAGGTATGGTAAAATTAACAATTTCTTGATTATGTTTTATGGATAAAAAGTATCATCTAGCACTTTTATTTATCTATGTATGAGTTGATCAAATCAATTTGCGATTATCAAATTATATTGATAATTGTTATATTGTCTAATATTTATATGATTTAATTTGCTTAGCCTAGGACATCTTTAAAACCACATTAAGAATATATAAACCTTATGTAGGATACACATTCAAATTCTTAAGGGGAGCACTCTCTTACTTTCTAAAGCGTATCCAAAAGTCGCTTATCAATTTAAATATATGGAATTTTATCATACGAAATTTTTTTTTTTTACCATATTCCCCCATATATAATTCAGTACGTCACTTCTTTGACAGCTACAGAGAAAGAGAAAAAGAGAGATAGAGATAGAGATAGATATAGAGAGAGAGAAAGAGATAGAAGGAGTCCAAGACCATGAGCGTCGTTTCGTATGTGTATTGAGCGGGTAAGCGGGGGACTGGAAGAGTAAATTCTGGTGTGACTTTTGGCTTACTCTGACGCGCTTTTTTGACAGCTCTACCCAAAGGGGTGGGCACCAAAAAGGCGCTTTGCACAGTGGTAGGAGTAGGAGGATGGAGTTGAGGAGGAGGAGGAGGAGGGGGGAGTTTACTTTTTGCATAAATGCATAAAAATTGTTTGCCATTGTTTGCAGTTGACGTCCAGTTTTCATTTTGCACTGTCTTTTATTTTTATTTTTTTTTTTTTTTTGGTTTTCTGTTGGCTTTTTGTCATTTTGAACTGTCAAAATATTGAGCCGTCTGTTTGGGTGTTGTTGTTTTTGTAGTTGTAGAATTGGAATTGTGTAAGTTTGTCAGTTTTTTATTTTTTGTTTTTTATTTTTTGGGACACATTTGTTTATATGTACATACATAGATATATATATGTACATATATTATATAGTGCAGACAGGATTTTAATTGAAAAATGGCACAAGTCCGGGACCTGGCAGATAGAACTGAAATACTGATTTCAATTTGATTTTTTTTTGTTAAAAAAAAACACAAATTTTAAACAGATAAAACAAACAATTTTATACAAATTAAATATTTTAGAAAATTAATTTGTTTGACTAAGAAAAAAATAAACCCATGAAATGGCAAATGAAATAAAATAAAAAAAATGTTAGGAAATTTTGAAAAAAAACCATTGCAGATAATCCAAATTTTTTTTATATTAATATAACAGAAACTATGGATAAAAATTTTCTCACCAAACCTTTTTTTTGTTTTTCAATTTGTTGACACTTTTTTTAGGGATTTTTTTTTTTGGTTTTTTTTTTATAGTTCAAGTTGCAACTGGCAGCAGCAGTGCTTAGCTTACTTTGGGTCAGTTCAGTCAATGACCATTCAATAACCAAAATAAGAAAGACAAGAAAAATACTTGAAAATAGTTTCCAATGCTCAAGTGCAACACAAAAATAAAAAAAAAAAAAAAAAAAAAATAAGAGAGAGTGAGAGAGGGGGAGGGGGGAAAAAGGAACAGAAACAGAATAGAAATTGTCAGTGATGCTATCCATCATTAGACTCAATTTGTTGGCTACGCCTTAAACATGACTGGGCAAGAATTTGTTTTTTTTTTTCTCTCAATGTTTTCAGTTCAGTCTCGACATGATTCTAAATAGCATGACAAACAAAAGCGTGGAAAAGAGTAATGCATAATGCATTCATTATAAAAAATTACAAAACACAAAACTGTCAACAAGTTGACTATGGAGAGAGATGAGGATAAAAATTGAAATGGGAATGACTCTGATGATATTTATTGATGATGATGATGATGATGATGATGATGATGATCATTGGATTGGAGTTAAAAGTTAAGCTTGAGAGTTGCAACAGTAGCTAAAAGTTAACTAATACTAATACTCTAATACTATCAGTTAGCTATCGATTTGAAATGAATAAAATAAAGGATAGTTTGACCAATCATTTGACCATATTTGGTAGTCAAAATCAAAACTGTTCGATAACTGTCCAAAATGTCAAATGTTAGTTTTGTAATTAGCTATAGAAAAAATAAAAATAAAAATAAAATAAAAAAAAAAACCAACAAATTTCAAACAGCTGACAATTTGCAACTGTCAGTAGTGTATGACATTTGGTTTCAGATACTTCATAGTTATAACTGCGCCTGCCTACCATACATACATACATATATATGTATGTATATATGTACATATATGACAGCTTCAAAAGTTTAAGTTAATTTTTCTTATTGATAGCATTTCAAATAGTTTGTAGTAGCAGCAGCAGCAGCAGCAGCAGCCTTGAGGCAAATGTCAATGAAATGTCTAAAAACTATTTATAACTCTGTTATTGAAATAAATATTTCATAAATAAATACTCCAATTGGCGATGTTTGAACCTCTCTAGTCAGAGTTAACCCCAAACACGCACACACACACACACACACACACACAAGACAACAAATGTCTAGACGAAGAGGTACAGTCACGCCTGCCATAACTATGCAATGAAAGTGAAAGCTTTTTGCTTTTGCTTTTAGTTTTCCTTTTTTTTTTTTTTTTTTGTATGTTTTGTTTCTTCCAGAATATATCTTCAAAACAAAAATATATTTTGTCTAGCTGCATCTTTAACACCTAAAATGGACAATGATAGATCATTAAGAGAGAGTATTTCTTTTTTTTTTTTTTTGGTTGGAAGTCCAAACCAAATACAGTCACGACCCTGTCATAAGTTGAAAGGTCGTGTGAAAGGCTCGAGAAGAAAAATCGGAAAAAGAAAGAAATAAAAATAATGAAAAAGAAAACAAAAAACAAACCGAATTTTCAAAGTGCAATTTGATTTGTTTAAAAAAATGTTGAAACTGCTGTCCAATGTGGAGACCAAGTTACATACCAAAAAAAAAAAAAAAAACATGCCATGGCCAAAAATCCCCCGAAAAAAGCGGACATGAGCTTGTAAAGTGAGGTTAGGTACATACTATGATGTATGTACATATACATATATATACATAGAGATAGATATATAGATACATATAGGGAATCGTAAGCAGGAAATGATTTGAAGGTTTTGTTTTTCTTCTATGTTATTTTTGTATTCTGTGACAATTTGTGTGTGTGTGTGGTGTGTTTTTTGTGGCATGTTTTGTAATAGCATTCAATTATTGATAGAGGGAGGGTAGGAAGGGGTTACGATATCTCATGTAAGCCGGAAGAAATGATAAGTCAGAATAGAACCAAAGAATAAAAATGAAAAGAGTTAAAAGATCCAATTAAAGCGGTCCAATTGCAGCAGCCAATTGTGCTAGTGTCCTAGAGCCGCCTTAAGCATTAATGCTTCTCGATCAAAATATGCATTAACTTATTTTTTGAAGAAAAACAAAATCACCAAGAAAATTATATAAATTTATGGATAGATAAGTAAAATATTCTTTACACGATATGAATATTTATATTGATCGTTGCCATCTTTCAAGGATATTGAAAAATAATCAACGAGTTGCCGTGTTAAAATTTTTCACTCATAAAAGAGAAAGAAAAGAAAGAAAAGAAAATCATAAAAAAAGAATTTTTTTTTCCCAATTTTGAAACCCTCTCACACATCAAATACACTTAACGGTAAAGAAAAACTCCCATGAAAAGTGAATAGAACACTTCACCTATGCAAACTAAGTGCCAGAATTCACCCCCTCTCCCCGTCCCCCTTCCCCTACCTACCACCCCTTTCTCCCATATGTATATGCATATGCACACTCCATAACCGACTCATAGGCGGCAACTCTGACAATAATAAAAAAAAAAAAAAAAAAAAAAGCGCACCCATCAAAAGGCGTTACAAATTTTGATTTCTTTTGAAAAGTTGCGACGCCTTTCAAAAAAAAAAAAGTTAGAAAAATATCAATTACAGCATAATTATGTGTGACGCAGAAGATGAGGAAGAGAAAAAAAAATAAGAAGGAGAAGCAGATGAAGAACTATGACAGCCAAATGATTGATTTGTGGAAAGAAAACGAGGAAGATGAAGAGCCGGAGTCGGAGTCGGAGTCGGAGTCGAAGTTAGAATCAGAGTTGAAGTTGGACTATGGGGCGAAGAAAAGCTTTTCGACTTTCTGAACTTTTGACACATTGTAAGGAAAATTCTTTTCGTTTGTCATCGCATACACACTCACACACCCAAAGACATTCAAATACACACATAATTTAATTTTAAACATCGCTGTCTACCCTCTCCATTCGTGCTCCTTCTGTTATCTATTCCTTTTTGCCAGTTTTGATTGACTGGCCAACGGTACAAAATGAAGAACAAGTCGATGGAGAATGACGTTGGACAGCAGAGAGAGTAGAAAGAGAGGAGGGAGGGGGAAGAGGGAGAATGGGGATACAAGTCAAAAGTAAAGAATAGGGAATGAAGTGTGTACAAAAGATCTTCAAACATCGTCGTATCGTATCGTCTCGTCTCGTAATTGCATATTAAACAACATTTATACAAAAAAAAAAAAAATTCAAAAAAAAAAAGAAGAAAATGTTATGTTCAGTTTTTTTTTTCTTAACTGGAAAGATCTTTTCTCCTCTCGACTATTGCTTGGTACATACATCCAACTTAAATATCCCCCGCCCCCTTCCATACCTTTCTGCTCTTCTCCTCATCCTTCTGTATGTCTTATTCAATGTCAATGTTGTGACCTTTGTTAAGCATTTTGTTGTCTCTCTCTCTCTCTCTCTCTGTTTCTTTTGCTCTCTATCCACACTCTTCTCTTTACCTTTCTTTTCATCTGTTTGTTGAAGTACCGTTGTTATTGCATTGAAGCTTCTTTTTTTTTACGGAAAATCAATTGCATTGTATTGTGTTATTATTATTATTATTGTTGCTGCTGCTGTTGTTGTAGTTATAACAATGTTAAATAATATTGCATAATTTTTATTTAAACATTACAAAGAAAAAAAAGATGAAAAGAGAAAATAAGAGAAGAAAATCAAAACTTGGAAAAATATAGTAAAGGAAATTGTTTGACAAAGATTCCTTTGATTTTTTGATGATAAAGTTAAAAGTTTATAGCAATCTAAATTTATAATATATATATATTTATATTTATATTTATATGTAATATAACATAAAATAAACAATAAGAGTGAAGCAAAAAAAAAAAAAAAAACAACAAAAACTTGAATTACTCGTTTTTGACAGTGTCAAGAAACTTTTTACACATTTCATATGCATTTAAATTTAATACATATCTAAAATTTGATATATACAACTAGTTTTAATTAATTTACATATATGTATGTACATACATATGTCATAAAAATCATTATTTTCATTATTTTTACATTTAAGGAGAGGAATTTTATTTTCATACATATATATTTACTTAGTTCCGTTTCGTTTCATTTTTTATTATTATTTTTCTTGTTTATTTTTTTATTTGATTCAACTGAATTTCTCTTCACTTCAACTGTCAATTGCCAACTACTTTGCATATTATTCAAAATGATCAAATTGAAGTGCCAAAGTCAAATACTTAACTCACAGAAAATAATAATATTAAGTGTGAAATGATGATCAAATAAAATGTTATAAAAACAAAAACGGAAGTAAAATATAAAAACAAATAAAGAAAAAAAAGAAAAAAAATAATTAAATTTGAAAATAAACCAAATTAAAGCAAAAGAGAAAGACAGAAAAAAAAAACAAAAATCGAGAGAAAAAAAAATCTAGGTAAGAAAGAGACCTCAATGCATATTTTATTAGCTGTAAATTTTATTAATGTGGCCATAAATTCCAACAACAAAAAAAAATAAACAAAATCGAAAACAAACACAAAAGATAAAAAAAAAATACTAAAACTGAAACAAGATGTGCAAAACTAACCAAGAGACGAGACTCCTCTGGCCGTTGGACAAAAAGGGAGGGAGTAGGGAGGGTGGCACAGAGTTTGGGGGCAAATGTGAGGACACTTTGGTTGGGCAGTGTGTCGTCTAGTTTATGGACAAGCTGATGGAGTCGGTTTAGTTTTGCATCGGATGGTTGGTGTAGGGGTGGATAGAGGAGGGGAGGGTAGGGGAAATGGTGTTATGTATATGTATGTTTGTGTGTATTTGATGCTGGCGTTGAAAAGAAATACACGAGTGTTAAATTTATTTAAGCCAAAGATAAACACGCCAAGATCCCAAAAACCTGCAAAAGGAATCACAAATAATACACTTAACATATTTTGATGAAATTACAAAATATTTTATAATTATGGAAAATAAAAAAGATTTCAATGTATTTAATAGAAATTTCTTTATTTAGAATTTCTAATCTAATAGCTAGTATGCACAGATATCATCTATATATGTATCTACTTTTATCACTTATATTATCGTTTTATGATAATAACTCTATATCTGTATATTTTTGTTTTGGCAAAATATTTGAATTTCTTTTAGTGTAATTTTCTTTAAATGGCCACACAAAAAATTATGCATAAAGCACTGTCCACACAGGGGGGGAGGAAGAAAGAGAGAGAGATAGAGAGGGAGCAAGCAAAAAAATTCAAGACAAAGGGGGGGGAGGACTATGAGGAGTGGGAGTGGATTTAGTTAGTGAGAAAGGGAGGAAGAGGGGGGAGTACGTAACTGATCGAGGGTGTTGTGTGGGGACAACAAGTTTCCCGAATGCAGCGACAGGAACTAAATCACGTGTTTGTTGTCTTTGTTGTTGTTGTTGTTGCATCTTCTAACTTGACTTTGGCCAAGTCATGATAACAGGTTGAAAATGTTGCTAGACCACTTTATGGCAAAGGGGTGCTAGTGGTGGCAAAGTGAGAGAGAGAGAGAGGGAGGGTGGGAAAGAGAGGAGAGGGTATGGGTTATGGTATATAGGGAAGTCAAGTCAGATCGTCAGCCTGCTTAGCAGCGGCTTACACATGTTTGTTTTGTCTTCTGTTGCTGCTGCTGCAACATCTTCTTCTTCTTCTTTTTTTCTTCATCTTCAGCCTTTTGTGTTTGATGCAAACATACCGTTAGTTTGCCGATATATGTATATATATATATGTATATATATATATATATATATATGCTATGTATGTATGCTGCAACAAGCAAACAAAAAAAGATGAAGAAGCCAAAGCCAAAGACTTTTTTCTTTTTTTTTAGTATTGGCAACAAAAAAGCAAAAAAAAAAGACGAAAGAAAATCTTGTTTTTGGTCGTTCGATCGATGGGTCGGTCTGCCAGTTGGTTGGGTCCATCGATCGCCTGAAATAATATCTAATAATGCATATAATTTTCACATTCAAAGCGCCCAAACAAAACTGGATGGAGATGGCAGAGAAAGAGTGTCTGAGAGAGAGAGAGAGAGAGCTAGAAATAACGCGGCATGGGGCTTTAATATCATAAAATATTATGATACAAAATATTGTGGAGCGGCCTTAGATCTTGATCTTCATATGCAATAAGTGATGTGAATCCGTGTGGATTGGTAGTAGTAGTAGAGGCAGATAGGCTAAGTAGAGGGTGTCCGGGGTACGATGAGGATAATATTATAAGCTTTTTTTTCTTTCGATATTATCTATGAGATGAAGTTGAAATTTGTAAGCGGATAGAAATAGATAAGCAAAAGCAATCAATAATGCAACCACACGAAGACAACAACAACAACAAAAAATAATAATAAAGAAAAAAAAAAGAACTTCACTTAAAAAAAGAATCTCAGAAATTTACTTTGTAACGTAACGAAGTTTATATACACTTACATAATCGAGACTATCGAAATTTGGAGAAAAAGTTGCTTAGAAGTATTAACTAAATAAAAGAAAATTCTAAAAAGATTAAAAAAAATTTAAGAAAAATTTTCATATAACAAACAATTTATATATAAAATGTTTAGTTAAGTTTCAATCAAAATTTGATTAGCTTAATAAGATTTTAAATTAGAAAAGGTGCTAACTGCAGTTTAATTAATTATTGTCTTCGTCATATCGGCCTCAAGAGTTTTTAAACATTGTAAATATCAAATTTTAAAAAATTCAAACCAGAAAAAAAGCAACATAAAGGAATTTGGTAAATGTCGGTATTTATAATACGATCTGATTCAAACTTAATGGTATGGTGTAAAATTTCATCTATATACCGAATTTGGTTGAGATATCTCAAAAAACAAAAAGTTTTACTTACAAGGACAGAACAAATTTTGGCCGAGATACCTGTGATCTATACCTTATAGTTGTCCGATCCTACCAATTCTTAAAGTTGATTTAGATATAAGATCAATGAACAGAATCATATGATTTTTATTCACGTAGCTGAAAATTTAAGTTTGAAAAAATACGAAGAAACATACACACTTTTTTATATAAGTTTTTGCACATGCAACACCAGCATCGACAACAACAATAACAACACCACTGACTACCCACAACATCCGCGACACCAAAAGAGAAAAAGAAAACAACAACAATAATAAATAAATACAGAAACAGGGAGACAGAGAGAGAGAGAGAGAGAGAGAGAAAAAGCAGCAAAGAAAAGACGAAAGAAAGAAAGAAAAAAAAATGCTTCACATTTTATTTAAAAAATTGCCATCAATTTGAGGCAGCGTCGTTGCTAATGTTCAGTAATTAATTACAAGCAACAACAATAACAACAAATACAATAATAAATATAGGCAAAAGGCAACAACAAATGATATACATATACATATATTTTTGAAAGCAATTTTTTGTCATACTGTTGTTGTTGTTGCTGTTGTTGTTGTGGCTTTTGTTTTTATTTATTTGTGATATAAAGAAAAATCACTAAGCAACATTTTTGCGAAAAGAAAGTGATTGAAGGGTTTTCAATTGTATAACATTTGCCGTTACATTTTGTTTATTGATAAATTGTCAATAATTAAAGAAGATGGGGCTTAAGCAAGAGAGAAAGGTAAAAAAAAGGGGGAGGGGGGTATCAAAAGGCAACAACAACAATAAAAATAATAAATAAAAAAAAAAAAAAAAGAAGGAAAAAAAGCCATCAAAAAATTTCATCTTTGATTGATTTGGATTTCTTTTTTTGCGCGCTCGCGTTACGATATTTTTGTTATTGTTGATTTACAGTGATATAATGCAAAAATCACACATATATATATATATATATATATATATATATATATATATATATATATATTTATTTATTATATAAAACTTAAGCCTTTATATATATCTTTTATCGTTCTTCCTTCTGTGGTTAAAAATAACTATTTGGCCTGTTCGGGGGCCAGGCCACCACACCTTTTGGCGTGCAGTCAGTCTTGGCCTGGCCTTTTCATAATAATAATCTCCTGGGTAATCAGCAAATACAAGAAAAAGAGGGAGAAAGAGGAAGTTAGAGAGAGAAGCAAGACAATAACTAAAGCCAAATGAAAGAAAGGAAAACCAATAAAAGGCATTTCTTATCGAATGCCAATTGGGTGCATTGGCCCCCAACAAAACAGAAAAAAAAAAGCGGAAGGGGGAAGGGAACAGAAAACTAAGGGTTCTTCTCTTTGATCGCTACTATCCAATCTCACTAACTCATTCACTCCTTTGCCTCTGTCCTCTGTCCTCTGCCCTTGTTTTTCCCTTTTTATATCTTTAATGTGGGCGACCTAGACCTTATCAATTGACCAAGACGATGTATTGACATTTGCTATAGATTATTCTTGAATATATTCCAACATACATACATATATGAAATGGTAGAAAAGAAAAAACGAATTCTTGCAGCAGACTTAAGTACAAAAATAAAAGTCGATAAATACAATTGAAATCTATAAACTTGGCTAAAAAAAAGAAAACAGCAAACGACTTTTATTTTAACGAATTGTTTGTATCCTATTTCTAGAAATAATATTAGGTACTAAGATGAAGAAAAAGAAAACAATTATATAAGAAATATTTTTAAAATATTTTCAAAATTAAAAATAATAAATAAGTAATACATTTTATAGAAAGGAAAACTATATTATATTATATGGCAAATTATTTATATATTTATTATATATTTTGATGTTAGTATTATAAGTATATTCTTAATAATAATATTCTTAATCAAACATATTAATAATCAAAAATTTCATTTTATTTCTTTTTCAGGTAATTTAACAACAAAATGTATAAAATATATCGTTACAGGGGTAAGTTGAAGGCTAGTAAACATACTTATATATATACATTTTTTTTTTTTATACATATGTATGTATGTATATGATCTATATATAAATATGTAGATTTGTAATAGTTCCTTTAGACAAGTTATATGATAACTTCAGTTATGAGGGGGGGGTTGGTACGTTGCTGCCACACCTTTAAAACTCATCCTAAGCCACATTAAGCAAACACTTTATAAGCAAAACCAAAAATAAAATAATAATAAAAAAAAAAAAAAATGGTGGAAAGAAAAAAATGCCAAGAGACACGCAAACGGCAACAACATTGTGCCCGGCTATCAATTTAACAGCATCTGTCTATGATGCATGAGCTCATGGGCTCCAACTTCAATTCCAAACAGAAACTCTGGCCTATTCCCCCAGTCATGAGCAGTCTCCTTTTAGCTCCTGCTTCACTCTTTCTTTGTATCTCACTCTCTCTCTCTCTCTCTCTCCTCGTCCTCCCACATGCTGCTAGCCCTTTGGTTACTTGTCCTAGACTCTTGCATTTTTCCAAGGAACCTGCATATGTACTACATACCAACCTTAAGCCAGCTGTCTGCTTCTCTTTCCCTCTTTCTCTCTTTCTCACACTCCCTATTTATAGATCCAACTTAGTTGATCTTGTCTACGTGTTTGCTCTCGTCTTCTTACAAAAAAAAAAAAATAAAGAAAATTCCAAAAATGGCAAAAAATCTATCTATCTATTACTTTTGTTGTTGTTGTTGTTGTTTTTTTTTTTCGCCCTGTCAACACGCAGAGAAATAGCAAAACTTTTTCTTCATTTTCTGTCTTTTCTCTTTAGTCTTTTTGGCCCTTTTGTTTAATGTTTTGCTTGTAAAATAATTAAGCTGAAAATAATTAAACTTAATCCGCGTTACAAAGTGTGTGGGAGTGGGTTACCTCAATAGCCTATGGGCGGGCTTAACACGCTTTATTTCTGCATACTGCCAGCTGGCCGACTTCTTCTTTTTCTTCCTCTTCTTTATGCCAGTGACTTTTACATCTGGAATCTTCCCCCGAGCTATAAAAAAAAAAAAAAACAGTAGCCCAAAAATATACAACGAGAAAGAAGCAACAACAGAGAGCAACAAAAAAAAAAAAGAGAGTAGAGGAAAAATGTATATTTAAAAAATAACAAAAAAGAAAAACATTCCCCTTTGGATCATATCGATTTTTCTATACCCTGTGAAAAGTTACTACATAGTAAAGAAGCAATTACAGCATTTTTTTTTTTGGTATATAATAAAAACTGATTCTTTAGTAGATTTATTATTATTTGCATAAATTATATATACACATTATATAGTTAACAGATTCTTTTCCTAATTTTGCATAATTTATATAAGAAAAGTACATATAAACAATTGATTAAATAACGAATACTTTTTAAAACTTGATTTATCAATCATTTATATACCATTAAAGCTCAGTTTAATTGCCCCTTATAAACCGATAAATTTATTTTTCATAGTGTGTTAAATGAAAACTGATATACCTTTTTTTATTAAGGGGTATAAAAATGTTGTTATTATTATTGTCGCTTGTCTTTACTTTCGCTCTGTAGAGCGCAAATTGGGTCTTAAAAGATACAAAAAAAGATAAATTTCTCACTGAAAATTCTCTTTACATAGCTCTTTCTGTTGCCTACAGAACGTTATTTTATTATATCAGATTAAGTTGGCATATATCCCTAGTTGGAGTCACTTGGTAACTTGGCATTGAAATAATGCTAGTTATAATATATACAAATCAAATTAAGAACTTGAACATTTTGAAATATTAATTATTTTTAACTTTATACTTAATCAATAAACAAAGACATCCTTCAACAAAAGGAAAACAATTTTTTTCTATAATTTGTTATTATTATATTTTATTATTTCTTAATAAAAATATTTAAAGATATTATTTAAGATTAATAAAAATGACAGCTATAGAGCGAAGCTACAATTATAATATTAAATAACAACTTAATATATATGTATATATGTATATATATATATATATTGTTCATTGCCCGAATGCATGTCAAGCTGCGCCAACAAGCTTCCGTCACAATGATGTGGCTTATTTGCTATGGAAAAACTTTTTGAGGAAAATTTCAATTTTTGTTTTTTTTTTCGTATGAGGATGAGTTGACTATAGCAGCATTTTGATAGCTTGGCATTACGCGTGGGCGACTTTTCGGACTTTTGCTTACCGATTTCATAATAATATACTGCCAAAAGATATATACATACATAGTTAGATAGAGAGGAGAAGAGAGAGAGAGAGATATAAAGGGGAGTCAGAGGAAGAAGGGGCAAAGATTTTTCGTTTGTTTTGTGGTTTTTACAAAGAAAACACACACACACACACACACACAACAATAATAATAATAAAAAGAAAAAAACCGAAAGTGAAATGCATTGACTAGATGAGAAGTATAGAGGAGGAATGATGGTTGAATAGTGGGCCAGGTGGGTAGCTGGGAGTCGGTTAAGCCAGGGGAGGGGGAGGGGTTTAAAAAAAATTATCGCTTTATCACGATTCAAACGGTACCACTTTCTTCCAATGCTTCATTTGTAGCCATAATTATGCAATTTGCTCGACAGAGTTGATAGGAGTTTGGTCCACTGCAATTGTTGCATTTCTTTTTTTTGTTTTTTTTTTTACTTGGCTCTGTTGTTATTTATAATTGTTATAAACAAGTTACGGTTGATGTTTGGCGTTTCGGTTTGAATTTGGATTTAGATTTGGGTTTTGGGTTGGTTGTTGTTTTTGTTTTTCTTTGGGTGGGAGGGTATTATTTTGATCTTTGCATATCGAACACAGACTCTCCAGACTCTTAACAACTTAATTGTAAAAAGATATTACACATTTTTTTTTTTCTTTTATGATTTTGTGTTTTTGTTTCGATTTTTTTTTTGTTTTTTTTTTTTTTTTTTTGCTTATGACAAATTAATTGGCTACAATTGTTTTGAGAAAGTTATCGATGGAAATGAAAAACATGAAATTTTCTATATTAGTTTTATGTTTTTCCATGATTATTTATGTTTTGAAATGTAAACTATTTATTGTTGCATTGTTATAGATTATGCTAATTAGTCTAGCTATGGAAATATATATGTATATGTTAATCTACATATATGTACATATATACCTATACATATATGCAGTAATATTTGCTATGAATATGTGTTAAAATAATTTAATTCTAAACATTAAAATGTTACGCGATATTTATGGATTACTAGAAACTTTATAGAGTTTTATATAATATTGTTATATTAATCTATATGATCTTTGATATAAAAATTGATATGAAATTTTGTCCATCTACATATATTAAATGATATATATTTTTGGGTTAGATATCTTTCCTTATTGGTTCTTTCTTTTTAATTTCATACAAATATCGATAATATTTTAATAATCAAATTTTAGATTTTCTAAAAAATTATGGATTATATCACAATAATATTAATATAACTAATTGAAACTTTTTTATATAACTTGTTATCAATTGATCTAAAAGATAATCCTAATAACAACTCAATTATAAACTGGTAACATCTTTCTTTTCTTCTTTTATACTCTTTTTGGATTTTTTTTTCTTTTGGTTTTTTTGTTGTATTTTTTGATATGGTGATAATGTTTGTGGGCAGCAGTAGCCAATCAGTGGCAGCCACTTGTGACCATAATTCTATCACCCACACTCTAGTTAACTAGTTTTCTTTCCTCCTCCCCGCACACACACACACACACACTCCTCCTTGCTTCTTCTCTATGTCTTGCTTTTTCTTTCTCATTCCTTATTTTTTTATTTATTTAGAATTCCCCATTTATCAATCTGCTGCAGTTTACATTTCGATTTTAACTGTTTCCCCTAAATGTTGAAGTCTCTTTTTTGTTGTTGTTGTTGTTGTTGTTGTCATTTTTAAATTCTCCTCTCCACAATTTATTGGGGCCAAAACATTTCTCAATGTTCGATTTGGTTTTTTTTTGGCCTGGCCAGGCCGGGCTTGGCTTGGCATGGCTTGATTTGGCTTTGGTCTGGCATCGCTTGTATTGACTTGGCCTTTTCCCTAAAGTTTTGTGTGTGTGTGTGTGTGTGTTGTGGAAATAAATCTTATCAAATTAAGTCGAGACAAGACAACAAACTCGACAAACTCTCAAATCGTAGGCGTGAGTTTAGTTTGTAACTTACAAGTGGTAAAATAAGGAAAGGGAATAGAGAGAGAGAGAGATAGGGATGGAGGGATGGAGGGAGGGAGAGGGAGTTAAAGGGAGGAGTGGGCGATTATTTTTGTTTTTTAGGGCTTGTCGAGTGTTTTTTTTCCCTCTTTTTTTTTCATTTTTAGTTGTTTGCTGTTGATTTTGGGGCAATTCGACTTGACCAAGTTAAATGTGTGGCAAAAAAAAAAAAAAGGAAATATAAGCAGCGAGAGAATTGGGCAAATTAATTAAGCCATTTCAACAATTTTGCTTTGCTCTCTTGTGTAAAATTGTGGGCAAATTAAATTGTTTCATTTAATTTGTTTTCGTCTGGAAATGTTTTTTATTTTTTTTTTTTCGTTGTTGGCCACGAATTTGATTTGATTGTATTTGTTGTTAACTTGACAAACACACAAAGGGCCCCAGCTTTTCCCTTCAATTCAGGAAGAAGAAGTTTTCCCTCATACACTAGTATCTGCATTTCCGATGCACGTTTCTTTCATTATGAAAATAAATAAGTGTATGTACATATATATAAATTGTATATATATATATATACAAAGTATTTTATTGAAAGGAATTGAGACTCATCTCCAATTACATTGGTCCACATACCAAAAAAAAAAAAAAAAAACCTAAAGAAAGAAACCTAAGAAAAGATAAAGAAAGAGAAAAAGTTTTAACCCCGAGGCTGGCAAAAAAAAAAAAAAAACAACAAAATATGACCAAAAATAAACAAACAGACGGGGGAGGGGAAATATTTTTAACGCTTATTCCATCAACGTCAACGGGCAACTTCATCGTCGCGTAACAATATAACTGATCGATCAAATTTCATCTCTTTATATGCCTTTAAGCATAATTTCCTCCCCCCTTCTCTTCACACTCCTGAAACGAAAAGGAAAGATCATAAGAGTTACTTTGGTCAAATTATTTGACACACTTTAGTGGTTGACACATTTTTTTTTTTTTTTTTTTTTTGTTCACATCTTTTTCTTATTTCTTTCTTTTTAATCATAAAAAGAAAAAACAAAAAGGCTTTGGGGCGTATGGGTTATTTTTCTCTTATCTGAATTCCAATTGGAAACATTTAAAAATTTTGTATTATTTATGAAATATTCAATCAATGTGAAAACTTTTTAAGCAAAATGCTTGTAATGAAAATATAAAATTAAATTCATAATTTTGGATAGGAATCTATTTATATAAACTATTTTTGAACTATAACTATTTTGAACTATATATAACTATATATAATATAATATTCCAAAAATAATTATTATAATAATATAATAATTATAGTTCTTAAGTTCAAAATCTTTTTCTTTTTTTTTAACTAAAAATGCCAAAGAAAAAAATTTTCTTAATTTTTTTTGAGAATTTTTCTTTAAAAAAAAATGGTGTTCAAACTGACAACATGAATGAATTTACCTGAAGGAAAATGTATTTATTGAATTCAATAAACAATGTGAAAGTTTGAAACTTTAGTTTAGTGTTTCGGTTGGTATTTTTTTTTTTGTGTGCCAATTTTTAGCAATTTTTTTGTTTTAGTTTTTCATCGTCTGCAGTTCAAAAAGTTCATTGTCAAGTCTAATAAAATGTTCAAATGACACGTTAAGTGTCAGTGGGTACAAGTAAAAGAGGGTCCTCACACACACACACACACACACACACACACGGAGAGAAAAGAAAAGTGGCTACACCACCCTCTCCCCAAAAAAAAATAAAAAATAAAAAATAAACCACTCAACCTTCTTACTCCCTGGTTTTGCATCTTTCCCTTTACTCTCTCTCCCTCTCTCTCTCTCTCTCCCTCTCTCTCTCTCTCTCCCCCTCTCCTGTTTGAGTTTTTTTTTTGTGCTTTTGTCAAATGATGATAAATCGTGACCTACGACTACAACTAGAGGAGGCTTCAGTGAAATTTATTTTGCCATAGCTGCTGCTGCGCTTACATTTTGAGTGACGTGAACAGTTGGTGTAAAAACGATGCTACTTACCCGTTACTACGTAGAGGTAAAGTAACCTCAACAAACTTGACATTTAAGTGAATTATGTAGTTTTTATGTTAACTTTTGCCGCTAACATTTTTTCTTCTATTTTTCTTCTTGGTTTCTCGAGATGATTTATGGTGAGTGCGAGTGTATGTATGAGTGTGTGTGTATGTGTGTGAGCGGACAGTGGCAGGACAGGCAAGGGCTGGCATCCAAGTCATTCATTCATCTATCCATCCATCCGTCCATCCATCCATTCACTGTTGGCGCTTAGGAAAATTAGGCAAAAATATTATAATTTATGAGTTCAAAAAAAGGTTAAGAGAAATATCTACTGATGCTGTGTGTGTGTGTGTGTGTGTGTGTAGTTTTGATTAAAATGCAAATCAACTTGAAGGAAATGCCAAATTTTCACACCTTTGCATCACGATCTGTCGTCGATGACACACATACACTCACACTTATACACTTTTTTTTTTACAAAAAATATATAAATGATCATTTATTATACAACAAAATTTAAGTTTGCAATCGATATAGATAGTAAAGTCATCAAATATATAAGCAATTCGTAACTGTTTTATTTTGATTATTAAATTAGTAAATCGTAATTGGTTTGATTTAGGCAACTCATAATGAAAATTGCAATATATCCGAATGCAATTA
Source organism: Drosophila sturtevanti (assembly GCA_018150375.1). Lineage (NCBI taxonomy): Eukaryota > Metazoa > Arthropoda > Insecta > Diptera > Drosophilidae > Drosophila > Drosophila sturtevanti. Next base: position 5,203,481 of record JAECWJ010000688.1, on the reverse strand, counting down.
TGCAACTGATTAAACATATTTAGTTTACTTTGGTTATAAACAAAATCAACATACTTTTATTTGTTCAATGATGGAAAATAAATATCTAAAATTATAGTAATGAAAATATTGAATTTATTATACTATATACTAGAAGGATGGTCTAACATCGTATACCCTTGCAAATTGTTTCTGTATAATTTACCAGGACCTTACCAGGGCTTTATATTTCGGCAATAGGAAATAGATACAAGCTATAGCATATAGTCAACATATTCTTTTACAACTCAACAGACATATTTTTATACATACCGAATTTGCAAAGTTCCAAATTTTTACATACAAAAAGTTTTTTGGACTGATTGTTCCAAAAGGAGCTATATGATATAGTCAACTGATTCCCATAAAACTTGGTTGAAGTATTAAGAAATATATTAAACTCACAAATATAAAATTTTGTGGCATTTGGTTAAAAAATAACAGAGTTATTGAGGTTAAAGGATATTCATGAGTGATCGTTCCTATGGAACGATCGTTTCCTTTTGTTCTCATATCGTGTCTGTTCTAATACTTAATTTTCTACATAGAATGAAATATAATTTCATTATTATGAAAGCAAATTATCTTCAAAAGAAAAATAAAACCCTTGACAAGGTCATTTCGCTTACCAAACTCTCTCACTCCCTCTCTCTCTCTCTCTCTCTCTCTCTCTCTGTCTTATTGATAATAAATTGATTGATTAAATGCCAAACTTATCTTCAACATAGTTCTGCGAAAGAAAAAAAAAACACCCCACACACATGCTGCCAACTTGAAAAGAACAAGTTAATTTGTCAACTGGAATGAGAGAAGAAATGAAGGAGTATTCCAATACTTGTATATATATATATATACTATATATATACATATACATATATATCTCTATATCTATCTCTATAACCTATCTACACGACCTTGCTGGGTAAACAGAGTGACAAGAAGAGTTGTGGTAAATTAGCAAAATAGCTATAGAACATGCTCTAGGAATTTTTTAATTTAGATAATTGGTAAAAATGTTTAGTAAATAATAAGAATCAGAGACAAAACCAAACAACAACAACAATAATAACAAAAAACAAATATTTGTATTTCTATTATTTAACCAATTGTATTTCATATTCATTACAAATAATGTTAAATATTGATAGACAATGCCAATAGACAATACTCTTTATACTACCCCTCCTACATTCTCCTCCACCTCTTCTCCTCCTCATCTCACTCCAACATATTGAAAATATGACAATAATTTTTGCCATTTTCATATTGTAAATATTTTTTAATAATTTAATGAATCATTTGCATGCCGTAATTTTTGCGGTGATAATTGCGTGAAAGTTCTCTTGTTGCCTGTTTGCTTTTTTTGTTTTTTTTTTTTGTTTTTCTGTATGTGATTGTTTTATTAATAACCTCCTTTTGTTATAATTTTTCGATTTATAAATATTTGATTTAAATAAATTTCCTGTTATTGAAAAAAGTAAGAAAAAAGAAGTAAATAAATAAAACCAAATGAACATTAAAACAAAAAAAAAGACAAACAAAAGCGGCCTTGAAAAAAAAGGCAAATGCAAATGAAATGAAAGTTTTCATATTTAAAATTTTTCCAAAGACTGGTTATTGCATAATACAGATATATATTTTGAGAATGAACAAAATCAAATTACAATATAAATTATAAAATAATTAAAGGAATTTTTTAATCAGATACACATGTACGAATGATATATTATTATATATTTTTATATGATTACTTAAAATTTTCACCTACAGCTTGAATCATTTTAGATTATTTCATTAGATAGAAGAAAAAAAAACTAAAAACATATTTCTTTATCTCTCTTATATATATGTATATCTCCAACTTTATAGTGACCTTAGAATTTCATATGAGTCAATTTCAAATTACTTGCAATAAATTGTTAATAAGTTAATAATCATTTTTTTTTTCGATTATCTGAATTTGTCATTTGTTCATAATGATTAAAACAATTTCTTGTTAGACGTCAGAATAAAAATCAAAAATAAATTAACTGTTTAAATGTCAAATGCATTTGGCAAAATCTAAAAACCGCAACAAAACTCAAAAACTAATTAAAAGAAACACGTCAAACTAATTAAAAAGAAAAAAAAAAAAAAAAAAGAAAAAAATACAAAACAAAACAAAAAAAGAAAACCTAACAACAACAAAATGGCACTTGTTTCTGACCCAGCCCCAAAAAAAAAAAAAAAAAAAAAATAAAATAAATAAATAAAGACATAAACTTTTGATCGTAACGAAGTTTTCTATACACTTGCAATTCTTTGTTAAAAAAAAGTAGAGAATTTAATATATTTTTAACTGAATTCTTTGGAATTCAATGCAAATGAAATATAAAGAAATATTTAAAGTAGAATTAGCTTGAATTTATATAAAATGATGTGCTATATAAATTAGGCTCATTATATATAATTCTTAGAGTTGCTTATCATATAAAGTGGAATTCACTTCAACTAATATATGTAAATATATATTCTTAGAAAGGAATCCTTTTAAACATAAGTAAGATAGGAGACAGATTCTTCCTTTCAAATATATTATATAAAAAATTGAATTGATGTAAAATCTTATACTATATATATAAATTATATTATATAAATAATTCATTATTATAATATATAAATTGTTTGTAGAGTTGTTTCCTTTTGAGCCTGATAAAGACTTAAATCAAATATATTCTATATACATAGATAAATAAACTTTTTAAGCAAGGGTATATATGTATGTACACAGACATATAGAAACAATGTCTAGTCTAGGGATCTCATTATAAAGACTTTGATTTTGATTTTTAGGGTGTGCCTTAATACATATAATATATAAAGTATGTAGTAGTAGTATTTGATACCTAGCAAATTTAGTTTACTTTCTAATACATGATCTGTTGGCAGTTGGCTTTAAATTGAACTTGGCTAGCTAACTGGCTGGCTGGCTGGCTGAATTTTTGCCACAAATTGTCGGCGATTGTCAAACGAATCGCTGCCGATGCCCATTCTCCCATACACCCATTCCCATACCTTTAAAAGGTCAACTCTAAATTCAGAACTCACAACTAACTAACTTTAACTGCTGCTCCTCCAAATTTGATTCCAAATTCGTATCTCTAACTCTAACCTGGCTAAACCATCTCTCTCTCTCTCTCTCTCTCTCTCTCTCTCTCTCTCTGTCTTCCATCTTTGCCCCCCTTTTATAAAAACGAGCTCAATTTAATTCAAAAAAAAAAAAAAAAACAACTACAACAATAAGCAACAAAAACAACAAAAAATTGCATTGCTAATTTATGTTTATGGTTTATTATTTCTTTGGGCTACGAATTGCATTTTATATATATAGATATATAGATGTATATATGCATTTTTATTATTTTTAATGGTTTTTTAGTTGAACAACAACAAATAGTAGTAACAAATACAACAGTAACAACAACAACAACAAAAAAAACAATTTTTGATTGAAATTTATGTTTGCTTTGTTTTTTAGTATCTTTTTTTTTTTTTTTTTTTTTATTAATAATTTTTGTGCGTCTATTTTATATTATTTCTCGTTTTTATATTTTTTTATGTCTTTCTCTCGTAGGATCGGCCATTAAGTCGCATAATTTATGAAATTAATTTAAATGCAATTGCAATTGATACTTTTTATTTTATTTTTTCCTTTTTTTTTTTTTTGCTTTTTATGGATCGAATAGTTTATGTTTGTTGAGGCCAGAAAGCGAAATAAAAGGCAGCAGGAGTTTGGTGTAGGTATTCGACTTGGATTTGGAATAGATATTTGTGAAATTCTTTAGGAATTAATAAGCTTTACCTTGCAAGTAAAATGAAGACTTTTCTTCTTTGAAAATATATATATATATATACATATGTATTTAAGCAAGGATCCGGAATTATATGCCAATGCTTAAAAAAAAAACAAATTCTTTCAATTTATTGACATTCGAGTGCTTATGGCCATTAATTCACACTAACAAGCCAGAAAAAAGACAACCCAAAAACCTCTGATCATAACTTGAGACAAAGAAACTTCTTTTTTAATGAGCATCGACATTTTGGTCAAGTGATTTCTTGTATGTTACAGGGGGGAAGGGGGGAGGTGTGCCTACTTTGGTGGCAATTCCTTTTTTAGTCTATTTTATTTTAATATCAAATCAATAAATTCAATGAGACACTCAAAATAAATGCAACTGCTACAACAATATAGTTGACTATATACTATAGACATAAAATGCATAGACATAGCAGAAAGGATACGTTGGGTAAGGGGGAGGGGGAACAATTGTGGGGTTAATTTTGGCATTGTGAGACCATTTTTGGGTCCATTACCCACTTTACTTTTGCTAGGCCAGAGAAATCAGTTAGTGTATATATATATACATACATATGTACATATATGTATGTATGTGTGTGTGTCTATTATCAATTACATTCAACGTTTGATAACTTGCCGACAATTTGTAATATCAAACTGATGAATGAATATATATAGTTTTATATATGAAAATTTAAATACTCTTAAACAGAATTTGTATCTATATGAAATATATCTAAAACATAATTTCAATGAAAAATATATAGCAAGTTGAAAGCAATTTGAATCCGAATTAAATACAATATTACTTATTATTATATTATATATGCATAGATCTAAAAAACTTTAAACTTCTTCAAATAGTAGAAAAGCGAATCAAATATATATTAAAATTTAAAAAAAAAAATACAAAGTATCCAAGAAAATTTGGATTTTTATAATTTTTATAAATATGAAAGAAAAATGTTTAAAAATATAAAATTTTTTAATATCTTCTTGACATCTTTTAAAAAATAATAGCAAAAAAGTAATCTATATGGAATAGTAGTAAACTAATCTATTTCTTATAAGATTCCAAATTAAAGTTATTTGAATATTGTAAGAAATATCTCCACAAATAGAAGGTCTTCTTAATTATTAAATATTAAAAATTAAAATGAAATCATTTTAAATTTTAGTTCAATTTATTTGCAATTAAACCAAATTTACCCTCAGATTATGAAAGAAGTTTGTGAGAAAATTTTAAATATCTATCGCAGCATCATGTTAACTTGAAACTATTGCAAACTTTACCAATACCGTATATTTTATTATAATTTCAATAGATATAATCAAAATGCATTTTAAAAATAAAAAAAAAAAATACATGGATCGTATGATTTGAGCAAACTTGAATAATGTCACATGTCAAATGAATTTTGCCTTTAAAGTTTTGCCGCCAAAACTTTTTGACGCAATTTGCATTTTTTTTGCATTTTCTTCTTTTATTTTTTTTTTTTCTGTCGCAATTGTGTGGTGAAGAGTGTAAATATGAGAGAGGGAGTCTCGGGTGAATATACTATATCCATACATATATATACATATATTTTATATGCAATTTTTCTTAATATTTCCACCATCTGCTGCCGCCGAGTGCCAATTTGATTGATTTGTTTTGCACAAGTGACGCACATGGCGCCAGATTTTTGATTGAATGCCTTACTACAGGATTGAGAGAGTATTATATAAATTGAGATCAAGGTCTAACTTTGACAAATATATATGCATATATATGTATATATATATATATATAAATATGTATATATTTTGTAATGAGCAGCTGTTTTGCATCTGATAATCATCACACATACATATGTTCATTATTCAAAAAACTAAAAAAAAAAAAAAATTTAAAACTAAAAAAAAAAAAAACATTTTTGATGGTATCCATCAAATGAAACTTAACTCGCATAACTCACAGAAATGATAAATGACAATAGAAGAAACAAATTCTATGAGAAAGTTTTCACCTAGAGTTTTCAGTGGGAAAATGGAAAGTTTTGTGTTTTTTTTTTTTGCGATTATATAATTTACAAAATATTTTGTAGTTACATTCTAAGCACTCAAAGTGAAAGTTTCTCCTTTTCAGTTTTGTACTCATCTTTTAATAGACTTTCAATTTTGTTTTGTTTTTTTTTTTTTTTTTTTGTAGCGGGTGAACAGAAATTTCCCAAAAAAAAAAAAAAAAAACGAAAAAAATTCCAGCTGAGTAGCAGCATCCCAGCAGCAGCAGCAGCATCATCATCATCATCATCATCATCAAGCAAGTGATCTTTATCTTCATTGGCCTGCTGAGAATTTTCGTGTAGGCGCTGAGAGAGGAGACACACTCGAAAATAAGACCCATTGACTTTGGTTTTAGTCTTTAGTCTTTGGTGTTGGTGTTGGTGTTGCTGTTGCTGTTGCTGTTGGTCTTGATCTGATCGCTGTACAATAAGTTGGCTTATTAAAAATTCTAATCACATGCAATCGAATCAGTCGAATCGGTCGAGAATCGAGTTGGTGGTATAATGCGGGAAAGGGGGAGGGTATGGGGTATGGGGTACAATGGCCGGCAAGTCGCCGACGCTTATCGATTAATCATCAAATTAAAAAATTACCACAACCCAAAAGCCATCATAGAGATCGTCGATTGACGATCGTTGAGCGTTAAGCGTGGAGCGTGTCCAAATCTAACAACAACAATTGACTGAAATGTATGGTGAGAGGTGGAGAGGAGGAGGGTAGAAATGGTGAAGGGGGGCCTATGGGGGGAGGTGGAGAGGTAGACAACTTCACTTTGGCTTTTTATTTCGGCACTTAAAGTACGCCTCGCTTTTTTTTTTTTTTTTTTTTTTTTTCTTCTTTTTTTTTTTTTTTTGGCCAATTTAAACAATATCTTTGGAGAACCACACGAATTTCGATTAGTTTTCAAGTTTCTTTGGCAAAATTGGCAATTGTTTGTTTGCTTTTGTTGTTCCTTTCAGGGTTAGATGAGGAAATACTAGCTTACGAGTCTCTTGGCATGTAAAGAATAACGAGGCCCAGAAAAAATGTGTATGGGACCATATAATTGCTAAAATTTGCTATTTTTTATTCTTTAAGTTTAGAGAGAATACCCTGCTCAATGTACCAAGGTATATGTATGTATATTCAGTTTATTCTTTTAGCGATTCTATATCCCTAAGATCGGCTTAACGGAAATCTAAAAAAAAAAAAAAGTCAAATTAAACCATGTTCAAGATATAGTAGACACAATCTCTAAGATCGACTTAAAGTCAAACTAAATCTTGGTTAAGATACAGTTGACATAGATCTTTAGATCCATACAAGATCGTTTTAAATTCTTCAAATTCATTAAAGATCGCTTAGGTACACATATTAATAATCTCACCAAAGACTTTAATAAAATAAGCGAAGTTAATAGATAGTTATATGAACATATAGACTTTATCATAGCCTTCATCTTTCGCTTAATAGGTAACTTAAAGTCGGTCTACTTTGCTTCTATTCACCACCTATAGCATTTGTTTTCTTCTTTATTTTATATTATTTTGTTGGGTTAGCCAATTGAAAGGGGGAAAAAAAAACAGAATTGGTAAGAGTCATGGAAAATTTTGTTTCGTTATGCTAATGGGTGGGTCAAGTTGTGAGTATTGGGGCGTGTAAAAAAATCTAAAAATTGTTGTGCTTACTTTTTTTTATGCCAAATCATATTTCTTATGAAATTCTATTACTACAATGTGTTGTTTCGTAGCCGATATATAATTTTCTCTTATCAAGGTTACTCCCATATATGTCGATTTTATTTTGTTTTGTAAATTTGCCAATATAAAACAATTGATGCAATTGTTTACACACACACACGCACACACATTTAAATATATTATATATATATACATACATATATAAATTGAAACAAACGGAAAATGGTTAAAGAATTTTTAAATACCCTCAAATTACATGACATCTCATTCATTGTATTTAGGAGAAGAAAATTATGTACCTGATGTACCTATGTAAGATTTGCATTATACGATATTGTTATGAATATGTACACATATCATATAGCAGCTGGTATGCATTTCATAGAACTTATTTACATATATTCTAAAGATACTTCTAAGAGATGGACAAAAGTATGAACTTCCTTTTCTCATTACTTCCTTGAAAGAAAACCTTTGCATACTTTCAAAGATCACATACTTTTGCAACATTTTGCACTTTTCCGTTACATTCTCATGCAGCAGAACTGAAAGATCATATGAGAGGAATCTATGTACATAAATCTTATGCAGAAAAAGAGTTAGTTTCATTACATTTCATTGATCCCAATATACCCTCCTTCTTTTCGAGGGTATAAATCTATGGAATCCTATAATATATTAAAGTCATAAATTAATTTAAAAGTCTTTCTAATTGAAACTCAATCTTTCCTACTGGCAAACGATACATAGTTCAAATAGAGAAAAGAGTAAGGCAGAGGAAGAAAGCAAAAGAGATAGGTGCAACATCAAAAAAAGAGAAAAACACACGGAAAGAGACAGAGAGAGAGAGAGAGAAAGAGAGATTTTGGCAAAATGCTTATCACCTGCAAAAATTTGTCATCAGCTTGTAATGCCCCGCCATATGTGCTCCCTCTCTCTCTCTCTCTCTCTTCTTTCTCGCTCTCTGTCTCTGCACACGAATCCACCAAACCAAACGAACGGAACAGAACGAACTGTTCGAACGTACACGAACGATCAAACGAACCATCAACCCCCAAGCCAACGACGATGATGATCGTAATGAAGTTGAATTGCTGTTTGGCGTTCACGTTTGGAGTAAGTCGTTGTCTGTCGACTGCGACGTCGACATTCAGTCTCCTCCACCAGTCTTGAGTTTGTGGTCTCTTGGCGCAAACGTCTCAAGCTTATTGTATTGCGGTTTCAGTTGACTTTCGACGTTCGACGCGTTCACAACGCTAGCGAAAAGTGCAGCGCATTGAGCTGATCATCATCGATGCCGACCGAAGCTAACATAAAATACGGCTTGAAACTGTAAACTTGACTTTGAATCACCAATCTGGCGTCTTTGCCTGCTTTATTCGTGTTCGGCCTGTTGTGTTCTCCCCTCTTCCTGCACTTGCCGCTCACCCTCTTCACCCACGCCAAGCTGCTTGCTGCGCTCAGTTGTGACCGTGAAGTGAGTTTCGTTGCGTTTCATTTCATTTCATTTCGTTTTGTTCTGTATCTGTATCTGTGTCCGTGTCTGAGCCTCTGTGTATGTGTAGGTGTGTGTGTGTGTGTGTGTGGTAAATTTTAATTTTATTTTTCTTTTTTTTTTTTGGCCTTTTCATATAACTGCAAGTTCATTCACGTTTCATCATAATTAATGTAACGTAACGTAATCGAAATTAAATTTGCAATTTGCAATACATTTTCGGGGCATTTCCGTTTCGTTATGTGTTTCGTATTTGTTATTTTGGTTGTTTTTTTTTTTTTTTTTCTTGGTTTTGTTTTTTGCAAACTTTGAAACGCATTCGAGCGCAACAATTAATTGTTTTAAAGCAGCAACGAAAAGTGAAATTGTCTTAAATAATATTTATGTATGTTAATTTTTAGTCTGTCAAATTGATAACCGTTAACAGCAGCAGCAGCGGCAAAAAAAAAAGATGAAAAATAACGTTGAAAATGCAAACAGAAAACAAACTGTTTAAATATTTTGGCAATATTTAACAACAACAACAACAAAAAATAATAATAATAATAACGAACAAAAAAAAAATATATATATTTATATGTATATATGTATGTACATAAAATGACTGTGAAATTGTTTATAAAAAGGAAAAGTGTGTGAGGAATTGCAAATATTTAGAAAGGCAAGTAAACCAAACAAACAAATATCAAATTAAAAATTAATAATAATTTTTTTAAGTGGAAATTATATGCCATTACATTCGATTTCAAATTAAACGGAAAACAACGTAATATACATATGAATATATGTACATACATATGTACATATGTACATTATGACGTGCCGATGAACTTTTAATTATGTGTGTAAGCAGCAGGCACGTATGTACACACACATACACACATGCATATATGCATATATATATAAGATAAACCCATATAGATCATTCATTAATAGATCCATTTTTTTGGGGGGTTAACAATCTTAGCAAACAATTTTTGACAAATCAAAGGCTTAGAATTCTATAATCCTATTGAAATGACCTATATATATATATATACATATATCGATTTCCACTTAAATTTTGTTTAAAATCAAGTCTAAATAACTAAATGAATTAATTTACAAACCTAAAAATATTTCTCAGTTTACGTAAATGATAAATTATTAGATACCCAATCATCATGGCACATAGTACATGGTATTATTCATAGGTATTCACAATGACTATTCAAACTTTACGTATGACCTAAAAGATATTTAAAAGTCTTACTATTATGACATTATTAGTCATACATACATACATATGTATATACATACATATAACCAAGTTGAATTTATCAAAAATTTACTTTGTCTTTTGTTGTAATATAAATTTTAGCATGTAGTATATATTTATTTTGAAAGCATATTTATTTAATTATATTACATAAACAATTCAGGGACACATGTTTCAAGTTTTTAATTAAGCAATAGAGCTTCTCTTTTTTTTTAGTCAAAGGTTCTATGAAATGAAATTCAATTTCCCCTCCCTCTTCATTTTCTTTCACCATATGTTAGAACGCTTTTTTTTTTGTTTTTAACCTACTAAACCTTGGCATTGCCATTTGGCTTTTTGCTCTAATTTGCCGGTTGAGCTTTTGTAAAGAATAATAATAAATAAAATGACAAACAACCTTTCACACTTTTCAAACAAACAAACAAGCAAACAACAAAAAAAATGCCATGTCACTTCATCTGTCGCTTTTCTTCTACTCTAACTTTAACATATTTTTTTTCTTCTACTTGCTTCTGTTGCTTTGAAGATCATTTGAGTTGTTGTGACACATTTCCTTAGTAAAAGTTCTTAATTTGTATGCCAACGAGCCAACAAATTGAACTACTTTCCCATTCCCTCCCCACCTTCCTCCTATCTCTTCTCGTATAAATATTTGATTTTGTGATTTTGCACAAATTTTTGCCGGGCGCTCGCTCACTTGGCTTACTTTGTGTCATTCAACATTTTTGCGGTGTAAATGCAACTCCAGCAATAAAACAATACAAAAAAAAAAAAAAATGAAATAAAAAAAAAAGAGGCCGCAGTCACCAAAAAAAAAAAAAAAAAAAAAACTTTTTAAAGTTTTTGTGACAAGAATTTGCGAATGTCAAACGTGCGCAAAAAGGACTGAATAAAGAGGATTTAGAGATAAGGGGTGAGGGGAAAGGTAAAAAGTAAACCAATTGAAATTGTTGAAATCAAATTTCTTACACAATCTTTTTTGTTTTTGTTGTTGTTTTTCCCCATGTGTGTTATGAATTTTGAACAACTTTTTACTGGGGTACGTCTTGACTTGCAAAAAAAAATAAAAAAATAATAATAAAAACGAAGCGGAGCCAAGTTTAATTTTGTTTATGTGAGCATTTTTATACCCTTACCCCAAAAAAATGTATAAAAACTGTATTTACAGTGTTTTCTTTATTTATACAAAAGAATTACTTAAAAATTTACATGAAAATACATACATATATGAAAACTCTTTTGAACGGACAGCGAATGTTGGCAATTTTTTTTGTCCAGATTGATATACGCTTAAAGGGGTATCCATTAAGAGATGTTTCACTGTATCTCTTAATGTTCTGCACCATCCCTTACAGCTAAGAGTTAGGAAATTCCTTCTTCAAGTGTAAATCCTATCAATTTTTGCTTCTTTCATATGCAAATATGTGAAAAAAGAAATTATCAGAATACAACATAATTAACAATACAATTATTCATTTCTTAATACAATTTTTATAAGAAATCTAACATTATAGAGCCCCAAAAACTGTAAAAACTTTGCTTGTTCCGCACCTGTATAGAGGAGGAGTCCATTTTCACTGCATTTTCGTTTTTTAATTCTTTTTTTTTTTGGGTTTTGGCTCACACAAATGAAGCATTTTATTTCTGGGGAATTACGATTAAGCATCTAAAATATATATATATGTATATATAAGTATATACAAAAATGCATTTCCCCCGCCACCATAAATCAAGCAGACAGTTTTAGCTGCTCTTTTTCTTTTATAATTTTCAAAAAGAAAAAAAAAAAGAAAAGAAATAAAATTCATATTAATCTCAACAAAAAAACAAAAACAAAACACATAAAACTTAAAAACAAAAAGCAATTTGAATAAAAGAAGCGAAAAATAAAACTCTGAATAAAAAAAAAAAACTAATTAAAATAATACCAAGAAATTACGGAAGCAACTAATTGGCTTTGTGACATTTGTAGAGCTTTTTTTTTTTGGTTTGGTTTGGTTTGGTTTTTGGTCGCTTTTTTTACTTCTTATATAATAACCGAAACAAAAATTTAGTGATGGACAGAATGATGGGGATGTCAGGTGAATGATCATCAACATTATCACGATCATCATCATCATCAACAACAACAACAACAACATGGTAATGATAATGATGATGAAGAACCGTAGCACAAAAATAAGTCGGTAAAAAGAACTTTGATCTTTCAGTTTGAGTTACAAAAACAAAAAAAAAAAAAAAACAAAATGATAAAATGAACAAAAAGTATTTCAAATATTTGCAATCGAAACAATTAAATGGCCAACATGGGTTAATTACTTAACAGCCGTTGAAGAAGAACAAGAAGAACGCCAAAACGAATAAGAAGAAGCACACAAAAGAAGTAGTAGAAGAAGGAAAAGAAGCAAAGAGCACACACAGGAGTTCTTTTCAGGCACGCTTCGTTGCACTTTTTAAGTGAAGTTGAAAAGGGGATGGGGAAGAAGAGGGGCAGAAATACGAAATACAAAAAAAAAATAACAATTTTTCAAAATGGTTCAAAACTATTAAAATTATGTGTGTGTGTGTGTGTGAGTAGGTGTGTGTGTGTGTTCAGTTTCTGTTTTTGTTTCACGTTCTGTTGCTGGAAAAAAAAAAAAAGTGCACTCAATTGTGGAATGATTCTTGGTTTTTATATATATTTTTATTGTATATGGGTAGAGAGGGAGTGACTTGAGAACTAACTAAACTAACCTGCCACCACCCGCAACACCTGTTCCTATATCTTTAGGGTCTGTCTGGCTGGCAACTCTATTTTGGGTGTGATCTTTATCATCGAAAGGTTATGCCCTCTCTCGGCACTTCTTCAAATAACCATAGAGATAACAGCGTGACACTAGACAGAATGCGATCATTGGAACTTTTTATAAAAGAAAATGGCTAAAGTAAACCCAACAGTAGACAATTTTTTTTAATATATATATAAAAATTTATTATTATTTTCATCCATTTCATATGAGACACGAATTTTCATTAACACACACACATCACTAGAAAAATTTCCAATTGAGTGGCTCTTGTATATTTTCAGTAGCCAACCAACGTCGTCATTTGGTCTAGAGACCAAAAATCATTTCTATTCTACAAAAAAAAAAAAAAAATAAAAAAGTAAAGAAGAAAAGTGTAGAGAGAAGAGAAATAAAATTTTATTGTGTTTTCTTATCAATTAAAGCGTGACCTTTGTTGTGGTTTATCTTTATCTCTTGAAAGCGAATTAGTTCGGCCAGAGGTTTTTACCTTTATGGTCTAATTAGTTGTTGAGAGAAATTCTTTTCTCCCATTGCCCAGCACTTTTCTTTCTTTCTTTCTTTCTATCTCTCTTTCTATTTTTATTTTTGGTTTTCTTTTGTGGATTCATTATAAAGACGATGACATCAGGTTCCCATCTATATATATATATATATATAAATATCTGTCTATCTATCTATATAATACAACAGTTATTATCATCATCATCGATCTTCATTCGCTCCAATAAATTAGTATTTTATCAAACAGAAATTAACAATTATGGCATGGCTATAATAATAATAATAAAAAAAAAAAAAAATTATAAATATACTTGAGAAATTTTTTACAATGATGAAGCCTGTAAAACAGGTGTTAAAAAACAAGAAAAAAAATCATTTATGGATATACAACTCTTATACTTACAAGTATGTATATACATGTATATATATATATATATACATATATGTGGATGAATGTAATTCTGTCTTGATTTGTTCAAGTGTCAAGTGTTTTTTTTTTATTATTCTTTTGGCTTGAATTTTGTATTGTAATAAAAGTAAAGTTGTCATTGACAGCTTTATTTTGAAGGGGAAGTAAAGTCAATGGAAATACCAAAAAAAAAAAACATTTTGTAAATTTTTTTATCCAATGGATACAATTTCGTTGATAAGTAATGGAAAAATAATATACATTATATAACATATACTTAATACATTCAAGCACAGCTATAGAACTATAAAAAAATTTACAATTTAGTTTTGAAAAATAATTTTAAAAAATTAGTTTATGCAAAAGAAGTTTGAAAAGGATTTTTTAGAATATTTATAGTTAATTATGAAGAGTTTCAACCCAATTAAAACTGAAACAAAAAGGAAAATTCTTACCCCAAGGGGTAAAAAAATTTCCATATAAAAAACTTTTGTTTATTTGCAAATTATTTTTTAATCATTTTGCTTAATAAATTTTGTAAAATTATAGAAATGATCTATTTAAAGACAATCTAATTCTTAGCTGGTGAAAAAAAAACTCTTTGTTTACCTTAATACCAATTAGTTAGAATCTAACTTTGATTAACTTTTCTTATCTCCTCTCTCAGTTCGAACCTCCGCTAAATTCTTTGGCTAGTAAAATGCGTTTAAGTCAAGTTTTTCTTTTCTTTTTTTTTTTTTTATTTTTTTGTTTTTGTTGCCGCGAGCTTTGGTTGCTGCCGCCGCCGCCACCGCCGTCGGGTGCGTCAGTTTCAACGTGTGTGGCAGCTGCTGCTGCTGCTGGCTCGACCTCAGACATACTAGACTCTTGGGCATGGGGCACTTTAGCTTCGATATTTATGCAACGGCACACACTTCATCTGCACTCACCCTCCCCCGATTCTCTCTTTGCTCCCAGCCAGCTGCAATTTAAGCGCACATTTTTCTTGGCCACACATTTTCCTTGGTTTTTTTTTTTTTTTTTTTTTTGCCATATGCATAGGAGCAGTTTTTCCACCTACCTATCTTTCGCTCTCTTTCTCTCTCTCTCTTTCTCTCTCGCTCTGTCTAGCTATCTCTATTGCTCTTTGTGACGTTTCCTCTCTTCCATCGTTCATTGTTTGCAACACACTTGGCGCTTGCCACATAACAACAGCAACAGAAGTTGCAACTGCAGCGGCAACAGCAGCAGCATATGCAACAAGAGCGTCCGCTATGCAACGTTGCATGACACATTAAATGCAAAACGGCAGCAAAAGAAGGTGAAAAGAAGTAACAGAGAATGATGGGGGATTAGGGGAGGAAAGAAGTACCTTACCAAGAAGTCAGGTTCGGCAGCTGTTGTTGTTGTTGCTGTTGCTGTTGCTGTTGCTGTTGATGTTGCTGTTGTTGTTGTTGTTGTTTTTGCTGTTGCTGTTGTTGTTGTTTTTGCTGTTGCTGTTGTTGCTACTCTTTATTTAATAAAGAAATGTACCAAGTATTTTTTTTCTTTTTCATTTTTTATATGCCCTATAACCAAACCACATAGTGAACAAGATTACAAATTGGGTATATCCGGGTATATCCGACTAAGTGAAATGATACATGTATATAAGACTGAGAAATATAAGGAAAGTACATATATCTCTATATTGATAAACCGAAACCAAGTCCTTTTATTTAAATTTAAATAAATATTAATTCAAAACACTTCTCTAGAGTCTCAAATAGTTTAAAAAAGAAAGAAAAAGTTTTCAATGCCAATCACAAAAACATTATTTCGAAATTTATTTAACAAATAAATTTTATCAATTATAGAAAATTATCAAATAAAAAATTTTTTAATTTGAAAATGAAAACAATCTAAAAAAAAAATGAAATTTTTATATGTAAAATGCTTTTCATTTTCAATATAAAATATTTCAAAATTCTTAATGAAAACTATTTTTTAATAAAAAATCTTTTATATGCAAAATGTCGTTCATTTTTTACAAATTAAAAAAATTTTAAATTTTAAAATGAAAAACTATTTTTTGAAAAAAGAAATTGTTTATATGCAAAATTCCTTTTAGTTTTAAAGGTAATTCTTTATTCGAGACTTTAATGGAAACTTTTGCAGTGTTCTCCTAACCAGAACTCATTCTCTTAGCCATGTTGTTGTTGTTGTTGCTGTTTTCATTCCACGCATTATCATAAACCGGCTGTTTTAGCAGCTGTTCCTTGCATCTGCTTAAGCTTAATGTAGACGGTTTTTTTTTTAACATAATTTTAGTTTTATTTATTTTTTTTCATTTTGTTGTTTTATGACAAAATAATTAAATTTGAAACTCTGACGACTAGTCAAGGTAACCAAAAACCAAAAATACAT
The DNA here is from genome assembly GCA_018150375.1 of Drosophila sturtevanti. Taxonomy (NCBI): domain Eukaryota; kingdom Metazoa; phylum Arthropoda; class Insecta; order Diptera; family Drosophilidae; genus Drosophila; species Drosophila sturtevanti. The sequence goes on along the minus strand of JAECWJ010000688.1, from coordinate 5,187,060 downwards.
TAAAATAAGAGAAGCAAAAAAAAAATGAAGATAAGTCGTCTGTTAAACTTGTTTCAATTTTTTCCAACTAGATCAACTAACAACTCTTCCAAATATTCATCAATCAACAATTTTTTTTTGTTTTTTATTTGAATAAGTTGTTCATAATGACTTATGCAACGAAAAAATGCACAAATTTGACATGTGAGATAATTCCTATGAAAATTATTTTAATATATATAATAATTGCCCTGAAAACTTTTAAATAAAATGATTAAAAATAAATTATTTAAAAGCTTTGTGCTTCTCTTGGTTGCTAACTGATTTCCACTCGGTTAAGCAGACCTATAATTCAGGAAGAGACTAAGCATACTTTTGGGGGCATGAAATTCCTATTACCCTAGTTTTCTTGGCAGAAATGTAAATTGTTTCCTCTGAATTGAGTAATACAAATATTCTTTTATCTTGATTTTAAGTCCCGATTTTGGTCTATCATTTACAACATTTATTTAGTCTCTGGTAATGGTTTTTTCATTAAAAAAAAAAATCCAATAATAGAAATAAATGCAAAGATTCATACAATAATTAATATAAATTCATTTCGAATTTTATAAATTAATATAAATTCGTTTCTAGCTCAGATAAAAATAAGATTTCGATCAAAGTAGAAAATTTTCTAGTTCTTTTCAAAGGCCCAGTGTTGGAAAATGCTTATATAAATGTATTCCCTGTTTTGGTTCTCAGATAGAAAGGTGTATGTAGATGCAATCAACTTCTCTTGATCTTTTTTTCGACTATTAATTGATTCTTACCATATATTTTCAATTTGAAATCTAAACACCTTTTTTTGTTGTTATAATCCGCTCCTGAATGAATACTCTGAAAGATGAAAGATACAATGAAGTAGCCAAAGAAGAATGTTGACCAAAGTGAACAAAAATGTGCGGGCTGCCAATCTATGGCAAAGTCAAAAGAAGACCGACAACCGAATCAAAAAGAAAAAAAAAAGGAACCACCGAAGAAACCGCACGAAATATTTTCTATATTTTATATATAAGTATGAACTTAGTTTGTTTTTAAAACTAAAGCGGAATCAATTTTTTTCCCACCATCATTCCAAACAATCACGATGATGATGATGATGATGATGATGATCATCATCATCATCATCATTTTATATGTTGTCTTGGGTGCTAAATGCTTTGCAATTTGTTGTAGGATTTTCCATTTCATTATTGGGTGGGAAAATGCATTCAACGCGGGCCAGTAGGTGGCGGAAGTTATTAGTGCAGCGAGCCAAAGCCCACAAAGAAAGAATGAAAGAAAAAATGAAAGACGGATAGATGGATAGATAGAGACAACAGCTAAAAGTTGCAGTTGCAGTTGCAGTTGCTGTTGCTAGTACATATGTTGCTTGTGTTTAAACATTTCCAAAGAAGAATCAACGACGGGAACCTTCTTATATTTTCTTGTGCTTTGGTTTGTTATTTTTCTTCTCTTTTTTTTTTTTTTTTGTATTTTTATTTTTATTTTATTTTATTTTACTTTTTTTTTTTGTGGTATTTGGCGGTCACTTTGCTTCTCTAATTAAAGACGACACTTTGGCATGTTTTCTTCTGGGTTTCTTATTTTTTTTTTTTTTTTCTGCACGGAAATGCCTCGGATTGGAGAAAGAAGACGACAACGACGACAACGTTAAAGAAGATGATGATAATGATGATGATAATGAAGAAGAGGTGAAGGTAGCGCTAAGTACCAAGAATTAAATGTTATTGAAGCATGCCAACTTGATTGAGCTAAAATGCTGAAAAGACATCGACAGCAGCCCCCAAGTGCTGAGAACTGAAATGTTCTCAGTCTCAGTCTCGATCTCAGTCTTTTCGTTACACAAATCCAAGCAATTGCATTGGATGTTAGAAAACGACTATGCGTATTGCGTGTCTGTCGTGTTTCTCTCTCTCCCTCTCTCTCTCTCTGTCTCTCTCTCTCTCGCTCTCTCTATCAATATCCGGTTGATTTGATCCCCATCATCACAAATTACTTATTAATTCATTTAGATAAAGATTTAGTTAAAGTTTTCT